>CM067480.1:9213218-9337625 GCA_034552555.1 Semaprochilodus insignis
ATGAAGGAACAATGTTGGTGATGGATAAAGGAATGAAGGGATGAAGGAACAATGTTGGTGATAGATAAAGGAATGAACAGATGAAGGAACAATGTTGATGATGGATAAAGGAATGAACGGATGAAGAAACAATGTTGATGATAGATAAAGGAATGAATGGATGAAGGAACAATGTTGGTGATGGATAAAGGAATGAACAAATGAAGGAACAATGTTGGTGATGGATAAAGGAATGAAGGGATGAAGGAACAATGTTGATGATGGATAAAGGAATGAACAGATGAAGGAACAATGTTGGTGATGGATAAAGAATGAAGGGGTGAAGGAACAATGTTTTTGATGGATAAAGGTATGAAGGGATGAAGGAACAATGTTGATGATAGATAAAGGAATGAACGGATGAAGAAACAATGTTGATGATAGATAAAGGAATGAATGGATGAAGGAACAGTGTTGGTGATGGATAAAGTTGTGAAGGAATGAAGGAACGATATTGGTGATGGATAAAGGAATGACCGGATGAAGGAACAATGTTGGTGATGGATAAAGGAATGAAGGGGTGCAGGAACAATGTTAGTGATGGATAAAAGAATGAACGGATGAAGGAACAATGTTGGTGATGGATAAAGAAAGAAAGGATGAAGGAACAATGTTGGTGATGGATAAAGGAATGAAAGGGTGACAGGCAGCTACAGTCAGGAGGTCTAGCTTGCTAGCTTTTGGTTATGCTGGTTAGCTTTAGCTCGCTAAAACTAGCACGGTGCATGATGTACAGGTAGCAATGTGCTATCACTAGCATCATCAGCACTTGGACAAATGCTCAAATAGTGGCACCACAGTGCAGGATTCCAAACACTGGGATTTTAAAAGCATACAGCCATTTTACTGTCCACACAGTCTCGGAAAATGATTACAGCCATAGGAGATCTTACTAGGTGCTTATGTTGTTTTCACAGAGCAGGCTGAGCTTCAGCACTGCTGTTCTAAAGCGGTTCTTAAGCCATTCCCAGGTTATTTCACCGTGTTCAACCAACAATGGCCTCCATCCCCCTAAGACCACTGAAGTCATTTAACAAAACTATTTGGGATGTTTGACTGAAATGCTGAAAGCAGTCGTTTAGGCTAGGGGAGACTCAGTGGGGCAGGGATTGTGTATGGTGGGATGGCGTTTTTGTGTGACCTTAAAGATCCATAAAGGCTGATTCATTCCTTTAAGTCATTGTCACGCATTGTAAGTGCAGCACATTTGTAGATTGATGAATGGCTGCACAAACAGCTGCACCCAGAAGGAATCAACCAACAGGAATGAAGCTTGGTGTGGAGGTTTGACATCATGAGACATGCTAATGATTCAAGTTTCACACTCAGCCGCACATGGGACGTAGGCAAGGACGGGCCTTATCTCTGTACCTGACTGACCCAACAGCCACAATTGCAGACATTCAGCGAGCAGTGATGCCCTCCATGAGTCACCCTGTTAGTGCCAGCACCATTGGCAGATGGCTGCACCTCGCAGGACTACATGCACGTAGACTGTTACAACGACTGTCCTTAACATCACATCAATGTCACCAAAGACTGCAACGATGTCGTGCCAGACTGTCATGGAGTGACTCAAAGTGACAGTGGCTCACCTTCAGTGACGAGTCCCGCTTTTGTCTTGATGTAGATGACCAATGAATCCGTGTGTGGAGGCACAGTGGTCAGCACCAAGATGAACAGTTTGTTGTCACGCGTCACGCGTCAAGAAGGCCTCCAGAACTCGAGACGTCTGGCATGTTGGGTTAGCAAACACGGCGACCCGACTCCATACTGAGAGACACTACTTCTGTATGTGTAGCTCAATAAATATTGTCCATATCAGTCTAAATTTAGACTTATTGTTCCTGGTAACCTTTATCTTCCTTCCCGACAGCACTGCAATCCCACACCTCCTTCTGGGTGCAGCTGTTCTTTTGTGGATGTGATATGAGGATATTTCATCATTATCCTGGTACATGACAGTTCTGAGCATGTAGTGCTGCACACTCTGTGAAACCTTGAATTAAGACAGAAAGAAAGGATTTTGATGGCTTTTCTATGGCACGGTTGGTGCCTGTCAGCACCTATGAGACATCAGAAAATGTATTATTGGTTAAAATTAAGTACTAATTAAAACAGTTTCAGACAACAATTGGGCTATTATGCAGCCTCCCTGCACCTGTAACTAAGTCTTATACTCAAACCGTACAGCAGAAAGCTGCTTCATGCTGTTCTGCTCTTCTGCGGCTGAAGGCCAGGATGCACTTGGCTGATGTTTGTCCTCTACAATACATTCACATTTGTAAAGGCTTACAGGGACGTTGGGTAAACAGTGGACAATAACTTTACAGAGCTTGCATTCTGCATTTCGTCACTACCCTGTCCTCAATAACTACTGCCAGTGTCCCAAATGCCAGGCCAGATACATACAAGCATATTATTAAACTTGGGGTCTCGTTCACTTTAGAGGGCAACATGCCAGACGTCTCGGCATGGAGTTGTAGAGGTTCCTAATGGTGTTCTGTGATAATCCATCCCATGCAGCTTGAATATTCTCACACAGTTCCTGCAGGTGGTGCGGTAGGGGTGGAGGTGGAGTGACACCAGGCCTTCTGGACATGTGACACGTGACAATAAACCGTTCATCTTGGTGCTGACCACGGTGCGTCCGCACACGGATTCCTTGGTCGTCTCCACCAAGACAAAAGCGGGACTTGTCCTTGAAGATGACCCGCTGCCATTCTGAGTCATTCCATGACAGCCTCCATTGCAGTCTTTGGTGACGTTGACGTGGTGTTAAGGACAGTCGTCGTAACGGTCTGCGTTCATGTAGTCCTGCGTGGTGCAGCCGTCTGCCAATGGTGCTGCACTAACAGGATGACTCATGGAGGGCATCACTGCTCGCTGAATGTCTGTAATTGTGGCTGTTGGGTCAGTCAGGTACAGCGATAAGGCCCGTCCTTGCTTATGTCATGTGTGAAACTTGAATCATTTGCATGTCTCACAATGTCAAACCTACCCACCAAGCCGTTTATTGAGCTCTTCTTTAGAGTAAGTCTTTGTGTGCTGTGTGCTGAATGGCTACTTAACAAGGTCTGATGCCGTTTCTTTGAATGCTAGTATATATACTGTTTTAAATGCAGCCTTTACAGAATGCAGCTAGGAGTGAATACAGAATTCCCAGTATCCCGTTAGATCCTGATCCTGTGTATAACCGTTTGCCTTTTTTGGCCTGCTTATGTAGCTGGAATGTCGTGGTTTATAGAAACCCCTGGCATTCTGGGCCCAGTCTGAAATGTGTCGTAGCAGTGAGTGAGCCGTTTCTTCTGAACTTCCTTGCTAGAAGAGGCACAATGTGAGTGCACAAATGGAACCGGGTTAGCCTTCAGACTGGGGAGTGACACGTTGCCTCAGTTTCTGCAATTGATTTTCAGGTGCTGCCGGAGCGCGCTGCCCTAACTGACGAGCTGTCAGCGCCTCTCGAGGGAACCATGCCCACACGTCCGTCTGAGCAGCCCAGCCACGTGGAAGGCGGCAGCGGAGCGTACACATGAGACTTCAGGCTACAACGGCTAGGAGCTGAAAGGCCAAGCGATTTTCCTGTGGACATGGTGGCCATTCTGGATCTGCTTTGGAGCGGGAAAAGGTCGGAAATTTGGCGAGCCACTATAAATCCAGTTTATGGCCTTTTAATTGGGAAATAGCAAACACTGCTAACAAATAGTTTAACTCATATAAGCTTCCCGAACAAAAATGAGTCCCCTTGTGTGTTTAAGGTGGTAGTCAGGCTCCTGCAGATGGCGCTGCACGAGGATGATGGGGCTATAAATAATTGTTGGGTTGTGAGTATATTAATATATATAACCCATATAGTGAGAAGAGGTGCTACAGTGCACGGAATGTCTCGTTCCATGTGTGGAAAATGGCTCCAAAGCAGATGTTAATGATTGGCTAAAAGGAGTGACTGCATTTGGGCGTGTGCCAAAGACCATAGTGTGAAGGAAGTAGCTGAATCTGCAGGTGTATGGAAGCGTACAGTCATACCAGTCTACCAGCAGTGGCTAAAATCCCAGTCTACAGGGAATTCTCCTCGGAATTGTGCCAGGGAAGGCATCCACCAAATCTGGACCAACTGCACAATTATTTGATGTAAGAGTATCTGAACATTGATGTGGTCTACATCCATAAACTTGTCCAGTACATGCCCAATCCAGTGACAGCTGTTATTGGTGCTCGTGGAGGGATTACACACTGTTAGGTAAGTTTCAGTCACAGGGGACTATTTTTTTGTCTGGTGGGCTTAATATGGCAATAACAGTAATAGTGTGTGTTCGATGAGAACACTATTTAGGATACTTGGGATATTTTGCCCTATATTGGGTCTCATTCCCAAGGCACTGTTTACCCTGTTTCTCCCGGGTCCTATATTTCCACAGTGTTTAGATTCAAAGCATCTCATACTTTGGTGGTAACTCACTCACTCACAAGCTCACTCACATTTAGCAGGCTGAAGAATCTCCACCAGGGGGTGCTATTAGCACTCCAAAAGGCTTTTGCTACTTTACATCAATAGACATGTCTCAAAGATAAGGTTGCAGCCGAGGAAGTCTGCACGTGTGGACTGTAACATCATTCCGTAGCACTCTTGAAGCCGAGAAAGGCATTCGTCTTTTGTGAGGAATTGCAGGTGGTGCATCCACCGAGACCCTCAGTCTCTAAACAGTTGCTGAAACAGCTGTGAGTGGCCAGATGCTGTATAACTACACTGGACTGTAAGTTATAATTCAAAGTTTTTAAACGCAAGATTTAAATGTGTTTACGTTGGTAAGTTGTGACATATCGGTGCAGGCGGCTCAGGCCAGCATTAGCGAACACTGAAGACGAGCCTTGGTACACCAGGAAGCAGGTGCCTATGAACTCTACCGTGATCCCCAGAGAGGTTAGCCAGGCATGAAGCGCACCACAAATCTGTAATCAGTACAAGCCCTGGGTCTGGCCGCAGCTGCCTCGCCTCAGTGCTTACTATTCTCTCAGAAACAGTTTCCAAGCAGCTCACTGAGGCCGTGCTGTTGTTTCCTCAGGGACCTGCAGCTGTCATTCTGATCTCAAAGGCAAGAGTGGAGCTGAGGATGTCTGCTCAGTACACACACACACACACACACAGGCATACGCACAACTTTTCTCCCTCTGACCTGATGCGGTGTGGATCTGATGAGGTTTCAGTGTGGCAGGATCATTCCAGCCTCAAACTGCACCCTACACAGCAGCATCTCCGTCCCCATCCGTGTTAAGAGTCCATGTTGTGTATTCTTTGTGTGCTTTCATTAATCACTGTTCACTATAATCACTACACTACCAAGCATTCATTACGCAGTTACATCACACAACCAATGGGAACCCACAAGTGATGACATAGGAATCTTGACTGCTAGCACAGCTGCTGATACAGGAGGTAAAAATGCAGGAGGTATTGGACGTCCTAATAGTATCATTAGCAACCTGACTTCAGTCTGCTGTAACAAGATTTTGTGTTCCTGGTTTCTATGTGTTATATTCTAATTGCTTATGTGTAAAACGTAAACGTCATATTCATCACACTGTTATTCATTCTCACTAAATTCTCAGCACTGCAGTGACACTGACATGCTGATAGTGTGTTAGTGTGTGTTGTGCTGGTGTGAGTGGATCAGACACAGCAGTGCTGCTGGAGTGTTTAAACACTGTGTCCACTCACTGTCCACTCTAGTAGACACTCCTACCTTGCTGCTTCATCAGATGTACAGTCAGAGACGATAGCTCATCTGCTGCTGCACAGTGCAGTATTGGTCATCCTCTAGTCCTTCATCAGTTGTCACACGACGCTGCCCACAGGATGCTGCCCACAGGATGCTGCCCACAGGACGCTGCCCACAAGACGCTGCCCACAGGACGCTGCCCCCAGGACGCTGCCGGCTGGATAGTTTTGGTTAGTGGACGATTCTCAGTCCAGCAGTGACACTGAGGTGTCCAGCAGCACTGCTGTGTCTGATCCACTCACACCAGCACAACACACACTAACACACCACCAGCACGTCAGAGAATGACCACCACCCACATAACACCTGCTCTGTGGTGGTCTTGTGGGGGTCCTGACCATTGAAGAACAGGGTAATAAAGTATACAGGGAAACAGATGGACTATATACTGGAACTGTAGAACTACAGAGTGCCCCTATATGGTCAGTGGAGCTGATAAGATGGACAGTGTAGATAGAAGGAGGTGGTTTTAATGTTATGACTGATCGGTGTGTATACTGTACAGTAAAATGTATTTTACTAGATCATCAAAAACTGTAACAGATTTCTGCTTAACACCTTTTAAACTTTAATGAATCCTCAAAACTCTACAGAATAAAACTGCCATCTAAGTGAGCAGCAATCGTCCACCTCACCTTCAAGAGTTCTCCTGCAGTGCTCGCATGTGAAATGAGGAGCCCACGGTTTGTCCTAATCCCCGATAGACATGCTGAAGTACGCGTTGTAGGCCTCGAACGTCTCAGCAGATGCTTTCCTGGAGTACTGTTCCACTCTGGTCTTCATGAATTGGTCCACAGACGGTGCAGAATGCGTCTGCTGGATGCTGCAGCCTCTTCATGCCACCAAGTTGTGGTGCTTTAAAATTCTCTGGTTCTCCGGAGCTCCGTTCCGGACAAGCGTCTCGCAAGGCCGTCTAGGGTGTGCCTAAGTAGGATGCAGATTTGTGAGATTTCAGAATCTGTATCTCCATGTCCCTGAAGGCTAGGCTCTACTGTTCTACTGAGTTTGAGTTTGGCTTCATCACAGATTCTGATGGTGTACTTTTCCACTCTGGTCTTCATGAATTGGTCCACAGACGTAGCAGAACGCGTTTGCTGGATGCTGCAGCCTCTTGATGCCTCTAAATGACCTGTAGCTCTGTATCCACTATCCACTCACTCAGCTGGAGCATCAACTGAAATGGCTGTTTAGCACACCTGTATTTATACTGCTATGTACACTACTGGACCGTTCTAGAGAGTTCTAAACAATTCCCCAAAGTTCTAGACAATTCCGAACTTCACAGTTCCAGAAGCTACTTGAAGTCTACTCAGTGCTGAATGTATCGCAGATGTTCTGGAGAACCTTTCAGAACATCATTGTCCTGAGCACAAAAGCAAATTTTATGGGGACCAGTAGCGTTTTCAGTATTTTTTAGGATTAAGGAGTTAACAGAATCCACTCAGAACCCGGGAACAAGACAACAATAAACATTTGTAATGTAGTGTAGTCAGCATTTGGCTCATTTTACAATATAAACAGTATACCTAGCCTACATTCTGCCTCGGTGCCTGGTTTTGGTAGGAATGACTGATTGAGGAAAAGTTTTCTTTGCAGTCCTGATTTGCAGTCTTAACTTAATGGGTCCCCTGTAGATGTAAGTCTCCTCTGTGCATTCCAGCAGGACGGCAGTGCCGCCAGCAAGGTCACATTTTGGGAATAACGATGGGTAAAAAAGTGCTCCATTATACGGTGAAATGGTGCAGAAGATTCGGCCCGGGCACAATCATCTCCCATCAGTTTGATGTTCAATTAATTAATTTACAGAGGGAAGTCTAGTGCTCCGTTCGGTCTGGTAGGAAAGAGGGAGAGAGAGAGAGAGAGAGAGAGAGACATAACTCTGAAGGTCACTCGTCCCCATCCCACCACGTCAGCCTCACAAACAAAAATAACACATAAAATACCTCGCAGAAGGTGACGGCCTCGGCGAAGCCGGACGCCGCGAGGCAATTTGCATGTTTATGCTCACGTCCGCACCTACTACCTTTCCTAACCCCACCGTGTCAGTCCATCCACCTCCACAATCAAGATTGATGATGCTGGGGAAGTGCGTATCATTAGGGACTCTCTTTATTCACAGCCTATCGGATGGCAAACTGGGGGATTGTGAAATTCGATGTGACAAGCAATTGGTGAGCGAATGTTATGTAGGGTCACGGACGGAAAGCCATGGAATACTGAATGATGGGTGGAATGACAGTCTCGCTGTGGACGAAACAAAGGATAAAAGTCGTGTAACATAAAGCTGTGTGGAGAGATGGAGAGGGGATACGAGGTCAAGTCAGCAAAGTTTACACACAGTCTAGGAGGAAATGGCTTCCTGAGGGCTTCTCTGGTTCTGTGATCTACCCGCCAGACATTATTAGGAATGATAACACCCTCATCAACATCCTCATTAACGTTTACCGACTGTTTACAACCCTGTAAGACTGAAGTCTGATCTGCGTCCTCTGATTCAGGGCTGGCTTTTCTGTTATGCCAATTTACCGAACACATATACAAATGTCTGAAACCTACCAGTCAAATTTTATGACTTGTTGATTTTCTAAGTGAAAATGAAATAAGACAGAAGGACTCAGGAGGCAGGAGTGATGGAAGATCTTCAGTGGGGATCTTCAGTGTGACGTCAATAGCCATTTCCAGAGCCAAATGTGACCACAGACCCCCAAACCCAGGACAATCACAGACCCTGTAAACCTTTTCACAGTCGGTTCCTTGTTTATTCAGCACCGCTGTGGGTTAAAAAGGGTCTAAACTCTTTCAGGTCCAATCTGCTTGTTAATGTGTCCGGGTTGGAGCCTTTACTGAGTCGCCTGAGGTTCTGTGGTTCCAGCATGCAGCGGTTCTGTGTTCCTTGCTTGAGTCGAATAAACTACTCAGTTGTCATTCTAGCTCTTTCCTTGTGGTGAGAAAGAGAAGAGCAGAGTCTGCAGGTGATAAGCTGAGTTACAGTTCTTACACCATTAAGGAAATACACAGTTTGGTGCCAATGGATTCTAATGTTAGCTAGCTAGCAAGCCTAGCTAACGTTAGAATCTACTGGGAAAGCCAAACGGGCCATTAGCGGATATCCTTGATACAGTCTGTGGGTTTTAAAGGGTGTTTCTTGCTAGGAATCAGTATCTTCATGTTGCTGTTGCCATCTGTTTTATGTGCTGCTCAGCTAAAGCAAAGTTAGCTAGTTTTAGCTAGCTAGTTCTGCCTTATCTAGCTAGCTAGCTCTGACTGACAAGCCTGACAACAGAAACGTAAAGATTTGGTTTCACAGCAAGAAACACCCAACAAAACCCATAAACTGTACCAAGTTAGCTAGCTTTTTCCAGTGGGTGCTAACGTTAGCTAGGTTTGCTAGCTAGCTAGCTAACGTTAGAGCTAAAGTTTTTTTCGTTGGTGTAAGAACTGTAACTCTGAGTAGTCAGATAACTGAGTAGTTTTTTGGAACCTCGGCCAGTACAGTAAAGACTAGAACCTCAGTCCGCCGTCCTCAGTCCAGGTCTTGGAGCTCCCTTATCCTGCCAGATTGGGACAGTGAAGGCAGATCCTACTCCCTGGACAACCAAAGTAGGGACCAAGCTGGTGGTGGTGGTGGTGAGGAAGGAAGGGAACATCAGAACGTTGGTACCTGACAGCAGCAGAAGGTACCTAGGTCATTTTAAAGACAGGTGTAGGTCAGTGATTGGTCAGTGAACGATGTAGCTTAAGAATGTTCCTGGCAGAACTTGCCCTGAAACTCTTTTATATGTGTACATTTTTTTGGACAATGTGAATATGAATTTGTGAACTACGAAACAGAGGAAACTACTGGACCAAATTACCATCACTTATTGGTGGTGGGCTTTTGTGTGTGTGGTTTTTTTGGTCTACTTGTTTGTTTGTTCTTCTTCCTCTTCATTTCACAGGAGATTAGCTGCTCGTTCTTGCCCCTGGCTGAAGTAGTGAGGCTACATCACAGTCCAGTTTGGAGTGCGGGGGCGTTTGTGTACAGTTCACTGGAGAAATATGCCCATGTTCTGTTCTCTTCCCATGCTGCATACAAATGTCCGGTAATTAAGCAGGATTTCGTTCTCATGACCGGTTCCTTATACCACCATCTGTGGCATGTAGCTCCACGTCCAGATGGAGCCTCGCATGCTCGCTAATGTTTAACACTACATTGATTAAATGGGCACTTCTACGTTCCTCGGCAGTGAGCACAGTACCGAAGGACGAGATCAATTCCTCGAATGCAGGGTCAAGAAACACACAGGATTAAATCTGCGCTGTTTAATGCTGACCTTACACCAAACGATTTTCAAGCGATTTTACTGTCGCAGACAAATTTCCAAAGTCGGAACAAAATCATGAGAGTCTTGCTAGAGTTGCGTCGCGCTCGCGTCATCTCGATCGTTCAGTGTAAGGTGGTCAGGATTGCAGGTTTAAGTCAGTCTGTTTCTCGTCCTGGCGTTCCGATAAAATCAACCGTGTTTGATATTATCGTAAGTCGTAGGTCTTGACTCACGCACATAGTCACGTGAACATTGTCGACAACCAATAGGAGAGCTCTTTGCAGCTCCAAACGGGAAGCCGCGAGCCAAGTACAGGAATGTCTGGCGGAGATTGGACATGGAGGGGAGTCCGGTGAGGGCTCGGAAACCGCGGTTGTCCTGGACTGTTCAAAAGGAGGAGAAGCTGGTGGAGCTGTGGAGTGAACAGGAGTGCCTCTTTGACGTATCTTCCCCTTTATACCACGACAGAGTGGAAAAGGAGAAAAGGTGGACAGAAATTAATGAAGTCCTCGAAATCCCCGGGGCTAACGCGAGCCCGGGTCATGGGCCCGAGACGTCACAAACGTCAACACATCAAAGAGTTAATTAATGCGCAGAAATGCGCAGTAAACAGTCCGATTCTAAATCACACACGTTTTAAAGCTATTTTCACGTTATCCTATCTTGTAACGAAGGGTAGTTATGCTATGCTAAAGCTAACTAGCTAGCTAGCTAAAACACTGCCGAACGGGGCTACAGTGTTTACATTTAGCCTACCAGCGAACATGATGGGAAATAAGCTCAAAATCTAGTTGCAGTCTTGTAAATAGTGACTCTGCAAGATTCCCAGTCTTTGCAAAATCATAGCCTGGGACTAGTCTGTGACTAAAAGTCTGTGACTTGTCTTTAGATGTGAGACGGTGTCAGACTTTAGTCTATTAAACGTCTTTTCAGAGTCTTTTCAAAGTCTCCTAGTGTATGGTTAGCATAAGTCTCTGCAAGATCAGATTCTGAGCTACGGTGACCAGTGTTAGCTAACAGATCAGCTTGAGTTTTAAGACCCAGTCACCATGATCATCATTCATTTCAAAGGAACACTCAGCAGTTCTCCCTTCTGCTCTGTTGAGTCTTTGAGCGGTTTTCCTATAAAGTCTTGGTTCTTCTCAGGGATTTTTCCTGATGCTCTTAAGCGGTTCTCCTATAAAGTCTTGGTTCTTCTCAGGGATTTTTCCTCATGCTCTTAAACGGTTCTCCTACTGAGTCTTGGTTCTTCTCAGGGATGTTTCCTCATGCTCTTAAGCAGTTCTCCTACTGAGTCTTGGTTCTTCTCAGGGATTTTTCCTGATGCTCTTAAACGGTTCTCCTACTGAGTCTTGGTTCTTCTCAGGGATTTTTCCTCATCCTCTTAAACGGTTCTCCTACTGAGTCTTGATTCTTCTCAGGGATTTTTCCTCATGCTCTTAAGCGGTTCTCCTATAAAGTTTTGGTTCTTCTCATGGATTCTTCCTCATACTCTTAAGGGAGTTCTCCCTGTTGTGTCCTTATTATTCTCTGTGGTTCTTCCTCATCCTCTCAGGGTGTTCTTCATTTTAAGTCTTGGTTCTTCTCAGCAGCTCTTCCTCATACTCTTAGGGAGTCCTTCGTTCTGAGTTTTGGTTCTTCTCAGTGTTTCTTCCTCATGCTCTTAAGGAGTTCTTCCTTTCGAGTCTTGGTTCTTCTCAGTGGTTGTTCTTCATGCTCCTGTAGAGTTCTTCCTTTTGAGTCTTGGTTCTTCTCTGTGTTATATTTCCTCTCTCTCAGTTTTTTGCCCTCAGCCAGGCTCATTATGAGACTTCGACTGCATTTCTGGAAAGCTGCTTGGGGACAGTGTCTGGTGAAAAGCACTATGCACATATATAATAGAGCTGAATTGAATTGAATGAAGTAATTTCTGTAATGAAAACGCATGCATAATTAAGAATGTAATTAGAACTTTATCGCCTCTCTGCTGGGAAATATGGGCGCTTTGTTGGGTATGTGTATATTGTCTTGTATTTATGGTTTACATATTGAAGGCATGTTTGGACAGGGGCAGATTTAATTAGTATTCATCAGTAGCACAGGCTTGAAAATCGCTGCTATACAAAACCATGTCATTTCACCATTTATTATAGTGCTACTGTGGACGTTATGTCTTATTCCGCCTTATCAGCTTGTTCCAAAAACGTTTATTATGTTGAAGTGCCTGAAAAGTACCATCAGGGTTTTATATAGATTCACTGACCTTCGCAGTAGCTCTACGTTGCTACTCGTACAGTAGGGGACTATTGATGCACTTGCATAGTGAACTGTGTTAGCCATCTTCTGGCCCTTTGTCAGAGGTCTGACGTGTTGGAGAGCTGTAGGTACATATATTGTCAAGGAATCCAGCTCAGCACATTCCTTTTTGCACATACCGGGAATTCTCATGACCGATTTTAGCGCTAATGCTACTGCAGTACTCGCAACAACCCAAACAACTCTTTGTCTACGGCCCCTAAAAACTCTTTGGGCTGCATTCCAAACAAGGACATCCATCTCCAAATCCTGTTATCAGCAAACTGCAGTTCGTGTTTGTCCCCTCGAAGTAAAGTGATCTTTCGCACAAGCGTACCGATAGCTAGTGTTGTATCTTCAATAAAAAGCCCCATCCATTCACTAGGTACTACAGAGGGTAGGTCTACAGCTCACAGCAAGTCCTGCTTGTAGGCTGAAGGGAAGACTTTGCATGTGAAACAGTCTATTCATCCTCAACCCTGCCACCGGACGTGCAATGCAAAGCACGTATGCTAATTTGTGCACAACCGGCTCTCAAAATTTTCAGCGCCCCAGGCGCATTTACCGACTCGCTGCCCATTGCCATACTCATCCACGCACAGCGGCCCAAATAACACTGAGTATCAGAACTTAAAGGGGACATTGTTAGAAACGTAAACAAAAGCATTCAGAGTGGTTTGGTGTGAAACGCTCCGTGACATTGTTTTCCAGTAATTTTATGATACATTATTGGTCTAAAATGTATTTTAATCCATTCATGGTGGAGGGATACATGACGCGTGTTCTAAGGCAAAATAGTCCCCAAAGAAAATGTATTATTTCCAGGTTTTCCAGATTTTCCCATCATCAACATTCCATATAACACTCAGAAGACATGTGTAGGTTCACTGGTGGTTTAGATCCCATCACCACCACTGTAAAGAGTTTCTCTGTATATGAACCCTATGAGTCCATTGTTGGGATAGCTGAAGTCCTTCACTATCCTCCTGGCTTTGGTCCAGCTCCACCTGCTGTAGATGGACTGCAGGTGAGGGGTCTATATTCGGATGATGAGCTCAGTTGATTGTACCACCTTCTGGACAGCCCGCCTATCCTGCTGTTTCCAACCAGGCTGTGATGCTTCCTGTCAGGATGGCTCAGGTGTAAAGGTTCTTTAGCTTCATGGAGGGCAGTTTAAAGACTCTCAAGGTGGCCTTCTATTTAAATAAGTCCTGTAAATAACATTGCACTGACTCTAAAGTCACATGCTGGCACTGCTAATGAAGAAAAACTGTCGCTGAAAGACTTCCAAATCTAGTTAGGCCTGTAGGTGTGTTTGGGGTTCTGTAACTTGTAGAACCTCTATGTTAACAATGATAAAATGATTTCATTATGAAGCATTTCAGACATTGTGGTATGAACTTGGTGATAAGGGGTGATAAAGACAGAGAAAGCTCTTCATAGCTTCCTCTCGTTTATCTTCACGGGGGGTCTGGTTGAAGGGGATGACTATGCGCCATTGACTGGAAAAAGCTACACAGTTTACACAACCCCATCCTCACTCCAAATTTAGTGAATGAGCTGTTGGCCGAGGTTTCCTTCTTCGGTTCTGCACTGGAGCTAAAAAAGACTTTCTGGTATCTTTACATGTGAATTAGAAGTACGTATCCAGTTCAAATCTAAATATTTACTATGTGCAGACCAATCTAAGGTCATGATTGATGATGCTTAAAGCTGGAGTAGGTGATATTGGAGTAACCTGGAAGTGTTAGCTAGACTTTCAAATCCACTCCCTTAAATGCATGGTTAGGGTTTGGTGTAAATGTAGGGGTTAGGTGTTTAGTGTAAATGTAGGGGTTAGGTGTTTAGTGTANAGTGTAAATGTAGGAGTTAGGGTTTAGTGTAAATGTAGGGGTTAGGGGTTTAATGTAAATGTATGGGTTAGGGTTTAGTGTAAATGTAGGGGTTAGGGGTTTAATGTAAATGTAGGGGTTAGGGGTTTAATGTAAATGTACGGGTTAGGGTTTAGTGTAAATGTAGGGGTTAGGGGTTTAGTGTAAATGTAGAGGTTAGGGGTTTAATGTAAATGTAGGGGTTAGGGGTTTAGTGTAAACGTAGGGGTTAGGGGTTTAATGTAAATGTAGGGGTTTAGTGTAAATGTAGGGATTAGTGTTAATGTAAGGTTAGGGTTTAGTGTAAATGTAGGGGTTAGGGTTTAGTGTTAATGTAAGGGTTAGGGTTAGTGTTAATGTAAGGGTTAGGGTTTAGTGTAAATGTAGGGGTTAGAGGGTTTAGTGTTAATGTAGGGGTTAGGGTTTAGTGTTAATGTAGGGGTTAGGGTTTAGTGTAAATGTAGGGAATAGGGTTTAGTGTAAATGTAGGGGTTAGGGGTTTAATGTAAATGTAGGGGTTAGGGTTTAGTGTAAATGTAGGGATTATGGTTTAGTGTAAATGTAGGGATTAGGGTTTAGTGTTAATGTAGGGGTTAGGGTTTAGTGTAAATGTAGGGGATAGGGTTTAGTGTAAATGTAGACCTTCTGGTATCTTTACATGTAAATTAGAAGTACGTATCTAACTCAAATCTAAACAGTTAGTATGTGCAGACCAAGTTAAGGTAACTTGAAGGTCATTCAGTAATGACTGATGCTGGATTAATTGAGTTTGGAGAAACCTGGAAGCGTTAGCTAGACTTTCAAATTCACTCCCCTAAACGCATGAACATACACGGCCTGACTAGTCACGACAGACAGTGTTGGAGGGAAAAGTGGAAGCTGCAGAATCTTTCTTACAACCATAAACAAACACAAAATAAGCTCACTAGCTACATCACCTCATTAGCGTCCCCTTCAAAGCTGATAAAGGTTAACATAAGATAAATACCAGCCGTGGACGATAGACACAAACCATGTAGCTGAGTTAAAGTAGAGATACCCCAGGTAAAATAAGCTCACCCCACCAAACATGTACCTAACAGTGTGTAATCCCTCCACGAGCACCAATAACAGCTGTGACTGGATTTGGCACGTACTGGAAATGTTTCTGGATGTAGGCCACATCAATGTTCAGATGGGATTTTAGCCACTGCTGGTAGACTTGTATGACCGTACGCTTCCATACACCTGCAGATTCAGCTACTTCCTTCACACTATGGTCTTTGACACACCCAAATGCAGTCACTCCTTTTAGCCAATCATTAACATCTGCTTTGGAGCCATTTTCCACACATGGAACGAGACATTCCCTGCACTGTAGCACCTCCTCCCAATCTATGGATCCTGTTACTCACACCCCGCAGGGATTTATAGCCCCATCATCCTCAAGCAGCACCATCTGCAGGAGCCTGAAGTTACTACCACCTTAAACACACAAGGTGTAATATTAGATATCAGTAGGATACAAATGGCACTCGGACTGTTAAAGTATCTTGCTATGAATCACATAAGTCTCCAGGGCTAGTCTAAAAATGGGAGCATGTTTTGTCTGATTGACTGTTTCAGGGTGGAACAGGGAGGCAAGAGAGCACATTCGATTGTCGGCCGAGCTTAATAGCAGCTTTAAACAGTGGCTGAAAATAATTCCCTATTTAAGTTGTATTTTCACTTTATGTTATCCAGCTTGTTGTGTTTGCCTTTGGTTGCGCGTCTGAGCCTCTTTCCAGATCTTGTTTTCTTTATTCCGCTCACTGTGGCACGACCTCATTCCCAGTCTCAGCAGTAACTGGCAAACTAGACGTCTGAAAGCTGTTATCTTCAAAGATCAGCAAGTGAAACTTATAAATCTGATACAGGGCATAATACATTCGGAGATGCTGCTATTGTGTACCAGCGGCAATTTGATGTGAATAACGATCAGCCAAGGACGTCTTTCAGAAGCATTGCGGGCCCAGAACATAAACGGGGGACACAGTGAGCTCCACGAAGCGTGAGGAACATATTTAGCATATGTTCAGTTGGTTTGTGATTGAGCTAATTAGCCTGTATGTTGAGTTGAATCACAGTTTTAATGGGCTACATGAGCTGCAGCAGGCTCAATTGACCTTAAGCTGATCATGTTTGTGTTAAATTGGCCTTCAGGCTTTATCTTGCCGTCTCCTCATTATTCCTTTTCCTTATGTGATGTAAATATTCTCCCTTAACAACATTTTAGTTGGGTATTTGTTGTGTTATGCAGTATTCTGTAGTGCAGCATATAAATCAGCATATCATGACTGCTAGCCTAGCCACTGTTCAGTAAAGAGCATTAGCGTAACTCCTTCCTCGGTCATCATACAAAACCATAAAGAAAACTGATGCTATCGTTATTTAGCGTAAAATAGGATGGATTTTAATTTGTTCAGAAGTTCCACCCATCTTGAAAACTTCACTATAGACACCATTGTAGGATCCATGCAAGCATCCTAGCATAGCATACCTAGCAACCTAGCACAGACACATTTTTCATTTTGGCCAGAATATTTCATTAAATATGACATATTTTATGTTAATATTAATGGACTTTGTATTTGCTCTATTGAACAGTTTATTGCTGTCAATGTAAACATACAATGTCTACATAGTGTGTCTGTCTGATAGATGTTTCTGATCAATGCCTTTACGTTTATGTAGAACTGATTCAGTACTGTTCTGGTGGAGACAATTTTAGCTCATTTTGAGCAGAACCCAAAAATGATACTCAGTACATGACTAGCAATCACTAGCAAAAAGTTCAACAGTTGTACATATAGTATATTGCACATACAATCATATTTTTTCATTAGCACACAGAATGCTCAGAAAATCAATGTTTCAATAGTGACCATTTTTGATGTTCCACACTGATTGTGAGACAGTTACTTCAATAGAATGGGATCTAACTGGTCACCATGTGGGATGTAGTCTCAGTTCCTGCTCTGAACTGCAGGGCCTGGCTGTAATCAGGTCCAACCTAAGGACTGAAACTCTGTGTTCCAGTAGTGACATGAAAACATGGGAGGGGGAGGGTTTATATATATTAAACATTAAATTCAGGATAAATCACTTCACCTTTAAAGAAATCAAAAAAGATATTTATGTAGGGGTTGGGGTTTAGTGTAAATGTAGGGGTTAGGATTTAGTGTAAATGTAGGGGTTTAATGTAAATGTAGGGGTTTAGTGTAAATGTAGGGATTAGTGTTTAGCGTAACTGTAGGGATTAGTGTTTAGTGTAAATGTAGGGATTAGTGTTTAGTGTAAATGTAGGGATTAGGGTTTAGTGTAAATGTAGGGGTTAGGGGTTTAGTGTAAATGTAGGGATTAGTGTGTAGTGTAAATGTAGGGGTTAGTGTTTATTGTAAATGTAGGGGTTAGGGTATAGTGTAAATATAGGGGTTTGGGTTTAGTGTAAATGTAGGGGTTAGGGTATAGTGTAAATGTAGGGGTTAGTGTAAATGTAGGGGTTAGGGTATAGTGTAAATATAGGGGTTAGGATTTAGTGTAAATGTAGGGGTTAGGGGTTTAGTGTAAATGTAGGGGTTAGGGGTTAGTGTAAATGTAGGGGTTAGGGGTTAGTGTAAATGTAGGGATTAGGGGTTACTGTAAATATAGGGGTTAGGGTTTAGCGTAAATGTGGGGATTAGGGGTTAGTGTAAATGTAGGGGTTAGGGGTTAGTGTAAATGTAGGGGTTATGGGTTAGTGTAAATGCAGGGGTTAGGGGTTAGCGTAAATGTAGGGATTAGGGTTTAGTGTAAATGTAGGGGTTAGGGTTTAGTGTAAATATAGGGATTAGGGTTTAGCGTAAATGTAGGGATTAGGGGTTAGCGTAAATGTAGGGGTTAGGGTTTAGTGTAAATGTAGGGGTTAGGGTTTGGTGTAAATGTAGGGGTTAGGGTTTAGTGTAAATATAGGGGTTAGGGTATAGTGTAAATATAGGGGTTAGGGTTTAGTGTAAATGTAGGGGTAATGGGTTAGTGTAACTGCAGGGGTTAGGGTTTAGTGTAAATGTAGGGGTAATGGGTTAGCGTACATTTAGGGGTTGGGGTATAGTGTAAATGTAGGGATTAGGGTTTAGCGTAAATGTCTGGGTTAGGGTTTAGTGTAAATGTAGGGGTTAGGGTTTAGTGTAAATGTAGGGGTTAGGGTTTAGTGTAAATATAGGAGTTAGGGGTTAGTGTAAATGTAAGGGTTAGGATTAAGTGTAAATGTAGGGGTTAGGGGGTTTGAGATAATAGAAAGTTCCCTGTAATGAGGACTGTATTTATGCTTAGGTTATTCCCTCTATTGATGTTATGGCTCAGATCATAATTCTGATTGATGTCTAAGATCTGAATCCTTCTCCGATCTCTGAGATCACACTTACTCACTAATTCAGTACTAATTCAGTGGATTGCTCCATAAATATCTTAACTGTCGGGGAACTTACAGCCATGTATCAGATTATCGTTCAGACTTCACCAGCGAGAGTGAGAGAGGAGCCGCTCAGCTCGGCGCCCTCATTCTCTCACCAATGAGGCAGGAAGGCCTCTGAACCTAATTAAAGAGAAGATGGAGGGAGCTGCCGAGAGAGGGATTAGCTCTCTGGTGTCCGAGGCGACAGCCCTGCCGTCCGTCCTTCTTATCTGCACCATGTCAAAAAGTCAACATTCAGCGTGTCCAGGCAACGCTATCTCCGTCTGATCTGCACGGATGTGAGTGCTCGCTTTATCCACCCACCTTCTTACGGGCCTGCTCGGATCTGCCATGCAGTGAAGGTCTCTCTTTCTCTCCGTCTCTGACTGTCTTTCTTTCTCTCCCTCTCCCAGTTGAGGGAGCGTTACTGGCTTGAAAGCGTCAGCCTGGGCTGCTTTTGCTGTAGAAAGCGGCAGATTAAAGACAGCGAGCGAGAAGGCGAGTGCTAGTCAGGAAAAGGGATTGTGAATTCCCAGCAGCTTTTCTCTCCGTTTCTTTTTCTTTTCTGTGTGCGAGCGTGTCACAAGGTGACTGAATCATATTTTTCCCCCTCATTAAAAGTTCTAGTCTTCTACTCTGCCAAAGCCGTGTCGCTGCAAACTTCGGAGGCTCCGTCTCCTTCTCGAAGAGGTGCTTTGGATTCAGAGCACCGGGGAAGGAGGTGGCCCGGCGTGTTTAACAATGCGGCATCTGGCATTTGCAGTTTAACAAATAGCCATGTGAAATGAGCTGTAATTGGGTTTAAACCTCTGACAGAACAATTGGGTGAGATATAACCTGAGAGGAACATCCTTAACAAGGCCTTCAGGTTCCAAATCCGTTTTCCCGCTCAAGCCATGGCATGCATGCTCTTTTTCACAGTCTTATGTTGTTGTTGTTTTTGCCGCTTTAGCTTCCGTAGCTTCTGTTTCCGTTGCATCTGTGACACAAAATTCCTTTCTTGAGGTTTTAAACTACCAGAGGAGCCTTTTAGAATCACTCCTCGCTTTTTCAGGCCTCTTTTTGATGATACGGCAAATGAGTTGTTGGTATTACAGCATACAGCTACTGGCACATCCTACCAAGGATGTGAAAAGGCTCATGGGAAGCACCGATGTCCCAAGAAGGGAAGCTTTAGTGCTTGTTGGGTAGGGACGTGCGGAGGCTGTGCCGGGGGGTTGGTAGGTCTGTTGACGTGCCTATTGTGCACTGGAAGTGTATGGCTAGAGGTGACCTGTCAGCATCTTGGCCATTTCAGCCAGCACTGACGGCAGATTCTCCACTGCTGCTGTGTTCAGTAAACAGCATTCGACTAAACCGCTATGTCATTCTCTTTGCCAGGCTGTCACATTTGGTGTCAGAAGTGGGAAGATCTAGATTAGACCGATTTGGGCAATACACGGATTCGTTGGTCGTCTCCGCCAAGACTGAAGATAACCCGCTGCCATTCTGAGTCACTCCATGACAGTCTGGCACGACACCATTGCAGTCTTTGGTTACGTTGACATGGTGCTAGCTGTCTGCCAATGGTGCTGCACTAACGGGATGACTCATGGAGGGCATCACTGCTCGCTGAATGTCTGCAATCGTGGCTGTTGGGTCAGTCAGACTCGTCCTTGCTTACTTCACATTACGTCACATCTGACAGGTGCAACTGCATTGGTACTTCAGTAAGGTGGCTGTTTATGTCGGGATATGACACCTCTGGTCACCGGGTTGGGTCATTCGCCCACACAGACTGAAAGGACACTCTTTGATTAGCAGCCATATGACATACTTGTTTGCCTAACGGGGCTTATAGTTGTGAATCTGTGGGGTACTCTTATTTTATGCTCTCAGTCAAATTAGAAGGTGTTTAACCATACAGGAAAAAATTCGAGTAGAAAACGTGTCATAGCTTTTGCACTGGCCTCATCAAAGGAAGACAAAAGCACAGCCTTTACTTCTAATAGCCTAATTGATCTGGAGACTTTCCTTACCAGACTTCCAGGCGTGACCAGTCAGAAGGCCCGCAGCTGAAGAGCCGTTCCATTTTAAACTAAGACGACAGACCTTTTATCTGGGACTGGCTTGCGGCGAGCATGTTTTTATAAAATATGACATCTGTCAAGATCACTGGTTTCTGCAGCATATTCCATTTCAATAACTGACAGACCTTAACATTCTGCCACTTAAGCCGGTTCCCACCTCACCGGTTCTGATGAAATATTCATTAATTGCATAAGCCCGAGAGCCGATTGCGTAACCGCCGCCTCATCCAAATTACATATGCTAATATGTATGCATCTGACCTCCAGGTAACACCAATATCAGAGACGTTACAGAAGTACCAGGAGAACCGAGGCGACCAGAGATAATGCACAAGAGAGAACCTATATGGAACCACAGCACTCCTTTCGCCTGGAACATACTCCCGAAAGTTCCCAGGGTTTTATGGTCCCACAGCTCTTTGTGAGTTATGGCATGTTATGCCTCAATGTGATACATTAAGGAAACCTATGAACAGGTCACGGTTGGGGTTCTGGGGTCACAAAAGGTCAAGGTATAGGGAACTACAAGTAGCTGGTTTCCTAGTAGCGAGTGCATATGCCCTCAGTGAGGTAATTAGCTCAGCTAAGCAATCGTAACCATTTATGAGAAGTCAGAGAGTTAAAAACATAAACATCTTGAATAATTGCTTTGTTCAGAGGTGGCCTCCCCTGTGTGCTTCAGATCATTCTCCTGCTGCATAACCCCACTGTGCTTGAGCTTTAGGTCACGAACTGCGGGGCGGATATTCTCTTTCAGGGTTCTCTGATGAAGAGCTGGATTCATGGTTCCTTCAGTGATGTCAAGACATCCAGGTCATACAAAGCAGCCCCAGAAAATCGCACTACCAGCACCATGTTTCACTGCTGGTTTGATGTTCTTATGGTGGAATGTGGTGTTGGCTTTACACCAGACCCACGTCTTCTAAAAAGTTCCAACTTTGACTCATCAGTCCAGAGAATATTATCCTAAAATTCTTGGGGGGTCGTCTAGATGTTTGCTGGCAAAAGTGAGACAAGCCTTTGTTCTGTTTGGTCAGCAGTGGTTGTCTTGCGACTCTCCCATGGAGGCCATTTTTGCCCAGCATCTTTCTCATTGTGGAACCGTGCACTGGGCCTTAACTGAGGCAAGTGAGGCCTGCAGCTCATTAGATGTTCTTTTGGGTTCCTGCTGGGTGAGTTGTTGATACATTCTTGGTGAAATTTTGGTAGGCCGGCCACTCCTGGGAGGACTCAACACTGTTCTAGGCTAACAGCTCTCACTGTGGTTCGCAGTGAGTCCCAGAGCCTTAGCCTCGGCTTTGTAACCTTTACCAGACGATAGAGCTCAGTGGCTTTGTTCTGCATCAGTATGTGAAGCTCTCTAGAACGCGGCATAGACCTTCTAGCTCCTTCACATTACCAAACAGGTTCTATTTAAGCAGTGTTTAGATGCTGGCAGTGACCAAATGGTCTGGGTGTGGTAGTGAAACTGACCCCAATAGTCAACTGTAATTGGCTGAAATAGGTTTTGTGTTTACTGAGGATTCTTGGTCTAATATTAAAAGTAATTTGATGATCTGAAACATTCACATATGACAACATGCAAAAACTACTTACAAAGAGGGCAAATACTATTTCACAGTCTTTAGCCCAGTTTTAAAGTGGAAAAAAATCAAATGTTGAAGAATAGACGAAATGGACAATGTTGCATCAGACTGCAACGATATCTGGGTAAGTTCTGCTCAGGAAACATGAAGAAACATGACCCATGAGAACATAGAGTTGTTTCCTAGAAAATCATTTGATGATGGAACATAGAGCTCTGGAAACATCGGACTGCATCCTAGACAGTTCAATGAGAATATAATGGGAAGACTGGGATGGTCTGCTTTCATCACTGGTCATCACTGCTCACAATTCTTCATCAATCATTTCTTGCTACAGTGCTACAATGTATAGACTACACAGCTGAAGCCATGCAAACATTCAAAACTCTATATAGCCAAAAGTATGTGGACACCTGAGAATTCCCACCTATAGGAGCTTGTTGGACGTGTGCGTCAAGTCCAATAAACGGCCAATGAAATAAGACACTTTCACTAGATACCGGCCAATCAAACAACCTTCCCATTTCGTGCAATGCTGGGTGGTGCCTAGCCTTTATTTAGCCTTTGTTAAGGCTGGTGTTGAGGTATCTGGTCATGCTGTGTTTGAGTATCCTCCAATCACCAGCTTCACTAGCCTCAGCTTTCACCTCATCGGAGCATCAGGGTAATAGTGAGGTCAGCTTTCACCTGCTTTGTGGTCGGTAATGAGAGAAACAACCACTAATTAATATTAATAAATTAATAACTTCTTGGTATGGTAGAAGAGCTTTCAGCAGTGCAGTATGTACAGCTCCAAAGTGTGTTGTTTCGGATGCAGCCTCACTGTGTAACATTAACACCAGTTAATATCAGTCTACCACTAATTTGTCTTGTAATGCTAGAACTTTAACCTATAAGGTAAATTGTTTTGTCATCTCATTTCAGCATAATGATACCAACAAATACCAAAACCCTCACACGACATGTTGTTGAGTACCCTGTGACTGAACCGTACCTAACAGTGTGTAACACCTCCATGAGCACCAATAATAGCTGTGACTGGATTTGGCATGTACTGGACAAGTTTCTGGATGTAGGCCACATCAGTGTTCAGACACTCTTACGTCAAAGAATTGGTCAGTTGGCCCAGATTTGGTGGATGCCTTCCCTGGCACAATTCCAAGGCGAATTCCCTGTAGACTGGGAATTTAGCCACTGCTGGTAGACCCGTATGACCGTACGCTTCCATACACCTGCAGATTCAGCTACTTCCTTCACACTATGGTCTTTGGCACGCCCAAATGCAGTCACTCCTTTTAGCCAATCATTAACATCTTCTTTGGAGCCATTTTCCACACATGCAATGAGAAATTCACTGCACTGTACCACTCTTCCCAATCTATGGATCCCGTCACTCACAACCCGCAGGGATTTATAGCCTCATCATCCTCGTACAGCGTCATCTGCAGGAGCCTGAAGGTACTACCACTTTAAACACACAAGGTGACTCATTTTTGTCCGGTGAGCTTCTAGGCCTCAGTCAAACTCCTTCCTGCACTCTTGGCTATAGTGCAACTAGTGTTTATTTTCGCAGCTCTGGTGTAAAACTACTGTAACAAACTTCAGACATTACTGAACAAAACCATAACAACTCATGACAGCAAATGACATGTGCCACAACATGTTTAATGGGGTTCAAGTAACATCGCAACAAGCCAAAGACCAGCTGCCACTGGCAGCATCAATGATACTTACTCAACTCTGGCTCTGCATGAACGAAGACGGCCCTCAATCTGTCAAATCAGGTTTGTTTTTCTTTACCTCATGCCCGACTGTTTACATCTGCTTTTCCCATCTGATCTCTGAGAGTGTGGATAACATACTGCATGGTTCAAATCATAATTGCAAAGATTGCTTAGCTGGTTTGCTGTTTGGATTTCCAGGAAGAAATCATATCCCGACTGGATAGAGGTAATTTGATTTGCTGTCTAATTTAAGCAGTGGTGATGGAAGAGTGCTGACATGCATCACATAGATACACATATAAATTTGCATTCATTTAAAAGACTAAAAGCGGCATTCTTCGTCTCGGCTCATGATGTGTCAGGCCAGTGCTCTCAGTGAACCTCGTGCGCCAAATAAAAAGTCAGGCCGTTGGCTATTTCACAAATATAATTGGATTTGCAGTTCGGCTTAGAAAGCACAAGAACGTCACCCATTTTCCGAGTACTCAGCGCGGGAACACAAGTCAACTGTTCATGGAATTGTACTCTGAAAGGTCAGTTATGTTGTCATTGTCATTGTATGAACTTAACAATAATGAAGAGTATACATGCTAATTATAGCACACTACCTGGCCAAAAGTATGTGGACACCTTTTGTGAAAAGGTGCCATAGAATGTAAAACTATAAGGAGAGTTCAGTACATAGAACTGACATCCCATGAACCTCAAACACTGTTGTTCTTCCTTCAAATACAAATCCTGCATTTCCATCGGGCCAATTCCCAAATCCTAAACTGTTATGGAACAGACTCATTAATATTTACACCCCCAACATTTACATACAACCACAATGGAGCTCCAGAATCAAAATGGTGGACAATGTGGAGAAATATAGCGTTCCAGGCTGAGAAGGGGATGTCAGCACTTTTCACTGTTCCGTTCCACCTTAAATGCTGCCGCTAGAGTGTAACCATGGCACCATTTAAGGTGGAACAGAAAATTCCCAAAACAAGTTGGAGAACAGGAACTTCTGCTCCCACATCTTTAACAGGATCCCGGAACAACTTTAATCCTGCAGTCTGCACATGTCAGTTTCCCAAACTCTTGGACAATATGGAGCAGCTCCACTCAGCGTTTGACCCTGAAGAGACTGAAGAGAGGAGCAGCTCCACCCTTATTAGCATCACAACTCCAACAGCAGCCTGTAAGTAGCAGCCATGTTGTGTGATTGTATCCGTGTTTGCCGGTTGAAGCAGATCATCTTAAACTGAGAGTTCCATAGTGAGGAACAACTTTAATCTACTGTGTGTTGATGTCCAGATGGAAAGCCAGCGGCTAGTATAGGTAACGTTAGCTAATGGCATTAGCTCCAAGTAACTAGCATAGCTAACTAAATAGTATGAGGGCGGAGCTTATTTACACAGAGGCTCATTTTATTTAGTCTGATTCCACATGGTGCTTCTGTGTGCTCATTGTGGGTGAAGTCTCGCTGTAAACCTGCCAATCAGAGCAGAGCTCATCTAATTATTCATGAGCTCACCAACAAAGGGGAAACATCTCTTTTCAGTCTAAGACCAGATCATAGGGGGGACAAAGAACATATCTTCTGTGTAGAACATCAGAGAACAGTTTAAGTACTGAATTAATGATTATGTGGTACCTAAAAATAACAAAAGTAGTTTAAGTAGTTTAAGTGTCCTTGGCAGTAGCCTTGCGATCCTGCTGTGTGGCATGTAGCAAAGTTAGCATATAAGCTACTTAATGACCTCATAATTCACCTCCAGTGGCATTCAGGGTGAATAAATGACCAAATGTATCAGATTCGGGACAGTTTGTTTACCACTGGGTGCAAACGCCACAACACTGAAGTCCCTATTCGGCGTCATCAACTGCGGAATGACAGACTGGCCTACAGCAAAGTCATTCTCAACTGTGTAACTCCAGCAAAGAACTAATGGGGAAGTGAAGATCTGTTCTGTCCTTCATCATAATTAGGACTCACTGTCTGAGGGTCACCAGTAGAGCGTGTAATCTCGGCTGTCGCCGGCTCGGTCGAAACTCAATAAGCCTGACAGCAACGAGGAGGTGAAGGTGAGGGGTGGGAGATCACGCAGGTGAATCCTGTTGAATTGTCGTTTTGTGACACCAAGTCGATGCACCGTCGGCTACCGGGCACTAAAGCCCAATACCTGCCGGAGCGGTAGATCAGGAAGACGCTTGCTTACATCTGAGCACTCCTACACCCCGCTTGGCATAGTGATGTAGAACGCAGTGTTGTAGTCCTCAAGACCATAAAGCAGCGTTCCCATTCTCATCTTAGTCTCAGTCTCAATTGGAGTCGGGCTCTTAAAGGGTGGACAAGGAAATTGTTGTTGAGACCAGGCGAGTAACTCATGGCCACACAAACAACCTCAAAAGCTTCCAGGAATTTAAGCAGCGTTTTCCTTGACTCACCTAATCAGAAGGCTGAAAAACAGTACTGTCTCTCAGTATGGCATCGGGCCGCCATGTTTGCTAACTCACGTCTCGGCATGGAGTTGTAGAGGTTCCTAATGGTGTCCTGTGATAATCCATCCCATGCAGTTCGAATATTCTCACACAGTTCCTGCAGATTGTGCGGTAGGGGTGGAGGTGGAGTGACACCAGGCCTTCTGGACAAACTGTTCATTTTGGCGCTGACCACGGTGTCTCCACACACAAAAGATTTGTTGGTCGTCTCCACCAAGACAAAAGTGGGACGTGTCACTGAAGATGACCCGCTGCCATTCTGAGTCATTCCATGACAGCCTGGCACAACACCATTGCAGTTTTTGCCTGATAGGCAATGAGGGATAGCTGGGAGCTCCTTGGCGGGATGGACCCTGCGGCGGAAACTGGCTCATGGCACAATGTTATTAAATACTTATTTGTCTTTCAGTTTGGCTTTTAAACTTTGTTTATACTTATAAATACAAACATATGGTTTATTTGTTTAGGTGCAAACTTAAAAAACAATATATGTATAAATGTGAAGAGGATATATGACCTGGGATTGATGCTCTACTCTCCTCACTGTGTGACAACATAGCGCAGTGCAGTTATTCTCTGGAGAGTTTATATAGTGTACTATCTGTATGTGTGTGTAGATGTACCAGTCAAGCTCTCCGTTCGAGCGTGTGATGGCTACACTGACAGATGCGAAGGGCTTGGCCTCCGCACACATTTATATATATACACACAGTAGCAGCAGATGGGTCTGGGGGTGAGGGGGTTGCCAGGTTGGCATCGTCTCGTGTCAGGGCCTCTCACCTGGCTTCCTCTGAGGTCTCTGAGCCCCAGGCCACTGTCTGGGGAGGGTCGGCGCCAGAAGGCCTGGGCAGAAGCTCAAAACAGGATATCGGGCGGATCTCAGAGATCCTTGAATGACAAGGAGAACATCAGATATATTCAGTTGTATTGTGGTTTCATGATCTTACTAAAGTGCTTGTTTATCCGGGGGGCCATTTTATCAGAA
Source organism: Semaprochilodus insignis (assembly GCA_034552555.1). Taxonomy (NCBI): domain Eukaryota; kingdom Metazoa; phylum Chordata; class Actinopteri; order Characiformes; family Prochilodontidae; genus Semaprochilodus; species Semaprochilodus insignis. The sequence goes on from CM067480.1 coordinate 9,240,785, forward strand.
ACACCTACTATATTAGGTCAAATTACATGTTAACAGTTACTGACTGTAGCCCATCTGTTGCACAAACTGTCAGTGGAAAAAGACCACTGTATTACCACCACTGAGCATGATAGTTTCTAGGTGGTGGACTATTCTTAGCACAGCAGTGATGCCAACATGCTGGGTGAGGTGGAGATGTCAGATATGAGTGACTGACAATTTGTCTAACCAACCACTCAGTAGCAGTAGTGCTAGCCAACCAGCCCTCAGTAGCAGTAATGCTAACCAACCAGCACTTAGTAGCAGTAGTGCTAGCCAACCAGCACTCAGTAGCAGTAATGCTATCCAACCAGCACTTAGTAGCAGTAGTGCTTACCAACCAGCACTCAGTAGCAGTAATGCTATCCAACCAGCACTCAGTAGCAGTAGCGCTATCCAACCAGCACTCAGTAGCAGTAATGCTAGCCAACCAGCACTCAGTAGCAGTAATGCTATCCAACCAGCACTCAGTAGCAGTAGTGCCTACAACCAGCACTCAGTAGAAGTAGTGCTTACCAACCAGCACTCAGTAGCAGTAGTGCCTACCAACCAGCACTCAGTAGAAGTAGTGCTTACCAACCAGCACTCAGTAGCAGTAATGCTATCCAACCAGCACTCAGTAGCAGTAGTGCTTACCAACCAGCACTCAGTAGAAGTAGTGCTAACCGACCAGCACTCAATAGCAGTAATCCTAACCAGTCAGCACTCAGTAGCAGTAATGCTAACCAGTCAGCACTCCGTAGCAGTAATGCTAACTAATCAGCACTCAGTAGCAGTAATGGCAACCAATCAGCTCTCAATAGCTGCAGCTCTAAACAATCAGCACTCAATAAGAGCAGTGCTAACCAGTCAGCACTCAGTAGCAGTAATGCTAACCAGTCAGCACTCAGTAGAAGTAATGGCAACCAATCAGCAATCAGTAGCAGTAAAGGCAACAATCAGCAATCAGTAGCAGTAATGGCAACCAATCAGCTCTCAGTAGCACCAGTGCTAACCAATCAGCACTTAGTAAGAGCAATGCAAACTAATCAACACTCAGTAGCAGTAATGCTAACTAATCAGCACTCAGTAAGAGCAATGCTAACTAGTCAGCACTCAGTAGCAGTAATGCTAACTAATCAGCACTCAGTAAGAGCAATGCTAATTAATCAGCACTCAGTAACAGCAATGCTAATTAATCAGCACTCAGTAAGGGCAATGCTAACTCATCAACACTCAGTAGCAGTAATGCTAACCAGTCAGCTCTCAGTATCAATAATGCCAGCTAACCAGAGCTTATTAGCAGTAATGCTGACCAATCAGCATCCAGTAGCAGTAATGCCAACCCATCATTAATGTTAGCTTCTTGTTGCCCAAAACTCCTTGACTGTAGAGTAAGGGAAGTATGCGGGTGGGTTCTCTTTGCTTTCTTAGGTACATACATCCTTTAACCCTCCAAACTTAAAGTAAGATCCCGAACAAGCGATCAGAAGCTCCTTTCACCCCGAGTACATAATACAATAGCATTATGCTAAAGCTATTTCTTCTATTTCCACCCCCAGAGTAGCAAGAGGCAAGCAATTTTGGAGGCCAAGCATTGCGTGCGGCAGAGCAAGCAGCAGATGATTACAGATTTGAACTGCTGTACTGTTGAGAAGGTGGAAGGACATATTGGAAACATAAGCGACTATATTCTCCGCTTTGTACACGGGCCCACGATGTAGAGAAACTTCCAGAGAGTTTCGGAAATATGGAAGCTATGTTGGGCAAAAAGACCAAAAAATGGAGCTCTGCTGACAGAACTGTTTACGCCACATGTGGTTTCTCTATTACTCGTGCACGTCGTTCTCCGCGATTGTTCTCGTGTGCCTTGAGGTTATATTCTGAGCGATTATGTATGTCCTGCGTTGGCATTTAAGCTGAGCTCCTCTACTGAATGAGGTTTCTGCCTCTCGCTGGATGGAATTTCCAAACAATAATGCCGCACAACCTTGGCATCCTGAACTGAATTGTTGATATGTCCAGGAATCGGTGGCTACAGCGGTGGCATTTTTACATGCCAGCGGGCCCGGCCGCCAAACCGGTCCATTGTTTTCGCGTGAGGGAGCCAGGCCGCCCATCTGTCAAAGGCGCAGCCTGAAATAGCGGGTTGCAGCCAGTGGCTGGCAGCTTGACCCAAAATAGCATTTGCGATTTTTCATTGCCCAGGTTCATTATGCAATCGTGGGGCTCATGGGAGAAAGCAGCGTGCCGTTTGAAGGCCAGTGGCATCCAGAAGCTGCACACCCGAGGCGTCTGAAAACAGATTTAGCTCAGAAAGGACATTGTGTAATTGGTTCTATTTAGTGCATGTCAATTCAGGTAAAGACCGCTGCTTGTACCTGCCCAGTTTTAATTGCTTTATTTATGTGCGTATGATGCTTAAGTGGGGGTTGGATTAGGTAGTACAACAGCATTTACATTTACAGTCCTACAAACACGTATCCAAAAGAGCTGGGACAACAGATAAGACGTGCATTAAAAGCAGACACTATATTGCCAAAAGTATTTGCTCATCTGCCGTCACACGCATACGAACTTGAGTGACCTCCCATTCTTAATCCATAGGGTTTAATATGATGTCAGGCCACCCTTTGCAGCTATAACAACCTCCTCTGGGAAGGCTTTCCACAAGGTTTAGGAATGTGTTTATGGGAATTTCTGACCATTCTTCCAGAAGCACATTTGTGAGGTCAGACACTGATGTTGGACAAGAAGCCCTGGCTTGCAGTCTCCGCTCTAATCCATCCCAAAGGTGTTCTATCGGGTTGAGGTCAGGACACTGTGCAGGCCAGTCAAGTTCTTCCACACCAAACTCGCTCATCCATGTCTTTATGGACCTTGCTTTGTGCACTGGTGTGCAGTCATGTTGGAACAGGAAGGGGGCCGTCCCCAAACTGTTCCCACAAAGTTGGGAGCATGAAATTGTCTGGAATCTCTTGGTCTGCTGAAGCATTAAGAGTTCCTTTCACTGGAACTAAGGGGCCGAGCCCAACTCCTGAAAAACAACCCCACACCATAATCCCCCCTCCACCAAACTTTACACAATGCAGTCAGACAAGTACCGTTCTCCTGGCAACCGCCAAACCCAGACTCGTCCATCGGATTGCCAGACGGAGAAGCATGATTGGTCACTCCAGAGAACACGTCTCCACTGCTCTAGAGTCCAGTGGCGGCGTGCTTTACACCACTGCATTCGATGCTTTGCATTGTGCTTGGTGATGTAGGGCTTGGATGCAGCTGATCAGCCATGGAAACCCATTCCATGAAGCTCTCTACACACTGTTCTTGAGCTAATCTGAAGGCCACATGAAGTTTGGAGGTCTGTAGTGATTGATAGTTGGCAACCTCTGCGCACTATGCGCCTCAGCATCCGCTGACCCCGCTCTCTATCATTGTACGTGTCCTACCACTTTGTGGCTGAGTTGCTGTCGTTCCCAATCGCTTCTACTTTGTTATAACCCCACTGACAGTTGACTGTGGAATATTTAGTAGGGAGGAAATTTCCCGACTTGGTTTGTTGCACAGGTGGCATCCTATCACGGTACCACACTGGAATTCACTGAGCTCCTGAGAGCGACCCATTATCTCACTAATGTGTGTAGAAGCAGTCTGCATGTCTAGGTGCTTGGTTTTATACACCTGTTCCCGTGGAAGTGATTGAAACACCTGAATTCAATGATTTGGATGGAATGGAGTGAATTCTTTTGGCAATATAGTGTATCTTGTACTGTTTTCAATTTGCAAATATGTGACCTAAAACATCAGATTTCCACAGTCCTAAAAGCAGATAAAGAGAACCCAATGAAACAAATGACCCAGTAATTATATTTGGTGATTTAGTTATTGAGTAAATGATCCAGTGTTTCATATCTGTGAGAGTAACAGTATGTGATCCTCTGTGTTCAGTATCTGGTGTGATCCTCATGTGCTGCAATGACTGCAGCTAAACGTTTCTGGTATCTGTTGATCCATCCTGCACATCGCATTGGAAAAGTTTTATCCCGCTCCTGCGTACGAAACAGCTCCAACTCTGGTGGGCTTCCTCCCATGAGCTGCTCACTTCAGGTTCCTATGGGATTAAGGTCAGGACTTTGACTTGGTCATTCGAGAACATAAACTTTATTCTTCTTTAACGGTTCTCTGGTAGAACCACTTGTGTGCTTAGGGTTGTTGTCTTGCTGCATGACCCATGGAGATCCAGCTCATGGACGGATGTCCTGATGTTCTCCTTTAGAACTTGCTGGTATAATTCAGGATTCATTGTTCCATGATTGATGGTGAGCCGTCCTGGCCCAGATACAGCAAAACAGGCCCAAACCATGATACTCCCACCACCATGTTTCACAGATGGGATAAGGTTCTTATGTTGGAATGCAGTGTTCTCAGTTTTCCAGACAGAACTCTTCTCATTTAAACCAGGAAGATCTATTTTGGTCTCATCCATCCATGCTTCCTTTTTGCTTTAATGACTGTGTTTGTGAACTTCACAAGTTTGTGCAGAAGCCTCTGATCAGTATATCAAGTCATCTGAACATGAGCTTGACTGGAAGAGAACCTGATATTTTTGTCTCAAAAATTTGCTAAAGAGAATCTCAATCACTTCTTTATTTTACTCATCCGTAATTGAAATTCTCCAAAATTCTGCAACTTTCTGTTGTTTATTTCCACAAGATTTTTAATGTGGTCTCAGACTTTCAGACCGCACTGTGCATAGTGAACTAAGTCAACACAAATAAGCAAGAAGCCGGGTCTTAATTAACAGAGAACACAGTAAACCCAACAGCGGCTTTCACTGGAGTGACCTGCTTGTTGCCTGTAAGTAGCGTAGTGGACAGAAATCCCTTTCAATTTAACATGACCACAAAGGCCAGTCAGGTCAGAAAGGCTCTGACCGCAATTCAGCAGACATGAAGGGTCGATGAAGGTGAGCAGGACGGGGAACCTGGGTTCAAAGCGGTCAGTCCAAGAGGTTATGAGGGAAATCAGGCCGACTTTTACCCCAAGCCCAATTTTTAGGGGAGGGAAAGATGGCGGCAAAGTTTTTTCTCCTGCTTTGATTTCTTTCCTCCTTTTTCTCAGTCAATCAGAAACATTGAGCTGTGCTTCGCCGGAGAGCGTTTGCAATTACCACAGGCAAAGAAAAGCACCTTTCTTTCCCTCAGAATTACAGTTAACTGCAACAAGAGATTGGGGGAAGATGTCAGCAAGACAGCTTTCTTCTGAATTACAGAGGGAGAGAAGGCCTAACCGGCTGTTATTGCTTTTGTCTCGGCTATTAGTGAGGAGCCCGTCATTTTTCTCTATTCCGATGGTATGAGGTCTTCAACAAAAGGCCTTTATAACCCAGCAATGTGAGGCAAAAATTAATAAAAGCCTGGATGAGGTGATTAACTGGAGCAGCTCTTCAAGACAAACTGGGCAGAATTGGCGGAAATGGGAATAACATGATTGTGTCATATCTTTTACCCAAAATGTATCAGTCAAGACAGGTTTGGTATATGAAATTTGTTAAAAACTTAGCTTTTGCTCTGGAGCTACGAGGCTAATGCAACCCAGAAGTCGAGTAAGCGATTCCCCGAGGTGAGTTACAATTTTTGCACCAATGAAGGGCTCTAATGTTAGCTAGTTAGCTAGCCTAACTAATGTTAGCACCAAATGCCAGAACGCAAACCGGCCCTGTGCAGATACTCAATATAGTCTGTAGGGTTGTGAGAGAGTGTCTGAACATTGATGTGGCCTACATCCAGAAACTTGTCCAGTACATGCCAAATCGCACCTGTTACTGGTGCTGGTGGAGGGATTACACGCTATTAGGTATGGTTCAGTCACAGGGGACTCATTTACTGTCCAGTGAGTGTTTTAGCATCCCTGTAGCAACTTCGTACAAAATAATTCTGGCTCATAATTCTGGTCCCGGTGTTCAGTGCAGACATGTGCGTTTTGACCAATGCTAATTAATGGGATGCTAACTACACTCATCATGGTAGCACAAATAGCTGCACCCAGAACGACGACGACTATCCTTAACACCACGTCAACGTCACCAAAGACTGCAATGGTGTCATGTCAGACTGGCATGGAGTGACTCAGAATGGCAGCAGGTCATCTTCAGTGACGAGTCCCGCTTTTGTCTTGGTGGAGACGACCAACGAATCCGTGTGTGGAGGCACCGTGGTCAGCACCAAGATGAACGGTTTGTTGTCACACGTCACATGTCCAGAAGACCTGGTGTCACTCCACCTCCACCCCTACCACACCATCTGCAGGAACTGTGTGAGAATATTCAAGCTGCATGGGATGGATTATCACAGGACACCATTAGGAACCTCTACAACTCCATGCTGAGACGTCTGGCATGTTGGGATAGCAAACACGGCGGCCCGACGCCATACTGAGAGGCATGTGCATGTGTAGCTCAATAAATATTGTCCATATCAGTCTAAATTTATTGTTCCTGGTAAGCTTTGTTTTCCTTCCCAATAGCCCTACAATCCCACACTTCCTTCTGGGTGCAGCTGTTCTTTTGAAGATGAGTGAAGCGTTAAACAGTAGACACCAAATAATGTCTTGGCTGATTGAGAACTTTCAGGGTGAGGGGAAGAAACTGTGAATTAGATTTAGACCACCTTAAGGTAAAAAGAGAGCTGGCATTTTCAGGAAGAACTCAGTATCTGGAATCTGTCAAAGGCACACTGTGGCATTTACTCCTGTAAGCGTCTCAATTCTGGAGCTGCCTCGGTACACAGCCGTATTTTCCCTACATTCGCCCTGCACTTAATTACCGTACAGCTTCGATGCAGGAGCGCCATGCAGACAGGGTGCCATCCTGATGCACAAACCAAAAAAGGCATAATTGCCCAAGCCCAGGTCTAGCGTTATTCCTTAACGAATGGCAAACAGTACCCTGAAGACTCTTGTTAAACTTTCCTCCTGGAATATTTTCAATTTGCTTTCATTATCTCGAGGCAACTGACGTGGTGAGGCGGCGGGTGTCTTGATACGGCAACATGATCACCTGAAATGCAAGACGCTTAATTAACTTTGACTGCGAAACCAAGTCTGGAACAGATGTTTTAGAAAGGCTCCGTCTCTATTCCGATCTTTAATTACAAATCTGCATGCATTCCCCAACTTGATTCGTTCCATGCTCACAAGCCTCCTGATAAAGATCCGCAGACTGGAATGATGGGTCATAGTGATTTATATCAAAGCTGACATGAGAGGAGCTCTAATTGAAAGAAGCAGCCCAGAAGGAAACACCATTATGGTAGAAACTGATGAAGGAAGTTTTGGATCTTGTGCATATCGGGATTACACTGATTGTGGAAGTGTTAAATTCCCTAAATATACATAGCTGAAGCTCCTTGCTGGTTTTTACAGTCTTGTACGAAAGTCAGTGGCCGGTTATTGGGATTCTGGTCACAATGGCCAGGAAAAACAGCCTTAGACTGTATATATATTCAGTCTTTACTTGGTTCTCTGATGTTCTACACAGAAGGTGTGTGACTGGGGTGTAAACTGTCCAGATGTGGTTCTACACCCCAATTTCTACCCTATGATCTGGTTCTAGACGGAAAGCCTGGTTTCCCTTTTTTGGTGAGCTCATGAATAATTAGATGAGCTCTGCTCTGATTGGCTGGTTTACAGCGAGACCCCACCCGTGATGATCACACAGAAGCACCATGTGGAAATAGACTAAATATAATAAGCCTCTGTGTAAATAAGCTCCGCCCTCATACTATTTAGTTAGCTATGCTAGTTACTTGGAGCTAATGCTAGTAGCTAACGTTACCTATACTAGCTACTGGCTTTCCATCTGGACATCAACACACAGTAGATTAAAGTTGTTCCTCACTATGGAGCTCTCAGTTTAAGATGATCTGCTTCAACCGGCAAACGCGCAAACAAACACACAGCATGGCTGCTACTTACAGGCTGCTGTTGGGGTTGTGATGCTAATAAAGGTGGAGCTGCTCCTCTCTTCAGTCTCTTCAGGGTCAAACACTGAGCAGAGCTACTCAATATTGTCCAAGAGTTTGGGAAACTGTCCGGAGTGAAATGTGCAGACTGCAGGATTAAAGTTTTTTCGGGATCCTGTTAAAGATGTGGGAGCTGAAGTTTCTGTATGGAAACTTGTTTTGGAAATTTTCTGTTCCACCTTAAATGGTGCCACAGTTATATTTGAGCATGTGTACAAGCTGCAGCATTTAAGGTGGAGTGGAACATTGGATTAAGAAGCTGGTGAATAGGAAGCAACTTCAGCCAGATTTAAAGATGAACATCAACCATGTACTGCTGACAGTTGGGTTCCTTGGAAAGGGAATGAAAACCCCACTAACACTTAAATCACCACTGACACTCAAACACCACTGACACTCAAACCCCACTAACACTTAAACACCATTGACACTCAAACACCACTGACACTCAAACCCCACTAACACTTAAATCACCACTGACACTCAAACACCACTAATGCTTAAACACCACTGACACTCAAACACCACTAATGCTTAAACATCACTGACACTCAAACACCACTGACACTCAGACACAACTAACACTTACACCTCACTGACACTTAAACCCCACTAACACTCAAATCACCACTGACACTCAAACACCACTAACACTTAAACACCACTGACACTCAAACACCACTGACACCCAAACACAGCTAACACTTAAACATCACTGACACTTAAACCCCACTAACACTCAAATACCACTGACACTTAAACACCATTAACACGTAAATCACCACTGACACTCAAACACTGCTAAAACTCAAACACAGCTAATACTCAAACACCGCTAACACTCAAACACTGCAAACACTTAAGCACTGCTAGCATTCAAACACAGCTAACACTCAAACACGGCTAACACCCAAACACGACTAACACTCAAACACAGCTAACACTCAAACACTGCTAACACTCAAACACGGCTAACACTCAAACACGGCTAACACCCAAACACGGCTAACACTCAAACACAGCTAACACTCAAACACTGCTAACACTCAAACATGGCTAACGCCCAAACACCACTAACACTGCTAACACACAAACACCACTAACACTGTAACACTGCTAACACACAAACACCACTAACACTTAAACACCACTAACACTCAAACATGGCTAACACACAAACACCACTAACACTTAAACACCACTAACACTCTAACACTGCTAACACACAAACACCACTAACACTTAAAAACGTATCATCTCTCTAAGTAAAACATCACTTGCAGTTCCCCTCGACTGCAGTTCATGCCACAAGTACAAGTTCAAGTACACACTGTTGTGATGCCATTAGCAAACGATCTATTGAGAATGGATAATCATGTCAATCAATAAAATACTGTTTAACTGAAACTGTAATAATTATATCAGCTGATATCATCTGTTATCTAAATAGTAGCTTCTTAAAATCAATATCAGTAAGAAGATGCTCATATTAAACCGGCTCTGATGGCGAGGCCTCCTCTCCTGAGCTTCTCTGTGTCTTCATTGTCCTCCTAGCGTAACTGCGAACTCCGCTCTGAGCGCTACCCTCGCTGAAAACCCTCTTCCTGTGAGCGACATACCGATCAGCCATCGAGCGCGCACACAAAAGGTCTGCACCTGTGCAAAATTGCATTTTCTGATTCAGCCCTAAATTGTGTTTGCCCACTCTGCGCTTCACCTCGCTTCCCAATCTGGTCATTTCAGTTATCAAACAAAGCCAGGTTCCCACGTACCTGAGGAGAGGTGTTGACTCAAACTCCCGCGGATGCTTTAAATTCAGTCGGATTGTTTAGAGGAAAACAACAGGAAAACCGCTGGAGTGCACCTGCTTGCCGATAACCTTGGAATATTCTAAGTAGCGCATGACTGGCGCGACGGCCGTGATTAGAAAGCGTATTTCTCCTAAAGCGCGCTCCTGCTGGAGGAGTCGCTTAGTGGTTTCCGCAGTTCAGGTTTGAGTCCCAGCTGTGCCATTTGCAGGCTGTGGCACCATTCCCATACCACTTATGATCGTGTAGTAAAGTCAAGTGCTCTGCTTTGTCCTCTGAGGCCTGCTGAGATACTGTTCTAGAAAAGAGGCATGCAAGCAAAGCCTGACTGAGCGGCCTGCGGCGACTCCGGGATGTGCAAGATACGATAGAAAAGTGCTGTAATGTCAGAAAACAAGTTTCGTTCTTCGTTTTAAGGCCATTTAAGTGGAACTGTGGTCCAACATTAAAAACCACTTTCGGTGGAGACTAGCTTCCAGTCCAAGCTTTCCAGCAATGCTGTTTTATTGACAGATGTTTTCCTTCCGCACACACTAGCACTGTCCACCATCCACACGAAACCACCAAAATGCATTCTCAGGCACTGTCAAGAGCGGGCAGACCAGCAGGCGGCGACATAACCCTAACCGTAAAGCCATGTTGACCAATCGGGAGCCTGGGAGCACCCCAAACCGAGCACTTCTATACATTACATGCTGCACTAACAAATGCACTACTACTGGTGCTGCACTGCTGTCCTCACTATTTAGTGCTGCAGTGTGCGGTTCGGGACGCAGCCCCTGTGTGGTGGGAGTGCTGGATATAGCAGCATGACCTCTGTAGCGCATTGTGACCCCAGTACAGTGTAAGAGTCACTGTCTGTTTATGTGTGAACATGGAACAATGTCACGCTTCCAGGTTCTCCCCCCGGCCTCCGAAGCTCTGAACTACACTACCCATCGGCCATCTCCACGACATCATACCCATGTGTTCTCAATCCACCAAGCACAACCCATTTTCCCGTTCCGCTTCACCCGAGTGCTAATCCGTCTCACCTGTCCCTCGTCACCTACCCTGTCCGTTTGCTCCACCTCTTTGCGAGGTATTGATAGCTTGTTGACTACCAAGCGTTCCTCTCACGTTGCTGTTTCTTGTCGCTCCGGTTTTCCGCTTCCGTTTGTTCTCTGGTTTCTGTCTGTTGAAATATTGCTGTCACCGTCCCTGATGGTGCTGGACTTGATGCGATGAGCTATGAGGAGTAGGAGGAATGAGGACATAGGAGGAATCCCCTTGCAGCGCTTGAGCTAGCCAGGACTCCACATGCCCCAGGGAGTTGGCTCGGGGTGTATAGGTAACCTGACCTTTGGAGGAGCCCAGGTGGCAGGACTAAAAGTGACCACCCCTGTTGTCTTAGTTGCTTTTCATGTGTCTTTTCTGCTGGCGTCAACAAAGAGCTCTTCTCGTGGCAGGAATGGAGGTATCTCTCGTGCCTCCTTCTTTGCCAAGATGCTACAATATATTCAAATGTGCTTTGAACAGATGCTTTGGAGACAAAACTGGTACTGAGTGAACCGACAAGAGCGGCAAGAGAGACAGCCATCAAATGGCAGCTCAGGATTGAAGTTGCGGCAGCCATATACCACGAGGACCCCTGTGAAGCCACAGATACACCATCCATCCCACCTAGGATCACAAAGAACGTAGATCACACGAGCTGGAATGCTGGAGTAAATTATGGATGAAAGGCTCCCACCAACACTACACAGCATCTGTATCTCGGATGAAGGGGGCTGTCTTTGTTTGCATCTCCCAAGACAAGAGAGACGGAGTGTTTTCATGGCTTGACGCTTTTAACTCAGGCTTGCTGCCTCTCACTGATTGTGTTTATCTTCTTTACAGCTAGATATGCGGTTCATGAAGGAGGACTGCGCCCATGGTAGTAATTATGTGAGAGCGTGGATTCACGTTGTTACATTGTTCGGTTCAACCTTATGATGATGCAAATTGGGTAAGAACATTGTACTAATTAAGGACTTATGGTATAATTATGCTGGGTAAGGTAAGATGAGAGGAGCTTAGTGGAATAAGGTATAGCAGAAGTTTATTGGGGGATTAAGAGTTGGATCCCTGGTGATGCCACCTTAACCAAGAGTCCAATACAGCATAATTGGCCTTACTCACTCCACACGTCACTTGGCATTATGCTAACTAAAGCAGGTATCTGACAGGTCCCACTTTTGTCTTGGTGGAGACGACCCACGAATCAGTGAGTCATCCTGTTAGTGCCAGCACCACTGACAGACGGCTGCACCACGCAGGACTACATGCATACAGACCGTTACGACGACTGACCTTAACACCACGTCAACTTCACGAAAGACTGCAATGGTGTCGTGCCAGACTGCCATGGAGTGACTCAGAATGGCAGCGGGTCATCTTCTGTGACGAGTCCCGCTTTTGTCTTGGTGGAGACGACCAACGAATCCATGTGTGGAGGCACCGTGGTCAGCACCAAGATGAACGGTTTGTTGTCACACGTCACACGTCCAGAAGGCCTGGTGTCACTCCACCTCCACCCCTACCGCACAATCTGCAGGAACTGTGTGAGAATATTCAAGCTGCATGGGATGGATTATCACAGGACACCATTAGGAACCTCTACAACTCCATGCCGAGATGTCTGGCGTGTTGGGTTAGCAAACACGGCAGCCCGACGCCATACTGAGACACACTACTTCTGAATGTGTAGCTCAATAAATATTGATCATATCAGTCTAAATTTATCATCATTTATTGTTCCTGGTATCCTTTATCTTCCTTCCCAACAGCAATGACGAGAGTACAAACCTTTAAATGATGAACAGTGACAATAAGCAGTTGTTTTTCTGACGGCCACACACCTCCCATGACCCTCCTGATGAGCTTCCAGGGATCAGCGCCAACCAGAAGCAGGTCGCTACAATCTGTAATGTGCCGTAAGACATTTCATGTTTCATGTTTCCCCAGTAAACAGTAAACAGACATGCTGACTTGGAAGTTGACCTGATCCAGCCAGTGATTTACCTAAACCAGCATCCACCAGACCTGCGATGACCAGCCTGTTGGGTTCATGCTGAGGAGCGTATTGGGATCAGTCTCTCCCTCGATGACGTCGAGTGCAATGTATTCTAAGAGGGGTTTGTTCCCTTGGGGAGCCCGGCACGTCAGGTCTGGATGGGTTCAGATTGATCCGACGGACAGTTATCCAGGCGGAAAGCCAGCGTTCTCTGACCTGGAGCCATGGCAAGACAGCACTGGGGGTATTAATATTCCAGAGGAGAGCAGAGCCTCTGCAGTGCAACCAGCTTACAGTGCATTCATACTCAGCTGCTTCCTCCGCAGTAATCACACATCGGTGGAACAGTGTAATTCTTATGGTATATATAAACATCTAAAGTCTGCAAACCCTCCATAAACCCTCCATAATTTCTGTTTATTACGTTTTCATGCACATTTATTGATCTACATAATTAGACAGTTATATAATTAGATACACAATGAAGTACATTTCAGCAGGTCGGCATTTTCTGTATGTTCTGATATTGAAATACGACAAACATGTAGTCGTGTGCCAAATATTGGTGCCCCTGCTGAAATTCTATGTTTTGTTGATTTTCGAAATGAACTAATTGCACATTTTAATACACAATTACTGTTTTATTTGACATACTGGGGGAAAAATAAGACATAAAATGTGTCCCAATATGTTGAGCAAATAAACTGAAATGGTCCACAAAAACGTGCTAAATTAAAATGCACTATTGTTTAAGGCCATATTAAATGCCAGGTCTGTCATCTGAAGGGCATGCGTCTCATGTTCACTTAGAAAACCAACATCAGGTGTCATTTGAAGAGGGGGACCTAGGCATATTGATATTTGCCTATACTTTGCATATTTTTGCATGTTTGTTTTGCCTTTTATTAACTCTCTTATACATAATGAACCATATTTACATAACATCTATATTTCAAATATTTCAAACAAAAATAAAATGTTTTTTTACAAATGTGGTGTGTATTGAAAGGTTATCACCTACAGAACCTCAGTATATGTAGCCAAATCCAAACTCCAGTAAAAGTGTTGTTATTGCAGTAAAATAACAAAATAGAATGCCTGTAATACTTTCATATTCATAAAATATGACCTGTGCATATATGACCTTTTTTCCCCAAATTTTTCAAATCATCCACAACAATTTGCTAAATTGAATGCTGAAATATGTTTCATTAATGGCGTATGTCTTATTTTCCCTTTTTGCAGAAAACCAACATCAGGTGTCATTTGAAAGGGGGACCTAGGCATATGCATATTTGTATATGTTTCTTTTTGCTTTTTTTTTAACCTTTTTATACATAATGAACCATACTTACGTAACAATATGTTATACTCACATCATTTTTACATTCATAATTCCAAGTATTAAAATAAATCATTCATATTCACACAGTCGCAAAAGAATATGATTTTTTATCTTTATGCAAAATAACAGTTGGATCTATTTTAAACAATAATGAAATATATTTTCTACTTGCACAAATGTGATGTGAATTGAAAGGTTATAACCTACAGAGCCCCATACTCCAGTCAAAGTGTTGTTATTGCAGTGAAATAATGATATAAAGCATCTGTAATACTTTAATATTCATAAAACATGACCTGTGCAAAAGTATTTTTTCCCCCAATATGTTGAAATCGTCCACAAAAATCAGCAAAATTGAAATGCCAAATTAAATGCCAAAATCTGTTCCATTTATGGCATATGTCTTATTTTCACTTTTCACCGTTTTCAGAAAACCAACATCAGGTATCGTTTGAAAAGGAGGCCCTGTTTGCATATACTTTGCATATTTGTGCATGTTCGTTGTTGCCGTTATTAACCCTTCTATACATAATGAATCATATTTACATAACCTGTATACTCACATCAGTTTTACATTCATAATTCCAAGTACTAACATGCACCACTAATATTCACACAATTGCAAAAGATTATGATTTGTTTTCTTTATGCAAAATAACAGTTGCATCTATTTCAATAATAATAAACAATAATAAAATATATTTTCTACTTGCACAATTGTGGTGTGAATTGAAAGGTTAGAACCTACAGAGCCTCAGTATATATACCCAAAACCCAAAATCCAGTAAAAGTGTTGTTACTGCAGTGAAATAATGGAATAAAATACTGTAATACTTTCATATTCATTAAATATGACCTGTGCAAAAGTTTTGTTTTTTTTTTAATAAATCGAAATCATCCACGATTAGCAAAATTATCAAGATTAAAAGCCCTATAGTTAAATGCCACATGTGTTTTATTTATGGCATGTGTCTTATTTTCATCATCAGGTGGGACCCAAACTATGCCTATTTGCATGTGTTTTACATAATCTTGCATGTTTGTTTGCCTTTTGTAAACCTGTTTATAGAATTTCATTCATAGTTACATAACATCTATGCTGACACTTTTCAATTTGAATAATTAAAAATAATTATTATTCAGACAATCGCAGAAAAATATGAACTTTTTCTTCATTCAAAACAACAGTGTGTGCAAAAGTGACCGTCTTTGTAGACTAACTGGTGTTTTTAGGGTGGTCCTCTTTCCGCTTGACCCACCTTCTGTAGAGGTTCAGTTCACAGACTGGGTGCTGTAACATTTTCCTGCAGAATTTATTGATGCAATCTGGAATTCACAGCTCCATCAAATGATAACAAGCTGTCCTGGTCAGCAAACAGCCCCATGATACTGCCACCACCACGTCTCACAGTTGGGATGCGGTTCATATCCTGGAATGCAGTGTGTTCAGTTTTGTCAAACATAACACCTCTCACTTTAAGCCTTAACGATCACTGTTTAATCTGTTAATTGTTTCAGTGGTCTTCTGGCTCATCCAGGTGGTCTTTAGGACACAGGCAGAAATGTTCCTCCTGGGGTGCAGTGACTTTCTCCAAGCCAGCATTCCATATGTACTGTTCTTGTACAGCAGAGTTCTTCAACCGGTCCTCAGCCCCCCGCCCCCCAGACAGTCCACAGTTTTGCTATACTCTTATGCATAGTAGGTTTTAGCTAAAACGTGGACTGGTCTGGGCGGCCTGAGAACCGGGTTGAAGAGTTCTGTTGTACGGTGTTTGCCTGATTGTAGAGTCATGAACATTGGCATTAGCCAGTGTAAGAGAGACCTACAGATCTTTAGGTGTTACCCTGAGGTTCTTTATGGTCCCACAGAATATTCTACACCTTACTCTTGGAGTCATTTATGTTGGATGACCATTTTAAGCCTTTCAATCAGCACCGTAGGGCCACATATATTGTAAAAATAGATATTAAGTGGATGTCTATAACCTAAAATCGGTTCTACATATATAATACCAGAATATTAGAAACATTTTGTTACTGCAGTGCACTCCTTAAAAGCTTGAGGAACCATCAGAGGAACCAACACTCCAAGGGAAAATCCAAGACAAGTCCACAACCCAGATTAAACAGAGGGGCATAGCAAATGTCCAGTGTCAAAAAGTCTATCGGAAAGCTGTTACTGTCTTTAGTCCTGGATCAGATGAGCATTTGGCCTTGTTTTACTCCAACAGGCCCCGCATGACGAGCTTTTGGGTGATTCGACCAATGACGACAGTCGCTTGCGTAAATGCAGAGGCTTCAGAGGACTCCGGCTCTCGACCAAAGAGAATAATACTGATGTGAATGAGCGATGGTGTCATTACTGGGGGAAGGGCAGGCTGAGCTCCACAGCAGGATGGAATGAAAGCTCGAAAGCCTCTGAGAGTTGACTGACCATATGCGAGGTCTAATTCTGAGCACTACACAGCACGTAAACTGGGAGTGTTGCCTCACTAATATGTCAGAACTCATTGTCCAGGATTGGCCTGGGAGACTCCTGCAATTCAGTCCGATCTTCCGCTCTCCCGCAATTCTAACCAAGTACATTAAGCTCATTGCTCGATCCAAGTTTCCGAATATACAATGAGCAGGTTGCTGATTGGATGTTAGCGTGCGGTTTGTATTGCTGATTGGTTGTCAGAGGTTCCGCCCACTGTAGGTCTTTGGAAAAGAAGGCTGCACTTGTTTCAGGCGCTTCCTGTGTGAGTGAGAAGACTCGGTTTGTTGTGGAGTGTCTCATATGCTACCCATACACTAGAAGACTAAAAGACTCTGAAAAGACATTTAATACACTAAAGTCTGACACCCTCTCACATCTAAAGACAATTCACAGACTTTTTAGTCACAGACTATGATTTTGCAAAGACTGGGAATCTTTCAGAGTCACTATTTACAAGACTGCAACTAGATTTTGAGCTTATTTCCCATCATGTTCGCTGGTAGGCTAAATGTAAACACTGTAGCCCCGTTCAGCAGTGTTTTAGCTAGCTAGCTAGTTAGCTTTAGCATAGCATAACTGGCCTTCGTTACAAGATAGGATAACGTGAAAATAGCTTTAAAACGTGCGTGATTTAGAATCGAACTGTTTACTGCACATTTCTGCGCATTAATGAACTCTTGGATGTGTTTACATTTCTGATGTCTCGGGCCCGTGATCCGGGCTCGTGTTAGCCCCGGGGATTTTGAGGGCTTCAGCAATTTCTGTCCACCTTTTTTCCTTTTCCACTCTGTCGTGGTAGAAATGGGAAGATACGTCAAAGAGGCACTCTTGTTCACTCCACCAGCTTCTCCTCCTTTTGAACAGTACAGGAGAACCACGGTTTCCGAGCCCTCACCAGACTCCCCTCCATGTCGAGTCTCCGCCAGACATTCCTTTGCTTCCCGTTTGGAGCTGAAAAGAGCTCTCCTATTGGTTGTCGACAATGTTCACGTCACTATTTGCGTGAGCCAAGACCTACGACTTCTGATAATATTAAACACGGTTGATTTTATCAGAACGCCAGGACGAGAAACAGACTGACTTAAAACTGCAATCCTGACCACCTTACACTTAACGATCGAGATGACATGAGCATGACGCAACTCTAGCAAGGCTCTCATGATTTTGTTCCGACTTTGGAAATTTGTCTGCGACAGTAAAATTGGGATTGTGTTTCTGGTTTCCATCTGGAATGTAAATGGACTGATGTATGCTGAATAGATGGCTGTAAGTCTTTGGGCACTCCAGATCTCCTTCCAACAAATTCCTTAATAAAGTTGGCAGCCCTGTGAGTGTACAGTGCAGTGTAAAACTCCAAGGCCACCACGACCCCCACAGAATTTACTGTCAAGATTTAGAGAGAGCAGGTTATTCATTTATCAGCATCAGAAAAAAGCAGAAAGCACACATTTAACAGATAATGCCTTCCCTGGAGTGTTACTGGTTGTTCCAGGTAGTGTAAGGGCTCGCTCTGGAACTCCGGCGCCGGACACCAGAGGGTGATGTATGCGTTAGTCTTTCACGTGGGAGGTGTTCAAATCTGGCTTGAGTGAGTCACCTGTTACAGGTAGTTCACACAGATTTCCTAAAGGTTTAAAATCTGGGAATTTTACAGACCAGTCCAGATGTGTGAATGCTCCTGAATGTTCATCATGCCAATCAGTCACATTTGTAGCCCTGTGAACACCAGATACAAACATCAAGGTGTGGAAAGCGTCCTTCATGATGCCACAGTTTGGCCGTATTCTCAAATATATTCCGTCCTTTTTGTGATGACGGCTTTCGAAACAGTAGGCACCTGAACTGCAAATGAAACAGACGGCTCTAGAAATACAGCCAGATGGTCCTATAAAAAGGTATACAAATAGGCGTTTCCATAAATAGCAGCGGAATCTCGGAACAGGATCCGGAGCTAGAAGGTATTTCTAGAAAAATCCTAAATTGGAGTTGAATGATGTAGGTTGGCCAGGACGACGGCCAAAAACGGACGTTTAGAAGCAGGAAGAAATCGTAGTGAACCAAAAATATGGAAACTAATACGGCCAGCGATGGAGGACAAAAATAGACAGGAAAGAAGGAGGGAGTAGAGAGCGAGAGAGAGAGAGAGAGAGAGAGAGAGAGAGAGAGGGGGAGACTCTGAAAGCCGGCCTGTTGGCTGTAATGAGATGGCTGACTGCCCACACACACAGCGAGGGAAAGGTGAAGAAAGCAAAGCCACCATCGCCGCAGCTTAGCCACCACCTGAGTCAGACTTGTCCTGTCATCTCCGAAGCTAATTGGCACCTGCGGAGGGGAAAGGACTGCCTCACGCTCCGCACACATACACATCCCCGGCCTTCTCCCTTCCCCCAGAGAGCCATCCATTAGGCAGCCCACTGATCATTCAAACTTAGCCGTGACTCAAGGGCGAGTCACCAAAATCAAAACAACCCTGTTATTATTCCGCGATTTGAGGAGCATAAGCGCGTGGGCGACTTCAATAAACCTGCCAGAAAGTTCCTCCACGTTAACTCGGCACCTTGTGAAAATTCGCGGGGCACCCTGCCTCGCTTTGTCACACCGCCAAACTTATTATACTACGCCTTGTTTCGGATTCAAGGCAGCCGACCGCCTTTTTTCCCTCGCTTTCACGGATTGTTTGGTTGGAAGGAGTTTGGAGCTGTTGTGTTTTTCACACTTTGTCACAACCGTTAATTGAAAGGCAGGTCAAATCGCTGCCTTGTGAGTCTTCTTTGGTTTTTCACCTGCAACAGTGGCACTCGCTGCAGGAGAACTCTTTCAAAACGAGGAATCTCGGGATCTCTCGGAAACAACAAGTCCTGGAAGGAAGGGGAATTCAGCGTCAGCCTCTTTACTAGGAAGTTCAGCAAAACAGCATTTACCTATAATGGCCCCTAATTACTTGGTGTATTCATTGGGCAAGTGAGGGTCAACAGTTTGGAGTCACCTGATTGAATGCATGATTTTTAAAACCTAAAGCTTATGCTTAAATGATCGAGGTTCATGATTTAGACATGTAAACAGAGAACTGTATGGATTTAAAACTAAAACAGCTAAACGCATCAATAGAGTAAACAGAAATATAATCTAATATATGTCATACGGCAACAACTCAGGAAACAACTTACCTCAACCTAATTTTGCCATCTCTACCGATTGGCAAAGCATCACCTGAACAACCACACAAGATACCATAGCAATGGCCTAGCATCACCTTAGCGTCCACCTGGGATACTATAGCAATGGCCTAGCATTACCTTAACAGCCACCTGAGATGCCATAGCAATGGCCTAGCATCACCTCAACAGCCACCTGAGATACTATAGCAATGGCCTGGCATCACCTAAACAACCACCTGGGATATCATAGCAATGGCCTTGCATCTCCTTAACAAACACCTAGGACACTATAACAATGGCCTAGCATCACCTTTACAGCCACCTGAGATACCATAGCAACAGCATAGCAACACCTTAATAACCACCTGGGATACCATAGCAATGGTCTGGCATCACCGTAATAACCACATGGGATACCATAGCAACACCCTAGCTTCACCTTAACAATCACATGGAACACCGTAGTAATGACCTAGCATCTCCTTACTATCCACCTGGGATACCATAGCTACAGCCTAGCATCACATTAACAACCACCTGGGGTTCAATAGCAATGGCCTGACACCACCTTAACAACCACCTGGGACACCTTAGCAATGGCATAGCATCACTCTAACAACCACCTGGGACACAATAGCAATGACCTAGCATCACCTTAACAACCGCCTGGAATACCATAGCAGTGGCCTAGCATCACCTTGACAAACATCTGGGATACCATAGCAACAACCTAGCAACAATTTAACAACCACCTGGGACACCATGGCAATGACCCAGCATCACCTTAACAACCACCTGGAATACCATAGCCAGAGCCTAGCATCACCTTAACAACCACCTGGGATACAATAGCAACAACTTAGCAACACCTTTACAACCACCTGGAATACCATAGCCGGAGACAAGCATCACCTTGACAAACATCAGAGATACCACAGCAACAGCCTAGCAACACTTTAACAACCACCTGGGACACCACGGCAATGACCCAGCATCACCTTAACAACCACCTGGGTTACCATAGCAACAGCCTAGCGTGACATAATATCATAATGTCCAGCCAAAGCGGCTCTGTGGTCAGACGCTGAGACACTACAGGATGACTAGCAGAACTACAAGCTCCTCTCTCTAAAGTGGCTGATCTACAGGCAGAAAGTGAACCAGCTCCAGAACTGACCCTGAGAACATAAGAAGAATGAAAGCGTATAGTGTGCTGGAAGGCCCCGACTCCGGGTCGTGCACCCCACTGCCGGATGGAGTACAGGCATGTGTTTACTCGCCCCGTCCAACGTCAATGATCTGACGGAGACCGGGACACGGAGATGTGACTCGCGGGCTCCCGACAGCTCGGCTATCTCCTCCTTGCCACAGTCAGACTTTCATTACTGTCTGTGCCGCGTCACCTGCGGCGGACGCTGTCACGCCGATAAGCCTGAGATGGCATCAGTGACATTCCAATCACATTAAATCCGGCATCCCCCTGCCGAGAGACGAGCCGCTGGATCCTCCAGGCACACTGACAGCACTGATCTGGCTGCAAGTGACAACCTCCCACACACCCCCATCTCCCAGCCCCCCCAGCCCCAACATTACCCCTCAGAACTCTATGGATAAATCTGATGCTTAGCTATATGGTCAACATGAGTCGCCTAATTAATTCAATTACCTAATTAAACTAATGGTTCCTCAATCAAGTACGTCTACATTTGCATTATACTGCATTTAGACAATTTGTACTATACAGTCATATGCAAAACTTAAATTTACAGGTTATTAGTGCACCGTGTTGTTTTGTATATATACTTAAATCCTATATACATGCATATACATTATAATATCAGGCATATGCTTGTATAATTGCTTTTAAGTAGGTGTAGTAACATTCATATAATAATATGAAGCAATATATCTGAATGAGTATATGCAATAGGAGTAAATGACTTACCAGATACCACAAATTACTCCATCAAATTCATATTACATATATAACTATATTCACACATATAATTATATACAGCCTATATACTCATCATCTAAAGAACAGCTGCACCCAGAAGGAAGTGTGGGATTGCAGTGCTATTGGGAAGGAAGATAAAGGTTACCAGGATCAATAACTGATGATAAATTTAGACTGATATGATCAATATTTATTGAGCTACACATACAGAAGTAGCGTCTCTCAGTATGGGGTCAGGCCGCCGTGTTTGCTAACCCAACATGCCAGACGTCTCGGCATGGAGTTGTAGAGGTTCCTAATGGTGTCCTGTGATAATCCATCCCATGCAGCTTGAATATTCTCACACAGTTCCTGCGGATTGTGCGGTAGGGGTGGAGGTGGAGTGACACCAGGCCTTCTGGACGTGTGACGTGTGACAACAAATCGTTCACCTTGGTGCCAAACACGGTGCCTCCACACACGGATTCGTTGGTCGTCTCCACCAAGACAAAATCGGGACTCGTCACTGAAGATGACCCGCTGCCATTCTGAGTCACTCCATGCCAGTCTGGCACGACACCATTGCAGTCTTTGGTGACGTTGATGTGGTGTTAAGGGCAGTCGTCGTAACGGTCTTGCATGTAGTCCTGTGTGTTGCAGCCACCTGCCAATGGTGCTGCACTAACAGGATGACTCATGGAGGGCATCACTGCTCGCTGAATGTCCTCAATCGTTGCTGTTGGGCGCATGCCGGATAATCTGCTGGTTCTCTCTCTCCATGGTTCATGTAGGTCTCCCAGATCCTTCATGTCGCTGGTGCGTGCCTTCTTCTATCCACTGCCGCCAACAGGGTGTTTGTATCTGCACAACCAGTTTACGTCAATAAGACCTTCTCGCTTCCCGGAGTCCTACGATGCGACCCCGCTCCAACTCTTCCAACTGCTTGAATTGCTTTGGAGCTCTTCTCCGAGGCATACTTCACCTGCAAGGGGTGCTAAAGTCACCAGGACACCAGGACTTCTGGACATGTGATGCGTGACAACAAACTGTTGATCTTAGTGCTGATCACGGTGCCTCCACACACGGATTCGTTGGTCGTCTCCAGCAAGACAAAAGTGGGACTCGTTACTGAAGATGACCCGCTGCCATTCTGAGTGACTCCATGACAGTCTGGCACGACACCATTGCAGTCTTTGGTGATGTTGATGTGGTGTTAAGGACATTCGTTGTAACGGTCTGCGTGCATGTAGTCCTGCGTGGTGCAGCCGTCTGCCAATGGTGCTGCACTAACAGGATGACTCACGAAGGGCATCACTACTCGGTCAATGTCTGCAATCGTGGCTGTTGGGTCAGTCAGGTACAGCCATAAGGCCCATCCTTGCTTACATCACACGCATGGCCATACTGGAAATGTCTGGACTGGGGATGCTCGTGTTTTCCAAACACCAAGGAAAGTTCAGGTTTACATGATAGGAGGAAAAACTTCAGCAAACTAAAACAAGCAGTGACAAAAGTAAAAAAAAACAAGTGATTCCTCAGTGTGGAGCAATTTTGGGTTGCCTGCAATTCACATTAAATTATCATCAGATCTAAGAACAAAAACAGTTCAGCTCTCTAAACATGGCCTCCAGCCCTCCGCCGGGACTATATTTACCGCAGGGCGACTAATTTGTCATTGCTGACACACAAAGGCCACAGCGGAGACAGCCGTAATCCTAATCGATGGGCTTGGGAGTTGCCCGGACCAATACATCCCTCTCAGTCGCCTCCACGCCGTTGAATTACTTCCCCACAGTTTCCTCTCCCGTCTGGCTCAGGAAAGGCATGAGACTTCCGAAAACAAGAGAGGGGGGTGAAGCATTAGGGAGGTCCTGGAAAAGCATAAAGCCAGTCAGCTAACGTTAATTAATACTGATGCTGCTCTCAGGAAATGTAATCCAGTTAATATCCCGGCTAACTGTTTGTATAAGTTACATGCACCTTTCCTGAGTTGGGAAAAGAATATTCATTACGCTGCACTTTTAAAAGTGCCATGGACTGTAAACCTGTATGTACCCTGTGATGGTGTAATAAGGCGAGTTCAGTACACAGTACTGACATAGCATGACCCTCAAACACTGTTGTTCCTCCTTCAAATACAAATCCTGCATTTCCAAAGTAGGATGGGAAAACGGGCCGATTCCCAAATCCTAAACTGTTACGGAACAGACTCATTAATATTTACACCCCCAACATTTCCATACAACCACAATGGAGCTACAGAACCAACATGGTGGACTATGTGGAGAAATTCAGCGTTCCAGGCTGGGAAGGGGATGTCAGCACTTTTCATTCCCTTCCCAAGGAACCCAACTGTCAGCAGTACATGGTTGATGTTCATCTTTAAACCAGGCTGAAGTTGCTTCCTATTCACCAGCTTCTTAATCCAATGTTTGTTCCACCTTAAATGCTGCTGCTAGAGTGTGACTGCAGCACCATTTAAGGTGGAACAGAAAACACCCAAAACAAGCTGGAGAACAGGAACTTCAGCTCCCACATCTTTAACAGGATCCCGGAACAACTTTAATCCTGCGGTCTGCACATTCCCTCTGGACAGTTTCCCAAACTCTTGGACAATATGGAGCAGCTCCGCTCAGCGTTTGACCCTGAAGAGACTGAAGAGAGGAGCAGCTCCACCTTTATTGGTATCACAACCCCAACAGCAGCATGTAAGTAGCAGCTATGCTGTGTGATTGTATCCGTGTTTGCCGGTTGAAGCAGATCATCTTAAACTGAGAGTTCCATAGTGAGGAACAACTTTAATCTATTTTGTGTTGATGTCCAGATGGAAAGACAGTAGCTAGTATAGGGAACGTTAGCTACTAGTATTAGCTCCAAGTAACTAGCATAGCTAACTAAATAGTATGAGGGCGGAGCTTATTTACACTCTTGGGTCTACTCAGTACATATCTACTGTATTTAAATTCATTATTTGCAATATTTGTCCACTTCTAAAGAACAATGAGTTCTGGATATCGTTAAGGCCTGTACCCTGTGGATGTTCTTAGAAGTGGTTCTAATGCAACGTTCCGTGATATATTACTGTATGAAAGTTAAGGAAAATGTCTTGGAAAACTTAGATTTCCTAAACAGAGAAGGAACTTTGCGCTGTTGACCAGGTATTATTCTCAGCACCGCGCGACGTGGTGTAATGTATGGTAGTACATTATGGTGAGGCACACTGGGAGCAGGTCTCCTCCAGGTGTGGCTTGGTTTCTCCCCAGAAGCAGGAGTTTAATGGGATATTGATTAAAATATGAATTGGGAGCATGTGTGGAAGCAAGGTGATGTGCGGTTATTACAAACTACCTCGCCCCGGGGCCGAGAGACGACAATCGATGGCGGATTAATTGCACTTTCCCAATGGGGCACCGGAACACATGGAAAACAGGCCTGAGCTGAGACAGCAAAGGCACCTGAACTCAGAGTTTGCATTCCTTGACTGTCAGGTATCGTAGGTCAGCATCATTTTCTCCCTAAATGATTCAGTTCATCACCTTTAGGCTATATTGACTTCAGTCACTACACATGACATTAATATCCCAACTGTCAGTGCAGACCTCGTAGCTCCAGAACGGTAATTTGAATGGTCATCAGGCTGGAAAGGGTTACAGAACCATCTCTAAAGAGTTTGGACTCCACCTTCCACATTCAGACAGACTGGGTACAAATGGGGGAGGTGCAGGACCACCATTACCCTCCCCAGGAGTGGACCACTAACAAAGATCACTCCAAGAGCAAGACGTGTAATAGTCCACAAGGTCACAAAGGAACCCGGGGTAACTTCTAAGCAGCTAAAGCTCCAGTGGCTAATGCTAATGTTCATGAGAACACTGAACAGCAACAGTGTGCATGGCAGGGCTGCAAGGAGAACCTCACTGATCTCTTAAAAGAACATTGCTGCCCATCTGCAGTTTGATAAAGACCACATGGACGAGCCAGAAGAGCTACTGGAACAGTGTTTTGTGGATGGTTGAGACCAGAATAGATCTTTCTGGTGTAAATGAGAAGCGTTCTGTTTGGAAAAAGGAGAACCCTGCATTCCAGCATTAGAACCTTATCCCATCTGTGAAACGTGGTGGTGGTAGTATCATGGTTTGGGCCTGTTTTGCTGCATCTGCATTATGTTAGCCATGTGCAGGACTAAACTGTCATGTGTCAAAAGGTCTGTATCTCCATCTAGTGTTTAAAGGAGGAATTGCAGAGCCCTGTGGCCGCTTAAGGCTGCTCCTGATTAAGGAGCATTTACTGACCGAAATGAATAAGCCCACCGGACAAAAAATAAGCCCCTGTGATTGGATTTGGCATGGACTGGACAAGTTTCTGGATGTAGACCACATCAATGGTCAGACACTCTTGCATCAAAAAATTGAGCAGTTGGGCCAGATTTGGTGGATACCTTCCCTAGCACAATTCCGAGGAGAATTCCCTGTAGACTGGGATTTTTGCCATTGCTGGTAGACCCGTATGACCATACGCTTCCATACACCTGCAGATTCAGCTACTTCCTTCACACTATGGTCTTTGGCACACGCCCAAATGCAGTCACTCCTTTTAGCCAATCATTAACATCCGCTTTGGAGCCATTTTCCACACATGGAACGAGACATTCACTGCACCGTGCCAAGAAAAGAGTCACCTTGCGTGTTTAAGGTGGTAGTACTTTCAGGCTCCTGCAGATGGTGTTGTATGAGGATGATGGGGCTATTCATACCTGCGGGGTGTACGGTCATACAGGTCAACCAGCAGTGGCAAAAATCCCATGCATATCCAATCACAGCTGTTATTGGTGCTCATGGAGGTATTACATGCTATTAGGCATGTTACAAGGGAGTCAGGTGAGCTTATGAATAG
Source organism: Semaprochilodus insignis (assembly GCA_034552555.1). NCBI lineage: Eukaryota > Metazoa > Chordata > Actinopteri > Characiformes > Prochilodontidae > Semaprochilodus > Semaprochilodus insignis. The sequence goes on from CM067480.1 coordinate 9,267,456, forward strand.
TGTATGTACATATAAATATGTATAGTAGAATATTAGTGGAATGTATAGCACAATGACAATAAGCACTCTAAGAGTTGTTTACACACGTGTCGTCCTGTGGTCTCCTTACTAATGTAGAAACCGGGAGCAGTTGGGTCGTGTCCTTTTTGAGGACGACTGGTCTATCTAGTGTCTCTGGACGCTGAATAGAACCTCCCTGTCTCTCTGGCTTCTCAGCAAACTGTAAAAGCTAATGTGTATCAGAGATATTAAATATGTATGACGTACGGGCAGGCTCAAAGGGGATAAGCCGCCCTATGGCCACCCAAGCAAAAATGTCATTTCGCCAGCAAAGATAAGGAATTAGTCAATCCAGACATCACCACAGGGATCTGATAAGCCTTCATCACTTCGTGGCACTTTTCAAACTTTCCTTTCATACTCAAAGCTGTGCTTTCTTAGGGCCTCATCCACTGATGAGCAGAAAATGAGGGAGGACTGAGAGAGGAGCAGTGATCTTACACACACCAGAGACAAAAAGCTCTTGTCCAGCGCAGCAGCAGCAGCAGCAGCAGCTCTGTATGGTAAAATATGGAAATGCCTGTCTTAAATATTAAAGAAGATGAATAATCTGATAAGCGTCAGAGCTGTGATAAGACTGGAGTGAAGTCTGGAAAACGGATACTTTATGATGGAAAGTTTCCGGAATTCTCAATTATGAATTATGGCCTGGCTGATGTGGTTCAAATTCAAAAAAGCATTTTATTATTATAGCTGCACCCATAAGGAGGTGTGGGATTGCAGTGCTATTGGGAAGGACGATAAAGGCTACCAGGAACAATAAATGATGATAAATTTAGACTGATATGGACAATATTTATTGAGCTACACATACAGAAGTAGTGTCTCTCAGTATGGCGTCAGGCCGCCATGTTTGCTAACCCAACATGCCGGACGTCTGGGCATGGAGTTGTAGAGGTTCCTAATGGTGTCCTGTGATAATCCACCCCATGCAGCTTGAATATTCTCACACAGTTCCTGCAGATGGTGCGGTAGGGGTGGAGGTAGAGTGACACCAGGCCTTCTGGATGTGTGACGCATGACAACAAACCACAAACGGATTCATTGGTCATCTCCACCAAGACAAAAGCGGGACTCGTCACTGAAGATGACCTGTTGCCATTCTAAGTCACCCCATGACAGTCTGGCCCGACACCATTGCAGTCTTTGGTGACGTTGACGTGGTGTTAAGGACAGTCGTCGCAGCGGTCTGCGTGAATGTAGTCCTGCGTCGTAGACCTGCGTCACTACGTACTGAAAACATCTTTTGTAAATTGCATGCCACATGTGCAAGATTTTACTAATGGGTAAAACATTAAGATGTTCTACTTGTTAAAAATGAGTTTCAAAAAAATGGGAAACCTAACAACCACCTGGAAGATCTGGTTAACCCACCAACACTCTCTCCATCAGATAAACAGCACTTTCATTACGGAGAGAGAGGAGAACATCAAGCTCCACTCCTGCTTCAGATCTGAGAACATCCACAGGTGTTTCTGTCCATCCTTCTTCCACTGTGAGAAGACACCTCAACACTATCGAGGTCTGAAAGGAGGTGTAGTTGTTCAAGAAGCTCCTCACTGAGAAAAGGAGACGCACACATCCAACAAAGAAGCTGCTGGTGTTCTCAGAACAATGGACTGACCACCCCAGAGTCCAGACTTCTAAGACTGAACAGTTTGCTAAAGGTCACATGGACGACCCAGAAGAGCTACTGGAACAGTGTTTTGTGGATGGATGAGACCAAAATAGATCTTCCCTGGTTTAAATGAGAAGAGTTCTGTCTGGAGAAAGGAGAACACTGCATTCCAGCATAAGAACCTTATCCCATCTGTGAAACATGGTGCTGGGAGTATCATGGTTTGGGCCTGTTTTGCTGTATCTGGGCCAGGACAGCTCACCATCACTGATGGAACAATGAAATCTGAATTATACCAGCAGATTCTAAGGGAGAACATTAGGACATCTGTCCATGAGCTGGATCTCAAGAGAACGTGGGTCATGCAGCAAGACAATGCCCCTAAGCACACAAGACGTTCTACCAGAGAACCGTTAAAGAAGAATAAAGTTAATGTTCTGGAATGACCAAGTCAAAGTCCAGACCTTAATCCAATAGGAATGTTGTGGAAGAAATTGCTCATGGAAGGAAACCCACCAACATCCCAGAGTTGGAGCTGTCCAGTACGGAGGAACGGGATAAAACTCCTCCAAGCCATGTACAGGACGGATCAACAGTTACCAGAAATGCTTAGCTGCACAAGAAGATCACACCAGATACTAAACGCAGAGGGTCACGTACTGTTACCCTCACAGATATGAAACACTGGATCATTTACTTAATAACTAAATGGATAGGTATAATATTTTGGTCTCAAATCTGATGCAGTTTTAGGTCAAATGAATGCAGAAATATATGCAATGTATCCAAATGTAGGATAATTAATCGAAACTGCTGAGCGGACTATTTTTTAAACATGCTAATACATTGTCACGACACTGTAATTAACATAATTTTCATATCCCTGTATAACAGCTTCTAGTAATAAGCGGTAGCGTTGTTCTGCTGTATGAACAGTGTTCTAGGAAGCTGCCACAGTCTGATGTGCTGCACAGATGGCCATTATGGCAACAAGTGAAGGTGTCCACAGCATGAGGGGAAGTGTGAAGAGCAGCAGCTCCAATACTCACACTGCTCGGTCTTCCTGAAGAGTGTTTATTTATGAGCAGTAAAACGGCCTGATGTAGAACATCACCCAGAAAGCAGAACAGCACTGATTAATCTGCAGAAGTCTGGAGTTTTTATCAGGTCTGGGATGTGGATATGGAATACGTCTCCTGAATACAGAAATTAAGCATCCGTATTCAGTCCTCGATACAAGGTGGTATTCAGAACACCTGTTTTAGAATATCACCAGACAAAAAATGGTCCGCTTGTGAGTTTAAGGTGGTAGTACCTTCAGCCTACTGCAGATGGCGCTGCACGAGGAATACGGGGCTGAGGAAGTAGCTGAATCTGCAGGTGTATGGAAGTGTACGGTCATACGGGTCTACCAGCAGTGGCTAAAATCCCAGTCTACAGGGAATTCTCCTCGGAATTGTGCCAGGGAAGGCATCCACAAAAATCTGGACCAATTGCACAATCCTTTGATGCAAGACTGTCTGAACATTGATGTGATCTACATCCAGAAACTTGTCCAGTACATGCCCAATCCATGTAGCTTCCTGTGGGCAGCATCCTGTGGGCGGTGTCCTGTGGGCAGCATCCTGTGGGCAGTGTCCTGTGAGCAGCGTCCTGTGGGGCAGCGTCCTGTGACTACTGATGAACGACTAGAGGATGACCAACAAGGCACTGTGCAGCAGCAGATGAGCTATCGTCTCTGACTGTACATCTACAAGGTGGACCAGCAAGGTAGGAGGGTCTAACAGAGTGGACAGTGAGTGGACATAGTGTTTAAACACCCCATGTCCACACTCTTGGTGCAGTTATGCATTTCCATCAGAAAGGTCTCCAAATCCCCAGATCTTACACAGTGCAGCCTTAGGCTAAAGTCCTTCAGGTTTACTCTAATTCTAGAACATTTATCGTTCTACGTTCTGCAGGCTGGGTTAGTATGTCCTGATTTCTTTGGTGTATCTGCAGTGACTCCAGACCCTTTAATGGTGTCTCCAAACAGAAGAGCGTGTGTGCTTTAAGGGATGGATGATTAAACACACGAGGGATTGAGGGATTCCAGACGTTGTGTTCATGAGGGTTCTGGAGAACACTAATGTTAGACTGTAAACTCCCATCACTCACTCAGAACCCATCACATCTGAGAGGAGCAGACTGCACAGAGCAAACAGCAGTTTTCCCAGCTTTGTCTTTCTCTCTCCCTCTCTTTCTTTCTCTCTCACTCTTTCTCTCTTTCTTTCCCTCTCTCTCTTCCTCTCCCTCTCTCTCCCTCCCTCTCCCTCTCTCACTCTTTCCTTCTCCCTCTCTCCCTCTCCCTCTCTCACTTATTCCCGCTCTCTCTCTTTCTCTCTCTCCCTCTCTCTTCCTCTCCCTCTCTCTCTCCCTCCCTCTCCCTCTCTCACTCTTTCCCTCTCTCTCTCCCTCTCAGTGTCTCTCTTCCTCTCACCCTCTCTCTCTCCCTCTCTCACTCTTTCCCTCTCTCTCTCCCTCTCAGTGTCTCTCTTCCTCTCTCCCTCTCCCTCTCTTTCTTCCTCTCTCACTCTTTCTCTCTTCCTCTCCCTCTCTCTCTTCCTCTCTTCCTCTCTCTTCCTCTCTCTTCCTCTGCCTCTCTCCCCCTCCCTCTCTCACTCTTTCCCCCTCTCTCTCCCTCTCCCTCTCTCTCTTTCCCGCTCTCTCTCTCTTTCTCTCTCTCCCTCTCTCTCTTCTTCTCTCCCTCTCTCTCTTCTCCTCTCTCTTTCTCTCTCCCTCTTCCTCTCCCTCACTCTTGCTCTCTGTCTCTCTCTCTCTCTCTCTCTCTCTCTCTCTCTTTCTCTCGCTCATGTTTTTAGTTGTATTGACAGCAGGGCGTTTGAAGAGTGTCCCACTTCCTTTTGTCACCCTTTCTGAGAGTGCTGAAGCAGAGAGCCTCCGTATTTCCAGTGTGTCCATGCATGACAGGTGAGATGGCCGGGCTAATCTGGGGCTTCAGTAGTCACTGGACTGGTCTTTGTGGCAGAGGCCTTGACCGTTACAGGACTGTAATTTAACAATAACCGAGAGAGCTGTTGCTCTACTGGTGTCCTTTACATGCGGGCGGTCTCCAGAGTTGAAGGGGTTAAGGGGGTTTTGCGGTATGGTTTAGGCTACACATTCGATCACTGAGGCTGACGCTATAGCATAGCAGCGCTGAAGAACACAGACACTGACTCCAGTAGATTCAGACATGACTGGGTGCCTGTCGGAGCAGGCACATTTCAGGCACAGTCCTCCTGTCAATCATATTGAAGGTGCTGCTTCCAGCAGTTAGATCATTAAAGAGCAGGTAGCCCTTGTAGGTTAGCATGGCTGAAGCTCTTGGGATGCGACCAAGACCGCCGCGGCCTGCTCTCGGCAAGAAACCACATTCAGCAGCAAACAAAAGAACTGATATACACTCATCACCAAAAGAATGTGACGTAAGCAAGGACGGACCTTATCACTGTACCAGACTGACTCAATAGCCATGATTTTAGACATTCAGCGAGCAGTGATGTCCTCCATGAATCATCCTGTTACTGCCAGCACCATTGGCAGACGGCTGCACGATGCACACAGAGCGTTACGACGACTGTCCTTAACACCACGTCAGCTTCACCAAAGACTGCAAAGGTCTTGCCAGACTGTCATGGAGTGACTCAGAATGGCAGCGGGTCATCTTCAGTGATGAGTCCCGCTTTTGTCTTGGTGGAGACGACCAACGAATCTGTGTGTGGAGGCACCGTAGTCAGCACCAAGATGAACGGTTTGTTGTCACGCATCACACATCCAGAAGGCCTGGTGTCACTCCACCTCCACCCCTACCGCACCATCTGCAGGAACTGTGTGAGAATATTCAAGCTGCATGGGATGGATTATCACAGGACACCGTTAGGAACCGCTACAACTTCATGCCGAGACGTCTGGCATGTTGCGTTAGCAAACACGGCAGCCCGACACCATACTGAGTGGCACTACTTCTGTATGTGTAGCTCAATAAATATTGATCATATCAGTCTAAATGTATCACCATTTATTGTTCCTGGTAACCTTTATCTTCCTTCCCAACAGCACTGCAATCCCACACTTCCTTCTGGGTGCAACTGTTGCTTTGATGAGGAGTGTATGTTACCTCTCCTTTATTGTGTAAAGGTTATCACGAATGAGTGGGGCTAAACTGCTGTCTGCTCAAAAGGGCACGCTAAAGATTCCAAAGAAAGACTTTTATTTTGAAATTAGTGAGGAAAATTTCAGTTTTCCATTAGAAATGTCCTAGAATGTACGGGATGACTGTGTACCTTCCCAGAAATCTTTGCTACAAGGCTCTCTGCTTGCTTTCACACTCCTTCACTCCTCTTCCTTGTTATCACATATTGTCCAGCTGTCCATCGATTGGCCCACATGAGGTGCGAACCCTCAGACACGTCCTGCCATTTCTCATTGCCCTTCATCGTGACACTGAGCGGCTTCGGCACTGCGGTCACCGCCATCTTTCCTCACGCTACGGAACACTACTCCAGCCGAGTTTTATGCCGTATACAGGCTTCATACGTAGGAGGTGCTTCAAATTCCCATGACGTGTGGCCAAGTGAAGCATGGCAGCGTCATTAACAGCGGTACATTAACCATAAAGTCCCCAAGAAAGTCGTCCACACTTCCCCTAGCGAAGAAGAAAGAGGGAGAGATATGGAAGGCTAAAGGCTGCAGGTCAGCATGCTATAAAAGTCATTGCTTTTCATGGCCTCGGTGGCGCAGGAGACCTCCCACTCCACTTCAGGCCATTAACTCCTCTTTATAGGCCACCGTGGGGCTGCTGGCGGGCCCCTATAATCCTCCCTGCCACCTTCACCTGCCCTTCTAACACCCACAGGGAGAGAGAGAGAGTGCTGCGGATGGTGGCTAACAGCTAATGTGCCAACCTGTTAGCCAAGGCGACATCCAGCACTGTATTAGCCCCGCTGTTGTGGAAGCGGTTGACCACAGCGCGAGCTCCAAGGACAGGCCAACGGATGCACAATCTTCTGATTGTCCATCTGAACTCAAAATGGACATTTTCCTACCTTTTGTAGGGAAGCTGGTGGGCTGAGGGGGCCGGATTTCAGGACTGTTTATCTGTGCTGTTTATAAGAGCTAAAAATGAGTTAAAAATAGGAGTCTGAGCCCAGTAGCTTCTCTCATAAGCTCAAAGTGATAATGGCATACGTATCAATCAACCAGTCAACATTTATTTGTATAGCGTTTTTTACAGCTGATGTTGTCTGAAAGCAGCTTTACAGAAAAGCAGTTTATGGAAGGAAAAGAAAACACGGAGTCCATATGTAGACTTAAGGAAGGGATTCCAGGTCCAAGCCCCCCTTGAGCAAGGCAGAGGCAACAGTGGCAAGGAAAAACTCCCTTAGAGTAAAAGGAAGAACCCTTGAGAGGAACCCAGGCTCAAGGGAGGAACCCGTCCCCCTCTGGTCCACACCGGATGAAGAGAGTATGACAGAGCTAATGAGATCATATGACCAGATACAATAAAGGAGCTTGGAACATCTTTCAGAAACATTCTGAGTAATCCAGGAGGAGTGAGAGATCAGTGCCAGATGCTGGTGGCTCTACCGTGGTCATTGTAGTCCTGTCGGCTGACTAGCAGGAGAAAACAGGACAGGAGACCCACATTGGAGACGATGCTCTGGTGACTCTAGCAGCTCTGGTGGCTCCCGTGTGATCACTCAGGCGAACGTCGCTCCTGGGGCTCAACAAAGAGAGATAAAAAGAGTATGCGTATGCGAAGAACACATCACACGCAGTGAAAATAAACCTCACTGTACAATAACTTCTAACATGCTATTATGAGGGCTTAAGGAAGCATCCAGCAAAGCCTGAATGAACAATATAGGTTATAAATATGATATAACACAGCTTAAAAATCGCTGATCAGACCTATCTGAGTACTGTGAGGGTGTGGCTAATGAGCAGCTTGATTGGCGGCTCTCTCTCCAACACTCCCAGCTGGCTCTGGCCCTCATACAGAACTAACATCATTATCCAGGATTTATGTGACTATGACTGGACCAACAAAGTCACAGATGTACAGATAGATAAACAGACAAAGCATGAATGAAGGAGCAATGTTGGTGATGGATAAAGGAATGAAGGGGTGAAGGAACAATGTTGGTGATGGATAAAGGAGTGAAGGAATGAAGGAACAATGTTGGTGATGGATAAAGGAGTGAAGGAATGAAGGAACAATGTGATGGATAAAGGAATGAAGGGATGAAGGAACAATGTTGGTGATGGATAAAGGAATGAAGGGAAGAAGGAACAATGTTGGTGATGGATAAAGGAATGAAGGGATGAAGGAACAGAATGAAGGGGTGAAGGAACAATGTTGGTGATGATAAAGGAATGAAGGGATGAAAGAACAATGTTAGTGATGGATAAAGGAATGCAGGGATGAAGGAACAATGTTGGTGATGGATAGAGGAATGAAGGGATGAAGGAACAATGTTGGTGATGATAAAGGAATGAACGGATGAAGGAACAATGTTGGTGATGGATAAAGGAGTGAAGGAATGAAGGAACAATGTGATGGATAAAGGAATGAAGGGAAGAAGGAACAATGTTGGTGATGGATAAAGGAATGAAGGGATGAAGGAACAATGTTGGTGATGGATAAAGGAATGAAGGGATGAAGGAACAATGTTGGTGATGGATAAAGGAATGAAGGGATGAAGGAACAATGTTGGTGATAAAGGAATGAAGGAACAATGTTGGTGATGGATAAAGGAATGAAGGGATGAAGGAACATTGTTGGTGATGGATAAAGGAATGAAGGGATGAAGGAAGGTAGCTACAGACAGGAGGTCTAGCTTGCTAGCTTTTGGTTGTGCTGGTTAACTTTAGCTCGCTAAGTTTCTCTGACTCTGTAACTGTTCTGTGTGGGCGGGGCCAGAGACATCAGTCTTGTGATTGGTCAGGGGAATGCTCATGTAAACGTTACCCAAGATTAGGACCGCACAGTTTACATGGAGAGGAGAGAAGGAGGATCTTTGACCCTCCATTGCCACTCTGTCAACTGGTGATAATGCTTCCAGGATTATCGATCCACGGATCGGATGGAATTCTACTGCAGCCCCTTTCCCTGAACCAGCCTAGAATCAGTCCTGGGTATGGACTCAAGGATTCGGGACAAGTGGGAACAGGCTGTAACTAAGAAGTAGATCCCCTGGAGGAGGCTCGGTGACCACTGACGTTGATGTTAATGGCTTGTTTGTTTAGGGCTGCTGAAGTGTGGCTAGCCTTTAGCGCTGTTTTGCGGTTGAACTAGCATCGGATGTGAGCTAGATAAGGAAACTCCAGCCAACTGCATTCGGAATCTGTAAAAGAGCACAAGTGTTTTCTGGATTGTAATCATTCTCCCAGCAGCAACAGCGAAACCCACAAACCCTGATTTATGAGCCGCTTCCATGGAGTGTGGATCCAGCGAAGAAGCTGACAAAAGACGGACAGGTCTGATTTCCATTGCTTTCAGAGATGCTAGTCTGGAGCTGACCCTATTACGCTCTCTCTTTCTCTCTTGCTTGCTCGCTCTCACACTCTCTCGCCCCCCGCATACATCCACACAGCTCTCGGCCAAGCCGTATGCACCTGCTGCTGTCTGCCTGAGGGAAGTGCTCCGAGGCAGTCTTGCAGGAGGACTAACCTCCATTGACACCACGTCACACTTGATGACCGCTGTCCTGTTAAAGAGCTCCACAAACGGATTCAGCATGATCGTATGAAGCATATACGCGTTCCGAGGCATGACGGGAGCGAATCCCAGAGCTTTCCTCCCACAAAGAGGCCAAAAGGGCAGCGAGCTGAGAACAATCGCACCTTTTAAACCGATCCCCAATTTGGATGATGCTTAAGGAGAGGAGTCTCTCACACCCACGTCGCACCGGCTGCTCATTTCCTGGCTGGTGTAGCCCCCAAATCACCTTCCCCCTTTTCTCGTGACAAACATTCTTCTGATGGCCAACATAATCTCATTATTTCAGCCGCAGAGCCGTCTCGTGTATACACCGCTGCCCCGCTGTGCCCTCTCTCAGCCATTTTGCCATCAATGTCAGAGCCAGTAGGAGAAATAATTGTCTTACAGACGGAGCCAGGCATGCAGGAGCTTCTGTCCAGTTTCCGAGGTGCCACAGCTCCCTCTGCAGGACGAGGACAGCATTGAAGTGTTATTGGGGCTGGTGTGGAACATCTGCAGATCCAGACCGCGTCCCATCGACACAGCAACAGTGCCTTTTTAATCCAGGTGCTGCAAAGACGCACATATAGAGGCTCGTTCTACTGAGCCGGTTCGGTTCAGCCTGAATTATTTGGGTTTTGATTGAACACTGCAATATTGTCAATACCAATGCAATAGGAACGAAGGCTATTGAGTGTTTGGGTAGTGACTAATTTTCGCTCATTTTGAGCAGAACTCTAGCAAACCCAGCTTTGAACAGCTGCACACACATACGATCAACACATTTCATTGAAACCCCCCAAAACATACAAAAATCTGTGTTTCGGAAGTGACAGTTCGGAATGTTCCACCCGGATTTCCAGACTTTGGGACACGTTTACTTCAAAACAATGCCAGCTGCTCACCATGTGGCCATGAGCGACAAGGATGCAGTCTCACTCTCTGCTCTGAAAGGCAGGGGCATGGCTAAAACAAGGCTCCGCCTACAGACTAAAACGCTGTGTGTTTCAGAACTGATGTGAAAACTGGGACAGCCCGTTTATGAAAGTTTTTTAAATTTGTGAATTAAACACATGAAAAATTAAAATTTTCAACCTCAAAAACTTCAAAAGGATCATAAATACATAAAAAAATAAGCAATAAAAAATATAGAAACTAACAGATTATAACAGATTCTGCTCGTTTCTGGAGGTCTCCAATAGTCATTGATGGTATTTTGATGTGTTGATAGACGTTCTAATGGGTCAACATCCCCATCGTCCAAAATCCTCAACCAACCATCTGCAGTAATACTACAGGGTTGTGTGCAGAATCAAGCAAAGCTCATACTGTTCTCTGTCGAGGGTGAAACCAGGAGGAAAATGGCAACAGACACTACATGGCCAAAAGTATGTGGACACTGGACTATCACACTTACATGAGCTTGTTGTGTATCCTATTCCCAAACCAAAGGGATTAATATGGAGTTGCTCCCTCTTTGCTGGGATGACTTTCCACATGATTTATCCTTACAGTTGGCACTCTGCATTCCGGTAGGAAGTGTTCTCCTGGACCAGGCTCCATCAGACTGCCAGATAGTGAAGCGTGATTCATCCCTCTAGAGAACACAGTTCCACCACTCCAGAGTCCAGTGGGGGAGCTTTACAGACCGACGCATAGTGTGCAGCTGCTCGACCTGATTTGTGCCAATCTGTGAGCGACAGGCTGCTTTGTGGTTGAGCTGTTGTCGCTCCTAGACACTCTCTGGTGTTCTACTCCAGTCAGATGTTCTAGTGTACAGGGGGAGCTATCTTCATGGTGTACTGGAGATACCCGGATGGTGTTCTACTCCAGTCAGATGTTCTAGTGTACAGGGGGAGCTATCTTCATGGTGTACTGGAGATACCCGGATGGTGTTCTACTCCAGTCAGATGTTCTAGTGTACAGGGGGAGCTATCTTCATGGTGTACTGGAGATACCTGGATGGTGTACTACTCCAGTCAGATGCTCTAGTGTACAGGGGGTGCTATCTTCATGGTGTACTGGAGATACCCGGATGGTGTTCTACTCCAGTCAGATGTTCTAGTGTACAGGGGGAGCTATCTTCATGGTGTACTGGAGATACTCGGATGATGTACTACTCCAGTCAGATGTTCTGAGTATAAATGTGGGTGTAGTGATTGTAGTGGGGTATGTTTTCATCAGAATGAGCCTCAGAAAGTTAAAACATACAGGCCTGAAGATTAATAAAAGATGAACTCGCTTTAGAGGATCAGTTTTAGAGTGAAATAGCAGAGGGTAGCTAAGAGCTAGGCTAAACGTATTTCAGGTGAACTGAGCAGCGTTAGCAGCAGCTAGCTCTAAACAGTGGATACAGTATTAACAGCTCTGAGGTAAATGTGAGGTAACTGGTCATGTGACTGTATTAGTATACTACACTGTAGGTCAGAACTTGTTACTGTACTGTGTACTACACACAGGGACGTATACAGTATACAGTACATACTACTGTAGTATACAGTGTGCAGTATAGTAGTGTACCATTTCGAATACAGCCTCTGCTTCTGTGAGCAGGACAATGAAATGAAAAGATATGATTTATTCCACGTGTTAGTGGTTGGTGTGGCTCAGCGGATAACACCACTAACCTCCAGGGAGCTACCGCCCCATGTGGGAGATGGGGGTTCGATTCCTGGGTCTGGGTGACTACGCTGTGCTACACCAATAAGAGTCCTTGGGCAAGACTCCTAACACTAGATTGGCCTACCTGTAATATGAATGACCTTGTAAGTCGCTCTGGATAAGAGCGTCAGCTAAATGCCGTAAATGTAAATGTAAATGTGTTATATATACTGTACTGTAATATAATATAATATATACTCTAATGTTTTACTAGAACATTAAAAACTGTAACTGATATCTGAATAACAGCCTTTAAACTTCAATAAATCCTCTGCAGAATAAAACTGCCATCTAAGTGAGCAGCAATCGTCCACCTCACCAAGAGTTCTCCTGCAGTGCTCGCACGTGAAATGAGGAGCCCACAGTTTGTCCTAATCCCCGATAAACATGCTGAAGTACGCTTTGTAGGCCTTGCACATCTCAGCAGATGCTTTCCTGGAGCACTGTTCCACTCTGGTCTTGATAAATTGGTCCACAGACGGAGCAGGATGCGTCTGCTGGATTCTGCAGCCTCTTGATGCCACCAGAGTGTGGTGCTTTAAAATTCTCTGGCTCTCCAGAGCTCCGCTGAGAATGAGCATCTAAGCAAGGCCATCTAGGGTGCGGCTAAGTAGGATGCTAATTTGCACATTGGGAGATTCCAGGGTCTGTATCTCCACATCCCTGAAGGCTATGCCCTACTGTTGTACTGAGTTTGAGTTTGGTTTCATCACGGATTCCGTTTGTGTACTTTTCCACTCTGGTCTTCATGAATTGGTCCACAGATGTAGCAGAACGCGTCTGCCGGATGCTGCAGCCTCTTGATGCTTCTAAACGACCTGTAGGCTGTTTAACACAGCTGGATTTATACTGCTATGTACACTACTGGACAGTCCCAGACAGTTCTAGATAGTTCTAGACAATTCCGGAAAGTTCAATAAACTTCTTGAGAGTTCTCACAGTTCTAGAAGCTACTTGTAGTCTACTCAGCACTGAATGTATCGTAGATGTTCTGGAAAAACTGTCCGGAGTGAAATGTGTTAATGTGGTTTAAATGTGAAAGCCATTCCTTTCACATTTAAGGCAAAATTCCGAAGCAGTTGCCAAATTTTGCATTGGCAAACGACTAATTACAGTGCCATTCTAGACAGTCTGTTCGCTGTAAGCCATTAGTAGCTCGTAGCAATAAGTGGTAATTAACCAAGAATACCAAATACAATCGCTTAAATTGGAACAGGAGTCTCCAGCTGCTGTAGCTGTTCATTTGGGAAACTGTCCGGAATGAAATGTGCAGATTGCATGGTTAAAGTTGTTCCGGGATCCTGTTAAAGATGTGGGAGCTGAAGTTCCTGGAAAACATCATTGTCTCAACCACAAAAGCAAAGTTTATAGGGACCAGTAGCGTTTTCTGTAATATTTTAGGCCTAAGGAATTAAGAGAACCCGCTTAAGAGAACCCGGGAACACGACAACAGTAAACATTTGTAACCTAGTGTTACTCGTGATGTAATAGTGCTTGGTGACATCATCTCCTTCATCTGTATGATGGGCATGATTTCATAAAACCACCAGCGAATGTACATACAGGGTCGGTATTCCAAACAAAATGGCCAGTCGATGCTCGATGGCTGTCTAAAAAGGGCTGCCAGTGCTGCACTTCAATCTGTCCTGATAGGAAAGACTTATGGACAACCGGCTGAGCCCTCACCTCACGTGCCGGGCTTGAGCGATGCTGCACTGACGGAGAGATAAGTGGCTCGACTCTGGCACCATTCTCTACAGCTGGGGGAATACAAGGGTTATTCTGGAGGGCTCTCGCCAAACTGCCTCTGTCACAATGGAGACAGTGAGGCCTATTGTTGCGGGCCAGCCAGCAGTGTCCTTTCAGCGCGGAAACGGCACCAGCCAAAAGAACGTCTGCGCCGTCTGTTCCGAAGCCATTCCTTTCACATTTAAGGCAAAATTCCGAAGCAGTTGCCAAATTTTGCATTGGCAAACGACTAATTACAGTGCCATTCTAGACAGTCTGTTCGCTGTAAGCCATTAGTAGCTCGTAGCAATGAGTGGTAATTAACCAAGAATACCAAATACAATCGCTTAAACCGGAACAGGAGTCTCCTGCTGCTGCAGCTGTTCATTTGGGAAACTGTCCGGAGTGAAATGTGCAGACTGCACGATTAAAGTTGTTCTGGGATCCTGTTAATGATGTGGGAGCTGAAGTTCCTGTTCTCCAGCTTGTTTTGGGAATTTTCTGTTCCACCTTAAATGGGTGCCGCAGTTACATTCGGGGGCCTGTATAAGCTGTAGCATTTAAGGTGGAACAGAACATTGGATTAAGAAGCTGGCGATTAGCCTACATTTAGTTAGCTCATGATTGTTTAGCTTGTAATTGATAAGTTAGCCTGTCATTCATCGGCTAGCGTATGACCAATTGGCCTCTGATCAGTTATCCGTAGTTGATCGGTTAGCCAGTTACAGTATTTATTGATTAGTCTGTTTGATTAGCCTATTGTTAGTTAGCATGTAATTGTTCATTTAGCATGTTATATATGAGTTTTCCTGTTTTTCATTAGTTGACCTGTAATTGATCAGTTAACGGATCACTCATTAGTTGGTCTGTAATTGATTTGTTAGTTTGTTATTCGTCAGTTGGTCTGCTGTTGACTGGCCTATGATTGGTCAGCCTGTTGTTCATCAGTTGACCTGTAATTGATTACCCTATGGTCATTTAACCAACTACTTTTTAGTTAGCCTGTAGTTGGTCAGTTAGCCTGTGATTCATCAGCTGATCTGTGACTGACTAGCCTATGATCAGTTAGCCTGTTATTCATCATTTGGCCTGTGATTGATTAGCCTATGATGAATTAGCCTATAAGTAAGCACTTAGCCTGTTATTTATCAGCTGGCCTGTGATTGATTAGCCTATGATCAGTTAGCCTGTAATTGATTAGTTAATGTGTCACTCATCAGTTAGCCTATAATTGGCCGGTTACTCAGTTATACTTCATTTGACATGTGATTGATTAGTCTATGATCAATTAGCCTGTAAGTATTCACTTAGCCTGTTGTTTATTAGTTAGCCTGTGATTGATTAGCCTATGATCGGCTAATGGTTGCCCTACTAGAAGCATACACCAGCTTAACTGGCCACCAGCATAACCAGCATAACGTTGTGTGTTGGATGCTGATCAGCTAGAATTACCAGATCTCCTGTCAGTGGTTAGCATGTAAATGTTTAGCCTATAACTGATTAGCCTGTGATTGGTTAGCCTCTGAATAGAAGTCACCACCAGTCCACTTTCAGCTATGCATTGCAAACCAGAGCATTCTAGCTCTGCTAGCTGATTCAAGTGTGTCCCAAAAGAGATGGGGATTGAGGTGTAAAGGAACAACCCCAAATTACAACGGAAAGGAATCTTAGCCAAATATGCTAATGAGGTTAATGTTGAATGAAGAATGTGCTGCTCGTATGAATGAAGTGCTCATAGCTGGACTTCTTACTTTTATTTGAGTCACAAAAACACTTTAGTGCAGGGAAGTTTCACCTCAGTAGGTTACAGGGGCTGTTTTGTGAGCGATTACTGCTAAAGATCTCAGGTTGATCACATGTCATACACACCTCTAAGACGTGATGGGATGTGCGGAGAAGTTCATCTGGCGTGTAAGTCCTCAGTGAGTACCAAGCAGAATTTATTACTTTGCAGGGAGCGTTTCGTTTCACCTCCTGTCAGCAGGTTCTCTACGTGACTTTTAGACTTCAGTTAATTACTGACTGATGCCGGTTTGTCAGGATAGCCCAAAGCTAAATACGCACATCTGACATTCCTGACTCTAAATGAGTTGGGGATGATTAAAACTGTCCAAGCTTTTATTCATCAAGGGAAATGAGCAGCGGTCGGCAGAAATAGGCGTTCGGAATTGGGCACTTAGGTATAAAATGCCATCGTCCCCAGGCACTCATTGGCCACAAATGGCCTTTCGTCCCGCCTCGGCCAGGACTATTGGGAAAGGCAGAGGAATCGTTGGCTAAGATCTATGGTCCATCTGCTGGGGGGATTACTCACGTGATGAAGGTCAGCCTAGCCCACAGATTAGCTGTAAGACGATGCCATACCTGTCAAGCTAACTGCTCCTGAATGCTGCTCACTTTAGACTACATTCACAACCCTGTTTTATTTTTCAGTTCATCCAAATTAAAATGAACTGAAAACCGCTTACTGCTGGTAGACCTGTATGACCGTACGCTTCCATACACCTGCAGATTCAGCTACTTCCTTAACACTATGGTCTTTGGCACGCCCAAATGCAGTCACTCCTTTTAGCCAATCAATAACATCTGCTTTGGAGCCATTTTCCACACGTGGAACGAGGCATTCACTGCACTGTAGCACCTCTCCTCCATCTACGGATCCCGTCACTCACACCCTGCAGGTATTTATAGCCCCATCATCCTCGTGCAGCGCCATCAGCAGGAGCCTGAAGGTACTACCACCTTAAACACACAAGGGGACTCCATTTTGGTCTGGTTCCATTGACTTACATTAAAGTTAAATGAGGTTTTTGGCCTCTCCTGTAAAGTTGCCATTTTGGAGATACTTGTTTGTCTTTGGACATCGATATATATATAAAATCTCTATCCAAAGAAAAAGTATATATATATATATATACAGGGGTTGGACAATGAAACTGAAACACCTGGTTTTAGACCACAATCATTTATTAGTATGGTGTAGGGCCTCCTCCTCCTTTTGCGGCCAGTACAGCGTCAGTTCGTCTTGGGAATGACATATACAAGTCCTGCACAGTGGTCAGAGGGATTTTAAGCCATTCTTCTTGCAGGATAGTGGCCAGGTCACTACGTGATGCTGGTGGAGGAAAACGTCCTTCTTGGTGGTATGCTGACATTACCCTGGATACCGTGGCTCTTGATACATCACAAAGACTTGCTGTCTTGGTCACAGATGCGCCAGCAAGACGTGCACCAACAATTTGTCCTCTTTTGAACTCTGGTATGTCACCCATAATGTTGTGTGCATTGCAATATTTTGAGCAACACTGTAAAACTGTGCTCTTACCTGCTAATTGAACCTTCACACTCTGCTCTTACTGGTGCAATGTGCAATTAATGAAGATTGGCCACCAGGCTGATCCAATGTAGCCATGAAACCTCCCACACTAAAATGACAGGTGTTTCAGTTTCATTGTCCAACCCCTGTATATATGCTACTGTTCTGTGTTAATTTTAATCTTTTTATTCAGTTATTTTCTGTGAAAAAATGGCCTTAAAAGTTTTGCTTAGTCACTTATTTTACTAGGGTTAGGTCAGTTTGGTACTAGGAGTCTTAATATTAGTTAATATTATTACTACAAGATAAACTGCATTTGTTGTTTACAAAATCTCTAAAGATTTTGAAGGTTTATATATATATATATATATATATATATATATATATATATATATATATATTGCCTTGATTTTGCAATCTGTTTGTCCATCAACATATATATACACACACACACACACACACACACACAAATATATATATATATGTGTGTGTGTGTGTGTGTGTGTGTGTGTGTGTGTGTGTGTCTGTGTGTATATATATGCAGTTCAAGTTTGCTTTATTGACATGACAAAATTGACGAAGCGCAAAGTTAAAACAAATGAATAAATAAAATAAATCACAGAGAAAATAAAAATAAAAGTTATAAATGAAACATGATATACATATACAACAGTGTAACAAGGAAAAAAGAGAAAATGTCATTTAACTATTAATATAAGAGAATCTATAGATGTGTTTAAAGAATAATAATAAATTAATAATTTAATAAACTAGAAAATGTTTTTTTTCTCCTCCACGAATCACCCCGTTAGTGACACATAGAAAACACATGAAAACAGTTTGTCCCACGTTTTCATGTCACTTCCGAAACGCAAAGAGTATTGGTGTTGTAGCCACGCCCCTACATTTTAGAGCAGGAAGTGAGACTACATCCCTGACCCCCATGGCCACATGGTGAGCAGCTATATCATTGCTCTGTAGTAAATGTGTCCCAAAGTCTGTAAATCAGTGTGGAACATAAGAGAACTGTCACTACCGAAACACATTCATAAATTATAAATGTTTTAATGTTTAAATGAAAATGACTGATTGACTGTATGTGTGTACAGCTGTTCAGCTGTTCTGTATGCTAGTCATGAACCGGCTAGCGTTTTTAAATCAGATCACAATGAGCTAAAACTGTCACTACCAAAACAGTCACTACTGAAACCTTTTTGGGGTGTTATGATGATGATTGTTTCGGTCATGACAAAATGGAAAGTCTAATAATTAGTTTTAATCAAATAAACATTATTCAATTACAGGCTCACTCAAAGCTAACAGATCTTAGTCTGAAGTCTGAGATCAGTTAAATGTCTATCAGTGCTGACTTTGGTCCAAACAACTCAGTAGAAATATCTACAGCATATTTGATCCTGCAGATAAACATCCTTTGGTGTTTTCCAATGATCCCATATTGGCCTGTTAACCCTCCGCTGACCCGGTCCACCAGTATTAAACATGGAGCTGTTTTTTTGGGTTCGCTTTCACAGCATAACGATTGGCTTTGATTGACTCCATCATGTAGCCCAACAAACAGTCCAGAAGAACCGATTCGGGAAAACGAATCAAGCTTCCCGCTGCTGGTGCCAAACGAAATGGTGCCTCCACCTGCTGTACTCACTCCAACGACCTCAGTGATGTTGGTGAACACTCAAAATTATGATGCAATCTTTTTAGAATGAAAGATCCGCTTGATAGCAGCTGTTTTTGAGTCAGGCTTGGAGTCGGAATGTTAAAAGCAAGGACGTGTAATGCAGCCGGGGAGTGTGATTGAGCTCGGAGAGTGGGTGACAGCTCGTGTGGTTTCAAAGGAAGGATTGGGTTCATAATTGCAGCAGCAGTAATAGCTACTAAGTTCTGATGTGTAATGTGAGTAACCGGTTGATTACGCGTGCTAAACGATCTCGGTGAATCAAATGTCACTGTGGTCCGCAGGGAATGCAGAGAGATTCAGTTAGGAAGGTGGTGATGGAGCCAATGAAGGGAGCAGGGCACAATTCTTCTTTTGAACACAGCAACCAAGCTAAAGCAGCACTTAGTGCCAAATAGAGGGGAAGAAAGCAGCTTTAAACTCAAACAGACATGAAAGTAAAGTACAAAAACCCAGAACTCTAGAGTAGAGTACTAGAGTAGTAGAACTGCAGTGGAAGTTCTAGTCCACTCAACAAGAACTATTAGCAGAGAACCTGAAGTTTGTTCAGCTTTTTCCAACAGGAATGAAACTTGGTGGGTGGGTTTGACATCGTGAGACAAGCTAGTAATACAAGTTTCTTGCTCGGCCGCACATGTGACGTAAGCAAGGACGGGCCTTATCACTGTACCTGACTGACCCAGAAGCCACAATTGCAGACATTCAGCGAGCAGTGATGCCCTCCATGATTCATCCTGTTAGCGCCAGGACCATTGGCAGACGGCTGCACCACGCAGGACTACATGCACACAGTCCGTTAAGACGACTGTCCTTAACACCACCTCAACGCCACCAAAGACTGGAATGGAGTCCCGCTTTTGTCTTGGTGGAGACGACTGGAATAACCGTGAGTGGAGGCANACACCATTAGGAACCTCTACAACTCCATGTCGAGACATCTGGCATTTTGGGTTAGCAAACATGGCGGCCCGACACCATACTGAGAGACACTACTTCTGTATGTGTAGCTCAATAAATATTGTCCATATCAGTCTAAATGTATCATCATTTATTGTTCCTGGTAACCTTTATCTTCCTAGACCTCCATACTCGTTGCTACAAGACGATATGGTTCCAGTCCATAGCAGTCCAGGTTTCTCGTTCACGACACCTCTGCAAACGAAGGCGATGGTGGCTGGCTGTCAACAGCAGGACAGGTATTGGGCACCAGGACACTGTCTGGGCCGTCCAGAGTCTGTTTGTGTGAGTGTATATGTATTTGATATACTTGATATTTAACCTCAACCCTGATTTGAATGTTCCTGGGCCACTTGGGTCATAGGGTCTCTAGTCAGCTGACCACCTCTGGGGGGGCTAAAGCCCCTGGACGACACCCCTGGTTTGCATAATGTTAACTCATGTGAGTTAGCTTCCATAGCTGCATTACCATATAGTTTCCGTACCAAGCTAAAGCAGTGAAAATGGAAAACTGTGTAAATCGGATATTTTTCCTGATGGGTCGTCTCACTGTTTCGCTGTATTCCGGTTCCTGCCTCTCCTCAGCGGCTCACTCCTTTTCCATCTGCCTCGTGTCACGGGGGCTGATCAATGACAGGTCACGGTGGGGGTCTGCGACTGACAGGGATGTGTTTTATTTCTCCTCCAATGTCGCTGCACCAGGCCCAGCGCTCCCCACACTTTTCTCCTTCTCTCTCTCTCACCCTTTTCCATCTCTCTTTCTCTCTCTTTCACTCTGCTGGAGTCAGAGATGACACTCACAGGCAGGTCAGAGCGGGTCACGGATGGACAGCCGTTTGTCAGAATCCTCCTGACGTCTCTGAGATAACAGGTGATTCGGGACCAGAAGGTTTGGAGGCATGACATCCTCGAATTGCATAGATGTTTAACCGAGTGTACTGATGAAGCAAGAACCTGGTTCTGTTTAAACTGATGGGCTGATTAGCTTATTGTCTTACCTAGTGCTCAGCTGGTCAGCTAGCTAACAGGGAGGTGTAGTGGACTACGTAAGGAGCATGGAGGTGTAGTGCACTATGTAGGGAGCAGGGAGGTGTAGTGCACTATGTAAGGAGCACGGAGGTGTAGTGCTCTGTGTAGGGAGGAGGGAGTTGTAGGGCACTATGTAAAGAGCAGGGAGGTGTAGTGCTCTGTGTAGGGAGCAGGGAGGTGTAGTGCACTATATAGGGAGCAGGGAGGTATAGTGCATTATGTAAGGAGCTTGGAGGTGTAGCGCACTATGTAAGGAGCATGGAGGTGTAGTGCACTACATAAGGAGCACAGAGGTGTAGTGCTCTGTGTATGGAGCAGGGCGGTGTAGTGCACTATGTAGGGAGCTGGGAGGTGTAGGGCACTATGTAAAGAGCAGGGAGGTGTAGTGTACTAGGTAGGGAGCAGGGAGGCACAGTGCATTATGTAGGGAGCAGCGAGGTGCAGTGCACTATGTAGGGAGCAGTATCTAGGTGGTTGGCATTGGCATATGTAGGTTGTTGGTTTACATGGTGGTTGACTGGAGATTGCAAGGTGGTAGTTGGGTTGTTGCTATGCTATTCTAAATGGATGCTACAGTGTTGCTAGGTGGTTGCTGTGGTACCTAAGGTGGCTGTTATTGTATCCCAGGTGGTTGCTTTGCGGTTGGTAGGTTGTTGCTGTGGTTTTCCAAATGGTTGCTGAGGTGTTGCTAGGAGACTGATACCTCAGGTGTTTGCTGGGTGGATGCAAGGTGGTTGCTATGGTGTTCCAAGTGTTTGTTTGCTGGCTGTGAGGTTGCTGCTATAGTATTCCAGGTGTTGCTGGGTGGCTGTGAGGTGGTTGCTATAGTATTCCAGGTGTTTGCTGAGTGGTTGCAAGGTGGTTGCTGTGGTGTTCCAGTTGTTTGTTTTGTGGCTGTGATGGGGCTGCTACGGTATCCCAGGTGGTCAGTTGGCAGTTGCGAGGTGGTTACTAGGTAGATGTTATGCTACCTTAGATTGAGGCTAAGGCTAAGTGGTTGCTGTGGTATTCCATGTGGTTGCCATAGTGTTCCAGGTGGTTGCTGATGGTAACTTTTGCCCTCCATTCATTTCTATGGAAAACCCCCATACTGTATGAAAACCGTACATCCGATTGAAAAACTGTGTACAAGGACACCATTCCCGATCCGACAAACATTCTGGAGTCAAACATTCTGGTCTCAAAAACCTGCTGGGCAAGTTAGCAGACAAACTTCCAGCAGAAAGATAATAATAATAATAAGAAGAAGAATGTAAACCTGAAAGTGTTAATGATAATGTTAATGGTGATGTTAATGATAGTCTTAATGATAGTGTTGCAGTTTGCTGTGCACAACCACTTAGGAGAAGCACAGAGCTTAAAGAGAAAGGAGCTCCGCTGCTACAGACTGCAATGAAGCAGCCTCCGTAGATGTAGGGCATGAACTCGTATCTGGAACTCGTTCCATGTTTTGTAGAGTAGATCTGCATATACAGTAACATTAATGCATTAGTCAGGTGGTGCATTAATCAGAACTGTTAATAAGTGCATTACTCAGATCTGCTCTAAGCTGCTGATAACTTTGCTCTCCCTTTATAAGAGAAAAATATACATACTAATACATCAAACGAGGCTTCGGCGTGTTCGTAAACAAGGCAACAGAAGATAATGTGGAAAACAACATCAACGCTGAGAGGATATGTGTGTTTAATACAGTAAATGCTAAACGTAATAAATCTGTCTTCAGGTTTAAAGCTAGGGGTCGGACACCTGATGAATATTAATAGCTATAGAGTTTCACATCTGTGCTGCATAATAGCAGAAGGCTGCTTCATCAGGCTTTTTGTACTTCACCCTTGGAATGTTCAATAAGCCAGCAGTCGATCTTTAGACCTGATTCCGAACGCAGTCTGTCTGGCATTCTGATGCGTATGAAGGAGCCAAACCATAAAAAGTTTTACAAAGCGGTGAAACAAACCTCGGAGTCTGTTTGAAGGGAGGCCCTCTGAAACTGGTGTAAAGTCTTCACCTTCAGCACCTCGTTAAATTACACTTATCGTCAAAAGAATAGCTGCACCCCGAAGGAAGCAACCGACCGGAATGAAACTTGGTGGGCAGGTTTGACATTGTGAGACATGCAAATGACTCAAGTTTCACGCTCGGCCGCACATGTGACGGGAGCCTTACTGCTGCACCTGACTGACTGTATAAGGTTATCCTGTTGCACATGCTTTCCATTCTGACTCGTGCTGTGTGTTGGTAGCATCCTTTGCAAGTTGGAGAGAGGTCGCATCGTAGGGCTCCGGGAAGCGGGATGGCCTTATCGACGTATCGCACACCACAGTGGTCGTGTGGATATTACTATAGCATGCTGTTGGTGGCAGTGGGTAGAAGAAGGCACGCACCAGCGAAATGAAGGATCTGGGAGACCCACACGAACCACAGAGAGAGAAAAAAGACGAAATGTTCAACATGCATGGAGCGACCCAACACATCAGCGAGCAGTGATGTCCTCCATGAGTCATCCTGTTAGTGCAGCACCATTGGCAGACGGCTGCACCACGCAGGACTACATGCACGCAGACCGTTACAACAGCTGTCCTTAACACCACGTCAACATCACCAAAGACTGCAATGGTGTCGTGCCAGACTGTCGTGGAGTGACTCAGAATGGCAGAGGGTCATCTTCAGGGACGAGTCCCGCTTTTATCTTTATCTTCCTTCCCGATAGCACTGCAATCCCACACTTCCTTCTGGGTTCAGCTGTTCTGTTGATGATGAGTGTAGATGCTCACCTGTAATGAACGATGAGTTTTGTAAATCCATCAACGTTACTGAGGAAAACGCATGAACCACCTACAAAGCAGGCAGATATTGCGCTTTACAGCTTCTGTGAATGGTAGTGAAGGTTAGGGCTGTCAGTGTGGCACGTCAGTGTCACTGCAGTGCTGAGATTGATCCACTACCCAAATAATACCTGCTCTGTGGTGGTCCTGCGCGTTAGCGGGGGCTGTGCAGTGAAGCATATTCAAGCATAAACGGTGTAAACATTTGAGTCCAGTATATTCAATGCTTTCATTCAAGAGCAGTCCACAAAAACAGGAACACATGTGCGCACACATGCGTGCACCCCCGTTCTGCCCCAACTACATCCACGCTACAATCGATGAGGTGCTGAAATGGCCTTGAGCGAGCTAGTTATGCATGACGCGCATCCTTCAGATACTGGACGAGATCAGAAAAGATTTGATTAAATGGCTTTTGAGCGCGCGTTCGAAACGCACCCACGCCAGCTGGAAAATCTGTAATCACAGCCCCGAAATTGTTTTCACGAGACAAAAATAACAAGCTCATAAACACCGAGGCAAATTAATGAGAAACTCTGCTCTTCTGTTCCAGCATCATAGGAAATGAACTCACTCTAAACGCTGCCCAGGGCCAAACAATATCAATTTCGTTCCATTGACTTTTTACTGTTCGGTGCGGTTGTCCTGATCGTAAAGTTAATTGGGTATAAAAACATCGGAATCTTTGTTCTCCACGTCTGCAGCCTAAAGAATATTAATTAGATAATTGGTAGCCAGAGGGGGGGAGTCGATCCATTTTGGTCCCATCTCCGTTTTAGATGATGTCTGACAGCCAGCCATTAATTTTTAATCCCCAGCCACTTTTGAGGGCGAGTGCTTTGTTAATTTGAGCTTTAAAAGAGCTGAACATTATACACGGGTCACACAAGCTGACTGCTTAACGAGAAGCTCTGAGAAGCTCCCCACTGATCTGTATGAATATGCAGCAATCCGCTGGAATATAAGGTTACTAAGATCAGTTTGAGGTGGTAATAACTTCAGGCTCCTGCTGATGGCGCTGCACGAGGATGACGGGGCTATAAATCCCTGCGGGTTGTGAGTGACGGGATCCATAGATTGGGAAGAGGCGGGACAGTGCAGTGAATGTCTCGTTCCATGTGTGGAAAATGGCTCCAAAGCAGATGTTAATGATTGGCTAAAAGGAGTGACTGCATTTGGGCGTGCCAAAGACTATAGTGTGAAGGGAGTAGCTGAATCTGCAGGTGTATGGAAGCGTACAGTCATACGTGGCTATAATCCCAGCCTACAGGGAATTCTCCTTGGAATTGTGCCAGGGAAGGCATCCACCAAATCTGGAACCAACTGCACAATTCTGATGTAAGAGCGTCTGAACATTGATGTGACCTACATCCAATCCCAGCTGCAATGGGCCCGCACGCCAGTTCCTCCTTCTCATAACTAAATAATGTTCCGGTTTCATGCCTGAAAAACAACTGGTCAATCCGTGCTCAGCCCATATGACAAATTATGTTTATATACATCTTACATATTTAGATCTATTGTATCCACTTGAAAGGTTATTGGAATCAGTGATTGAGCTAGCGTTAGCATGACGACTCATTGACAATTAATTGATTTTTAAGCTTTCTGAAAGCCGAGGTGGAGACAAGCAAACAGTTGACCCTTGATGGATTTACGGTGCATTGTGGGTAATTGTCAGGGACTGACAGTTGTGTAGGAATGACTTTACTAATGAGATGGCCTAGAAAACCTCCAGAACAGAACCCAGCTATGAAGCTCTTTGGCTACGATCATGCCTCATTCCTCAATGCCGATGGTTCACATTAGTGTAGGTACTTGTAGGATCATAATAGCTGGTCTGGGAATACCAACACCCCAATGGACAGTTCTTATCAGCATCTATGTTTCAGAGACATGGTGGTACTCATTGGGATGTCTCCAACATGTGGTCATTGTTGATTGGTCAGAAAGGTCAAGCGCTTGGTTTTAAACAATAATGGTTTGGTTGTAATGGCGAGTTGAGTCTGGTCAGAGGACAGAGAGAGAGAGTGGAAGACTCCTAGTTCTCTCTCTCCTTCTGTCTCTCTCATTGATCCTGACATGTCACCGGAATAACACTGCCCTTCCGATTGAAGTAAAAGTCAGTATCTCGCATGCAGCGTTCACAAGTCACGTATTCTTTTATGTGGAACCTTGATGATGTTACATACAACACCATCAACACGCTGAGGTTGGCAATAGCTTTATAATGGTTCACAAGAACCGCAGAACCGTTTCATGCTTAAACAGCTCTTTGCTTGATGAAATGGCTCTTCAGATTAATAGAGAATGTGCTTTACATGGTTCTATATATCCAGGCCTGTAACAATAGAAGAACCCTTTTTTGGTGCTACGTAGGTCAATTTTCTATGTAGAAACCTATATAACACATGCTCCATCAATCTGAAGAACTGTTCCATCATGCAAATGGTTCTATATGGCACCACTGCCTTTACTAAAGAACCCCTGAAGATCTTTTTAGGGCTGTAGATTTTGCAGCAATTATGACATGGAAAAACTGATTAACAGGAACCTTTATTGCCGCTCTAGCTGGATATAAAGGTATTGAAAACTCGCTGAAAGCTCAGGACGGCACTTCCGTGTACATGGACCACGTCTTGTTTAGCATTATGAGCCTATATGACAATCAGTCTTGGTTCTCCCGTACGACGTTCCAGGCCACTGTGGAATATTCCACCACAAAAAGCAAGCGAGAGCGAAGTGGCCCCTTCACGGCTCCAACCTGCGGCATTAGTGTCCCCGACCTGTTTGTTTGGAGGAGACAGACGAGCGGAGGTCTTCAGAGAAGCCTCATTATTTCCCTCTCTCGGATGATGAGCAGCTCATTAGGGCCGGAGAGATGCCAGCGAGCGATTTTCACTCAGGTTCACACTGGAGCCGACGTTCCCAGTCTAAAGTTCATATTTGCATGGCAGCGCAAACAGTTAGTCTGTTTCCGAACCTTTCTGTGTGAGGGAAGGGTGAAGGAGAGGAGGAGCTGAAGCGACTGAAAGGAAATTTCTTAGAGGTCAGGGGTCTCCAGATAGGCATTTTTCTCCATTATTTTCCTTGGCTCGCCTTCCCTTTCCTTCCCTTCCTTCAGAAGCTGAGGGTCCTGCTCTGGCTGTGAAGGCTGATGGAGTAATTGTGCATCAGGTAACAGCGGTATTGACAGGTGGTTCATTAGGAAGCCGGGGACCGTGGTGCTGCAGTAGCTTGCCGCACACCTCCAAAACTTGTTTACCGCTCCCCCCCCTCACCATTTTTTCGAAAGGCAAATGGAACTTTCGGAAGAGATGAGATTTAATGATGTGGCCCCAGTCCCCGTCTTCCCGGCCAGCCTTGTTGTTGCCATGGATACAAAAACCCGGAGGTGAAGGGTCGCAGAGGAAAGCGACTCGTCTCGGAGAGATCCGTCATCCTGAACGACACAATGGAAAATCTGGATATTTCCGAAAAGGGGTGGGGGGTGAGGGGTGAGGGCATGAGCTCACTGCTGCAGAACACTGTATTTCCACACATTCAGATTCACATTCCGAAACTCCTTTTAGGAGAAAATCTGCTTATTTGTCTTTCCGAGTCATACAGTCATCACAATACTGCAGCCACTACATAAAACATGAGCCCTATTCCAGCGGGATCGGTATTATACAGAGGCATGCCGTAATACGGGTGATTTTAATCCCATATGAATCTGCCATGTCCGTAGTTTTTGCATCATTTAAGGTGGAATGGGAAAATCCAAACGAAGAAGCCAGCGAATACGAAGCTTTGATGGTGGCTCCCTGTTCTTTGTAGCCTGAAGTGGCTAACAGCTAACATGGAGCTTGATCTGACCTAGTTCCTTAATGCTCAAGGTCGTGACCAGGATACTTATGATGATGCCAAGGCGCCATGTCACCTGCTCTACACCTTGGCCATGTCAGATTTAGTTATTACGACTTGTAAAAGCCAGCTTTATGTGTGTACACTTGTAACAAATGGCGCTTAATTGAGCATGATGGTACCTACCTGTGGTCTCTTCCTGCAGGGTGGGGTGGAGGGGGGGGGGGGTAATGTGATGAGCTCACGAGAACATGTTTATTGCGATGTCAGTGATCATGTTGGTATTGTGAACTGATTCGTGTTTGACCCTTGTACCCATAGAATGGTACACTGCAAGAGGGAGTAGGTGCATTCAGGTTATAAAGGACTGCAGAAAGGAAGGTAGCGGGGCAAGATGGTAGGCAATGTTGCACATGCACAGCTGGGCATGCTAACCTCAGTTAGAGGGGACTAGTTAGAGTCTAGAAAAGAGCTAGTCCTCAGAGATAGTAGTTATCAGGCTGGCAGCAGTTAGTAAGTTAAATGTACACACTAGCCCAATGCTAATCCATTTGCAAGTTAGCCACATAGCGTGTAGTTATTGTTCAGAGGTGTGGTGATTGTCACATGATGCTGATGTAAGCGTCCATGCAATGATGTTTCTGGGAAATTACCGAGCTCCTCTATCCCAAAACAACCAGTCAAATCATGCCTAATTCACATAACCGGACCAACTCTGGTCGTACTAGTCCTGCTCCATTAGCTGTATTCCAACTTAGCTTAAAACCAAAAGTGTCTCTTTTGGCCACGATGCAGTGGTTGTTTTCACCTCACTTAAAGGATACATGTGAGTCTTCACTCCCTCATCTTGAAAGCATTGTGAGATTGGGGGGGTTTAGACAGTGGTTGAAATGGCTCTTTGTCGTTTAGTAGCATTGCTGGTATTTTTGTTGACTCACTGACCCAACAGCCACAATTGTGGACTGCCCCTTACCACTTCAACGTCACCAAAGACTGCAGTTGTGTCATGCCAGAATGTCATGGAGTGACTCAGAATGGCAGCGGGTCATCTTCAGTGACGAGTCCTGCTTTTGTCTTGGTGGAGACGACCAACAAATCCATGTGTGGAGGCACCGTGTTCGGCACCAAGATGAACGGATTGTTGTCACACGCCACATGGCATGTTGGGTTAGCAAACATGGCGGCCCAACATCATACTGAGAGACACTACTTCCTGAGAGACACCTCCTTCTGGGTGCAGCTACTCTTTGATGTACTTACACTACCACTCAAAAGTTTGGGGTCACTGATTTAATCCATATTTAGTCTAAGGCCAATTACGTTGGGGATATGTGGATACATGTTATTAAAATTAGGAAAGAAGAATAAACCACAAGGGGGCGTGGTGTCGTCGGGTTTAGACAAATAGTCTAATGTAAACACAGCATCAGTCTGGCCGATTGGTAGGCTTAGGGTTGGAGCGGAGTTGGCTTTATAGCTTTAACCATGAACAAAGCACCATTTGGAACGTCTTGCTGTGCTGATGGACTGCTTGTGACCGTCTGAGCGTGTGCAAACCCCGTTCATTTACTCCACCAAACCCCCACCCGCTCGTTTCCAGGCATAAGAAGTTTCCAAGTGGAACAATAAGGCCATTATAACAGCTGATGGTTGGTAGGTTCTCCCTACCGTCTCGGCCGTCCCCTCCACCGCCTGCCAAGCATCACCCAATCGCATTACATCCTTATTGATGTCAGCCATTACCCACAATGCCCAATCGTCTCTGCACCCCAACGCGCTTAAAAAAAGAGGAGAGAGAGAGAGAGAGAGAGAGAATGGGGTGGCAATAAAGCCCACTTATGAAGACGTATGCGTACGATTTCAATAATTTTATATTCTGCCATTTGAGGGGCTAATGATAAAAGGGTTCTGTCCGTAAATGCAGCTAAACTAATTTCGGGCCTCAAAAATGTATTGGAAGCTCGGGCCAGCAGTTGGGCTTGTTCTTAATGTTGCACTTACGGATTGCTTTCGCCTGCAGCTGCCTTAAAAGCCTTCTTCTCTGATCTTTAGATTATGCTAAGTAATACTGTGGCAATGGATTTCACTGCCTGTTATGGAGAAAGTGAAGGAGGCACTCTGCTGTCTCGGAGCGCCTGGGGATTTCTCTTTTTGTCCACCCTTAAATGATGAATCCAAGGTTTTATCATCCCAAATGGTCCCTAATCTAGGATGAGCCCATGACTTTATGCTCCATAATCAATATGTTCATATGGAACAGAGGCAAAAATCAGCACCCTTGATTCGGCCTTGTACTCAATGTGAATCACATTTTCCTTTGACATGCCAGAAGTCATGGGATAGCAGTGTGTAAGAGTACCGTTACCTCAGGGGATGTCTTGGGAATGCCCACACCTGTATAAGTTGTGAGGTGTTATCTTGTGAGTAAGGTTGAACACTGGTCAGCGTGCTCATGGCAAGGTGACATGAATTATCAGAGTCTGAACGAGGCATGATAATGGAATGCTTCGACTGGGCTCATGTTGGGCGAACACTATTCGTTGGAACTCTCCAGAATGCTCCTTGAACCAGTTCGGTGCATTATCCTGCTCTAATATCCCATCATTGCTGGGGTACATGAAGTCCTAAGCAGTGCATCAGTCAGGTGTCCACATACTTTTGGCCATATACTGTATTTCAGAGTGAAGTCCCTGAGCTAGCGGAACATTTTAGCTGAATGGTTAAAGAGGGATAATACTATTGTTTACTAATTTGGTCTCACTTTATAATTAAGCATCTCTTATAATTGGTGCAAACAATGTAAATGTTACCTCAGGTATATCTGAAGGTTGAAAAATGAGCCGTAAGGTCCAATTAAAGAGTTTCAAGATTCAATAACTAACAATTACAGAAATTACAGTATATGTACTCAGTATTAAATAAAGAAGAACAAAAAAAGCTTGACTGTGTTCACTTATCCTCAGATATATCATGTTGCCAAAAGTGTTCACTCTCCCATCCAAATAATTGAATTCAGGTGTTCTAACCACTTTCATGGCCACAGGTGTATAAAACAAAGCACCTAGACATGCAGACTGCTTCTACAGACATTAGTGAAAGAATGGGTCGCTCTCAGGAGCGCAGTGAATTCCAGCGTGGTACCGTCCAGTCCAGAAATTTCCTCCCTACTAAATATTCCACAGTCAACTGTCAGTGGGATTATAACAAAGTGGAAGCGTTTGGGAACGACAGCAACGCAGCCACGAATTGGTAGACCACGTACAATGACAGAGCGGGGTCAGTGGATGCTGAGGTGCATAGTGCGCAGAGGTCACCAACTTTCTGCAGAGTCAGTTACTACAGACCTCCAAACTTCAAGAAAAAAAAAGCTACGTCACTGGACTGTAGAGCAGTGGAGACGTGTTCTCTGGAGTGACCAATCACGCTTCTCTGTCTGGCAATCCGATGGACGAATCTGGGTTTGGTGGTTGCCAGGAGAACGGTACTTGTCTGACTGCATTGTGCCGAGTGTGAAGTTTGGTGGAGGGGGGGGTATGGTGTGGGGTTGTTTTTCAGGAGTTGGGCTCGGCCCCTTAGTTCCAGTGAAAGGAACTCTTAATGCTTCAGCAGACCAAGAGATTCTGGACAATTTCATTCTCCCAACTTTGTGGGAACAGTTTGGGGACGGCCCCCTTCCTGTTCCAACATGACCAGTGCACAAAGCAAGGTCCATAAAGACATGGATGAGGGAGTTTGGTGTGGAAGAACTTGACTGGCCAGCACAGAGTCCTGACCTCAACCCGATAGAACACCTTTGGGATGGATTAGAGCGGAGACTGCGAGCCAGGCCTTGTCGTCCAACATCAGTGTCTGACCTCACAAATGCGCTTCTGGACGAATGGTCAAAAATTCCCATAAACACATTCCTAAACCTTGTGGAAAGCCTTCCCAGAAGAGTTGAAACTGTTATAGCTGCAAAGGGTGGGCCGAAATCATATTAAACCCTATGAATTAAGAATGGGAGGTTACTCAAGTTCATATGCATGTGAAGCCAAACGAGTGAATACTTTTGGCAATATAGTGTATGTAAATTATAAAACCTTTTTTTTTCCAGGAAGAAAATAAAATATAAAGCCTGGAATCAGAATAGAGAGCAATGCGCTGTAACTGAATATCAGAATATGGTACAACCGAAGGTATTCAAAGGTACAGAGGGTGCCACCACAGACCCTGAAAGGTCCAGTTTTAGGCGTGTACAACAAGCACATGACAATCAGTGGTTTTGCCTACATACAGCAGCATTCAGTAGTCATGTAATGAACATTCGGGGGAAGTCTAAATGCTCATTTTTATGCTCAACAATAAATACGGATACAGATACGGATATGGACGGAGCCTTCTGTCCGCCTTCTGCATTCATTTCATCTGTACTTGTGCACGATCTCTGAGAGCTTACAGATACGAACAGAAAGGAGTGGTACCCCGGGGGGGGCAATGTAGCCAATACTTCAATGCAATACACAACCACTCCCATATTGACACGATAAAGCACAATAAACCTCTGGCAACAACACGAAAGTTATGGCGGAACTTCGAAGAGAGGCAGTGCTACCTAGTTCGGAATTCTGCCATATGACGGTCTAATGATAAAAGGCTTCTGTTCATAAATGCAGCTAAACTCATTTCGGGCTTCAAAATTTTATTGAAAGCTCGGGCCGGCTGTTGGGCTTCGGCTATTAATCTCTGAGAGCTTATGGACAGAAAGGAACGTTACCACTGGGGGCAGTGTAGCCAAGAGATCAAGTGAAACACACCCACTTCCATATGGACACAACAAAGGACAAACTCTGGCAAAAACACGAAAGTTATGGCAGAACTTCAAGGAGAGGCCGTGCAACCTAGTTTGGAATTCTGCCATTCTGCCCATTTGAGGGGCTATTGATGAAAGGGTTCTGTCCGTAAAGGTGGATAAACTAATTTCGCGCCTCCAAAATGTGTGTACTGGATGCTCAGGCCAGCTGTTGGGCTTGTGGGTTCTCTGACTGAGAGTTTATTGATACAGAGAGAACAGAGCACTACCACAGGAAATCATGAGTGTAGAGCAGCCAATAGTTAAACTGAAGCACAACCACTCCCATATGGACACGATGAAGAAGAACCTCTGGCAACAACACAAAAGTTATGGTGGAACTTCGAAGAGAGCCTGTGTGACCTAGTTCGGAATTCTGCCATTTGAGGGGCTAATGATAAACGGCTTTTGTCTGTAAATGCTGCTAAACTAATTTCGGGCCTCAAAAATGTGCTGGAAGCTCGGGCCAGCTGTTTGGCTTGCGGGTTCTCTGACTGAGAGCTTACAGATACGGACAGAACGTAGGATACGGAGCATTACCACTGGAAATTGTGGGTATAGTGTAGCCAATAGTTCAAGCTATGGACAACAAAGAAGAACTTCTGGCAACAACACAACAGTTATGGCGGAACTTCGAAGAGAGGCTGTGCGACCTAGTTCGGAATTCTGTCATTCTGCCGTTTAAGGGCCTAATGAATTTTAAACACCTAAATGATGTTACATCATCGCAGGGACAAAGAAGTGCTACAGAACAAGAGACTTTTGACTCTGGAGTGCCCCCCAGTGGGCGTAATGCTTAGCATCCATGCAAACGTACAGGATGTGACAGTTACAGCATTTGAAACAGACATGTTCATTTACACTACCAGTCAAAAGTTTAGGTACACCCCTATCTAAATGGCTGTTGTTGGTGTTCTTAAAGACTCTACAGTCTTACACTTAACAGCTCCAACTAATGAGAGTCTGAAACAGTACATATCCTGATATACCACATATACTCTTGATGAACCACAGTATGATATTTCTCCATATCTCCACCTCTAATATATATTTAGTGGTGTAAAAACTTTGATCTCTTTTTCTGCACGGTGTAAAAGCTCTAGTTCCCCTTTCAGTTTAGTGAATATTCATGATGGACCGACCAATAGAATTGCTCCATACCTGCTTAGAAATAAACCTTGTTCTATCAGCCTCCACTGCAGGTTAAGAAAGCTGGTTCATCCTCCTGTAAAGTTCCATTCTGGAGGGTTTTAAGGTGGACTGTATAATTCCATGAGTGCTATTTTATAGTTTGATTCACTTTTATTCTACAGTAAAGCATTAAGATACACATAAGGAGAACCTGCTATGAGGAGAACCTGCTATATGGAGCCGTCTCTAAACTTGTGACCCGTAGTGTACATACATGAAGGGATCATGCATAAGCCTAGAGTGGAGCTGTACATTCAGCTTCAGAAAGATCTTAATGGGCTTAAAGCTATAATAATCTAAACCCAGTCGTTCCTAACAGAGCGTGCTAACTGGCTAATTTAGCACGTTTTCAGAGCCTCATGCTGATATCATCTTCTTTCGCCTGCACATAAAAGAAACGAGCTTCATTTCAGTCACCGCTTTGATGACCTCATCCCGAGCTTCTTTCGGAACCCCCAGGATGTTAGTCACTGCCTCCGAAAGAGTCGATCTTATAAATAGCCGTGCTGAATCACCGGCCACAATAAACAGGCTTAACCAAATTAGGCCAGGCCCAATCTATTTACCGGAACTTTTTCCCGCGCTATTTTTGCTAGGAGGAAACGGCAAATGATGAAATATGGTTTGGAAAGACAAGCTGGAGTTTGCGCAGCCCAGAGTGGCGATTTGTTGCCTAATGCGGCCATTAACCTGACGATCCTCAAACCCGATACAGAGCGAGAGTTATGGGCGAATTAGAGCAGCGAGAGCGGAGTCATGAGCGGAGATTTAATATGATCGCGGCCGTGATGCTAATATTACATTTCAAATAAGGGCAAGGGAACCATCATCTATGCTGAATTGGAAAATGCGTTTGTCAGCTTGTAATGCGATTTGGGCTTCCTGTGCAGAGCTGCACCTGGTGTTAGCATGGTGCTAATGGTGCGAGGAGTTGAAGGATATTCCGGGATTAGCTCTTAGCTATAAAACATTTGCCGGGTTTTTTTTCCCCTGCTAGTTGTGGTGACCTGAGCTCGCTCACATGCTAATGAGCTCAGCTTAAGTGGAAACACCTACCTTGCACTTCTGCTCACTTTATTATTCCTGTGTTTCTCAGTTGATCCTGGTCCTGGAGGCCTGTTGTCCCGCACATTTTAGTGCTTTTCCTGACACTTTAACTCAAAAATGGGCTGCTAATGAGCCCATTAGCTGGATCAGACATGTTGGGAGCACGGAAAACTCCAAAGAGTGCAAGACCTCCAGGACCACAGTGGGAAACGGTGTTTTATTAGGTCTGCCTACGTTGAAGAGAGAGGTTTGCCAACCAAAAAACGTCCGGCCAAGAGCATCCTTGTGGTCAGAAAGACTGTTGATGAAGGCTAACCTTGAGGGCTGCTGGTCATGGTGGTCAGATATTGGTCTGATGTTGTGTTTTTCCAAAATACATCTTAAAACAAGTCACACATTGTTGGTATGAAGGTAACAATCTCTGATTTTAATGAATTAAGCCCTATTTGGATGACATAGTTCTACATGGGGAGGTGGTTAAGGTAATTATTCCCAGCGTTCCTCAGTGATTTTAGTCCCATCTGAATGCCCCATGTCAGTCCTTTTTACTGACTGTGCGCTTCCAGGTCAGTAAATATTCACCTTTACTTGTAAAATGAGTCTCAAACATAATTTCAGATTATATTAATCTCATACGAATCGGCATGTGTCCAAATATTCCATCGTATCCTGTGGAAAAGGATTTGTCCGTAGCTTTTCTCAAGTATGGAGGCGCTCGGAGAGACGTTTTGTTTCGGCATGCATGGCACAGGTACTTCGGGTCGTTCAAGTCTGTGCTAAACCTCAGGTACTGTATGAACGTAACACACTCAAATCCAGAAGACAATCATTAACATCTGCTTTGGACCCATTTTCCACACATGGAGCGAGACATTCACTGCACTGTACCACCTCTTCTCCATCTATGGATCCTGTCACTCACACCCTGCAGGTATTTATAGCCTCACCATCCTCGTGCAGCGCCGTCTGCAGGAGCCTGAAGGGACTACCACCTTAAACATGCAGGGGGACCCATGTTTTTGTCTGTTGGCCTTATATCTATGGCTTTAATGCACAGTACTTATTGCACCTACTTGAAACCAACACCCAGCCAAGACCCTCACAGCGGAACCGTCTGGTCAAATAAGTCATATTGTTAATTTGCACTGAACTACACTTACTGTAGGTGTCAGTTCAAGACACTGGAGAGTAATTGGAACCCACTCTCGTCCCCCCCGTGTTGATCGTGTAATCTTCCGCCACGCTCTTTGGCTACGGCAAGTCTCGTGCAGCGCATGGCTGATCCATAAACACATTCTAATTAGCAAATACTAATGAAGAGAGAGAGAGAGAGAGAGAGAGAGAGAGAGAGAAAGAAGGGGTTTTCTGTGCTTCCTCGGTGCACTACCGTTCCCTCCAAAGTCACCAGAGGTCATGTATCCCCCCAAAACCCTGCCACCCAGTGGCCTGAAGTGAAAGAAGAGAGAAGTAAATTACAGCGACTTCTGTTTGTCTTCCTCCTTCTCTCTCTGTCTTTGTCTCTCTCTCTCTCTCTCTCTCTCTCTCTCTCTCTCTCTCTCTCCCTGTCTTGCTCGCTCGCTCTTTCTCTCTGAGGTTGTGCCTAGGCTCAATACATCATTCATTAGATTATGGCGAGCCATTAGCGTTTCAGCCAGCTTGGGAACTTGCAAATTCACTGTGACTCAATGCCTGGCATATAAAGCAGACTCACGCGTCTCCCTAACTATCAACGACAGGGCTCGTTATGGGTGATGGACGAGGTTGACAATTATACGGAGCCCTTGCTTTGGACTATTAATGAGGTTCGAAAATAAATTCGCCAGGCCTCAGGTTATTCCCACTCGACTTGTGAGGGCCGCGGAGGCCCAGACCGGGCCACGGGTCGCACATTAGGCGTAACGGCTCAAACTGTTTCACAAACCTTCAAGAAATGTTTTCATTTGAGCCGATGTGATGGTGTTCTGCTTTGGCACAGCATACAGCGAGCACCGAAAGTGTGAGGCCCTTAATGAATGCAGAGAGAAATGACCTTGTCAGTGAAGTCATTATAACTTGCCTGTTGAAGAAGCCAGTTCACTTGAACGGGACTATAGCTTGGTGCTAATGTAATATAAACAGCTGCACCACGCAGGACTACATGCACGCAGACCGTTACGACGACTGTCCCTAACACCACATCAACGTCACCAAAGACTGCAATGGTGTCGTGCCAGACTGTCATGGAGTGACTCAGAATGGCAGCGGGGTCATCTTCAGTGACGAGTCCAACGAATCCGTGTCCTGACGAATGACCAACGAATCCGTGTGCGGAGGCACGGTGGTCAGACAATTTGTTTTCACACGTCCAAAAGGTCTGGTGTCACTCCACCTCCACCCCTACCGCACCATCTGCAAGAACTGTGTGAGAATATTCAAGCTGCATAGGATGGATTATCACAGGACACCATTAGGAACCTCTACAACTCCATACTGAGACGTCTGGCATGTTGGGTTAGTAAACACGGTGGCCCGACGCCATATTGAGACACTACTTCTGTATGTGTAGCTCAGTAAATACTGAACATATCAGTCTAAATTTATCATCATTTATTGTTCCTGGTAACCAGACGTAGCAGAACGCATCTGCTGGATGCCGCAGCCTCTTGATGCCTCTAAATGACCTGTAGCTCAGTATCCACTATCCACTCACTCAGCTGGAACATCACCTGAAACGGCTGTTTAACACACCTGTATTTATGCTGCTATGTACACTGCTGGACCATCCCAGACAGTAGTCAATTCTGGACAGTTACCTGAAGTCTGCTCAGCACCGAATGTATCGCAGATGTTCTGGAACATACAGAACTCTTCAGAACATCATTGTCCTGAGCACAAAAGCAAAGGTTATGGGGACCAGTAGCGTTTTCTGTAGATTTTAGGTGTAAGGAGTTAAAAGAACCCACTTAGAACCCAGGAACAAGACAACAAACATTTGTAACTTAGCGTAAAGGCACAAAAATGATGGAGTTGGATGCAAAAACACTGAAAACTTGATGTGGTTTCTCGTATCTGGTCATTGGTGTCCCCACCAATGTTGAGACCAAACCTACGTCCTTGACCCAGTCCACTCATTGATCTTTGGGCCACTGATGACCAGATATTTCATGGGAAGCTAATTAATTTTTCATTTCAGTTACTCTGAACACACGGCACACCGCCTCGTTAGAGCTTGAGGCTAGTTGTTAGCGTAAAAACGAAATAGCCTGTGATGTGGCTTAAACAACGTCAGGTCATGGCACTCCATGTGGCCCAAAACGGTGTTCTTCTGGAGACTTCTGGTGCCTCTAAAAGGAGCCATGTGCTTATACTGCCCATTGTCTTCCTTAGAGGTGGTCCCTATTTCCCAGCATGCCCTTCTCTTTGCTTTGAGTTACTGAGGCTCTTGTGAGTTTTACGGCTCGTTTGACCCATGTACCCTAAGACTTAATTCATGAGTCCTTTAAGGCCCATATGTAAGTGGTTGTAAAGATATAATGTCCTTATTGATTCCTGAACTGGCAGTGAAACACTCTGGATGCTGGAATGTTGGATCCAAACAGTCCACTGAATTCCGATAAAGGGCATGCATAATTATATCTCTGTCTGTTTTGACCTCATATACACACATAGATAATGTGTTTATTCTCCATTGGGGAGTCTTCTGGAATGTTCTAGACCTTCAGAGAAGCTGTTGTGTGGACCGTGTGACAAATGCTATACTTGTATTTCTTTGTTAGGTTTTGGTTGGAATCACAGGGGTCGAACTCTTGAGACGCCATTTGGAAAACTGTCCAATCAGGATTGCTTTCACTGAGCGAGCTCTCCCATTGGTTGGGACTTCATGAGCTGGACTAAAAGGCTTACACGTTAGATTAACTCCCAGCATAATTAGGAATCCACCAATCACGTTTTGGTCTACAGTGAATGGGACCTTTTAGATCTCTGATGTTCTACATAGAAGATACGTGACTTTGGTTGGCCTCAAAAATGCCCAGATGTGGTTCTATACGCCCACTTACACCCTATGCTCTGGTTCTAGAGTGAAGCAAGCTGTTTTCCCTTTGTTGGTGAGCTCATGAATAATTAAATGAGCTCTGCTCTGATTGGCTGGTTTACAGTGACACCCCACCCACGATGATCACACAGAAGCACCATAGACTAAGGAAAATAGACTAAATAAAATGAGCCTCCGTATAAATAAGCTCCACCCTCATACTATTTAGTTAGCTATGCTAGTTACTTGGAGCTAATGCTAGTAGCTAACGGCTACTGGCTTTCAATCTGGACTTTAACACAAAGTAGATTAAAGTTGTTCCTCACTATGGAACTCTCAGTTTAAGATGATCTGCTTCAACCGGCTAACACAGATACTGTTGGGGTTGTGATGCTAATAAAGGTGAAGCTGCTCCTCTCTTCAGTCTCTTCAGGGTCAAATGCTGAGTGGAGCTGCTCCATATTGTCCAAAAGTTTGGGAAACTGTACGGAGTGAAATGTGCAGACTTACAGTTGTCTGGGATCCTGTTAAATATGTGGGAGATTATGTTCTTGTTCTGCGGCTTACTCAGCTAATTTTCCCGTTACCTGTACTAGCTACTGGCTTTTCATCCAGACATCAACACACAGTAAATTAAAGTTGTTTCTCACTATGGAACTTTCACCCCTCAACGCTATGGGAGACCCAGTGATGGGGTCGGCACGGCAGTGAAGCTGGCGGCACCATGCATGACCAAGGGTTGGGGGCACACAGCAGACACATGCAGCATATACATGACCACTTTATTAGAGGCCTGGATATTATTGGATGGTGGTCGGTCCACCAGCAAGCTCAGCAACACTGCACCTGATACTCTCACACCAGTACCACACACACTAGCATGTCCAACACCCAAATAATATCTGCTCAGCAGAAGGCCTGTGAGCAGAACAGGAGACAGATGGTCTGACCACCCCAGAGTCGAGAACATCATCACCACTGAGTGTGTTCGGGGTTATTTGGATGGTGAGAATAAGCAGAAACAGCTAAACCAGCTTCTAAGACTGAACTTTGGAGGTGTGTCTCCCTGAGGAACTGAAAGCGAGTCTCCTGAGAAGAATGGAAGCCGTAATAAAGAGTGGACACAGTAAACGCTCAGACAAGAACGTCCTGTACTGTACTGTAGCGAGGTGAATATAAAAGCTGGATCATTTGTTAGACACAAATGGTGTACATTTACCTATCGCTCTCTCACACACATACACACACACACTCACAAACAGTGAAGTTATTGACCCTGAGCTGCGCTGTACAATCCCAGTGGAAGTTTCTGTAGTGCTGACCGACCACTTATCCTGTCTGCTGCAATCTGGCCGACACGCAGGTTGACCAACAAAGGCATGCAGGGCTGCGGGAATGCAGAGATAGGCACCTCACACACTATAGACACTGTACTCTGTGTGTGTGTATGTGTGCGTGTGTGGGAACTGTTTATCTCCAGCATAAGAGGAGGATGAACGCTCTCAGTCACACTTTAGACCTTTATCTGTAGATTGAAAACCACTTTGTTTCTGTTTGCCTTACAGCAATGACCAGTGAGTGGAAACGCAGGGTAGGTGTTTCTAATACAGTGGCCAGTAAGGGGGAGCGCAAGGTAGGTGTTTCCAATAAAGTGGCCAGTGTATGCAATAGCACATGGGTGTTTCTAATAAAGTGGCCAGTTAGTGGAATGGCAAGGTAGGTGTTTCTAATAAAGTGGCCAGTGAGTGGAAGCACAAGGTAGGTGTTTCTAATAAAGTGGCCAGTTAGTGGAAGCACAAGGTAGGTGTTTCTAATAAAGTGGCCAGTTAGTGGAATCACAAGGTAGGTGTTTCTAATAAAGTGGCCAGTTAGTGGAATCACAAGGTAGGTGTTTCTAATAAAGTGGCCAGTGAGTGGAATCACAAGGTAGGTGTTTCTAATAAAGTGGCCAGTTAGTGGAATCACAAGGTAGGTGTTTCTAATAAAGTGGCCAGTTAGTGGAATCACAAGGTAGGTGTTTCTAATAAAGTGGCCAGTTAGTGGAATCACAAGGTAGGTGTTTCTAATAAAGTGGCCAGTTAGTGGAATCACAAGGTAGGTGTTTCTAATAAAGTGGCCAGTTAGTGGAATCACAAGGTAGGTGTTTCTAATAAAGTGGCCAGTTAGTGGAATCACAAGGTTGGTGTTTCCAATATAGTGGCCAGTGTATGCAGCAGCAGATGGATGTTTCTAATAAAGTGGCCAGTTAGTGGAATCACAAGGTAGGTGTTTCTAATAAAGTGGCCAGTGAGTGGAATCACAAGGTAGGTGTTTCTAATGAAGTGGTCCGTAATCCTGTACTTAACACATATCCTTGTCTTTCAGTCTTCTCCACTGCCAGAGGCTCAAGATTAATGCACAAAGGTATGGTTCTGGTTTAGTAGCCCGTCTGTAACCCATACTGTTGGTTCTGCTGGTTAAGGCAGGTCATGTTTTGTGCTGGAGATGGAGAACTTCCAGCTATGCGGCC
This sequence comes from Semaprochilodus insignis, assembly GCA_034552555.1. NCBI lineage: Eukaryota > Metazoa > Chordata > Actinopteri > Characiformes > Prochilodontidae > Semaprochilodus > Semaprochilodus insignis. The sequence continues at coordinate 9,308,520 of CM067480.1, forward strand.
ACTTGCACTAAAGCGTGACAGCCAGAGATGAGCCATGGCCCTCTAATTCAATAACAGGCTGTCGCTCGTGGCAAAACACACTTGTGCTCTTTCAAATTACGCTGACGGATCACGGCTGCACGTGGCAAAACAGATCGGCCCGTCATGAGGGATGCCTCCTAATCACTGGAAATGCGGTTTTCGGTAACAAATGGCACGGAGAGCCGGGGGGAAATTATGGTAATAATCAGAAGGTAATAAAATCTGTATCTATCAACCCCTTCAGAACGTGCAGCCATGGTGACGACGCCGCAGCCTTCCAGAAGCGGAAAGATCAGAGTGTATGTGGAGGATCGCCTCCAGAGAGATGCTGGATGTGAAAAACAAGCAGGTTCTTGATCATAGAAGCCAAGCAGGTTCAGACTTCCATGAATTTTGGGACTTTCAGGGCACAATCCAAAGAGAGCAAACAGTTAACGGAGTAGGTTGGAGAAAATTCAGTTTATCCATATTCACCTTAAACCTAACCTAGACTCATCGTCAATAGAATAGATGCTCTAATAGCTGCACCCAGAAGGAATCAACCGACAGGAATGAAACTTGGTGGTTGGGTTTGACATTGTGAGACATGCAAATGATTCAAGTTTCACACTCGGCCATACAAGTAAGCAAGGATGGGCCTTATCTTTGTAAATCACTGACCCAACAGCCACGACTGCAGACATTCAGCCAGCAGTGATGTCCTCTATGAGTCATCCTGTTAGTACAGATCCATTGGCAGACGGCAGCACCATGCAGGACTACATGCACGCAGACCGTTACAACGACTGTCCTTAACACCACGTCAACATAACCAAAGACTGCAATGGTGTCGTGCCAGACTGCCATGGAGTGACTCAGAATGGCAGCGGGTCGTCTTCAGTGACAAGTCCCGCTTTTGTCTTGGTGGAGACGACCAACGTATCCACGTGTGGAGGCACCAGGATGAACAATTTGTTGTCACGCGTCACACGTCCAGAAGGCCTGTTGTCACTCCACCTCCACCCCTACCGCACCATCTGCAGGAACTGTATGAGAATATTCAAGCTGCATGGAATGGATTATCACAGGACCCCATTAGGAACCTCTACAACTCCATGCCGAGACGTCTGGTACGTTGGGTTAGCAAACATGGCGGCCGACGCCATACTGAGAGACACTACTTCTGTATGTGTAGCTCAATAAATATTGATCATATCAGTCTAAATTTATCATCATTTATTGTTCCTGGTAACCTTTATCTTCCTTCCCAATAGCACTGTAATCCCACACCTCCTTCTGGGGGCAGCTGTTCTATCTATCTACACTATGGCCAGATCTGTCCTTCCTTTTGGCTTATGTGAGCATATAAACGTAACATGTCCAAATGAAAGAAGTGTGACGTGAGTTCACCAATCAGGGTACGACCCCCACTTTGTTTTGAGCTTGTTTTGACCTGTTGGACAGAGCTTGGTTCTAGCTAATGGAACCTGTTCTCCTTCAGTGTACTGTGCTCATGATCATTTGAATAGACGTCAGTGTCAGACTCATTAATGACCTTCTATTAAAGACTGGTGGACTGAGAGACACTAGAGTCTCTTCACCTAAACTGAGCTGATTGAGAGTCTTGTTCCAGAAATGATAATAGGACATTAGAGCCATAATAAATCATGCTCCTGTTACTCTCCAAACTTCACAGTACATCTAAGGGTAAATACTTTAGTACTTTTACTCCAGTGGAGGTCTAAAAGGAGGAACTTCTACTGACACTGGAAGAGTGTTTTCCCCTCGGGATCCCCACTTTAACTCAGTGAAAAAGATTCAGAGGTTCTGCTGTCTTGTGTTTTCTCCAGCTCACTCAGACTTTAGGACCCTCTGTAGAAGTTCCTAGCTGACCTGAAACAGGCCATACAGACTTGATTGATGGGTCCTTTTTGACGCTTGCTACTGTTTCAGGCTGAATTACCAGTGAAGAGTTCATCCAGCCTTGATGTCGGAGAACTCGGCATCTCCTCGCTCTTGTTTGTGCGCAGGAGGACAGAGGAACGCTTCTGCAGGTTTGAAGGTAAAAGCGGCAGGTCTATTCTTAACCCCGCTGAATCCCTGCCTTCGCGTTTCAGCCGTGGCTCGGTGTTTGATTCCTTCTCGCTCTCCTCGGTGGTTATATTCCGAGAGCGCGTTCCGTATTAGACTTCTGAGAGTCGCGCCGTCGAATCTCCTCAGTCTTTCTTGGGCGGAAAGTAATGCGGGTAAAGACGCCCCTACTGAGAAATGTCATTTTCAAAGGGTGGAGTTCCATCCAAGTGGGTGGGGGTGGTGATATGGTCGCTCCAGTTGCAGAAGTTGAAGTTTTATTTGGGAGAAACTCGGAGGAATGGATTGTTAGAGGTTTATTAGCTCTCATGAAAAACACTAGCAGCTAAATCTTGGGGTGAATTTGACTCCGAGTTTTGATGATCAAGAAGGTTCTAAAGGATTCCAAACCAACCATACCACTGTCTGTTCTCACACCTGCCGAGCGGCAGGAGGTACAGGTCAATCCACACCATATCCACACCCATACATCACTCTGCACTTTACATCTAGCATATGTATACCTGCAATCAGGAATATAAGCTCTCCAGACAAAAAATGAGTCCCCTTGTGTGTTTAAAGTAGTAGTACCTTCAGGCTCCTGCAGATGGTGCTGCATGAGGATGATGGGGCTATAAATACCTGCGGAGTGTGAGTGATGGGACCCATCGATTGAGAAGAGGTGGTACAGTGCAGTGAAGGTCTCACTAATGTTAATGATTGGCTAAAAGGACTGACTGCATTTGGGCGTGCCAAAACCATAGTGTGAAGGAAGTAGCTGAATCTGCAGGTGTATGGAAGCATGCGGTCATACAGGTCTACGGCAGTGGCTAAAATCCCAGTCTACAGGAAATTCTCCTCAGAATTGTGCCAGGGAAGGCCTCCACCAAATCTGGACCAACTGCGCAATTCTTTGATGGGAGACTGAACATTGATGTGGCCTACGTCCAGAAACTTGTCCAGTACATGCCAAATCCAATCAGGTCAAACTAACCTATCGTCGATGTTAGAGAGACTTCCAGACAAGCCAACTGCTCTCCTGGTGGCTGTGCCGAAGCTAAAGGAAGAGTTGTGAGGGAGGCTGAAAACTGGCAAGCGCTCTGTTAAACAATGCAGGTGGAAATTCAGTGATGCTACTATTCACAGCTGGACACTGTGAGGAAGGTCTATTGTATCTGTTTGCGTCACCTGCTCACATGTTACATTAAATGTGTGATGTTTCCGGCATCAGTGAGTACACATGTTATATAATCTGAATATTGACTTGATTATGATTATTAATTCAGCAGCCTTCAGGTCAGGAGGTATGGAAGCCCATTTCCACCACTTAAAGAAAAAAGGCCATATAGTAAGTCATAACTAAGAGAAAGTAAGTCATACTTAGGAGATAGTAAGTCATAATTAGGAGATAGTAAGTCATAATTAGGAGATTGTAGCATAGTAAAACATAAGTATGAGATGCTACGTCAAAATTATGAGCTAGTAAGTCATAATTAGGATAGTAAGTCGTAATTATGACATGCTAAGTCATAATTATGAGATAGTGAGACAGTAAGTCATGAGATAGTAAGTCATAATTATGAGATAGTAAGTCATAATTATGAGATAGTAAGATAGTAAGTCATAATTTTGACAGTATGTTATAATTATGAGATAGTGAGACAGTAAGTCATAATTATGAGATAGTGAGATAGTAAGTCATAATTATGAGATAGTGAGATAGTAAGTCATAATTATGAGATAGTAAGTCATAATTATGAGATTGTGAGACAGTAAGTCATGAGATAGTAAGTCATAATTATGAGATAGTAAGTCATAATCATGAGATTGTGAGACAGTAAGTCATGAGATAGTAAGTCATAATTATGAGATAGTAAGTCATAATTATGAGATAGTAAGATAGTAAGTCATAATTTTGACAGTATGTTATAATTATGAGATAGTGAGACAGTAAGTCATAATTATGAGATAGTGAGATAGTAAGTCATAATTATGAGATACTGTATGGCCTTTTTTTTCTTTCAGTGGCAGAAACGGTCTTCCACAGGGAGGGGCTGCGTTGTGGTAAACGTGGAGAACCGTGAAGCTCTTTGGTTTTCCATGTGCTATATAAAGAAAGCGGACTGACTCTGCGTACTTATCAGCGTGCAATGAGAATAAATGATGTGCGCTGTTGGTTTGCAGACTGACACCAAGCTGTTCCAGCACATGCCGGTCTGGGTCAAACCAGAACGAAGTGTCAAAGCTCATGAAGTTAGATCGTCGGTGTCAGTTTGTTGTCTGTCACGCATTAATCACCCGTCAGCCTCTGACCATTCATGACAAGCGGGAATCATCCCAAATACAAAATGGCACCTTCTCCTCGGCTCGTTTTACTGTAAGACACCTGCAATCGTCTCCCTCGCTGTGCAGATGACACGGAATTATTCAGGAGTCCCTGACACTCGGCGCACTGAAATGTCCCAGCTGTCTTCCCTCTTGTTTGGAAAGCGCAGGCACATGCATGCATGCCAGTGCCCACATGTGCTGTACAGCGACAGGAATATTGGGAATTCAGCTCCGAAATACGGCCACTGTTGAACATGCAAGACCACAGTACAGGGATTAACCCTGAGAGTGCATGGAGGCTCAACCTACTCATGACACGGACAACCATGAGTAACATTAAGAGGCCAAATATTCATCTTTCTTTCTTTCTTTCTTTCTTTCTTGTGTCTGTTTATTTTCCCTCCTCTTCTTTTGTATAAGACATATAAGACTTTCCAGCCTCATTATCTGCTAGAGGTAAACATGCTGTCATTGAGCAATGCTATATCTTGATTAGGGCTGCACAATATATCGTTTCAGCATCGTCATCATGAGGCATGCATGTGCAATACTCTCATCGTGGAGTGTTAAGTAAGATACATTAAATGAAACAGGTCACGCTAGAACTTTATTGCAGCTTGATACTAAAGAGAAACCTGCACAGTTCCTGGACTCTGATTTAAGGATTCTTGGATACGAAAAGAAGAGTAGACACAGTGCTTACCTGCTTTGGCGTTGGGTGCACTGAAACCAATTATACAGCATTAAAGTTACAGAAAAGATGGTTCAGCTCAGAGTGTTAAAGGGTCATCTATCAGCTTTTTAATATCAGCACTCCCCCCTTCCACCCCACCCTCCCCCCCACCCCGCCCTCAATCATATTAAATAATGCTGCTCGAGTGAACATTCCGGAATATGTATCGCAGAGAAAATAATATTGCAATGTGAGTTTTTTCCAATTTCGTGCAGAGCTAATACTAATTATGGTCATTTTATTGAAATTAAACTGTTCCATTTTGTCATAACATTAAACAACCAAAACAGCAATTTAGGCCAATCGTTCTCTGGGTAGAGAGTTTACGACCATTTTGTGCCAGTTGTGCTGCACACAGAGGAATTTCTCTTCCGCATTTACCCCATCCATGAAATGAAACACACACACACCAGGGAGCAGTGACCACACTTGCCTGGAGCAGCGGGCAGCCCTATCCATGGCACCTGGGGAGCAGTTGGGGGTTAGGTGCCTTGCTCAAGAGCACTCCAGTCATTACTGTCGGTTCAGGAAATCGAACCGGCAACCCTCCTATCACAAGGCTGGTTCCCTAACCTCCAGGCTACAACTGCCCCAACACACAGACTGTAAACACAGCTTTGAACAGCTGAATACACATAAAATAAAATCATATTTTTCATTAAAACACAAAACCGTTCAGGAAGTCTGTGTTCCAGTAGTGACCGTTCCTAACACTCCGCACTGATTTTCAGACTTTGGGAAAAGTGACTACAGAACAATGCTGACTGTTCACCATGTGGCCATGTGGGACAGGGAGGCAGCCTACTTCCTGTTCTAAAATACAGGGGCGTCGTTAACATTAAGCTCCACCTCCAGTCTAAAACTCAGTGTGCTTTGGTAGTGACATGAAAACGTGAGACCTCATTTGTTTAATAAAGTTTTTTATAGTTATTTAAAAAGTTCAATAATAAAACTCTTTCAACTTAATAGAAATAAATACAATGGGGCATTTTTTGGTTTGTTTGTTTGTTTGTTTTTGGTTTTTTTTGGTTTTTTTGGGTGAAAAGAGTTGCTGCTTGCCACCAGGCTAATGGAGGCCCCCAAAGGTAATTTTATATATGTTTATATTTATAAATTACACAATTTCAAATGTTGTTTATATTTATATTTAGACGTTTTGAAATCAAAAATGTTTACATTTTGCATTTTTTTTGTTGGTGTTATTTAAAACATAACGGTGATGAATGCTGGGTCAAAGGGCCCCCGTGAATTTTTACCTTAGGGCCCCAACAGACTCTAGAATCACTACTGGGTGTAAATAAAGCAGTGAATTCAGGAGTGTGAGAGAGCAAGAGAGAGGCAAACAGTTTGCTAGTTAATTGGTGTGTCAGTTTGTTCCCCTACAGTTTCCTTCTCACTGTTGAAGTTGGAGAAACTTACCAGGGGGAAGGCTAACCACCAAGCAAAAGCTAACCTAGCACGCATAAACAAGCTAGCAAGAGCCTCCGCTCGTCTGGTCGTTTGAAGAAATGGCTACTCCAGAGGTAAGATGAGTGAGAACCTTCTCCAAGGCATCTCCATGCAGAAGCTGCACAGTGAGTGGACACTGTGAGGTCTACAACACAACCTGTAGGCCTGTATCTCTAGAGCCCGTTTCACATTTCTCCTGCTTCGCTTACACTGTTGAGTTGAGTTCTGCTTCAGTGTAGCGGGCCAGGGCCTGTGGAGGGAAGGCTGTCAATCAGATGTGCTCATCAGAATATTAGGCCACGCCAATACAGTTCTCAGATCTGATGTTTAATCTGTGTTGTCTTGGATTTTGCTGGACGTTTAGTAGCTATTATGTTTAGGTATCTAAATTCGAGTGTATTGACTGCTGAGCTGTTTTGGAACACAACCATTCATTATAGGCCGTGTCTGGTTCCCTGTAACCTTGCAGCTGAGCTCTTAGGACAAGGAACAGGTCCTAATGTTGGACATCCAGTCGACAACATGGACGTCTTTTCTGATCTGAGTGCAGCAAGGAGTTCACGGTGTAACAGAGAACCAGAGCTGTCATCATTCAGACCGGAGATGAATGGTCATGACATTAGAATTACATCATTCAACCACAGATGACTCCTAGAAGTTTCCTAGAAGTTTCAGTGTTGCATCAAAGCTAGTTTCATTGCCAATGCAGGACGTGCATCACGTAGTAGATGATGAAGATGGGCAGTGAATTTTAGGAGGTTCTTGTGCAATGCTGCAAGACTATGATGCCCAGGTTAATAGAAGCAGGAAGAGAGTAGACATCTCAGCCTCTTCTCTAACCAGGCCTGTCACAGTTATTACATAACCACCTAATATACACTCATCGTCAAAAACAGTAGTTGCACAAGTAGCTGCACCCAGAGGGCATTAACCGACAGGAATGAAACTTAGTGGGTAAGTTTGACATCATGAGACATGCTAATGATTCCAGTTTCACGCTCGGCCGTGCATGTGACATAAGCAAGGACGGGCCTTATCTCTGTACCTGACTGACCCAACAGCCACGATTGCAGACATTCAGTGGGCAGTGATGCCCTCGATGAGTCATCCTGTTAGCACCTTTGGCAGACGGCTACACCACGCAGGACTACATGCACGCAGACCGTTACGACGACTGTCCTTAACACCACGTCAACGTCGCCAAAGACTGCAATGGTGTCGTGCCAGACTGTCATGGACTGTCTCAGAATGGCAGCGGGTCATCTTCAGTGACGAGTCCCGCTTTTGTCTTGGTGGAGACGACCAACCAATCCGTGTGTGGAGGCACCGTGGTCAGCGTCAAGATGAACGGTTTGTTGTCATGCGTCACACGTCCAGAAGGCCTGGTGTCACTCCACCTCCACCCCTACCGCACCATCTGCAGGAACTGTGTGACAATATTTAAGCATGGGATGGATTATCACAGGACACTATTAGGAACCTCTACAACTCCATGCCGAGACGTCTGGCATGTTGGGTTAGCAAACACGGCGGCCCGACGTCATACTGACAGACACTACTTCAGTATGTGTCAATAGCTCAATAAATGTTGTCCATATCAGTCTAAATGTATCACCATTTTTTGTGTATTGTATTTAGCTGTTGACGCTTCTGTGTATTTTCTGTTTAATATTCCAGATACTGATCTCAAAGTCAACATGAAATCTGTCTCCATCATGATTCTACTCATGCTACAGGCATAACATCAGGTATCTGTTCATAGTGGTGTACACTGTTACTGGATGTTTATTTCCACCCACACGCACGACAAAAGTGTCAGTTTCTGTTTCAGACAGATGGAACCTCTATAGCAAGATATTTGACTCACCAGTGAAACACGATCTGTGAAACATGATCTTAAGGAAGTACATGCCTATCTATCTCCTACACCACGACCAAAGCCTCTAGAGTGTCATTTTCAAGTTTGAATACACACAAAACCCCATTGCAAGTAACATACACCATATGGCCAAAAGTATGTGGACACCTCACCATCACACCTATATGAGCTTGTTGGATGTGCCATTCCAAACACCCTGGGCATTAATATGGAGTTGCCCTCTTTGGCAGCTGTAACAGCCTCCACTGTTCTGGAGAGTGTCTGTGGGAATTTCTGCCCATTCTGTCAAACAAGAATCGTGAGGTCACTCTGCGCATGTCGGACAATCCGTCAGTTCTCCCTCTCCGTCGTTCATGTAGGTCTCCCAGAGCCTTTATATCGCTGGTGCTTGCCTTCCTCTATCCACCACCCCCAACAGCATGCTATGGTAGTATGGTAGCACGATTGGTATGGAGTGCGATATGTTGACCCCTCTCCAACTCTTCCAACTGCTCAAATAGTTTTTGAACTCTTCTCTAAGGCTTACTTCGCTGGCAAAGGATGCTACCAACACAACAGCACGAGTTGGAATGGACAGCACACACAACAGGAACACCTTATGTAGTCAGTCAGGTACAGCGACCCACTGCCATTCTGAGTCACTCCATGACAGTCTGGCACGACACAATTGCAGTCTTTGGTGACGTTGATGTGGTGTTAAGCACAGTCGTCGTAACGGTCTGTGTGCATGTAGTCCTGCGTGGTGCAGCCGTCTGCCAATGGTGCTGGCACTAACGAGATGACTCATGGAGGACATCACTGCTCACTGAATGTCTGCAATCGTGGCTGTTGCGTCAGTCAGGTACAGCGATAAAGTCCATCCTTGCTTATGTCACATGCACGGCAGAGCATGAAACTGAATCATTTGCATGTCTAATGATGTCAAACCAACCCACCAAGTTTCATTCCTGTCGGTTGATTCCTTCTGGGTGCAGCTATTCTGTCCATGATGAGTGTACATAGAATTGCTACGTTTGTGCTATCACCGTTCATCTGTGCAATCTGACAGCGCCCTGATGCACAGACTCTGTGATGGAAGGGTCTGTCTCGGTGATGGGGAACAATCATTAGTCATAAGACACCCAGCCTTAAAGAATTTCACCAGTGTGTAGGCAGCAGACATGTCAAAACACCCCACCCCCTGAACTAGGCCATTAGGATGCTTCTGATTTGCATCAGCCACACAACTGGACTGGCTCCCACTGGCAAGCAGTCAGCTTATCTAAAGTTTCCTGTAAGCATTGATTGGTTAGATTTGGCAAAGACCCCAGGCTTGGAGGATAATGGACAGACAGAGTAAGATCACCAGACACAAAATGACGTACCTTGTGTGTTTAAGGTGGTAGTAACTTCAGGCTTCTACAGACGGCGGTGCACGAAGATGATGGGGCTATAAATAGCTGCGGGGTGTGAGTGATGGGATCCATAGATTGAGAAGAGGTGGTACAGTGCAGTGAATGTCTCATTCCATGTGTGGAAAATGGCTCCAAAGCAGATGTTAATGATTGGCTAAAAGGAGTGACTGCATTTGGGTGTGCCAAAGACCATAGTGTGAAGGAAGTAGCTGAATCTGCAGGCATATGGAAGCGTACGGTCATACGGGTCTACCAGCAGTGGCTAAAATCCCAGTCTACAGGGAATTCTCCTCGGAATTGTGCAGGGAAGACGTCCACCAAATCTGGCCCAACTGACCAATTCTGATGATTCTTTGAGTGTCTGAATATTGATATGGCCTACATCCAGAAAATTGTCCAGTACATGCCAAATCCAATAACAGCTGTTATTGGTGCTCGTGGAGGGATTGCGACATTGATTCACATAGGCTGCAAGGGGCCCACACGTCAGTTCCTCCCTGTCATAACTAAATAATGTACCATTTTCATGCCTGAAAAATTGTTCAGCCCACATGACAAATTATGTTTATATACATTATATTTATATTTATTGTATCCACTTGAAATGTGATTGGAATTGAGCTAGCTCAGTGACTGAGCTAGCGTTAGCATGACGGATAATTCACTGATTTAAAATATTTCTGAAAGCCGAGGCGGAGACGAGTGAACAGTTGACCCTTGCTGGAGTTACGGTGCATTGTGGGTAATTTGCAGGGACTGACAGTTGCATAGGCATGATTTCAATGATAAGATGCCCCAGAAAACCTCCAGAACTGAGGTTCTTCTTCAACTAGGGAGCTCTTTGGCTACGATCATGTCTCATTTCTCAATTCCGATGGTTCACACTGTAGGTAGTGTCTGAACAATAATGAATGTTCTACATGTGCCTACATCCAGAAACTTGTCCAGTCCATGCCAAATCCAACCACAGCTGTTATTGGTGCTTGTGGAGGGATTACACTCTATTGGGTATGTTCTGGTCACAGGGAACTCATTTTGGTCCAGTGATTTTGAATGGTTGATTCATATATATTTCAAATGAGCCAAAATGTTCACGATAGTCTGTCATTTCTGGTTGCAGCAGTCAGAGGTGTTACTAGGATGCCGTCTTTGGGTGGGCATTTGAATTATTTGGGTGGGCAACAACGAAAAATGTTGCTGTTTAATCTAAATAGGGTATGTAAACAGGGGCGTGGTTTAATTTTGAGAGGCGGGACAATAGGACTACAATTACAGCATCCAGTTTTTATAGGGGGTTTGGAGATGGCCAGCTAAGGTACGCAGTGTGTGCAAGCTTGCTGAGCAGGTTGCTTCTAGACTTCACCTTAACCACCACTCCTTTCACGTGACCCTTGAAGGACTGATCGAGTACTACTCCCAAACATGCTGGGTTGGGATGTGCTTCAGCACGGCTTCACTCAGCTGGATCCTTTGTTCTTTGGCAGGGTTTGAGTTGTGAAGATGAAATGCGCTGGATCCCGTCCTTGCTGGACCTGCTGTTAAACAGTCTTACAGTAATGGCTCAGTTACGTACCATTGATCATAAAATGTATAGGCCTTCTATACGATATATCACAGCTCCTGTCAAAAAGCTGACATGGGCAAACTATTTTAGGGTGCCATAGACTGTAAAGCTGTATGTACACTGTGATGGTGTAATGAGGAGAGTTCAGTACATAAAACTGACATACCGTGAACCTCAAACACTGTTGTTCCTCCTTCAAATACAAATCCTGCATTTCCAAAAGAGGACGGGAAAACTGGCCGATTCCCAAATCCTGTTACTCATTAATATTTACATCCCCAACATTTACATACAACCACAATGGAGCTACAGAACCAAAATGGTGGACTATGTGGAGAAATCCAGCGTTCCAGGCTGGGAAGGGGATGTTTGTCTGCGGTACATGGTTGATGTTCATCTTTAAACCAGGCTGAAGTTGCTTCCTATTCACCAGCTTCTTAATCCAATGTTCCACCGTTCTACCTTAAATGTAGCAGCTGGTACAGGCGCCAGAATGTCCTGCAGCACCATTTAAGGTGGAACAGAAAATTCCCAAAACAAGCTGGAGAACAGGAACTTCAGCTCCAACATCTTAAATCCTGCAACTAAACTTTAGTCCTGCAGTCTGCACATTTTATTCCGGACAGTTTCCCAAACTCTTAGACAATATGGAGTGGCTCCGCTCAGCGTTTGACCCTGAAGAGACTGAAGAGAGGAGCAGCTCCACTTTTATTAGCATCACAACCCCAACAGCAGCCTGTAAGAAGCAGCCATGCTGTGTGATTGTATCCATGTTTGCCGGTTGAAGCAGATCATCTTAAACTGAGAGTTCCATAGTGAGGAACAGCTTTAATCTGCTTTGTGTTGATGTCCAGATGGAAAGCCAGTAGCTAGTATAGGGAACGTTAGCTACTAGCATTAGCTCCAAGTAACTAGCATAGCTAACTAAATAGTATGAGAGGGGAGCTTATTTACACAGAGGCTCATTTTATTTAGTCTATTTCCACATGGTGCTTCTGTGTGATCATTGTGGGCGGCGCCTCGCTGTAAACCAGCCAATCACAGCAGAGCTCATCTAATTATTCATGAGCTCACCAAAAAAAGGGAAAAACAGCTTGTTTCATTCTAGAACCAGCTCACAGGGTGGAAATGGGGGTGTAGAACCACATCTGGCCATTTATCACCCCAAACAGTGTCACTTACCTTCTATGCTTCTATGTCAGCTTTATTGTTGCAGACACAATGTACAATAACGATGTTGAGGTACACACAGCCAACACGGCCCGACCTTGGCATGCTTTGTGATAAAGCTGTGTACTTTTCCAGCAAGGTCAGTGAATTCTTACTGTCCTTTGCACCTGACAGGTCAACAGCTGCGAGTGTCTCACAGACTCAAAGAGTAAACAGGACAATACAGAGCTGGGTCCAGCCATTTAACACAACACTTAAGATGTATTTGTGGCAAATAAATAAGCAACTGGGTTTCAGATACACGTTAAATTATGAATTTTTTAAGTGGAATAAAGGGAATAAATGAGATTAGACTGTAATTTGAGGATAATATTCCCTTAAACTGAACCTACAGTGGGAAACTACATCTTTATATATAAATCAGACCTGGATATTGGATATTAAGGATATATAAGGATATATAACTTAATACATAAATGATTAAACAGCTGGTCTATGCTGGTTTATACTGGTCTAGTGCTGGTTACCCACCATACAATGGCTTTGTAGGTGACCAACTGTGCTGATCCAGCTAGACTAGATGGTCAAGGTGACTGACCAGCTGGATGCCATATGCTGGTCAACTGAAACAAGACCAGAAGAACCATACAGTTTTGATTCTTAATGGGAAATAGAGACCACTAGATTCCAGCTGGATCCTTTAGATCCCATTAGAAAACCATCCAATGTGTCGAAAATCAGTCATATGTGAGCTGTTAAACCATTAGGATGCTTTAAAGTGATATCAACCCATCTTTAAAGACCAAGCCATGCGAGTAAACCGCCAGCAACTGAAAGAAACGCTTAATGAACTTTCATTTTCAACAGGGCGGTTAAGTTGGTTGGCCAGCTTGGTCAAAAACACCTTAACCATCTTACACCATAATACACTACTGGCCAATCCAAAGGGTAAAATGTCTGTATAATTAAGGATTTGAGATGTAAACAGAGTGATTGAGAGCGGGTTTGGTGTGAGATGGTTCAGATGTTCTGTATAGTGGTGGTGACGGGAACCAGGGGTCTCCATGTCTACAACACACATATAGACATTTTATATACTAACCTTTTTATATCTAAACCATCAGTGAACCTACACGTGTCTTCTGAGTTTATATGGAATGTTGATGATGGGAGAATCTGGAAAACCTGGAAATACCTGGAACCTGGAAAATTTTCTTTGGGGACTTTTTTTTTTGCCCCACAGCACCCTGCAGCACATATCCCTCCACCATGAATGGAGTAAAATATATTTTTTAAACACATTTTGAGCTAAAACATTATAGGAAGACCATAATAAACAATCTGACAGACATCAATAAGGTTTTGAATGGGAGCTTTTATAGGTGGCTGCTTGGTTCCTTTCACCACCAGTGTGAACAACTCTGGCTTGACAAGGTTCTCCAGAACCGAACGTTTTACACCAAACCACTCTGAATGACACTGTTTACATCTCAACCATTTCATAATTTAGAACTTTTGGCAAATTGGTGGGGCTCCTCTTTAACCAGCTAGTCAGCTTGAGGGCTTGTTGTTAGCCCCCAAGCTCATTTTATATACAATTCAATTTAATGTTATAGATATTTCAAATTAGATATATTTTTTCATACACGTTTTACTTTATTTTACAGAAAATTAGCAAAACAATAGCAACAATGCTAAATATATTACCGCTACGCAATTTGCGTTCTGCCGTAGCGCCGGGCCTAGCGACCCTGCGTCAGTAGCTTAGTGAATGTTATACCACTCTGTTGGTGGACGCTAACTACGTAATTCGCGCCCCATTGCTCTAGCGTAGACGACGCACGGAGTTTAGTGAATGCCCCTGAGTTTATGGGTATTAAAGTTACACCACAATCAAATGAAGCACTTCATACGCTATCCGAAAGCTGTGCTGGTAATAAACGGGATTAAAAGGCCAGCAAAACAGCGCTAAACCGTCTCTACGCATTTGGCGTCCCCCCGCTCCATAAAGCGAGGCGGGGCGTAGCGCACCAGCGTAACTCTGTTGGTGAATGCCTGTTTCCCGCCTCCTGTCTGTCCGGCTGGTATGTTTTTGCGCGCAGTGAGGTTTTTCGTACCGAGCGGAGAGGAGATGCTGCACACGGCACTCGAGTGAGGTAACTCTATAAAAAAACCCGCGATTTGTTCTCACTCACTCCCACAACGGGGACCCGGGGTGGCTAAACGGCACGAAGCCGCGGCCGTTCGTCGTAAACCGTGTCGTTTTCTGATTTTTGCGGGGAGTAAATTCAACCTAGACGCCGCAGAAGGGCGAAGCTTTTGTTATGTTGTCGCTTAAGGCGACGAGGTTGAAGTTCGCTTCCTTTTCGTTAGCTTCTTGTTCGGATTCTGCCGTTCCACCTTAAATGGCGCAGCAGTTACATTCTGGCGCCCTGGCGCCAGAATGTAACTGCTACACCATTTAAGGTGGCACGGCGAATTCGAAGCAACGTTAGCCATGCTAAGCTAACCATAATACCTAATGCGGTTGTATGGGCTTACTGCTTCGCTAGCCATGCTAACAACGGCGTCTAGCATGATTTTGAGAGGGCTATATAAGAATTAAACCTTTTTATGAACACAATTTTAGGTTTGCGAGGACAAATTTAAGCACGTCATGTGGTATTTCTGGTTGGTTTCCTGCGTTAACTCAAAAGAAAAAGATGAGCCCGCTAGCTAGCCAACCAGCTAGCTAGCTAGCTAACATTTTAGCTAGCGTGGTCTGACAAGATGAGAAGATGAATGGAAAAATAAGGTCGTTAATCGTCAAATTTAGCATATAAAAACCGGGCTAATCATGATAATAGTTGGCGGTGGAGCTATAAAACGCTCTGCTGGTATTAGCCGTGATGTTAGTTTCCTGCGTCGTCGGGCGCCACGTGTAGCGATGAAGGGCTTTAAAGGGGAGCTATAAGGAATATACCATACACATATTCAGTCTATGCTGTTCTGCTCGTCCATTTGGGCCTGTGTGGCTGGTCTGTTCCAGCTGCTGTTGAAATGAGCTGGGGGTGTTCGTCATGAGGTTGTGATGTAAAGCTGTCTAGCCTGCTTCCTCGTTTCCCCAAGATGGTCATGTTATTGACAGACGTTTCCTCAAATTCCATACCTGATTTATATGGTCTTTGGTGAAGGTTTAAAGCACATGTGACCGGGCCAGTTGGGCTCTGTTTAAGGTCAGGTCCAGCACTCCAGGATGTTCTCCTCTAATTGCTATATCTACTGTTGCTTGACTGTAAGAACTTCATTATAAATATGTATATGTTTATGCATGCAGTAATGCAAACAATGGGTCCGTAAGATTAACCAATCGAAATCACAGTTTGAAAGAGTGCAGCTTTCACATTGCGAGAGTTCCAATTGCAAACAACTGTTGCCTACATTCTCAGAAATGTCTTAAGATGATTTAAATGGGGGGAAATTGAGCAAGAGTTGCAGTTCCAAAAAAATACTGTCTACATTATCATAAAAATCATATCTTAAGTTGGGAAATTGAACAGAATAATTAGGGATGGGCGATACCACTGATTGTGCCAAAGCTAATATTCAGATAGCGATGCTTTAAATGATCAACAGTTAAGTTTTCAATAAAGACAGATGGACAAATTTAAACAAAACTACCACAGAAAGTCTATTATAGTCTGTTAAAGTCTATACAAACAATGACAAAGTCTGTTTAATTAATTAACAAAATTCGATTTTCAACAATGACAAACGGTAAATTGAATCTAAAGTATTACAGATATTCTGACATGTAATTATTATTAATTATTATTGTGGCTATTAAGCGTTCAGAAATCAGAGTTCTCTCATTGCTTCTATTTTTTTAATAACATCAGTTAACAAAATTCGGTTTTCAACAATGACAAACTGTACATTTAAACAAAAAGTATTACAGATATTCTGACATTTAATTATTATTATTATTATTATTATTATTATCGTGTCTATTAAACATTCAGAAATCAGAGTTCTCTGGTTGCTTCTTTTTTTTAATAACATAGCAAAATTCAATTCAGTGTTCAAATTATGTATTTTATTAAACCAGTACTTTGTCAACTGAAAGTTCAATAATTGAATGTTTATTCATTAGAGGAATATTTGAATATTAACTTTCTTAATCGCTGCAGAGGAAGCAGGCAGAAGGAAACGTAGTTCCTGTTCTGCACCATCATTAGGGAGAGAGAGGGAGAGAATGCACATCCGTCCTCCCAAATAAATAAATGAAATTAATATATTTGCCTCAGGATTGATTCCCAAAAATAATCACCCGGATTTGAAGTAACAGCATTTAGGTATCAGTCCGCCCAGCCCTACTAATTATGCAAAGTGTGTCATAAGCCTGTAGATAAGCTGCACCAGTCAGAGGCAACCGGACCCCCGTGTGTTGTGACACCTCAGCCACAACCTGCTGGCCGTCTGGCACACAAGAGGGTTCGAGGCCTTAGGCGAGAGGATATTCTGGTTTTCCTGGCCTGAAAAAACATTCCCAAACCTTAATTTATAGGAAGTACTTGCAGTTAAATTCGCAATTAGATAACAGTACATCTGCACCAGCTATGCTTAAGTAATCTAACGTAAGGATATGAAGTCATGAGAACTTTATATCTAGTACACATATAGGTCTATATGTCTGCATTCCAGATAGGAAGATCGTCATGAGCGGAGTCACTAGTTAATCCGTTATGCGTATGGAAGTGGGAACGAAACCTCATATGTCAAACCAAAATGGGAACTTCACAGGAGAAAGTAGCATAGTTTGCTTTTAATGTAAGTCAGTGGAACCAGACGTTATTCCCAGTAATTCTGGGTCATTTTTTTTAAATCTGTTAATCATGGAATTTATGCACCATGTAAAGGGCAACAGGTGTTTTAAATGGTCAACAAAGTAGAGATACATGGTTTTGTTCTGATAGCAGCAAAATTTTAATTTGAGGAGATTTTGTCAGTTGAGTCGGGTTTACATTATATTTTGAAAATGAATGTCAGTAAATCCTCTGGATCTTATTTTCCCAACCACCCTATTTTGTTCCAGGATACTTCCTACTAGCGTTGGATATTAAAAATACTGCTTACCCATTCAAAAAAAAAATATTCAGCTTAAAAAATAAATCAATAATAATAATTTGGCAGAATGTATAAAATAAATATTTTCTTTTTATCTAAATATTTGGCATCTTTTTTTAACATATTGGATTCGATAAGAACTGGAACATTTAAGCAGTCAGAACAAGAATTGAAACTGTCAACGATAAAATTCAAACAGTACCCAAACCCTACATCCTGCCAAATGTCCCGTCTTTGTTTTGCTGAGTTTGTAGTGCTGCGGTATGTGAATTTCCGTATTTATTTGCCAGAAATGTGTCCAAAAAAAGCTGAGCCCTGCTTTGGGCATGTTTATCAACTCGATAGCCCAAAATATAGACTAACAGGAAACATAGTGAGGAAAAACCGATAGAAGACACCGTCCTGAATGCTGGTCCTGGCTCCTTTCAAGCATGTTTGTGGGAATTCCACTTTCTGTCCCGTCTGGATTCATGGCTGTGTTTGTTTTTCTGCAGTAAATGAGTTTAAATGCTTTTACAGTGATGTGGAATGAGAGCTGCGTTCAGTGTTGATCATTGTAGACAGTTTTAAAAGATAGTAGAGCTGAAAATACCATAATAATAATAATAATAACAATAATCCTATAAAAAGACTTTAATTCAGTGTTTTAGAAACTGTGCTACTGTTTTACAAGCTGCAAGTACATGACCGTGTACATGACATACTCAGACATTGTGACATAATTGATCATAATGACGATATGATATAGTCATATTACCCAGCTTTGCTAACAGAGCTGTAATGTGTGGGTTGTAGGGCGGAGGTTCCAGTTCCCGGTCCTGGGGCTTGTAATAATTGGTAATTGACTGAACTGTCAATGTAACTGATTGTGCACCTGGTGCTGTACTTACCTGTGATTATAATATTCAGGACTGGAAACTGGATTCAGGTCTGGACTGCTATGTATATATATATATATGTCATTCATATAAAATATGCCTCTTAACTTTAATGCAGCCCGCTTAAATCAAATACTGTTTACTTACTGAATTTAAAATGTTATATTATGCTTATTTTATGTTTTAGTTGTTTCTAGTTTCTAAAACCAGCAGCTGGGTATTAAGGAAGTGGCTTCTCTTTAGGGAAGTGTGCCCTCAGGCGTTCCAGATAAGCCCACATCGTGATCAAATATTAATAAAATATTCTTTTTTTTTTATTATTAATCTTAATAAAAGTGCTTTTTAATATTTTAACACAGGACTGAAAGGCTGTTTATACGTCTGTCTCTGTGTTTGGACAGTCCTGCAGTGGAAGGTCTAATAACTAGTCGCCACCTTCTACGTGACCTTTCATGGTGTGCTGTGGTGCACCTTCACACCAAGCGGTGTAAAGCGGTTTTCCTACAGCGGATAGAGGGATCCGATTATAGATTATACTGTAGCCTCTTATTTGACATGCATTCATTTCTGGGTAAGCCTTGTGTTCCTGCTTTGTAGGCTGAGATACGCTAAGATATTTTAATGCTTACAACCGACTGTAAACAAAAACACATCAAACCGGCTTCAGGCGTAACACTTATACAAGTCACAGCACTAAATCGGATGGTGGGAAAACAATAGGTTTATTGATTATTGGTTAAGGTTTCAGTGAGCATGAATTACTACCTAAGGGGAATTGAAGTTGGCGTTTATGGCACTGTACCATTTAAACAGGCATAAATGGGGTTAAACTGCAGATTAACTTGCGTTAGAATGCATTTAAATGGCTTGGACTAATAAAAAAAAAAATCTCGAATTTTTTTCCAAATTTGTACGCCACTAAGCATGATAGTATGGAAATCCCTTAAATAACTCAGGAACCAATGAAGTCGTAGTGCCATTTCACAAGTCTGTGTCCCTCGTTACTCTTAAGTCTGTCCAGTCCTCTGTGTAGGCGATAGGTAGGGGTGCAGTGATTAATCGACTTGTTGATACTTTTACCAAGTTTGTACGTCACTACTCTCCCTACAAACAGCTGCTTTCATAAATCAAATCAAATCGGTGAGGCCAATCATTCTCTGAGTAGAGAGTTTTTGAGCCATTTTGTGCCATTTGTGATTTTCACACAGAGGAATTTGTGTTCCGCATTTAACCCATCCGTGAAGTGAAACACCCACATACACACACTAGTGAATACACACACTAGGGGG
Organism: Semaprochilodus insignis; assembly: GCA_034552555.1. NCBI lineage: Eukaryota > Metazoa > Chordata > Actinopteri > Characiformes > Prochilodontidae > Semaprochilodus > Semaprochilodus insignis. The sequence continues at coordinate 9,328,380 of CM067480.1, forward strand.
CCATGAGCACACTTGCCCGGAGCGGTGGGCCGTGTCCCTTGTTACTTGTAACTTTTTTCCGTGCTAGGGGTGCAGCGATTAATCAGCTTATTTGACTAAAATCGACTACTAAATAAGTTGGCAACTAATTTAGTAGACGATTAGTTGGTGATGTCATCACATGCATTTGTGTGATTGTAGAATTAAGTAGTAGACGGTGTTTAGTTGTAGAGAGTGTAGACAGACAGCAGAGTCCACAAAGCACAGAATCCACTGTGTAAAATTGTAAATTTATATAGATATCAATTTATTAATTAAAGGAACTCTGATTTAGATTTGACTTCTTTTATTGCGTCTATTTTGCGCAACTTGGCTATTATTTTTTTTTCTTTTGGTAAAGATAATTGAGTGTGATTTATCTATTGTATTAGCAGGAAAGTTCATTAGAACATTGGAATTTTCGGAAAATATTTAGCTTTATTGTTTTCCTTGTTAGTTAGCAAATGCATAAAACAGCCACACACTAAATTTAAAAGCTGATGGCTAGTTATTAGGTAATTAAGAGATTCACAATAACCAGACTAATCGATTATTCGTTTCAGTAATCAATAGATTATCCGACTGTCAGAATAGTCGTTTGTTGGAGCCCTAGGGGTAGCAAACCATCATGCTAAGTGTATATAGGGCTCTAAAGTAGTGCAGAGAATTCCATAGAAATGTGTAGAATTAATCCTGTCCTCTATGCAGCAGGTAGTTAAACTAATCACGTAGTTACATTAGACTAATCAATAAGAGCAGGGATAATTAAAGAAGCGGTGCTTCAGTAAAACATGGGAATGAACTTCATTCCGATTTCACTAATCAAACCTGTAATTAACCGTCCCAGTTCAGAACGCAGGCCATCTGTCATGTTTGTAGACGTTTGTTTGAGGAGACGAGGCTCGTTTAGTTACTAGATGCAGGGTCTGTATTTCTCTGCTTCCTCTTGATTTCCCTGACCTTTCCCACTGTACGGAAGTTTTATTAACAGGACATTATTCTGAGTTATTGAGATGCAACCACGGAATACTAATCGGCTGGCGTTGTTAGTAATGTGCTGTTAGAACGTTTGGAATAAATAAATAAGTGTGGCTTTTACAGAAGGTTGTATCTGCTGTTGATTTGGCTTTCGGAATTGTGATGGTTGATGGCAAGTCCCAGGAATTTTACATGGAATAACCCTCATGTGTCAGGTGTTCTCATACAGTATGTACAGGTGTTGTTATTGATCCGTCTCTGGGTCAGTATTGGCTAGGGGTGTAATGATACACTCATCCTACAGTTTGATTGTGGCTCAGCTGATAACACCACTACCCGCCAGGGAGCTACCACCCCATGTGGGAGACGGGGGTTAGATTCCCGGTCTGGGTGGCTATGCAGTACTACTTCCTTGGGCAAGACTCCTAACACTACACTGGCCTACCTGCAATATGATTCACCTTGTAACACCTGGACAAGAGGGTCAGCAAAATGCCATAAATGACAAATTAATTATTTTTATTAACCAGTAACACAGTTTTTGCGATATTGACACCATCCAAACTCCAGATGGTTCGGTCTGATCGGGAATGCTGTGCTTGTATAGTTTCCACATAGCGACGTATTTCCAATTTTTTTCCCATTGAAAATGAGTGAGATGGAAAAGTACACGCCAATCTACTGTACTTCTGCTCAACCAAGAGACACTGTTTCTGATGCACCATCTCAGGGTAGACCCCCGAGCAGGAATTCAATGTTGATCTGACCCGCACTCGTCTGTTTGTCCCCACCCCATCACTCGTTCCTCCCATAGAGTCCCATTCATTTTCACCCCCATTCAAACTCTGTTGTCTCATTTAACCTACAGCCACCAAACTGCATGTACCCACTCAGAGCAGATCCCCAAACTCTACTCCACAGCCATACTGACCTGCACTCTTCTGTGTGTCGTTTATTCATCCATCCGTCCTCCCATAGCAACCATAACCTAGCAGAAAGTGGGAACCATTTAAGCTGCGCAACCATTCCGTGTTTCCTTCAGGAAATACAGTTTTACGTTTTTTTCCGACCTCTGATAATCTGGAACACGCCAAGTCGCGTCACAGTAAAACAGTTACTATCAAAACCGTCAGATATAGTTATTTATGTCTAATATTTCATGCTGTACCTCTAAATCCAGATAAACGGGGTAAATATGCTCTCTTTGTAATCAAACATGCGGATGGAGATGTTTTTAAGTGCTGTTGATTTCCATGATGGGCCCAGAAAAGCATGTGGTGACACATAGTGACGTAATTTATCACCCTAATGATTTCTAGTGTCGTATTACCCAGCTCTAATTTGAACCACGGATGGTATAAGCACGGATTATTACGGATGGTTACGGCAGGACCCTCTGATATAAAGGGGTATTTAGACCTACGATGCACGCTGTGAGGGGAATGTGGTTAGCGTTCTGTATAAATGTTACTATTCATTAGCCTGTCCGTGTTTCAGCCCTGCGTCCTGCGTGAGTTCGGTGTGCAGGACCACAACGGAGTGGCACCAAGAGCCCCTTATTGTTGCACAAGATAAAGGCAAACGGTTGTAAACCGTCACATGTGCTGCAGAGCTGAAAAATGAGAGCATTCAAGTCGAGAGCGAGATCCATAAGACTGCTCACATGGTGTGGTAAAGGAATGTCACCGTACAGTTCCTCTGTCGGATTAAGCAACAGCGTTCCGGCTGATGAGCTTTCACGAAGCACGTTCAGCGTTCACATGGAGTCTTAGTGGCCGACTCACTTGGAATTACCTATACGGAATGGTGAAAGCCCGTAAACTGGGAATAGTTAGTGCGCAGAGGCATTTACAGAGCAGGTATTTACTTTACACTTTGGTGTTGTGTTAAAGAATGTGGGTTATGGCTGAGGGGGAGCCAGCACATATTCACGGAGATGCAGTCGTAGTTAAATGGCATTAGGGAATGTTACAGGATGCGCCTATATAGCCGTTCATTAAACATGTATGCACATGCGTGTGTGGGATAGGCTTACATGTTCAGATGTTAGTAACTCTAGATCCAGTAAACCACACGGTGGTTGAATGGCTTAATTATAGACCCATAGAACTGCTGTCCTCCTCAAACTACCTGTCAAGGTGAACATGAATTGGTAACGCTCCATGCCGTATGTTCATTGACCCATACAGAGAAATGGGCAGCAGACCTGCTATTAAACTGCTGGATCTGATGCCGGAATCCATATTAGAGAGCAGTTTATGGATACTTCTGAGATGTAAACGTGCTCAGGAAGTCAGCATGCAGGGATGTGTGGGATACGTGCAGTTTCCCATCCCAGCCTACAGCCCTGTTTAGGAATTCTGAGCGTATGAAATATGCTGCATGTAAAAGTTAGTGTTCTACTCGGCCGAGAGGTTTCCTCAGATTTTGACAGCATATTTCTCCTCAGCGTAGCTTTTGCATGATCTTGCCTCATTTCCTCATCTTGGTTACATGTTCAGGATGACCTCAGGCTCAAAGACACAGTCACTTCCTGTATCCCCAACCACAGAGTCACATGAATGTGAATTCACCGTTAGGTTGCAGACAGTCTCTCTGTAGAGGTGGGCAATATGACAAAACACATTATATCACGATACACGATATGCATCATGATGTTTTAGATATTATTTAATGGTTTAATAAGTTGGAATATAGACAAAATAATGCCACATCATAATAATAATAATAATAATAATAATAATAATAGTAATAATAATAATGTACACACTGCACAGCACTACATCCAGTTAAACAGATGTAATTATACTCTCTGTGTGATGAAACATGTAGCTGGTCAGTATTGACATTAGTGTTGTACCCGGGTGGGTGTCGGGGGAGACAAGCTTAATCACCTTCCTATTGGACAGTCCTCATTTACTGGCTTAGGTTATCTGGCTAACTGAGCAGTCCAGCTTTGTGGAACACATCAGGACACATCAGGCCTAAAGCCAGGAGTGGCCGAGACCAAGACTTTTTTAGAGTGTGTATATACAGTATATAAACATTATTATTATTATTATTATTATTATTACAACATTAATAGTCTTAGTCAAACTAAGCTGGTAAGACTTTGCACTTTGCAGTGTAACTGGAGGCAGTAGTGAGGTTGCAACTTTTTTTCTGTTCCTTTCTCCTTTAAAATGTTCCCGTTCCACCTTAAATGGTGCAGCATTTATTTGTTTGTTTGTTTGTTTGTTTGTTTTTTGTAAATAAGAAACCAACTTCAGCTTTGTTTCCTTCTGTTTAGCAGGTTTTATTAATATTCAGTAATAATTCGGCTTCCAGTTACCTCACAAGGCTTCGACCCTGGCTGGTCTTGATAGCAATGTCCAAGTCCACTGTACCCCGAGACCAAGTCCTATTGAGGTTAAGACTGAGACTAAGACCACTTGTTTTTATTATTATTGTTTATATGATTTATTTAAGACTAGTCTGGAGTACTGCAACGCTAGCTGACATATCATCGCTGTCTAAAGAAATCTCAACCAGAACGGCAGCTTTACAGGAGAGGACAAAACCCTAAATTAACTTCAATGTAAGTCAGCGGAACCAGACATCTTACCAAGTGATTTCTGTTGGTCCGTTCATCATGAAGCTTCCACACAGTGTAAACAGCAGCTGCTGTGTTCAAATGATGCAGAAAAGTACAAATCAACAAAATGGACATGTGTTTCTATGGACAGCTGTGATATTTATCATGCTAGCACACAAAATATCGTCTTGTTGCACACCTCTACCTAGGACTCGGTGTTACAATATTTATAGTTATTATAATAAATATGCCGCAGTGCAGTACAATATGCCTTTGTGAACGTGCAGTGTATATGGCCAGTGTGTGTAGAACACCGACCAGCTGCCTGTTTCATTATAAAGAGCTGAAGTCAGTACAGTTTAACTGGATCCAGTGCAGCACAGTGAACTGAATAAAATACATGTTCAGTTTTTGTTAGTATTGTGTAGGTTGTAGCTCTGCTAAGTCTGTTTTCTCTGGTCCATTTGATCAGAAAGTAAGTACCATGACATGACGTATATCATGAGGACTTCTATTATATCTACCCCAGTATCGCCTACCGCATGCCCACCTCACTGATATAAAGAACTTTTTTTTTTAACTAACAGTCAGTAATTTTTACAGTACTGAAATGATCATAATCAGTAGTTTGTAATTGTAAAAAGTTCAGTGAGCTGAAAATTCCGACTTCTTTAAACAGTTTTTACAGTGATGGTGACTATTCAGTTTCACACACCTGCTACTTGGGGCCCTAAGATTTGGCGGGTTCACTAGCTGTAATTCACCAGGACCTACAGTGCCAAACACCACCGCTGCTGTATTTGGTTTATTATGTAGTATAGCCGACCCCCTGATTTAGTAGACATATGTGTGTTATATCAGTAAACAGTTGTACGTTGAATATGCTCCATGTTCTCTTACTTCTTGAACCCCCGTTCGAGGGAACCTGCTGGTGTGGGTTCCCTCCAGTTTCTTCTCTTGAGTGCTGATAAAGCCCCCATCCAGTGGACAGTTGTTTTAGCCTGCTAAACTTTTCTTAATGCCACTCAGTGTTAATTGAGTAGTAGTTTCCATAAAGACAATGCTGTAAAATAGCTATAAAATCTATATAGAAATAAAGAAATCAGGAGTACAAATATTGGGGAGGCTAAAGAAACCTGAGCATATACAGTTGGGTGGAATTCTTCCTGGAACTACTCAGATCTCTGCTGGTGGGCTGGCTAAACAGTCTTCCTTGGGTTCATAACTTGCCCTTCCCCTAGACCTCCACAGATGTTGGCGGTGCAGAGATGTCTTCAGGCTTTTCTGTGCAGTATGTGGTCTCCCCAGTAGCTGATTAACCTAAATCCTAAACCTCCTCCCGCCCTCCTGCACACACCCTACAACTCACATAAGCACATAGTCCATTGACCCCTCCCTCCTGGAGCCCAAAATGCATTAAAGTCTCCAGACGTGAAGGCTTTGAGACTTAAAGCCGCTCTAGAAAAGGTGCACCAGACTCTTCCCTCCCTCGGCCCGCCTTCTGCTGCCCGCGCAGGTCTTCGGATTAAGAGGTATGCTCCCCGCAAGGTGCTGGGAAGTTTGGAAGGCTTTGTCCTCCTGAGTGACTGTGCTACCTGCAGGGCCCTCTTGTGAGTTTGGCGCTTGGCCATGGGCTCAGGGCGCCAAGAGTCAATCCCAGCTGTATGGAGATCAGCAGATCTTGACTGATAACCTTAGGAACAGCGACACTTGAAGGTGAGAGAGGCAGGGTTGGATGCGAGTGGGAGTCGTGCTGCTGTTTTGGCTAACGCTGTACTTTGTGTATTGGTGGTCCAGTTGTGGCTTAGCCTCATCTGACGTTCACCGGATTAACCCTTGCGCTGCTGATCGTTGTGTTTTGCCAGATCTTGAGCATATGTAGATGCCACAAAAACATTGATGGTGAAGAACAGGCATTGTTTGTGTGTAGCTGGAAGGCGTGTTGGGGGTTCGTCACATGGTGGTGCTGGTCCTGAAATGTCTGGGTCATGACTGACTCCACAGTTTTCTTGCCGTCTGCACCTGAGATCAGCTGTTTGCTTGTCATGAGACTCAAGCTAACAACTTCATGTGATCTTAGCATTGTGGTGTCCAAGCTCTGTCTGCACGTGTTCTGATAAAGCCACTGGGTATTATTGACCGCACACTTACTGAGAACCTCTCTCTGCCCAGGAACCTTTAGAAACACTGTGTCCCTCCAGCAGGTTGAACCCTGAAGGGGTTAAATGCAGCGACATGCCATTACTGGACACCTCTCAGGGCAGTATGTGTTTAGTCAGTAGGTGTGTCTGTTTATGTTGAAGGTAGGTGTGTCTGCGTGTGTTTGTTGTGGGATCAAGGCCATCTGGGCGTCGCGGCTCCTCAGGGAGCCTGTGCTGTAGGATCATTGTCTGAGGTTGCACAGGAGGGCTGCTCCATTTGGGAAGGATTGGTTGTTTTTTCCGTTTACTGTTCTTTTGTGAAGTTTCCCAGTCCAGCAGCTTTCACTTCCCGTCTCCATGCGTCCTCCTACAGCTCTTGACTGATATGAATGTTGTTCTCCTTTAGAGAACGGTTCTGCTTTGTCTAGCTTTGAGATTGCATGGGCGTGGCTAGAGTACTTTCTTGGCCAGTCGAGGACCGTGTGTTCTAGCTACGCTGTACTGGATTGCCCAAACGGTCTCTTTCATTGCAGAACACGTGCTCTTCCCGCTACCATCTGCTGTGCCGGGGTCTCCATGTGTTGAGACATCTGCTTATCTCTCATGCCCCTGAGGGCTTTCCCATCATATATGATGCACAGTTTAGAGAGTCTTATTGGCTTTTTGGCATTGAGGTTTTAGACTGCCGTGTCAGTGGGTTTCATGTAGAGCTGCAACTATCGGTTAGTATATTCTTCTTCAGGTTATTCTTTAGATTCTCCTTCTTTAGATTCTCAGGTTTTTATAATTTAGGTTCTTCAGATCCTCTTTAGATTCTTTAGATTTTCACTTTTTTCTCCTTTGATTTTTTTTTTTTCAGATTCTTCTTCAGATTCTTCTACAAACGCTTTCTCAGATTCTTCCTCAGATCCTCCTTTGGATCCACCTTCAGATTCTTCTTCTCCTTCAGATTCTTCTACGAACTCTTCTTCAGAATCTTCTTCAGATGTTTCTTCAAATTCTTCTTCAGATTCCTCTTTGAATGGTTTCTCAGATTCTTCTCCTACAGATTCCTCTTTCCCTTCAGATCCTCCTTCAGATCCTCCTTCAGATCCTCCTTCAGATCCTCCTTCAGATCCTCCTTCAGATTCTTCTTTTCCTTCAGACCCACCTTCAGATCCTCGTTCGGATTCTTCTACAAACTCTTATTCAGAATCTTCTTCAGACGTTTCGTCAAACATATCTTCAGTTTCTCAGAGTCTTCCTCAGGCTGTTCTTCTCCGTCAGATCCTCCTCTACCTCCTTTTTTTTTTTTTTAACGCTCCTTCAGTTTCTTCTTCAAACACTTCTTCGGGGTTAAACAGGGTTAAATAATTATGCCCTTTTTCTAATGAAGCTTACAGTCGGTCAGTACAGACAATATATACGTGTTTTCTAGTGCAACAACAAAATTAGTTTCAGTTTTTCCTTTTACTCTTTAAGTACCTTGGTGATTGAGCTAGAACTCAAGTTCTTTACGTTCTAGTTCAAGTATTAGGTCTGGCTTTTTTCTGTTGTGGTTAAGAATGCTGACGATTAACCAAATAACCCTTAACAAACAGAGAGAGAAACGTTCCAGCAATACTTTTACTTCAGTTCATCTGATTTCCACTAAACAACTGATATTTCAATAGACCATATATACAGAACCCGACAAAGGTTTGGACATGGCTACTCGTATATGGTTCTCCTTATTTGAGAAATTAGGAACATTAGGTATATTGACCAGACTGAATATCACTGGACTTGACAAGACCATTTTTTGTGGTGGTGCCTGGTCATTGGAGAATGGTACCTATGGTTTTGAACGAGAGGCGTTTGTTTGTTTGTTTGTTTGTTTGTTTGTTTGTTTTTAAAAATGCCTCTTGCTTGCCTGCCATCATTCCAACCCATCCATGCCAATCCGTCCACCCTCAACCCCACCGGTGTATGGTCTTTGGCTGAGGCATGTGGTTGGAGAGGCCTAGTGTATCATATTAAAGTTACCGTGTTGTAAGCGAACGGCGAGTCAGTAAACGATACATGGTAGTGAGAAGGTGCCGCTGGCTTCTCAGGACAACAGGATGATGGATGGATGACGCAGCTGATTCCATGTTAGTAAGAAATTGGTGTTTAGCTGTTGTTCTTGACAAGGCCAGTTGGTTAGGTCACATGCTGAGGAATGGCTGATGGATCAGCTGGTTTCATTTGGCGGTCAGTTTGCAGTCTGAGGCTCCTAAATGATGTTGGCCAGTGTGAAGCAGCACTTTGGTCCAGGAGAATCATGAGTCATGATTACAGGGTGGACTTGCCTCACAAATAGAGCACAATCAAGTGAAGAGGTTCTGTCCAGAATGCTGTATTTTCCATCTAGAAAGAGGAGTTTCAGCTAACAAATAACACGCTAGCTCAAAAATGGGTTTTCATTTCTATAATAATGGTGGTATTCGTCATAATACAGCCCTGATGTGTCTGTTGTGAGTAAAGTTCACTCTTACTGCAGTATATCTGGTGGGGAAATACCGGAAGATTGGTGGA
>CM067480.1:9356463-9388068 GCA_034552555.1 Semaprochilodus insignis
ACGGAACAGCTCCAGCTCTGGGATGTAGGTGGGTTTCCTCCCATGAGCTGCTCACCTCGGGTTCTTCCACAACATTCCTGTAGGATTAAGGTCAGGACTTTGACTTGGTCATTCCAGAACATGAGCTTTATTCTTCTTCAACGGTTCTCCGGTAGAACGTCTTGTGTGCTTAGGGGCGTTGTCTTGCTGCATGCCCCACGTTCTCCTGAGATCTAGCTCATGGACAGATGTCCTGATGTTCTCCTTTAGAACCTGCTGGTATAGTTCAGGATTTGTTGTTGCATCAGTGATTATGAGCCGTCTGGCCGAGATGCAGCTACACAGGCCCAGATCATGATACTCCCACCACCATGTTTCACAGATGGGATACGGTTCTTATGCTGGAATGCAGTGTTTTAGTCGCATCTTTTGCCTCATAGATATGAAGTATTTGATTGTTTTCCTTTATAAATAAATGACCAGGTCTAATGTTTTGGTCTTGTTTGTTCTAATTGGGTTCTCTTTATCTGCTGATTACGTTGTAGGACCTTTACGATTACGTTTCTGCAGACATATAGATCAAGAACTTTGAAGCACCACTATATTGTGAATTAATGATACATACATAAATGGAGCACATAACAACAGTCCCATTTAACAGGGCTTCCCCAGTCATTAGTCACATGTATCCAGGCTGTGAAAGTTAGAGATGCTTTGTTGGAAAGGCACCCTTGTTGGGGAGGGGCCCGAGGGGGCAGTTTATTAGACCTACGTAATTAGCGATGTGTGTCCTTGTGATTATCTCCCAGGGATGGAGAGAGTGTGGTTCTCAGAGAAGGCTGTGGAACTTTCTCAGGGCTTTTTATTGTGGTGTTTAAATGATCTTGTTTACTGCTGCGAGGGATCATTTCAGACAAAGCGGCAGTGCTAAGTGTCCTGTGAAGGAGCTCTTTCAGTTTCTGTGAGGCTACTGAATAAGACTTTACTGAGTGTTCTTAAGCAGCGACGGCTCACTACACTGTAAAAAATGGCATCTTGTCTGGCAAAATGATCTTAATTCTAGTTGGTATATGGAATATTACTAGTTCTGAGATTGTTGTAAACTTATATTAGACTGTTTAAGTAATCCTCAAATTCTCACTACTAGGGATGCACCGAAATGAACATTTTTTCGCAGAAGCCGAAACCCAACAGGGTTTTCACCACTGCATAAATTAAATAGGCTAAATCCCTGATAGCAAGCGGATGTGGGCCACATCTGGCAAAGCTATGGCACTGCTGGCCCACTGTCGGCACTGGCAATCTCTGTATTGTGTTATTCACAACATGCATTTGGCCCACCTGTTCCAAAACAGATCAGGTCCACTTCTGGCACAGATACGGCAAAGTTGGCTACTTTTGGCTGAGACGTGGCCCTAATCTAGCGACATGTTTGCTGCATTAACAAGATGTCTGCTGCTGTAATGCTTGTTAAAGGTAGTGGCTCTGTTCTGTCCTGCGCTCTGTCTGGAGTTCCGTTTGGCTTGAATGCTTGAAACTGAATAACAGCTGGGGATCGTTAGCGTGCTCCGGTGTGACTCACAGTGGAGAAATAAGGCATCGTTGTTCAGTATAAATTATATTCGGTCTTTTCACTTATTCTGAAAGGTTTTTTTTATTTTATTTTATTTTTTTTTTTGGCCATTTTCAGCCAAATATTTTCGGTTGCCAAAGATTCTGTGCATCCCTACTCACTATAGCAGAAGATCATTTAATTACTGATTGTAATAAATATACTTATATAGCTTATATATAAGCTAAATCTGCCAATATAGTGATATATATGGTCGTTTCAGTAAAATGACCTAATACAGGTTAGAGGTGAAAGAGTGATAGTGTCCAGAACGATGAGGGTTATCAGTGTTTTGCTGAAAAACACAAACTGAAATCATTTCAATTCAAGTCTTATATTGAAAACCCCAAATAATAAAGTGAGGAGCACTTGAAGCTGCTTGTTGTAAAATGTTAACCTTTATAAGGAGCTCCACGTTCACAGGAGGTCTCTCCAGCCTGGCTCCTGTGGTGGTTCCTGACTAGTTTCCCGCTCTTGTGTTCCAGTGTGGATCTGGGTGTGGGGCTTTGTGTCCATCACGGTCATCAGCTTGCTGTCTCTGCTGGGTGTCGTGCTGGTGCCCATCCTCAACCAGTCCTGCTTCAAGTTCCTTCTCACCTTCCTGGTGGCGCTGGCCGTGGGGACCCTCAGTGGAGACGCCCTCCTTCACCTGCTGCCTCATGTGAGTAACGGGTCAGCAGACCCAGCTGTAGAAGCTAGTTAAAGGGGAGGGTAATTAAACGGTTGAGATGTTCATTCAGAGTGGGTTTGGTGTGAAACACTCCGTTCAAGTCAGAACCATTGTCAGTGGTAGTGTTTGGAACCAGACGTCCCCCCTCTAAAAGTTCCCCCACGGAAAGTTACTACATGAGATGGTTATGAATACGCTGCCTGATGTCCGAGACGCTGTTTATGATAGTTTGGAGAAGATTTCAGCCTTAAACTCCATTCATGGTGGAGGGATACATGCTGCAGGGCGCTGTGAGGTAAAGTAGTCCCCCAAAGAAAACGTATTATTTCCAGATTTTCCCATCATCAACATGTAACCATATAAACTCAGGAGACACTAATTAGGGGGGAAATTAAGATAATGCATAAAGCAAAAGGTAGTTTTAGTAGCAGGTAAAACAGAAACGTCTGTTCTGTTTGTGTTTACAGCAACTTGTACTTCTGCTGCTGACTAGATACACTGGTCGCCCAGAAGTACAGCCAACTTCCATGTTTACAAACATTGTCCATGTTATCAGCTCCAGTGACCATATAGTATCACTCTGTAGTTGTACAGTTCCAGACTGTAGTCCATCTGTTTCTCTGTATACTTTATTACCCTGTTCTTCAATGGTCAGGACCCCCACAGGACCACCACAGAGCAGGTATTATGTGGGTGGTGGATCATTCTCAGCACTGCAGTGACACTGACGTGGTGGTGGTGTGTTAGTGTGTGTTGTGCTGGTGTGAGTGGATCAGACACAGCAGTGCTGCTTGCGTGTTTAAACACTGTGTCCACTCACTGTCCACTCTATTAGACACTCCTACCTTGCTGGTCCACCTTGTAGATGTACAGTCAGAGACGATAGCTCATCTGCTGCTGCACAGTGCAGTGTCGGTCATCCTCATGTCCTTCATCAGTGGGCACAAGACGCTGCCCACAGGACGCTGTTGGTGGGATAGTTTTGGTTGGCGGACGATTCTCAGTCCAGATTCTCAGCTCTCGCTGCAGTGCTCAGAATGATCCACCACCCACACAAGAGAAACAGATGGACTACAGTCTGTAACTGTAGAACTACAGAGTGTCCTATATGGTCAGTGGAGCTGATACAATGGACAGTGAGTCCAGAGACCAGGACGTGGGTTTGTTGTTATGGCTGACCGGTCCATATCAGTTCATTAGAAACACAGACTAATGCTGTCCCGGGGACGATAAAGAAATTGTGTTGGGGACGATGTTAAGACTGTTTTTGGGCAATTCAGGTACAGTGAACTAGCATGCAGATAGGTATCTCTTCATGTCTGCTAGCAAAGTCATAAAATCATATAAACATTCCAGTATTAATGTAGGCATTATATTTAAAGAAGAGCTGCATTCTGGGACTTAGCTAGACTGCACAGTAAAAATGTCATTGGATTCTTTTAACTTTATAGAGCTCGTCTTGAGGGTACGATGGATCAAGGCACTGCTGTGATTGACACGTGCCCCCCAGTTGGGGATCCGGTTTGAGGAGCAGCTGTTTTGAGCTGCCACTGGCAGCAGATCTCAGAGGGTTCAGCTAGAAAGAGCGTCTCTGCTTGCGTTCTCCTGTGTAGCAGCCAGGTATCTACATCTGTCTGTTTTTATCTTCTAGTCTCAAGGAGGCCACGACCACAGCCATGGAGAACACAAAGAAGGAGAAGAAGAGGAGACGGACCTGCTCACACAGTTTGACGGCGTGTGGAAGGGTCTGACCGCACTGGCAGGAATCTACCTCCTTTTCATCATCGAACACTGCATCAGCATGGTCAAACATTACAAAGACCAAGGGGTGAGAAGCTGTCCAATACAGGGAAGCAGAGCTGTTTTGTAGGATTGGGTCAGGTCGGGGCATAAGATGTCGAAATGTTAGAAGCAAACTGACCGCCAGGCTGGAGGCAAAAAATGATGGTGCCAAGAAGAGGCATACAAGCTGTTTTAGAGGTTGATGGAACTGGTGCCAAGCTGCATGAGTGAAGGGAAACATAAAAGAAGCAGTGTTTCTGATTTCTAAGACGCCTGGCCTTGCTTTGCTCCCTGCAGGGTAACTTCTGTGGGAGGAAAAAGAGAGGTGAGGAGGGGAAGATTGGGAGAAAGCTGTCGGACCACAAGCTGAACAGGAGATCAGACGCTGAGTGGATGCATTTGAGACCATTGACTGAAGGTAAGTTCTTTATTGACCTGCTTTGGAAGACTGTGCAAGACTGCAAAGCACGAAAACATGCAGGTTAATATCATAAAGCCTGACATTTTCCATTTGTACCAAATTGAGAATCGAGTTCCATCATAAACAAAAAGTGTGTGAAATGGTTTACCGCAGAGACTCTTTGCAGCTTCAGACGTTCCTATCACCACCAACGTAAACAAGTCTGTTTCTCTAGACGGCAGCGTTTCACATCCGATCACTCTATCCTAATGATACACTCAGTATCAAAAGAACAGCTGCACCCAGAAGGAGGTGTGGGATTGCAGTGCTGTTGGGAAGGAAGATAAAGGTCACCAGGAACAATAAATGATGATGAATTTAGACTGATATGATCAATATTTATTGAGCTACACATACAGAAGTAGTGTCTCTCAGTATGCCAGACGTCTCGGCATGGAGTTGTAGAGGTTCCTAATGGTGTCCTGTGATAATCCAACCCATGCACCATAGTTCCTGCAGATGGTGGAGTAGGGGTGGAGTGACACCAGGCCTTCTGGGCGTGTGACAACAAACCGTTCATCTTGGTGCTGACCACGGTGCCTCCACACATGGATTCGTTGGTCATCTCCACCAAGACAAAAGCGGGACTCGTCACTGAAGATGACCCGCTGCCATTCTGAGTCACTCCATGACAGTCTGGCACGACGCCATTGCAGTCTTTGGTGACGTTGACATGGTGTTAAGGACAGTCATCGTAACAGTCTACGTGCATGTAGTCCTGCATGGTGCAGCCGTCTGCCAATGGTGCTGGCACTAACAGGATGACTAATGGAGGGCATCACTGCTCGCTGAATGTCTGCAATTGTGGCTGTTGGGTCAGTCAGGTATAGCAATAAGGCCCATCCTTGCTTACGTCACATGCACGGCTGAGTGTGAAACTCGAATCATTAGCATGTCTCGTAATGTCAAACCCACCCACCAAGTTTCATTCCTGTAGGTTGATTTCCTTCTGGGTGCAGCTATTTGTGCAGCTACTCTTTCGACAGTGAGTGTATAATAATCTGTAGCTTATAGAAAATCAGTGGAATTTCCTCTTGTTAAAAAGGAAGATGGGTTTAATTGTCTTTTATCCAATCAGGCTCCAACAATGAGGCTCAAATGAATGAACTACAGCCTTTGGACTCGCCCAGCAAGACCCAGCTGGCCGCCGCAGATACGCAGCACACTCAGCAGGAGACCACAGTCGCAACAGAAAACGGCAGGAAGGCCAAAACAAAGAAGCACGGGCATTCGCACGGGCACGGGCACTCCCATCACGGGCACTGCCACTCGGACAAGGACATGCAGGATGCTGGGATAGCCAGCATTGCCTGGATGGTCATCATGGGCGATGGCATGCACAACTTCAGCGATGGACTGGCTATCGGTAAGACTAGCAGTGCTTTGTATAGAAAGTGTCGGGGGGGCTATTAACCAAACATCATTGATGATGCAGGTTTGAGGCATTTCACATACTGTACTGAACGCTGTTCTGTTCCTCAGTCGGACAGCAAAGGCTACTGTGCGATAGGTTTAACCAGAGCTAGGACCGGTTGTTCCAGGAATTCAGAATGTTTGGTCAAGTGTGAAGACTCTTTTCAAGCCTTTGGTCTTCCTAAAAATCAGCAATCAGCTGGTTGATTTTGTAGCATGACTGATTAGCGTGTTACTTCCCCTTTCGTGATGCCCGCCAAGGACTTTTGTGGACAAACAAAACGCTTTTTTGACGCTTGCGTATTTTTATCTCCAAGGAAAATAATCGAAAGCTGCAAACAAATGAAGCTAGTGCCTAACATGCACAGGAAGGTATGGAATTTTGCGGTTGATCCACGATTCTGATGGAATTCTTGTGTGTGAAAGGAAACCAGTCCCCGGTCCTAGGTGCGGACTCCAGTATTTGAGACCAGTGTGAAGACGCTCTTAGGCACATAACCACATTATATAAAACTATTCATTTTAGCAATAAGTGTATTTGTACTAGTCAAAGCATCATGTTGGTTATCCCATGAGCTAATCTGACGAGCCAAACTTGGTTCCAGATTCCTCCAGATTGCGGATTCCAATACTTGATAATGAAGTATTGATTAGATAAACCTGGTACTGCATTCTAAACTACATCTAATACCGGGCTTCAGTGATGAGGGGTGTGGAGATGATTAAACAGAAACCTTAACATCCATAAAATCACTATGTGCATGTGTCCTAATGTTAGGGTTATTATTGTTCGTACACTTAGTATGCATTTCATCGTTCTTCTTCCTACATGGGGAGGGAGAAGAAGTCTAGCCATTCACTCACAACAGCACAAATGAAGCTACTTTCGGTGCTGAACGGAGATCGGAAAAGCTGCATGCTCTGAAATGCCCAAACAGCCCAGTAGCTTCCTGCAGTCTTGAATGATTGGAGTTTTAAATTCATGCTTAAACTTCAATATTAGACGCTGTAGTTACATACTGATTATCTGACAGCTTTTTTTTTTTTTCCTCTCTTGCAGGTGCTGCATTTAGTGCCAACATAACCGGAGGCATCAGCACGTCCGTTGCCGTCTTCTGCCACGAGTTACCTCATGAACTGGGTAGGTGGTCCAGTAGAGGAAGACAGAACGGAAGTGTCAGAGCAGCATTTCTCCATCCGTACACATCTGCATGTATGTGTTATGTCAGACATAATATAGAGTCGGTGTAGGAAAGGTTAAGCTGGCCATAAGGGTGGAGCAGTCGATGCGAAGCGCTGCCCGGCCAGAGAGGAGTTGCCTTCCTGCAATATTTATCCTACTAGTGTGAGTAATGGTTTTTCATTTCCAATGATGCCTCTTACATCCCGTATCGATCCATCGCCTCATCCCAGACATCAGCTTGGGAACAGCAGAGCAGAGGCTTCCATCCATCTCTCTCTGTATGCCTCCCTCCTTTTACGTTTGAATGGGAGGAAAACAAACATTGACTGAAAGAGGGGTGTGCTAATCAATCAAGTCCCAGTCAAAACAATACAGCAGGAAAAAAAAACTCGAAATATTCTTCCTGGTTTCTGAGGCTACCTGTCCGGAACGTCCGCTCTTCCTTTCTGGAACCAGACATGACATAAACACTGTTCGGCAGTTGCTGGAAGCAGTTACCTTTTATAAGTCTGCATCGTTTCTGGCCCAATCTGTTGTTTACGTTTTGGCGGCCCCTGCGGGAGCGATGGGTCTGCTAGCACTTCTCCATAACCGTGACAGGCCGGCTCTCTCAGCCCGAGATGCGACGGTGGTGATGAGTGGTCTTTGCCACCCTGAGGCGCGGCTAATTGCCTCTGACGGCTGTTTTAATCGCTCCCGGTGACACGGTAGCAGAGGGAACTTGAGCGAGGGAAAGTGGCGAGAAAAGAAAAGGCACTGCGTCTACCGCGTCACCTCGGTTTTCCTGAGATTGATAGATGTGCAAGCTGTGCGCTAATGTATTCAAGGCAGTAATTAGTGGGAAAGGAGGACAGGAGACGCAACACGGAGGGAATCTAGGCCGTCGGCTCGGCTTCTCTTGGCTCTCGATCAAGAGCATTTCCGCTAGGGCCGGCCTGTCTCTCGCCCAGGGAGCCAGACTGAGTGCCAATTCTCTACAGAAGCGATTGTCAGTTTTAGCTCATCAGCCGAAATAACGTGCGAGATGAGATGAGGGCCGCGGAGTCGAGTACATGATGGTACGTTTGTTGGGTCAGTGAATCATTCTGGTGTTGTGTGGTTGTGACGTTGTGCCTGTTTTTTGCTTCCAGGTGACTTTGCGGTGCTGCTGAAAGCTGGCATGTCGGTGAAGCAGGCCATTGTGTATAACCTGCTCTCGGCCCTCATGGCCTACTTTGGCATGGTGATCGGCACAGCTGTGGGGCAATACACGCACAACGTCACCAGCTGGATCTTTGCCGTCACTGCCGGCATGTTCCTCTACGTGGCCTTAGTGGACATGGTGAGTACTAATAACCAGTGATGAGTCATGATGAGCAAGATGGAGTTCATAACGCTGGTGAAAAACTAACTTTAGAGTTTTATACTGATGTTAAATGTAGCCAGTCAGCCAGTATGTTTGGTGTCTGCAGGTCTCAGTAGCTGTAATGCCAACAAATCACCACTCAGTAGCAGCAATGCTAACCAATCAGCACTCAGTAGCAGTAATGCTAACCAACCAGCGCTCAGTAGCAGCAACGCTAACCAATCAGCACTCAGTAGCAGTAATGCTAACCAGTCAGCACTCAGTAGCAGAAATGCTAACCAACCAGCGCTCAGTAGCAGCAACGCTAACCAACCAGCGCTCAGTAGCAGTAATGCTAACCACTCAGCACTTAGTAGCAATAGTGCTAACCAATCAGCGCTAAGTAGCAGCAATGCTAACCTGTCAGCGCTCAGTAGCAGTAATGCTAACCAATCAGCACTCAGTAGCAGTAATGCTAACCAATCAGCACTCCGTAGCAGTAACGCTAAGCAACCAGCGCTCAGTAGCAGTAACGCTAACCAACCAGCGCTCAGTAGCGGTAATGCTAACCAATCAGCACTCCGTAGCAGTAACGCTAACCAACAAGCGCTCAGTAGCAGCAACGCTAACCAGTCAGCGCTCAGTAGCAGTAATACTAACCAATCAGCACTTAGTAGCAGTAGTGCTAACCAATCAGCACTCAGTAGCAGTAATGCTAACCAACCAGCACTTAGTAGCAGTAGTGCTAACCAACCAGCACTTAGTAGCAGTAGTGCTAACCAACTAGCGCTCAGCAGCAGTAGTGCTAACCAATCAGCACTTAGTAGCAGTAGTGCTAACCAATCAGCACTTAGTAGCAGTAGTGCTAACCAACCAGCGCTCAGCAGCAGTAGTGCTAACCAACCAGCGCTCAGCAGCAGTAGTGCTAACCAATCAGCACTTAGTAGCAGTAGTGCTAACCAACCAGCACTCAGCAGCAGTAATTTCCCATTGTAAACTAGAGAAGCAGACATCCGACACCAAACATGTCTTGGCTGATGGACTGCACCTGGGATAATAAATCAATCAAACCATGATTCCTGCTACGGATCTAAACTGTGCTACATAAGACCAAACCTTCCATGTTCTGAACGAGGTTCTCCTCTCTGCCCTCACCAGCTGCCTGAGATGCTCCACGGCGACAGTGAAGAGCACAAACGCTGCCACCTGGGTCATTTTGTGCTGCAGAACCTGGGCATGCTCACCGGTTTTGCAATCATGCTGCTCATCGCCATTTTCGAGGACCACATCGTTCTGGACCTGAACTTCTAGCTGGACGCCGGGGACCCCAGCTACATCATTCCCCGTGCTTTTCGCTCTCAAGTGACTTCGTCTTCATGGCGGTTACCGTCCTCCAAGCATGGCGCAAAGTGTCCTGTGTCTCATTCGCGTCCCTCTTAAGGAGGGCCTTCAGTGGCTTACAGTGGACATAGACATGCAGACGACGACGTTTACATTCAACCCCTTGGACCACCCATTGTGTCTCTGCTTCCCGTGAACCAGTACGACTCAACTCAGCTCTACGAAGACGGGGACACGCTGACGTGGCGGCCGGGACTCTCTCTGTTGGATCCTGTACTTTCAAACATTCATACACGTGGGGACGCATAGATGTCAAATACGCATTTCAAAACGTGAACATATCCTCTTTCTGTATCTACACGGACGCGAAGACGTTCCCACAACTGAAGAATCGTCCCTTTAACTTCACTACAGTCTTACGAGGAGGGATCCTGGAGAGAGGCAGCTACTGCAGACCCCGGTCTTCTCGAGCATCGAAGTCGTGCGTCCAGTAGGCTCGTGTTTTAGCCCCTAGAGTTTAGTGCGCTCGCGGCATGACCCGTGGCCCCTTCATGGCGAAATGTGATAATGTCCTACTGTGTTATGTCTAGTGTTGTCCTACCATCGTGGTGCTGAATCACAGATCATAGAGCTCCGTGCTCCTCGGGGGTAGAACGAACCATCTAGCTGAGAAAGTGTGTACTGTATTGGGAATTACCGGCAGCATTTCGGTTTTGTTTTGGGTTTTTTGGGAGTTAAACTTGATGCTGTTCCGGAACGCGTGTTTCCAGCGACAGCACCTTGGATTCGTTTTCATCTGTCCTTTTCCGTTCTGCTCTGTGTGCACTGTTCCTGTGTGTAGGAGTTTACGCTCAGTACATTCTACATCACTCTTTCCATTCTTTCTTTTGTTTTACTAACCGAATCAGTTGAGCCTTAGTAGTTTCTGGCCCTGCTCGACGACAGTTCAAGCGCTGGCCTACGGAACAGTACACAGTGTTATGAAATGAACTGACTTTTACAGCCTACAGACTTGAACAATCTCCTGACAAGGTCAAGTATAGTGTTTTTGCGTAGAGTACTGCATCGGTTGGGAAACGTAGACCAGCAGATCTTAGTGATGATTTATGATGATTTGTTGACTCTTGCTTGATCTTCTCTTACGTTATGGATTCTTTACCAGTGGCTATCTGTTCGAGTGGTCTGTCTGGTCCATTTTGGCTCCAAACATCCACGTACCCATCTCTGCTCGGCTGATTGCGGTTTCAGCTGGATGATCCGGCGATGGTTTTGTTTTTTACATGTTCAGTAAAATCAGTCATTTATGGCGGTTACAGACACGGAGTTGTAAGGCAGCACTATGTAAGATCACCTTGACGGAAGTAGCGATACCAAGTCAGCACGTACCAAAACACCGATGACTAGATCTCAAAATGAAGAGATAATCCACTTACAGACGATGCCGTTCACCAAGTTTTGACTCGTGCAGTTGGAGACCACCAGAGAGGTCTCCAAATCTTACATAGTGCAGCTTAAAAACTCTCATTGAGATTCCAGGGATTTCGGTTGCATCGTTTTCTAAATTTCCTTTGACAATCCGAGCGAGGCTCCATCGTGAACCGGACCTCATTAAGAAGCCCCAAAAGAACGTTTCTGAAATCATTCGCCCATTTTTGCACTTGGATGTTTGACGTGAGCTAAAACTACGGAACATCCGGTTAATTAAGTTGACACGTTTGACGTTCGGCTTTCCCCTTGTTCCCCGGTCGGCTCTGAGCTGACCTATAGACATTCCACAGTCTCCGCTGCTCGAGCGTGACGGGGTGTTGGCAAGCGGAGGCATGCGAACGTGCGATTCGCGCTTATCCCGTCACCGTGTGACGTTCGTTCGTTGGTTCGCTCTCTCTGGCGCATCGTTATGTTCGGTCGCGTTCATCAAATATGCTTCGTTTAATCCGACACAGGCATGAGGCATGATGTAAATGGGATATATGTATTGTTTTGTTTGGGTCGACGTGTCCGTGTTTTGATTTCTACTATTAAATAGCAGAAGACAGAAACACTTCGATCGCTCGTCCAACTGAAATTCAGCGAGGTCTGCTTCACTTCGGGGGCAGGATTTCAGTCTCAGCTCCGAGATCTGCAAAAAACGTAGCTCCCAGAATCATTGGGTTAAACCGATGCGGAGTTGGATCAAAGCAGATGCGACCGGTAGACTATTTGGTCCATCTAGAAGATACTCTGAATTTCCAGTTTGGCAGCTTTGATTAGTGTTTGACCAAAAATATCTGTGTACCCCACGCGACGTTGATGGATAAGGAGAAAAAAATCCAGACGTATGAAGGTCCTGGTCTTGCTTTCGTCTTTTTCTTTCTTTCTTTCTTTCTTTCTTTCTTTTTTTCAATTCCTCTGTTGAGAAAAGCTGGGTGTATAAATGTTGTCACCGCATTTGCCATTCTTGCTGGTTGTCTGTGTGCATTTCCCTGTCGAGAGGAAAATAAAGATTGCGAACAGCGCCTTCTGTGGTTGAGTGGTTATTAACGTGAGCTGTAAGGGTTGAACCCCAAGATGGAGTTTGTCGCTCCTCAGGTTGCCAGGCCCTGATCAATTCTCATTAAGCTTTACACAAAGGACATGATGTTTACTGGACAGTAATGGGCCGTTTTCCTCTGTAAGTGACCCAAACAATGAAAACATGGACACGGTCCATCTGCTGCAGGATGTTTATTCTATATTCCTGAGATTATTATTTTTTTGGTTACACGTTTAAAGAATCTGTAAAGCCTACGAGGAAGACGAAGAGTCACCGCCGCAGGGAACTCAGTAAGTGATGCTGGTGAACTGTATGTAATTGGATAATACAGTTCAGTAGGTTACCAGCCTTCAATCTGCTCGGGTTCTTCATGAGTTCAGCTGGCACAGCAGGGCGACGCCGCGGCGGATCCAGTGCTCGGGGGGAACGTCGGAGTTCAGAGTCATGGCGATTACGTAGTTGGTGGAGTGACCCGTGGTGGACAGCGTCCCTCGCCTCTCGCTGGTCTTGTAGACGGGAGCAATGTAGCACAGCCGCTGAGGGATGTCCTGCTTCCTCATGGGCTTCAGCCAGATCTGCAGATGTGAAAGAGGACTGGATATTAAACTGGTGACCCCACAGTGACCTACAGGAAGTAAATCCCTACTTTGACTATATTGATACACTTCAGTATCGCAATATTATGTTTTGTGATAGTGTATTGATTCTCAATAACACAGAGATATTGATTATTACTGAACAACAGTATCAGTAAGTTCATGTTTACGAGGCTTTATTGTCATTTCAGCTCTGTACACAGTGAAACGAAACCACCTTCCTCCAGGATCACGTGGTGCAACACAGCACAATGTACATGCAATACAATATACACAGTGCAGACAATCGAGTGCAGTAAACACAACCCGGGGCACAGGACAGGTACAGTACACCGGGAACATGTCGCTCTGTACAAAGCAGGAAGTAACGTCCAATTAGTGTTCTGAGGTCGCAGCCACAACCTGAGCAATGGAGTACAGTATTTGGTTGAGGAAGTACTCTAGAAGTACTGAAGAACAGCTTGTGTGTGGGGTCATTGGAATGCTGGTGGCTTTTCGGACGCAGCATGTGACGGAGGGAAGAGAGAACCCAGGGTTGTTTTCAGCTGGCCACACTATGAAGGGTCTTGTGGTCGGAAGCAGTGCAATTCCCAAATCCGGCAGCAGCACAGCTGCTTAGGGTGCTCTCTATATTGACTCTGTAGAAGGAGGTATGGATGGTGGTTGGAAGGTGTCTTCTTCCAAACGGCGGAAGAGGGAACAGTTTGTGTGAGGGGTGTCTGTGCAATCCTGGTGGCTTGAAGGATGCAGCGTGTGAGGTGAAGATCCATGACGGAGGGAAGAGAGACCCCAATGATCTTTTCAGCTGTCCACACTATTCACCGAAAAGTCTTGTGTTCGGAAGCTGTGCAGTTCCCAAACCAGGCAGGATGCTCTCTGTAGTGGCTCTGTAGATGGTGGATGGAAGGTGAGCTTTCATTAACTTCCGTAAGAAATACAGACGCTACGGGACTTCCTTGGCTAAGAAGTTTGTGTTCAGGTGAGGTTCTCTGGTAGGTGAACACCAAGGAACTTGGTGCTTGGAACGAGCTCCACAGGGGAGTTGCATATGAGGTGAATTGCACCCCGAGAACAGACCACTGTAGGTGTAGTCACCTTGCCTTGTCTTTGTACACTGACGGGGGAAGAAGCTGGTTGCGCACTCTGGCTGTGAGGCCCCAAATGCTACAGTACCTTCTTCCAGGGGTAGTGGGGGGCATATTTCTTCTTTCAAATGGCAGAAGAGAGAATAGTTTTCAGGAGGGATGTGCGGGGTTGTCTACAGTGCTGGTGGCTTTTCGGGTGTAGTGCATGGCGTCAATCAGACAGCTCTCAATGATCGTTTCAGCTGTCCTCACTATTCGCCAAAAGGTCTTGTGATCGGAAGCTGTGTGTGGGGGGGGTGCGTATGAGGTGAACTGGACCCCAAGCCACTGCAGGTGTGGTCACCGTGCCTTTTCTTTTGCACACCGGAAAAGAGAGATCTTCTAGATTTCTAACGATGCCAGGAAGGTCTGATTGATGAATTGAGCACATGAACCCAATCCCTCACTGTAATTACCACAGTCAAGCGCAGTAACTCACAGTGCTCCAGCAAGGCTGATGAATATTTAAAGGGCAGCGCAGCTTGAGGAAACACTGCGCCTGCGTTTTTAAACCTCTCGTGAAACTGTCTAACCGGTGCTGAATTAGGCAAACAAGTGTGATACCACAAACACAAGAGAATTTCTATGATTAATTATCTAGAATATTGACCAAACTGGGTAGAACTGATGTTCTCAGGCAGTGGCAGTGTTTCCTTTGGCTTCTGGTTCAAGGTTGGGTTGTGTCCTGGTCTATTACAGGTAATATCAAGTCATCCAGGAACAAGTGCCTCGGTGTATCCGGTCCTTAAGGGTTACAAAACGGCAAGCGTGTTGGGACTATTGTCTATATTAGCATGACGGATAGATATTCCGGGCTCGTGTGGTTTTAACAGATGTGCAGGCCAATGAGTTTGTGCACAATTCCGTCTGAAAGCCAATCAGCGGAATGGAATAATGAGGGTAGAAATTTGCATGTCAAAAGTTTTTATGTTTCTGGAAAAGTTCTGCTCTTGTCAAACAACCAAAAAAAAAAAAAGATTCCGGTATTAAGTTGCCCTGGAATGTCTGAATATTAAATAGCAGCTCATGCATAATTCATAGTATGTGTGCATGCGCTGTGTGCGATGGGGAGAAGGAGGGAGGCAAAAAACTAATACAATCGGAAAACTATATCCAGTGTTTTTGTCTCCCGGCACCTCAAAAATGTGCCAAAAGAGATTTGGCCGGAAAAGTCTTGCTTAATACTGTGTGGATACAGTACGCGCTTAATGCACTATTCATTCGTTCGCCTGTGTGAAGATGTAATTAGAAAGTGCTCCAATCACTGGCTGGAATAAAAAGAGAAAGCAAACTGCATCCGTGCGAGATTTCTGCAGTTTTCTCGTCTTGGAAGCCTCCAGATAAAACCGGGAAACACAAAAGCTCGACGTGAGCGAGCTCTCTCCTGGGTCACGCCAGCCGTAATTAATCATTCGGCTGCTTGTTGTTGCCGCGACTGTCTTCGGGGTTTTTTCGGCATTGTGCGGAGATGAAAAGCTGCTGCCTCCCTGGAGCCGAGCGGCGGAATGTGGAGTCAGCTCAGACCCTCCGCCGAGAAACCGTGACCGCCTCCCTCACGCGTTTGCGCTACGCAGGCCGTTCAGTCGACAATGAGCTCCGGTCTCTGAAGACGTGAAACAAAAAAGAAAAAGCAGGAGCCTGGAAAGAAAGACACACCTAGAGCTGGAGGCGGGGGAGTGAGGGAGCGATAGCATAGAAGGCTCTCGAAGGTGGTCAAGGAGGAGCTCTTTTGAAAGAAGAGACCAGACAAAACCTTCGAAAGCCGCACCGGTTCTCCGGATTTGAAACTCTCGGCAGGCTCTCGGAGGCCTGTTGAGCACGACCAGACTCAGAGTGATGCAGCACTTCTAACAACAATCTGAAGGAACAGACGTTGATGATCACGATGGGCACGGTGACGTTCCGCTGTGATGAGCTTCTAACAGCAGTGATGGGTTGGTACTCTGGCAGTCCACCGATCTGACTGAATTCATTCATGCTGCACTTTTATGCTCGTTCTACTCACCAATCTACAAGTTGGCAGATCGAAAATGATGTGCACGTGTGGAGTAGCACATGGTGTAGGTTCCGATCCTGAAAGTCCGGTACAACAAGCTGGTAGAACCACCTTCACAAGCTGCACTGGAGTGGACTCTATGCGCATAGTGTGAGGGTGTGCCGAGCTGGCCAGTAGGCATTAAGGATTGTGTTACGGGATGATGTCACCTTGTAATGTGGAATTTCAATGAGGCGTTTTAGGAAAGCATGATAGGTCACCTGTGGTCACTGTGATTGGTCAGCATGTCATGTAGGCCTCTCATGCTGCTAAGCATCAGAAATACATATGAAGAGTTCTTTTTAAGTGTTCATATAAAGACTATTACAGTTAATAACTGTAATAGTTATTATATGAACACTTGAAAATATTATATGAATGAATTAATATTATATCACAACATCTTCACATTTACATTATATTTAGTTTTTCTGAGATTTAGTAAGTTGAAACGGACAAAACAGAACCGGTATTGCGCTTGTAGTGCTACATATACTATAAAAATACCATAATAATAATCCAGCCATGATTCTAATTCAGTGTTTCACAAGCCAAACTGCACTAAAGCCAGTTAAACAGGCCAATTATTCTCCCCCGGTAATAAAACATGTCCTTAACGTTCTCTAAGTACCGATGATATCCTCGATATGCTCAGAAATGCATATTACAAAATGATTTATCTTGATAACGCTGAAATACCATCCAGCCCTGATGCTTACGACCGTGTGTTCCTCAGTGTTTAGTTGTTCTGATGCCTTCAGTGCTGTGGTTTTGCCCGGCTGGTCCAGGTGTATGTAGTATATCTGATGGTGTTTATGCAGCAGTTTGTAGTCTGTAAGAACAGTGCATTACCGCAGGCATGGTGTCGTGGAGGACCTTCGGATAAGACTCTGCAAGGAGCTTCGTCTTCCGGTCCCATCGAGCGCCATCTAGGAACAAACCGCGCACGTAGACACCTGGGAAAGACACACTGTGGGTCACACACTCCCAAACTCCAATCACAAACTTTTAATCAATCACAAACCCCTTATCCTTCAGGAAGTGGAGTAGACCACCCAAACGTCAACAAAGTCTCCGCAAACACTCGTACACACACACTCACACACACACACCACAGACATAGAGACACACACACACAGACACATACAGAGTCTGAGTACAGGCGGGTGTGTCTGACTGGGACCCCCTCCGGAGAGAAGTTCATCATACGCTGATGAAAGAGCGGTGGGGGTCTGATGTAAAAGAGCGGCGGAATGTTGACTGTGATTGATCGCCTGTGGGCACGGTGAGGGGTTAATGGATCCTCTCTCCTTCTCTGTCCCTCACTCCGTTCTGTTATTTTTCATTTCTGCTTTATCCTCCCTTCATTCCTCTTTTATTCATTCTTTATTTCTTTTTCCTTGTTTTTTTCCCTTCTTTCTTTCTTTCTTTCTTTCTTTCATGCTTCCAAATCCTCGTTTCCCTTCAGGCTTCCATCCACCTTTCTCTCTCTCTCTCTCTCTCACTGTCTCTCTCTAACTGTCTTTCTCTCTCTCTCTGTCTCTTTCTCTCTCTCTCTCCCTCTCTTTTTCTCTCAGTCACCCTCCTCCCTCTCGCTNCTTCTCCTTTCTCTCTCTCTCTCTCTCTCTCTCTCTCTCTCTCTCTCACACACACTGTCTCCCTCTCCCTTTCTCTCTCTCTCTCTTGCTCTCTCTCACTGTCTCTCTCTAACTGTCTTTCTCTCTCTCTCTCCCTCTCTTTTTCTCTCAGTCACCCTCTTCCCTCTCGCTCACTCTCTCTCTCTCTCGAAGACGTTTTATTCCCATGTCTGTATTAAGGTAGTGTCATACGAGTCAGTGACTTTATATGAGGAACAGAACATTACTAAAGAAATGTAGGATTCTTTCTTTCTTCTGTTTGTTGCTGACTGTGGTTTCTTGCCGAGAGCGGGTGGCGGCTGTGTCGGAAGTCACTCACCAAGAGCTCCAGTCGTTGTTGTGTTTCCTGCTCCTTTCATTGTCTACCTGCCCTTAAATGATCTGACCGGGAGCAGGTCCTTCAACATGACTGATAAGAGGTTAGAATACGCCGTCGGGGCA
This sequence comes from Semaprochilodus insignis, assembly GCA_034552555.1. Classification (NCBI taxonomy): domain Eukaryota; kingdom Metazoa; phylum Chordata; class Actinopteri; order Characiformes; family Prochilodontidae; genus Semaprochilodus; species Semaprochilodus insignis. The sequence continues at coordinate 9,374,573 of CM067480.1, forward strand.
GCAGAGCTACTTCTTCATCCTCTCATGTTGGACTGATTCCACTTCTACAGCACTACAGTGACTCACTATCGCCTCCTCAGGTACACAGTGGTATTACAGACAGGACGGGCCGGAGCTAGCTGGTTAGCATGCTAACTTCAGTAGATATCTCTGCAGCACCGTACGTGTGCACACCATGTGTCTGTGTGACACACCGTCACAACTGATATTGCTTCCTTCACATTCTGTACCATTTTAGCTCATTTTGGAACGTTTTAAACAAATAAAATCTTACTTTTGAGATTGAGAAGATGATGACAGTCACTAGGTTAACTCAGTGTTGAGCCAAAGCTGTTAGATGGTGACATTAAACATGTCTGCTAGATGCTAATAAGGTTGCTAGCTAAAGTTATCTTGGTTTACTGTTTACAGAGTCGCCTTTTTTAAAGCAGCATTCTACACATCAACATATGTTAGACATAAATACAAACGCCTGCATTAGACTGGGACCATCAAGAGAACCTAACGGAAGGAAACAGCAGTAAACGCAGGGCAGGGTGAGTCAGTGACTGTCTGAAACCTAGCAAACGCTGCCTACTTGGTATTCCGAGGCAGGACGGGACCCAGTCATGTCCGAATTGAATATCTGTATGAAACGCTGCCTGCTGAGCTTCCAGCGTTTGGCTGTTGTTTAAGAGCAGGGTTGCTGTATCCGTCCCTGCCTTTTTACATATCCCATAATCCTGTGTGTCAGCGGCAATGCAGTTATGGAGAAACACCAGGACTGACACTGTGGAGGACAGAGAGCGGTGCGTACACAAATATAATAGGTATATATTTTATTTTGGTTATAGTGCTGCTTTGTTAGTCTTAAGACTTTTCCTGGGTCGAAATGCTAACAGCTGGCAGTGAACTGTCGTATATTGGTAACAACATGCCGTAGCGCTGTCGTTTCGCTCAAACAGGACGTCCGGTTGTGCGCCACTTCTGTTCGCAAGACACTCAATGCACAAAGTATAATCCATTGTTGATGACTTTGCCTCAAGAAAGTGAAGAGACGCTAAACTTAACTCAGGTAAGTGGATACAGAGGAAGAACTACTGTTAACCAGCCATCATTTATATAACATACACTCATCATCAGAAGAATAGCTGCACCCAGAAAGAATCACCCGACAGGAATGAAACATGGTGGGTAGGTTTGACATCGTGAGAGGAGCTAATGATTCAAGTTTTACGCTCGGCCGTATATGTGATGTAAGCAAGGACGGACCTTATTGCTGTACCTGACTAACCCCAGAGCCACAATTGCAGACATTCAGTGAGCAGTGATGCCCTCCATGAGTCATCCTGTTAGTGCCAGCACCACTGGCAGATAGCTGCACCACGCAGAACTACATGCATGCAGACCGTTACGACGGTCCTTAACACCACGTCAACGTCACCAAAGACTGCAATGGTGTCGTACCAGACTGTCAGAAAGGCAGCGGGTCATCTTCAGTGACGAGTCCCGCTTTTGTCTTGGTGGAGATGACCAATGAATCCATGTGTGGAGGCACCGTGGTCAGTCCCAAGATTGAATGGTTTGTTGTCACGTGTCCAGAGGGCCTGGTGTCACTCCACCTCCACCCCTACCACACCATCTGCAGGAACTGTGTGAGAATATTCAAGCTGCATGGGATGGATTATCACAGCACACCATTAGGAACCTCTACAACTCCATCCCGAGACGTTTGGCATGTTGTGTTGGCAAACATGGCGGCCCAACGCCATACTGAGAGACACTACTTCTGTATGTGTAGCTCAATAAATATTGATCATATCAGTCTAAATTTATCATCATTTATTGTTCCTGGTAACCTTTATCTTCCTTCCCAATAGCACTGCAATCCCACACCTCCTTCTGTGTGCAGCTATTCTTTTGATGATGAATGTATGTAAAAAAGGTCCTCACAAGCCTACGGTCACTCAATGGTGTCATATCCAGCTTTTGGTCCTTCTCTTCATAACGACTAGTCCCTCAGTGTTGGGAGTTCAGCAAAATGCCAGGATATTCCTGTCTTCTCTGTTTTTAACAAAGTGTTTGTGTCTCTCTCTCTCTCTCTGTCTGTCTCTCTCTCTCTCTCTTTCTCTCTCTCTCTCTCTCTCTCTCACCATCCTCAGGAGGCTGCTTGTACTCCTTGTCATCCATGACCTCGAAGTCGAAGCCCAGCAGGTCGATGGGGATGGTGTGTTTGCGAGCGTAGTTCTGCTGGCTTCCTGTCAGGAAGGCCTGCGTGAAGAAGAAGCCCGACATCCAGAAGACGGCAGGAGTGCCGTTATCGTACCAGCCCTGGAGGCAAGAACAGCAGCAGGTGAATGCTAAATGCTCCACTGGTCAAACACCCTCAGAACAGTGAGAGCTGAGAAGTGTCCATCACCCAGTATAGCCAGAGCTGAGACAGTCTAAAGACCTAAACTACACTAAACTAAACTTTACATGCTCTTTAATGGCTCAGTGGTGGTGATGGGAACCAGGGGTCACCATGTCTACAACACACATATAGACATTTATTTACTATGTAAACCACCAGTGAACCTACACCACCCACATAATACCTGCTCTGTGGTGGTCCTGTGGGGTCCTGAACGTTGAAGAACAGACTAATAAATTATAGAGAAAAACAGATGTGTGTGTATATATATATATATATATATACATACACACACACACACACACACACAAAGCACTCTAGTGTGTATTAGAACACTCCCGTGTGTCAGTATGGGAAATTCTCGGATTAGGACCACTAGCTTGCCCTGTCTTACTCTCAGTGAGGCTTACATAATCAAAATCCAGTATGTGTTCTTATTCAGAACCTAATTTCACACTTGCATACAATAAGCACATTTTGTGGTCCACCTCAGCGCTGAAACGCGGCCACGACATGAAGCGATTGTGCCGACAGATCAGCCCATGAATGTGCGTAAGCCACTCGGAGTTATGCGCTAATCCTCACGCTAAAATAAACATCAAGAGGCTTACCTACAGGGCTTACTACACGGGCCTGCGCCTGGAGTGCACGGCACACATTGCAGAGCGTTGAGTCAGATGGTGCGCATGTGATTTTCTTGTGCTTCTTACTGTACGCTGGAATTCTTTGGACCAGCTGGCTGTTCTGTGTTGTGTTAATGCGCTGCTGAACCCAACGCGGGAACTCTGCTGCACTCATTTACACACTGGCGATTAAGCAATTTCCTCTCAGCCTATTAAGACACCAAATCGTATGGAAAACAAGCTGGCCACATGCCAGTTTTCTACAGCTATTATTACATTATATACAGCCATTATTTCTGAGTGATTAACAAATGGCTCATATAAGTAATAAGGGCCGCTAATTGATCCTTCAGAAAGGTGATTATTAAAACGACATCTATAATGTTCCTGAAAGTCAGTCTCCTCTTCTGGGAAAGCTGCTGGAGCAGCCTGTGAGGCATACCTGTCTATCTACACTAACTGTGTTCCCTCAGGAATTCGGTTTAGCCAGTATGACATCTACAGTCGTGTGTCGAAGTTCGTCAGATGCCCAAGATGACAAATGGTTAATACGTTAAACTCAGAAAATCAATAGAACATTTTTTGGTTTCATTTCCTATGAATCCTGTATCAATAATGCTAACTAAATTCATTTATAAGCTGTCATAAGGCACACATAATACCTTATAACACTAGGCATGAGCTTGTATAATTACCTACAACTAGTTCTAATGACATTTATCACACTTTATAAAACAAGGGTATGCAACTTCATGATGTCAGGTTTTATAATGCACTATAACATCTGTTCATAAGAGCATTATAAGCACGAATCAGCTATGGCTTTAAACAAGCTCTACCTATTCAAGTCTTAATAAAGCAGAGCAACATATTTACACTGTAGGTCCCACATAACCAGTTAGACAATCTCACTTCACTTAGAGCATGTAAAGACCACTTATAATGCTCTATAAGCTATAATGTACTGTTTTGAAATTTATTAAACATTTAAATTATGAATTAAAGCCTGGAATGACCTGGCATAAAGCTCTATGAAGTGCTGCATTACACGGTGAACTACAGCATTAGCGTCTACAGTGTTCTTATGGGCTGATGTTATAAGGTGTTATGATACCTGACATCATAAAGTTACATACTCCTGCATTATTATTATTTGCCAGTATTATGCATGTCATTATAACTACTTCAGAGACATTAAACAAGCTTATGCCAGGTATTATAAGATGTTGTGTATGCTATATAATGCCTCATACATAGGAATACAGGGTTCATGGGAAGTGTTACCAAATCTTCCAAACAATGCCATGTTTAAGTGTGTTCCCTGAAGAGGATGTGTTTATTTATCTTCCTGTAATTTAATGAAGTGGACATTACAAAGAAGCCTGTCTAGCCATCTTATGGGCCACAGTTCTCCGGTGGTTCCAGACCCCAGTCCTGGAATTCTTAATGATGAGGTGGCCGATCAGTTGCATCAGCAGTTAACACCCTTTGATTACAAAATCCAGGATCTGGAAGCTCCTCTTATTGGTGTTTCGACTGCTGTCTGTCTGAACGGTACTGTATGAATGCCTCAAGCTTACCTGCAAAAACGCGAGCCTCTCCAAGAAGTCGGTGACGTATCCTCCCAGCGGCTTGAGGCTGGGATAAGATTTCTTCATCCACATCCCGGGAATACGGCCTTTCAGGATGCTCGTCACAACTTCTTCCAACTCGGCAGACATCACCACCAGACCCTGCAGCGGGACATCAGCACGAGTGACGCTCTTGGACAGGAGCTGTTTCTTAAAGGCGGATGGTTTAAGGGATGAACTTGTATTTCGTCATTTAGGCTTCAGTGCTGAAATATCCTCCCCTGAAACACAGAGCTATACCCTGTTTAATGTTCAGATCTGACGTGCCTGCCACTTCCCTGTCGCTGGTTAGATGATGCAACTTGGACGTGAGTTATTGTTGCACTCTTATCACTTTAAGTGCCACCCTGCTGTGAATGCAAGCAGCTCGGTCACAGACACTTTTGTGGCACAGGATGTTTTCCAGCGGTATGTAACTGATGTATGGAACCTCTTGGGAAAGGCACACGCCTCGGTACTACACATGGCTGCTGTAGAGGATGAGATGTTCACGATAAACAAACATATGTTTCATCATTCGAGCTTTCGGCTTCTTAATAGGACACCCCAACCAAAATTAAGAAGATGTAAAGATGCAGAACTAAACATATAGTCCTGGTCCCAAAACCTGAGCCGTGTTCTAAGCTCAAACATCTCACAACACCGGAACTCTGTGTCACGACGTCACGAAACATCCTTCTGCTCTTAATGGAATAATCTTTGACTCTAAACCTGCCCGCATGGAGCACTGAGTGTGCTAATGAAGTAAGAACCTGGTTCTCTCTAAACCGACATGCTGATTAACATATTCTCTTATCTAGAACTGGGCTGGTCAGCTGGCTAACAGGCTAAAGGATAGCAGACATGCTAAACAGCTCCATCATTAAAATCACAGGCTTGAATTAAAGTACTTACGATAGGACTGAGTGTAAAACTGCAGTATAACCGTCTAAAGAACGTACCTAGAACATCTTACACGCTTCAAATGTTGGTGTTTCAGTCAGAAGTAGCATCAAACATGATTTTAATTTTCTTAATAAATAAATAAATAAATAAATAGCATAATTTCATGATGACTAAACCAACAGAAATGCTTCAAAACGGCTTGGAATAAAATCTCTTTACACGAACTTGTACACTGAAAGTAAAGAAAGTTTTTTGTCCCCTTTAAGGTAAGTAAAGTTACTCTTCGAAGTGGCTCTTCAGGCTCCTGCAGGTGGCGCTGCACGGGGATGACGGGGCTATAAATACCTGCGGGGTGTGAGTGACGGGATCCATAGATTGAGAAGAGGTGCTACAGTGCAGTGAATGTCTCGTTCCGTGTGTGGAAAATGGCTCCAAAGCAGATGTTAATGATTGGCTAAAAGGCGTGACTGCATTTGGGCGTGCCAAAGACCATAGTGTGAAGGAAGTAGCTAAATCTGCAGGTATATGGAAGCGTATGGTGATACGGGTCTACCAGCAGTGGCTAAAATCCCAGTCTACAGGGAATTCTCCTCGGAATTGTGCCAGGGATGGCATCCACCAAATCTGGACCAACTGACCAATTCTTTGATGTGAGAGTGTCTGAACACTGATGTGGCCTACACCCAGAAACTCGTCCAATACATGCCAAATCCAATCACAGCTGTTATTGGTACTCGGGGATTACACACTGTTAGGTCACATTTGATGAATGATATCAATATAAAACCATGTTCTGAGGAGTATAATTCAAAATACTGCATAACATCACATATGACATGTTCTTCAATCTCCAGTTTTATGCCTGTTTAACCAAAAGCTTCCCTAATCTGTGCTTGGATTCAGGGATTTGTGTGTTCATGCTTATCTTATGTACTGTGGCAGGGTTGAGGTGGAGTCGCCGCCATTCCCGCCGGAAGTGGGCATATGCTCCCCACTGCACAGGTGTGCGCGATCAGAAGGCGGAGCACCGTGCGCTTATAAACTGGCCCTCTCTCCAGGAAGCCAGAGAGACAGACTGAGTGATGAAAGACTCATTAGGATGAGCAAGCCTCATATTTAAGTTGCGTTTGGTTTATTCATTTCAGTTATGTAAATAAAGTACACTGGTAGACTCGCGCTGGGTGTTTGTGTGTGTGTGTGTGTGTCTTTGGGTCTCGTTGAGGTCTTCCCGGTCAGTGTGCTCGGCCCCGCCTCCTCCCCAGTACATACAAACGTATTATCAAGCTGTATTAATTAGCCTCATGGGAGTTTCGCTCCACTGGGAAGCAGGCTTGCTAACTTGTACCGGTAGCAGTCGGCACTGAACCACAGTTTCATTCTTATCTAAAATCAAATTATGATGATCCCAGTTGTGTTGTATCCCAATTACATTCAAAAAGTGCTTGGATAATTGCCAGGTGGGAAAGTTCTACCCTAGCAGCCAAAGTTCAGCCTAGCCCACATAACGGAACTCATATAGTTAGGCCCTCCACAAACAGCAGTAGAGATTAAAGGACGATATCTGCTTCATCTTCTCCAGAGGAGCTGTAGCTAACAAGCCCATAAGAGATGAGCGAGGTATCGGGGAGGGATAAGAGGAAGAAGAGAATGCAGGCAGAAAAGGTAGAGGCTAGAGATCACGAAGTGAGGTAGAAAAGACAGGCGCCTCAGGGCAGGAGAGCGAGATGGGAGCAGGAAGAGATTAAGGGATTATATTAAGGTTAGATTAGGGGATTAGGGTCCACAGTGTGTAAATGAAAGCCGGCGCCTGTGATCAGACCATGGCGCGTACCGTAGCTCCCTCATCAAAGAGAGAGGAGGAGCGCGTTAGCCGGGATTGGAGCCGTCAGTCAAACAGCAGGGAAACTTTAAGGCAGAATGAGGCCCAGCGTGAGTTCAGGAACTCCAGGAGGAACCAGGGGCAGGCCTGCAGATGGATACAGGTGGTTCGTTTCAGATTCGGCCTCTGGATGGCCAACGTTGTCAACTGTTACTGTCCGGTAGCATTTAGCGTGGTGGTGGAAAGTAAAGGCATGAATAACAGGTCAATGTTGGAGTTATGCTAATGCTAGCCTGTTGTATTTATTAGCCTGTAGAGTGGCTATACTAGCAGTTAGGGTTGGTGGACACCATAGGGATTCCTACTGGTTCTAGGAGTCTGTATGATGTAAGGATAACGTATGCTGACTTGCATAACATTTGTGGTCTGTTCATATTCAGCTACTCTGGCTACATTCACACAGCAGGTAGAAGTGGCCCAAGTCCAGTTTTCTGACCTGATATGATTACAACGTGAGCTATATCCCTCATTAGTCCGACCAGATCGTGCTCCTAAACTGACCCGCATGCAAAAGAACAAGGCTTTGGTGTTCCAGCTCACTGTAAGGAGCATGTTATTGGCCACGCCCACTTCTTTGGATGGCACTTTTGGTTTCTTTAAACTTTGCTTTCAGACTTGTAACTTTTCCTTCAAACCGAGCATCTGCAATAAGCCCTGTCTAATTTTGTCTGTACAGAAATATCAGCCGGAATGTTTGGGGTCTTGGCAGCACGGAATTATGAGGAATGCCGAGTTGGACTGATGTAAATGGATACATTTACATAGTGGCCCAGATCTGATCATTTGCTTCATATATGCTACAGATCTGTGTCTCTGTGTGTACAACAAAATACACTGAATCTGATATGCTCAGTTCCAATTTGGAAACCTTTCATACACGGTACCGAAATCCAATATGTATCCGATATGCATCAATGCAATCTGAATAGCTGGATCAGAATTCATGCGACTTTTACCTCAATCCAACTCGATATCATCATAATTCCACGCTGGTGAGACCTCAAACATTCCAGCTGATGTTTCTGTACCACAACTACAAATTGGCACTTATCCCAACTGTTCCGTGTTCAATTTCCGAAGAAATATCCGAATGTGGTCACAGGAGAACGAGGTTGCAGTGCTGAAGAAAAGTTACAAGTCTAAAGGCAAAGTTCAAGGCTCTAACGTGTTCTGGGTAATGAGCCCAGCGGTCAGCCACTGGAACTTTGTGATTGCTCCTGTGATGCTGGAGAAGATGAAGCCGAAACCTCCAGGAGAAGCTGCATCCGTGGGCAGTCATGACACTTTACCTCTGGTCATGTGACGCACTGTTCTATTGCGCATGCGGGTCAGTTTAGGAGTTATCTGTTCAGACTGAAGGCGGATATACCTCGCACTTTAAAGACAAGGCTGCATTCACACAGCAGGAGAAAGTGACACAAATCAGATTTTCTCACCAAATCCGAATTTCTGACATCAATCTGGACAGATCAAATCCTAAACTGACCTGCATGCACAAAAGAACAGCGCTTCACATGGCTCATCCAAAGGTAAACAATGACCGCTGACAGACAAAGGTCCACTCCTGGTTTCAGTTTCATCTTCACCAGCATCACAGGAGTGATCATGAAGTTCCAGTGACTGACGGTCGAGCTCACCACCAAGAACATGTTCGAGCTCACTGTAAAAAGGCCATCTTATATGGCCACGGTCACTTCTTTGGTTTGCGTCTCTGGTTTCTATAAACTTTGCTTTCAGGCTGTTTGACAGCCTTGTTCGTGCTGCGTTCCCCCATTTTGCTGGAAATCTCTGAGGTTTGAGAAGTGGGGTCATTTGTTTTTGTACAGAAACATCAGCCGGAATAATTATGAGCCTCTGCCACGTGACATTACAAAGAATACTGAGCTGGAATGACATTTAAGTTTTTTGTTTGTTTTTTGTGCCATTTGTGATTTTTCACACAGAGGAATTTGTATTCCACATTTAACCCATCCGTGAAGTGAAACACCCACATACACACACAGTAGTGAATACACACACACTAGGGGGCTGTGAGCACACTTGCCCGGAGCGGTGGGCAGCCCTATCCACGGCGCCCGGCGAGCGGTTGGGGGTTAGGTGCCTTGCTCCTCAGTCGTTACTGTCGGTTCAGGGAATCGAACTGGCAACCCTCCGGCCGCAAGGCTGGTTCCCTAACCTCCAGCCCACGACTGCCCCTTGTTGCAGTCAAGTACCAATCTACCTGTTCAGACTGACTCGCATTGCCATGTATCGGATTTCAGTACCACATATGAAAGCGGCCCAGGTCAGAATTGAAAATGTTGGATTCAGGGTGTTTTTGCAGTTCACACCGCCACAGACCCATATCACATATGAGGAAAAAGATCGGATTTGGGCCACGTTTACCTGCTGTGTGAACGGAACTGAAAACATCAGATTCAGTGTTTTTACTGTTCACACTGAAACACGGATACACATCTATATCTCACATGAAGAAGGAGATCCGATTTCCTTACAGACGGCAGCTGTCCAGATGGAATGGTAGCACTCAGGATGGAGGCTGGTAGGAAGGTAAGTCAGTAGAGCAGTAGGTTGAAACTAGGGGTGTCAATGTTAATACGTTAACGCGTGCGATTAATCTGGAAACTGAAACGTTAATTTTTTTAATGCATATTAATCAGACTGGCACCGCCTTCAAGGGGAGCTATTATCACAAGAATTCACAAATTGTATGCTGGTGAAAGGGCAAAGAAAGTGGAGTAGTTGGCACGAGCTACATGTTTTGCACTGACTGGAGACCACTGGACATCGAAAAGCAACCATAACTACCTCGGTGTAACGGCACACCTAATCGATGGCGAACGGCAACTGCACTCGTTCTCTTTAGCCGTGGTAAAAACAGAGGACAGGCATTTTGCTGAAGCAGGTGCTATGCAGTTTCTTGAAGTGGGAGATAACGGACAAGGTCACCACTTTAGGAATATGAGTGCGCTAGCAAGGAGTCTACAGTTCGAGCACACGCCCTGTGTAGCACATTTTTCAGAGGGTAATCACAGCGGCTCTCTGTGACAGCGGGTTTGCAGATGCTTTAGCCAAGTGCTGTAAAATAGTCGGGACATTTCGGTTGACTGTTTCAGGTAATCTTATTCAACTAAGAGTGGAAAAGAAAGTATTTGTTTTTTCAAAGACACCGTGGCTTTAAGTTTCTTAAATATGTCTCACAGTAGCAGCTACTTATTTTGGTGAGTTCCTTTGTAACTGTTCTTTATGTGGTTGTCTGCTAAGTCAATGTCTGTGTCTATGTCTGGATGTTGTAGACAATGCCAAGCACACCCTGAGACTTGTTACTCAGCAAATTAAAATATTCTAATTCAGAAATCGTCATAACTAAGCTGAGATTTTATAATAAAGAAAAAAATAATTCTAATCCGTTTTCATGCACCACATATGTATTTGTTTTATCTCCTGCCACGAATGCAAATACATCCTAGTATTTCAAACTTGCGGTTAATCGTGATTAATCACAGCCTATTATTATGATTAACTTGATTATATTTTGGCTTATGGCTTACATGACATTTGTTTTGTTAGTGGCTGGATGGACGCTCTCAGGAAATCCTGCTTACAGGGAACTGGAACATTTAGCCTGTCTTAAGTGATCGAAGTAACAGTTCAAATGAGAACGCTAATTCTAATTTATGCAAGTTTGGTCAACACTTTGGTCAAACTGTTCCCTCAAAAGAGCGAAAGTCTGAGGGAGGGAAGATATGAGGTAAAGTCAGATTATTCCCAAACACTGATTAAAGTCTGTGTTTAATAAGAGTGCTAATACAAACGAGTGCAAATTCCGTTTTTGTTGTTTTTCACAGCATGTCCTTTAGAAGGAATATAGCTGAGGGAGGCGCAGAGTAAAATCGTCTCATGTTCTGAACATAACACTCTACTGAGCTATTGCCAAATGTTGCCTCAGGGCAGCAAACCCACTTTCCTCATTTGCAGTCACATGAGGCTTGGAGAAAGGGTTAATAGTGAAGGGAGGCATTTAAAAAAACAAACAAAAAAGAAAAGACTGTACTTGGTCACACCATCTCCTTTTAGCCAGTGCATGACACATGGGTCCTCCACGAAAGCAACATTAAATATATGCAAAAACTGAATGGACATAGTCTACGAGTGACGGACATTTTTAAATCATTTAGTTTTTTTACGTAATATTTATTTATTTTATTATATTTGTTTATTAACTGTTTATTTTGTTTAATATATGTTAATATTGTTTATGTTCAAGCATGATTACAGCTGTTAATTGTGGTTTTAACTGAAGGACTGTTGTGCATTCAATCGAAACATTATTTTCCAACATGGTTGCAAAATTATATAGAACTAATTCTATTTTTTTTTAGCATCGTCAGCATTCATTATGTACATATTGTTGGTTCCTTTAAAATATAAAACCTGTTTTTTATATGACTTCTGGTTACCTTTTCTTGTACTGACAAACAGGACCTATTTATACTATTACTACTACTACTAATAATAATAAAAATAATAATAATAATAATAATAATAATACTTTCACACACCCAATATAGATGTGGAAGATGAAAAAAGCAGCATATTACAGGACAGACAATCTGAACCTGGGGCACATTAAGCAAACCAGCCCTAGAAGACCTGAGTGTGCAGTCTCGGGTGCAGGGATGGAGAGGTTTAACAAAATGTGAAGGGGTGAGTTCACGTATGGCTTTGAAGGCTATGAGGACTAGTTACGGCAGGAGACAGGTGACCAAAGCTGTTACCAGAGGACAGGTGTGATGAGTGCAGAGCATGATGTGTGTGTGTGTGGGTGTGTGTGTGTGTGTGTGTGTGTGTGTGTGTGTGTGTGAATTCTCACTCTCTGAGCTGCTGAGTTTTACCATAAAGTAATCTAGTGAGGAGTTCAGCAGGGAGCCTGTAATGGTGTTACGGAATCCAACATTTCTGTGCTCTCATAACACATGATATAACTCTTGGTTTGTACAGTATTTCAGACAACCCGTGTGAAGTAAGCGATCTGGGCAAAGAAGAAGTGTACTTCATGCACAGTGGTCTGATTGACCACACGCCTACCATGTGAGAACTGGTTCTCACACTGAGCACTTATTACATCACAGCTGAGTGCCTTAATATAAAGCTCAAAGCTGTTACTCATGTATAACTTCAGCCTCAAATCCTAATCAGTGACCACCTGGAGACCACCTGGTTCCAGTGTAACTAGTTTGGTTCTGACCTTGATGGCCTTCTGGATGTTGACGCAGGAGTCCCGGATGGTCTGCAGTAGCTTGTTGAAGCGGCCCATCTCTTGCACCAGCACTGTGTTCATGCTCTGGTTGTAGCTGGTAGGGAACTTGCGCATGGCCGCCTCCGTGTCAAAGTCGCGCGGCAGCTTGCTCAAAACGTCCGCCGCCACCTCGTACACCATGTCGTCTGATGATTTGGCATCTCCTCCAGAAGTGCGAGACTGGCGGGAGATGTTGAGAAGCAGGATTAGGTGCCTATACAGACGACAGGCTGTGCAATCAATACAGACTTTAGAGCTGGAAACAGATGCTTCGATGGAGGACAATAGAATAACATTACTGAGTAATCTGTTTTCAACCCCCTGCTGGTGTTTGGACATTTGGAAGAGTTTCCTATAGACACACCAGGACATCACTTTGGTTCCAGGAACTCAGTCATTTCTCTCTGATGTTCTAGGCACTCCTATGTTGTAGCATACGCCCCGATCTCTCTGAAACCTGAGCATTCTGGCAGTTCTATCAGATTTCACTTTCTCCTCAATGTCTGTGCCTCACCTTGCACTTACTGTTAACTCTCCCTAGATGTTTTCACCATTAACTATCATAGAAAATCATGATATTAATGATAAATGTTATGAGAAATTGGCTAAATATGTATGTTGCCTATAAGCAACGTTAAGTAAAAATAGAGTTATTTGGGAAATATGGGCTTATTTATTACTTACAAAAGTGTGCAAAGACCTGAACTAAACAAAGATATATGGGACGATACCAGCAAAGCATATTAAGTATACGTTGTGAGATACTGCTTAAACATACATGTTGCCT
>CM067480.1:9392989-9434717 GCA_034552555.1 Semaprochilodus insignis
CCCTACATTTACACTAAACCCCTAACCCCTACATTTACACTAACCCTGTAACCCCTACATTTACACTAAACCCTCTAACCCCTACATTTACACTAAACCCTCTAACCCCTACATTTACACTAAAACCTCTAACCCATACATTTACACTAAACCCTCTAACCCCTACATTTACACTAAACCCCTAAACCCTACATTTACACTAAACCCCTAACCCCTACATTTACACTAACCCTGTAGCCCCTACATTTACAGTAAACCCTCTAACCCCTACATTTACACTAAACCCATAAACCCCTACATTTACACTAACCCCCTAACCCCTACATTTACACTAAACCCTAACCCCTACATCTACACTAAACCCTAACTCCTACATTTACACTAACGCCCTAACCCATACCCTTACACTAAACCCTAACCCCTACATTTACACTAACACCCTAACCCATACCCTTACACTAAACCCTAACCCTTACATTTACACTAAACTCTAACCTCTATATTTACACATGGAACGTAAGAGAACGGTCACTACCGAAACACAGATCTTATGGATGTTTTCATGTTTTATTAAAAAATATGATGATTGTATATGTGTAACTGTTTAAATCTGTGACTGCTAGTCATATACATGCTAGTGCTTTTTGGGTTCTGCTCTGGGTTCATGAGCTAAACCTGTCACAACCGTGTATATATGTGTCTTACATCTCCCTCAGGGGGTGAGTAGTACATGCCGCTGGGGTCAAACTTGTAGTCGGGGTCTGTGATGATGTTGGCTGTGTAGAAGATGGAGAGGATGGTACGGAGGGTCCTGCGATCCCAGTCGTCAGTTACTCTACCTCCGTAGTTACACTCCCCTGTCATATAGCGGAGCGCATCAAAGGGCACCTCCTGTGGTTAGACAGAGAAACATCTCACAGTTACACACAGTACTGTACTAAAGTCAGAGACCGCACGCCAGCTGCTTAATTTCCAGTCCAAAAAGCTGTTAAGTAGATGAAGAGTCATTCATTTTCCAGCATAAGAAAAAAGCAGAAGACACACTGATCAGAACATGACACAGACGCCTCCACAGCTAGGTGTAATATCAGGTGTCTGAGTGTTCAGTGTGTCACTGTTCCACACCTCTTAGTGGTACACGGACGATGACAGTATGAAGCTGCACGAAAGCTAGCACAGTGACAGCGTTAGTGGTGCAAATGGATGATGATCAGAGGAGCTGTACCAGTGTAGTGTTTATTTAAGGTGGAGAAAGGCAGGAGGAGCTCTGTACTCCTTTACTGTGGTTGTATGTACTGGGTTTGTCTGGAATTGAACAACGTTTGGCGTCCGTGGCTTAAAACAAAAATTAATATCCGGTTTGTATTTTAAAAATCTGCTGCTGCTGCTCGAAGGAGCGTTCCACCTACTGCTGCGGTCTTTGGAATGTTGCCTCTTGTGCTTGTACATAATGGAATATCCAAACCGATCCAAATATCCGCCATTGGAACAATCTGCTTTGGCGCTGTATGCCTACTTCAAACATGTCAGTTAGCTGTAGCATTAGAGCTATGTGCAGCTGCTTGGCTAAGGGAACTTCTTTCAGGTTCTTGTGTTGATGTTGGTTCCAGAGGCAGTTTGGTCCTGCACTATGGGTTTGTGTGGTCTACTGCTTTGTGGCTGAGCTGTTGTTGCTTCTCGATGCTTCTATTTCACAGTGATAGCACTTACGGTTGTCCAGGGCAGTTCTAGCAGGGAAGACATTTCATAAACTGACATGTGGTAAAGGTGGCATCCACGGCACCACATTTAAAGCTCTCCAGCACTGCCAGCTCTTGTCCATGAAGATTGTATGGTTATGTTCTTGATTTTGTACACCTGAAACTAAACTACACCATTAGGGGGGGGGGGGTGTCCACTTACTTTTGGCCTTATAGTGTGCTGTTACCCTGCATTAGGGTGTGCCGTGCCATCCTCTATGTACAGCTACTGTAAAATGTATATAAGTGCATGTATACCAACACCGTAAAGCCAAGTTCTAGATTATAAACTCATTTCTGTAACTCTTTATCAACCTGTCTCGCTGTTTAGCTGAGCTGTTCCACCGTTTGGAAACAAACTGAGGAAAGTTTCACAGCAAACATCAAATAAACAGCCGTGTTTGTTTGATCTTGCAGACAAGCTTTCCCCAGTTTGTCCTCAAACGGGGGAACAGGCTAACTAAGCAGTGTGATGTGTTGACAGAGTGCTCTGGAAAAGTGTGGAGAACCTGCAAATGGATTTACAGTGTATCCTCTGAAGTGATGGGGAAGATAAACAGCCTACCCCTGAGTACAGCATTACTGTACACCAAAAGCCCTTTTCATTATGCATGCCAGTCGTAGGTGTCATCTGGTTCAGTACACTCTGAGCAGGGTGGTGGTGATGGTCTGTGTGGTGGTGTTGAGGGGGGGTAGGTTATATATGAAAAGGTGATCCTGTGAACATCGGGATTGTGACATTTGCTGCTGAAATTTCCCTTGCTAATGCCGCGAAGTGAGCGGCGCGCTGTGAAGGAAATGTCAGCGCATTTTTTCCAGGAGTTTCTTGATCAGTTTATGTAGAGAGTGCTTGTTTTGAAAGGGATAGCGAGAGGAACGTGGAGGGTGCCTCTGAAGTTGGGAAAATGTCAAGGGTTTCATTTTTCTCCCCTTTCGCAGGGGCTTATGAAAGGAGTGGTGGTGTGTGTGGAAATGAAGTTGGAGACATGGAGAGGTTGTGTTAAGTGCACATGTAATAGAGTGGCTCAACAACCGGCTGGTGTGGGCATGAGAGGCGGAGCAGAGGTGGATTGAGTGTTTGAACGTGTGCATGTCATTACATCGTACTGGTCCTTGAAAGTGTTTGAACGTGTGTGTGTGTGTGTGTGTGTGTTATACCTATGTACTGGTCCAGCAAAGTGCTTGAACATGTGTGCATGTCCTTACTTCGTACTGGTCCAGGAACATGTGCAGCTGCTGGACGGATATGCGCAGGTCAGTCTCATTGAACTCGTAGGGGATGTTCCAGCCCAGGGGACCGAACTTCCTCCTCTCTTGGGTCAAGGCGTGGAAGAAACACAGTCCATACAGGAGCTTCTTAAAGACAGCCTGAAACAAAAATACAGAACATAAACACTGGCCATTAAAAGATTAACAAAGTTCTCTTTCAATTCTCTCTCCATCATCAGATTCATCAGTTACGTTCAATGTTTTTCTGCGCACTGTGTACAATTACAACTTTCCATCAGAGAGGGAGGTCTCCAAATCCCAGAGTGGGATTGCAGTGCTGTTGGGAAGGAAGATAAAGGTTACCAGGAACAATAAATGATGATACATTTAGACTGATATGGACAATATTTATTGAGTTACACATACAGAAGTAGTGTCTCTCAGTATGGCGTTGGGCCATGTTTGCTAACCCAGCATGCCAGACGTCTCAGCATGGAGTTGTAGAGGTTCCTAATGGTGTCCTGTGATAATCCATCCCATGCAGCTTGAATATTCTCACATAGTTCATGCAGATGGTGCAGTAGGGGTGGAGGTGGAGTGACACCAGGCCTTCTGGACGTGCGACACATGATAACAAACGTTTTATCTTGGCACTGACCACAGTGTCTCCACACATGGATTCATTGGTCGTCTCCACCAAGACAAAAGTGGGACTCGCTTGCTGCCATTCAGTCCATGTCACTCCATGACAGTCTGGCACGACACCATTGCAGTCTTTGGTGACGTTGACGTGGTGTTAAGGACAGTCGTCGTAACGGTCTGCGTGCATGTAGTCCTGCGTGGTGCAGCCGTCTGCCAATGGTGCTGCACTAACGGGATGACTCATGGAGGACATCACTGCTCGCTGAATGTCTACAATCGTGGCTGTTGGGTCAGTCAGGTACAGTGATAAGGCCCGTCCTTCTTACGTCACATGTGCGGTCGAGCATGAAACACTGAATCATTAGCATGTCTCACGATGTCAAACCCACCCACCAAGTTTCATTCCTGTGGGTTGATTCCTTCTGGGTGCAGCTATTTGTGCAGCTATTTTTTTGATGATGAGGGTACATAAGCAGGTGCACAATATAGATAATTCTCATATAAATGGATCTCCTTCCCCACCCACACATCTAATATGCCCTAATACCATTCTGTAAAAGTGTGAAGGTTCTATTACATCTGAAACTCCACTACAAGCAACCACTGCTGGATTTATGCTCACCGGTTTGGAGCTGCCATTGAAGAACTCAGGGTCAGAGATGGGATCCATGTAGAGGGAGCCGATGATGTTAGAGCGCAGCCCTTTAGGGGCCTCGTTGGTCATTTTGACCCCGTTTTGCAGGACGGCCACAGGGAAGTTAGGTGAGGGGTAACTGGTCAGCCACAGACGGAAGTCTGGGTGGGTGGTGTCCGGGTTCAGCTCCTGGAGAGAATCAAGGTGTAACATGTTGGTTATGTGAAGTTGTTTCTAAGTAGGAACTATGAAGACACCGTAAAACAAACAAGAGGAGCATATCGAGGGACATATGGGGGCCAGTGTAGTGAGATATAATGAGACACTTTTCCCTGCATTAATTCATCTATACTTGCATATTTATTATTGAAACAAACATGTAAACAAAAGCATAACCACTCATTTTCATCACACACCACACCTTCTTTCCTCTTACACAGATTTAGACATCCGGCTCAACACGTGCCGTAACACAATCATCAAAACCACAAGGTAATCATCCTTAGCTCTTCCATAACAGAAGTGATCATGTGAATCTGGGTTCGATGGGTTCGATTCCCGGATCTGGGTAACTATGCTGTGCTACACCAATAAGAGTCCTTGGGCAAGACTCCTAACACTACATTGGCCTACCTGTAATATGAATGACCTTGTAAGTCGCTTTGGATAAGAGCGTCAGCTAAATGCCATAAATGTAAATGTAAATGTAAATCTCTGTTATTGGCTAATACTGGTCAACGTAGCCTACTATGTATCACAAATTTAAACCTGATATTTTTTGTCATACCTACAATCTTGGATCAAAATCATGCCTTAGTTTTACACATGATGTGCAGCATCCCGAGAGCTGACCCCTACTGTGGTCATAGCTAGGTTAGCATCTTCAGCCTCTTCTGAACCTGAAGTCTCATAATGTTAAAGTAAGCATTAGACACACAACCAGGCCTGTTTGTTATGACAGCACAGTAAATAATTATGGAATATCTGATGTATATTGTGATATCACTGACTCACAAAGCTACTGTTTACCCCCTACCAAGCACCACAACATCACTCGGCTTTCGCGAGTTGGTCTCTAGTCGTACCTCGCACACCCGTTCTAGAGTTGCCATCCAGGATGTGGCCAGATGGCAGTTCTGTAAGACCACCCAGGTGCCTTCCTTTATGCCCGTCTCGATCATGCTCATGGCGATGGGGCCCTGACCTTGGCCCAGGGACAGAGAGGTCAGCTTGTTCCCTGAAAAGCCCTGGTGGTACCACAGGAAGAAGAGTTATTGGCATGGCAGAGCTGGAAATGCCAAACGTAAGTGCTTTAAAGATGCTTAAATACTGTTGCAGAATGCTGGAGTGGTGTAAAGCTCCACTGCTGGACTCTGGTACGGTGGTCACGAAGTGCACAACAAATTAACATTTCAGAAAACAAAATGACAAAAATAAAAACAAATTAACTAACGAAAAAAAATTACATTCAAGAAAACATGTGACTTGAATGTGATTTTTTTTGCCCTTAGTGAAACACTTTTACCATTACCATTTACAAACTGTGAATTCTGACGTTTTGTTTTTGCTGTGGAAGGTCTTTAGTGTTTTTAAAAGAGCAGACGGATGAAAAGGTGATGGAAAAACAAATGCGTGCCATAAAATGGAGAAAAACATGCTTTACCATTGTCACCATCTCTAACTCCACTCACTCTACCACTGCGAAACAGTTTGATTGACAAGGGTCCACAAATAGCACTTCCTGTGTGCTAGACCTACCCTTTCCGTTGTAAAACTCTTTCGGTACTGGAAAAAGTGTTTTACATCTTGTAAAAGTGTTTTTGCTTTTGTAATTTTGTTTTCTTGAATGTGATTTTTTTTGCCCTTATAAATTAGTTATTACTTTTGTAATTTTGTTTTCTGAATTGTTAATTTGTTTTGTACTTCTCGGCCACCGAACTCTGAAGCAGTGGAGCTGAGTTATCTGGAGAGATGGCTCAAGCTTCACTATCTGGGAGTCTGATGGAGGTATCTGGGCTTGGTGGATGAATCCAGGAGAACGTTCCCTACGGAATGCAGAGTGCCGACAGTAAAGTTTGGTGGAGTGGGGATAATGATGGTCTGGGGGGGCAGCGTTTCAGGGTTTGGTCTTAGACCCTTAGCTCCAGTGAAGGGTGGTGTTAATTCTACATTCTAGAATACTGTATGTTTACATCTTTTAGGGCAGTAGTGGATAGCCTTCCCAGAAGAGAGGACAAACTCCATATTAAAGCTCATGGTTTTGTCGGATATCAATGTTTTCATGACACCACTAGAGTGTATAAGTTCAACAAATTCTATATATGTTCTCATATATTGTTGGTGGATTTTGCCATTTTTGTAAAACCATTTGTTACCCAAAGAGAACTTGCATTTTACGCATTTACGACAGGATCTGATTCCTGGCAAAGGGTTATCATCAGGGGTATATAGCTGTAGGTTAAAGGTCAAATACCATTAGGCTATTATTGGTTAGGAGAGTTGACCATCTGGTGAAACAACACTAACATACCTAATTCCTAGACTACACCCCTCGTGTACCTTAAGCAGGAGTGGACCGGGCTATAAAAACTGTGTCCAGATACTGTTTTCGGACAAGAGCTGAGGCTCAACTGCGATCGCCTTGAAATAAACAACTCCAATCCTCAGCCTGTCTCCAATCAACTTCAGTTTTGAAAGGAAATGTTGATGGTTGTGTCCATATACATTTGGTCATTTAGTGCAAAGACCTGGACATAAAATGTGGATAGGGATTTTATATGATGTGTTCTCTGAGGGATACAGAATTACCCCAACCTCAATGGTTTCAGATGCCTAAACAGTAATGATAAGAGACTGTCGGAGTTGATGAATACTTTAGTCCATAACTCAGTACAAACACAGCTCTGAGGTCTGGTTCTGGGCAGGGAAGAGCGTGTTGCAGGTGCTTATACTGTAAAGTCTGCTGGCTGGAAGAAAAAGTAATTTGGGCTCCAAACACTGAAGCACGGAAACCCACAGGGAAGTTCACTTTGAGGTTCTAAACTTTAAAAGGATGTAGAACAGAAGGAACTGCAAACAAATCAGAGGAATAAAACATTAGGTTGACACCGCACACTCCGCTGCACCTCAGGAGCGGAGGCGCGTACCAGGTAGAGTTATACATATTTAATCGGAGCTTGTACCTGTTCGTCTCCGAATTTGAGCAGTGCTGCCATGGGGTCTGATCCTGGCGAGAGGATGAAGATGAGGGGAGCGCAGCAGTGGCTGTCCCCGAATGCCTTCCCCAGGTTAAAGGGGGGGACTTCGATAAACTGGTGGCCCAAGCTGTTCGACACGAACTCCTGAACCATGGGGATGACCTGAGGGAGGGACAGTGGAGATCTTCACTGCTTAAGATGGAGTTAAGACGTTTAATACACGAAGGGTCAAGAACTACAAAGCATTCTGAATGAAGATCCTTCGCTGAAGGGAGCGCTCAGTCCAGGGCTGGGGTTAATCCCCGTCTGGGAAACTGACCCTTGATGTTTCGTGGACATGGATTAGCCTGGGCATGGACAAAACTGATTAATATGATTGTAGTTAATACATGTGACACATTGACGAGAAGGTCAAATGAAGTTCTACTCTATTCTTTTCTGTTCTATTATATTTCTATTGCATGAGATCTAATGAAAAGGTTCAGGACTATTTCAATGCTGTTTTATGGAGTTACTGAATAACTCAATACTCCTCAACACCCCTCCTTCCAATCTAGCTCCCTATATACAGTATATTGCCAAAAGTATTCACTCCCCCATCTAAATAATTGAATTCAGGTGTTCCAGGAGAACGGTACTAGTCTGACTGCATTGTGCCGAGTGTAAAGTTTGGTAGAGGGGGGACTATGGTGTGGGGGTGTTTTTCAGGAACTGGGCTCAGCCCCTTAGTTCCAGTGAAAGGAACTCTTAATGCTTCAGCAGTCTAAGAGATTCTGGACAATTTCATTCTCCCAACTTTGTGGGAACAGTTTGGGGACGGCCCCTTCCTGTTCCAACATCATTGCGCACCAGGGCACAAAGCAAGGTCCATAAAGACATGGATGAGCGAGATTGGTGTGGAAGAACTGGACTGGCCTGCACAGAGTCCTGACCTCAACCCGATAGAACACCTTTGGAATGGATTAGAGTGGAGACTGTGAGCCAGGCCTTCTCGTCCAACATCAACGTCTGACTTTACAAATGCGCTTCTGGACGAATGGTCAGAAATTCCCATAAACATCTAAACCTTGTGGAACGCCTTCCCAGAAGAGTTGAAGCTGTTACAGCTGCAAAGAGTGGGCTGACATCATACTAAACCCTATGGATTAAGAATGGGATGTCAATCAAGTTCTTGTGTGTGAAGAAAGACGAGCGAATACTTTTGGCAATATAGTGTACTCACAACCTCTCCTTCTGTTCCCCTTGACAAAGTTCTCGCAATGCCCACCACCACCCCTGTTCCTTCCCTGTTCCTTGTTCTCTTCCCTGTTCCTCAGTCCCATTATTTGTTTTTCAGCAGACCACTGGGTGTTGGTATTGTTGACTTCTCCCTTCTCGATAACTGACATGCCCCCAGTTGTCATCACAGTGTGTGCTGAGGAACCTACTATTCTTTGGTTCCAGCTGGGAACAACTTTTCTAATTCCAAGCCTATTTATTTGTGCTGGAAATGCACCAAACAGATCAAAATTAGGTGAGCGAACCGGAACGGAAACCGTTCCACACTTGTTGAGCCACATGAATCATTGTTCTGTAGCACATGCCCGTCAGTTTACGAGCTGATTTCTTCAGACTAATGCCAGACAATGTGAACAACCAAACAGCAAAATCAGATTTGGGTCTTTTGGGACTTCTGGGTCTTTTCCCTGCTGGGTGAACGTAGCTCTACAGCAGCACAAAGTTATGAATTAGCTAAATGGGTTGGAACATGAATGTGCATCACTGCTAGCAAAAACTGTTTACAAAAGTACATGATGTGCTCCACCTTGTCTGGTCTCAGGCAGCGTATAACCAACATCCTCTGGAACTGTCCCAGTTTCTCCTGCCACTCTCCGGGAAAGAGTGTGTGATGAGGATCCTGCGTAAAACACACACAATTAAACAACGATGTCTGTATTAACATGCTCAGAGAGAACACGTGGGTGATCAGTCAGTCCCACCTTGCTGTCGTAGACTTCTTTCCAGCCATCTCTGAGACGGGCCAGGTCCTTGCGCAGGCCCTTGAAGCGCTCCAGCTCGTCCAGCCGGCAGATCTCATCCCAGGACTTCTTAGGCAGCCAGGTACAGGGGTTGGAGTGAGGGTTGTCCAGACCCACTCCGCCTGTCAGCAGAAAACGCCACTCGTTCTCATCAATCTGGAGGATAAAGGTTAAAAAACAGAGACCACTTTCATAAATACACCTCCTTTATCAGACACCACATCAGTGTCACTGCAGGTGCTGAGAATGATCCACCACCCACATAATACCTGCTCTGTGGTGGTCCTGTGGGGGTCCTGACCATTGAAGAACAGGGTAATAAAGTATACAGAGAAACAGATGTACTACCGCCTGTAACTGTAGAACTACAGATTGTCCTATATGCCCGGTGAAGCTGATACACTGGATGTAGATACAAGGAGCTGCTATTAATGTAATAGCTAGAATAGCTAGATGGCCAGATTAACATGTTTTCCATGATATGGGCCCTTTAAGATAATGCGTTGCCTCATGCCTGAAGTTGCCATAGACTGTAAAGCTGTACGTACACTGTGATGGTGTAATAAGGAGAGTTCAGTACATAGAACTGACATACCATGAACCTTAAACACTGTTGTTCCTCCATCAAATACAAATCCTCCATTTCCAAAAGAGGACGGGAAAACGAGCCAATTGCAAAATCCTAAACTGTTACAGAACAGACTCATTAATATTTACACCCCCAACATTTACATACAACCACAAAGGAGCTACAGAACCAAAATGGTGGACCATATGGAGAAATCCAGCGTTCCAGACTGGGAAGGGGATGTTGGCACTTTTCATTCCCTTCCCAAGGAACCCAGCTGTCAACGGTACATGGCTGATGTTCATCTTTAAACCAGGCTGAAGTTGCTTCCTATTCACCAGCTTAATTCAATGTTCCACCGTTCCACCTTAAATGCTTGTACAGGTGCCAGAATGTAACTAACGCTAGATGGAAAGATGGAACGCAAAATTTACACAGTTTCCCAAACTCCTGGACAATATGGAGCAGCTCCGCTCAGCGTTTGACCCTGAAGAGACTGAAGAGAGGAGCAGCTCCACCTTTATTAGCATCACAACCCCAACAGCAGCATTTAAGTAGCAGCCATGCTGTGTGATTGTATCCGTGTTTGCCGGTTGGAGCAGATCATCTTAAACTGAGAGTTCCATAGTGAGGAACAACTTTAATCTACTGTGTGTTGATGTCCAGATGGAAAGCCAGTAGCTAGTATAGGTAACGTTAGCTACTAGCATTAGCTCCAAGTAACTAGCTTAGCTAACTAAATAGTATGAGGGCGGAGCTTATTTACACAGAGGCTCATTTTATTTAGCCTATTTCCACATGGTGTGATCATCATGGGCAGCGTCTCGCTGTAAACCAGCCAATCAGAGCGGAGCTCATCTAATTATTCATGAGCTCACCAACAAAGGCAAAACAGCTCGTTTTATAGAGTTGAAATTTGGCTGTAGAACTACATTTGTACATTTTTCACCCCCAACAAATAACATACCTTCTATGTAGAACATCAGAGAACCATTTAAATACTGAATACATGATTATGTGGTACTATTAAAACATCTGATCACCAATACAACACACACACACACACACACACACACATATATATATATATATATATATACATAATGTAAAGCCCGCTATCAACTGTCCGCATACCATCTGACATAAAAAGCATTGAATTACTGACAATGACAAAATGATACAGTATGAATTATGTAGAATCATATGCATGTACTTAATTTGTAGATAACTGCACATGATGGATGGCTGTGCAGCATAAAACAACGTGTATTCTGTATGACTTGATTATTTAAATATGTAACATATGCTTTTTGAACAGGTACGTGTGTCATTAACGAGGCGCTGTCTTTCATGAGCTCGTTTTGCTCAGTACTTTGTTAGTCAGCATCACAAAGGCAGGCGAGAGGAGTCACTTACAAGCTTCTCGTGTTTGAGCAGGTTGACGTTGAGGCAGAAGGAGAAGAGGAGCTTGTCCTTCTCAAAGAGTGAGCGGCACACATTGACGTACAGCGAGTAGGTGAAATGGTCTCTTAGGATCTGCAGTCTGGACACAGATGGTGAAGCGAGAGTAGTTATAATACGACTCATTAAATTACTTTAATAATAATAATAATAATAATAATAATAATAATAATATATGATAATCAACATATTAAATATTCAATCAATCAATCAATCAAGCTTTATTTAAACTTGGAGTTCATTAGAAGTGACACTCATTTACAAAGCACCCAAGCATCAAACAAAAAAAGAAAGGGTTAATATAAATCTGTAGCAGTCAAAGTATAGCTGAATATATATACAGAGCTCTGGAAAACAATAAGAGACCACTTCAGCTGTTTCCTAAATCAGCATCTCCACATGTACAGCAGCCGTTCTGAAGAGAACTCCTTCACAGACACACCTCATTCTACTTACTGAGATGCTGATTAGGTGATCACCTGAACCGGATCCCATCCTAACGAGCAACAGTATAAACCAACTGCTGCTGTCAGCACTGTTCTCCTTATAGAACCAGCTGGATGGCTAAAGCAGTGCTAGTACCACCCAAACATTCAGTGTAGTCAAAATACATTTACAGACCAACAGAGCTGAAGAGAACGGTTCTTAGCGAGGAACAAAAGGTTCGGTTCTAGCTTTACTGGCAGATACAGTGAGTGTCAGGTTCATAAGAACAAGGTCAAGCAGCAAACACACAGGACAACACAGCTACAGACTGGCAGAGGGTGAAAACCACTCTCTACTGACCGCGATGACCACCACCCCATCCGAACGTTACTTAACCACCATGAGACAACCTGAAGTGACCTACAGACAGAATGGCGAGCGCCAGCTGGGGTGAACTG
Source organism: Semaprochilodus insignis (assembly GCA_034552555.1). Classification (NCBI taxonomy): domain Eukaryota; kingdom Metazoa; phylum Chordata; class Actinopteri; order Characiformes; family Prochilodontidae; genus Semaprochilodus; species Semaprochilodus insignis. Next base: position 9,405,342 of record CM067480.1, read on the forward strand.
CACAGCAATGATGGTTGGAAACAGGCTTCTGGAGGTGTTTCTATTATTTTGACCATTAGTCATTTCATAAATAAACAGATCTAACATACAGTATTTTATCTGGAATTTGGGAGGAATGTTTCCAGTAGTGTATGGAATAAAACAACACTGCTAATTACGGTCAAACACAAACCCATAAACTGTAAAAATAGAGGAATGTCACACCTCCGGGTTCCTCTCTGCCTCCGATTCACGGAACTCCATCTCCCAGAACTCCCTACCTGGTGACATCACAGTCACATGTCTCTCACCCACCAATCCCGTCCCGTTTCCTAGAACGGCCTCTCCCGAGTATTGATCACACCTATTGTCAATTTAGTCTGTTTGTACATGTACTCCTCTCTCACACTGACCCATTGCGAAGTATTGCTACGTTTCTGTAGCGCACCGAGCGGCCTTTCTCTGTTGACCCTGTTCTGACTTTCTGGCTTTCTGACCCTGTTCTGATCTCTGGCTTTCTCTTCTCTGGTTTTCCTCTGGTCTTGTCTTGCCCTCGCTTATTGTCTTTTTGGTATTTCGACTCTTGCCTGTCCCTTGCACTTTGATTGCCTGGATTCAGTTGTTGAACCTCACTGCTAATCTGTTAAATAAACACAGCCTTGATTTTAGCTCAGTGTGCGTCAGTCTGACTTTGTCCGGCGTGAGAAAGAACTGATCAGTTTGAGGAGGTCTGTATTTTTTCCGTATATATGTGTATATGTGCATATGTGTGTGTGTGTATATACATATATACACACACATATACTGTGTACATAAATATACACACATATACTGTTATTATATATATATATATAATAACAGTGCATAAAATAAAGAATAAGATAAAACAGACAGACCAGGACTACCAATTAAAACTATTAAACAGATAACAGTAATAAAAAAATAAAATAAAAAAACATAAAAGTAAATAAAGCTTCTGACTAACATAATAATAACTGAAAGATGCAATTAGATAATATTACTAATAAAAAAATAAACTAATAAACTCAAATGAAAAAAGAAATTAACTAAAACAACCGCAGGCTGAGTGGAGAGGGTTAGAGACTGAAAGTTTAAAACTGTCAATTAAGACAAATCAGCCGCGTACTGCTGTAATGTGCAGAGTGACGGTTTATTCAGTCACTATGACACTATATTGATTATGTTTCTGAGACGGTAGCGTCTCCAGTACAGTAACGGCGTCTTTAGTGTTGTTAATGCTGGTATAAGACCTGAGGCACTTCAGCTAAAGGCTTTGTTATGAAAACGGTATAAAGGTTAATGTCCAACCTAAACGGAAGTCATTTACTGACTCTTAGTAATATACAGATCTGCACATGTTTTTGATGAGGTCACTATGAGTTTAGTAGAGCTAATTAGGGTTTATTACAGAAGGCTTATGATCGGTACCATCTACCGGTCCAACACGCTCACTAAACCTGAATCAGGAAGTGTTTTGTTCGTTGGCTGGGCTACCGGGTGATGTGCCTTTGATTTGATGTGCAGTTCACGCTGGAGTTTTTCCTTCCACCCAGAAATCTGGCCTCAGTGCGAAGCTAGCGTCTCAGTGGCTCAGCTGGTAAAGCACTTCACTGAAGGTTCAAAGCAGCTTCAGACAGCTGTGCTGACCGCTTTAGACAGCGCTGTGATGATAAACATGGTCGGGGGGTCAGGGACGTCTCCATTCACACTCTCTTTTCTGCTATTAAAGTGTACAGGCGCTTACAGTGCAACAGCTCCGCACAGACTTGAAAGACGTGAACGACGTCCTCACAGGCTGAAAAGGGTTCTTCTACAGCCCATCCTCCGTATCAATATCTCCCCAGTGATAATGAGAGGAATAAAATATCACTGACCAACCAAACCTCATCAGCTAGCAAAAGCTTATCTGACCACAGGACCTGCTTCCAGTCAAAGTTCCAGAAGGGTCTAGCACTCTAGGCCAGTGATCACCCACCCTCCTCCTGGAGATCTACTTTCCTGCAGGTTCCACTTCCAACCCCCCTGAAACCCATCTCATTTGGCTAATTAAGGACCCCTGAAGGCAATAATTAGATCATATATTTACCCTCAATTGTTTGTTAACTCACTTCAGTATCAGAATTTATGGAATGTGGGACATAAGCCATAAAACTATATGGTATACATAGTGACTCATGTCATTGGCTGCACTTGTAACGTTTGCTTCTAAAAATTCGTCATATGGTAAAGGCACGGTGGTGGAAGGCTAGAAATGATTAAACGACCTAATACACTTGAAAAGCCAAGAAATGACGTCACCAATGAAAAACAACACACGGTTTGAACACACAAGTATCACGGAGGTGCCAACTAAAGCCTTTCTGCTCCAGTCTCGACGCCACCTAATCAGTGGTTTGAAGAGGTTAGCGATATTTCAACTTGCCTGCAGCAGTCATTAAAACGAAGATCCAATTCTTAACTTTCTTAACTTTATCGAGAGTTTGTAGACCCTATGGATTTCCCAAAGAGGAGATGAGTGCAAAGCTGAGATGAGTCAAATTCTATGTTTGCAAATTATTTTTTAAACATTTGTCATATAGACATTCTTTTGAAACTATGGTATCTATGCGCTCATCAATAAGGGACCGACTGTAGGAATATAACAGCATGTAGTGTAGCAGCCACCAACCAGCATAAAAAACATAACACAATTCAGTTATATACAGTTATACAAGTAATTTTACTTTACTGATGTAGACCCAAATATATAGACGCCTGAGATGTCTTGCCCTCCCGTCATAAGTCTCAAATATCACCCATGCCCCCTAGCATGAAGGGGGTTTCCTGTTAGCTGGCTGCTAACTCACTCGCCATAGTGGTGTTGATGCTTCACTGGCAACTAAGGTTTAGCGGTTCTTCTTCAGGAGATGCTCTTTCTGCTTTGGTAGGTTTTCCGTAAGTTACCTGAGATCTTCCTCATCATCTCCTCCTCTGTCTTCAGCTTGAGAAATGAGCAATGATTTACTCTACCCAAGTTTTCAGATTCAACACTATGCTCTGACTTACGGTGAAGACGTATCCAGGTCATCGTTACAGTTACCAGACTATGAAGGACCAACTGGATGAACCAGTTTCCTACAGCGCCCCCCTGAGGCAGACCAATGCTACAGCTCAAGTTAGTTAAGAATTTCAACAACTTGCTAAACAATAATCTGTCCCTGAATTTGTGCATCTATTTTTGCACTAATGAACAACATAATGTCATAATATATATATAAACATTATGAAGGACCCCTCAGAACTTTGATTCTGAACATTCAGGGGCTCAAAAAAATACTTAGGACCCCCCAGGTAAACCAGCCCACTGCCATGGGGGCCATTGGGAAGCTGCACCTCCCTCCACTTAGTACATCCTACCAAAGCATCCTCATAAAAAGACACATGGCGTATACTGAACAAGCGCGACTGGCTCGTACCTCTGCTCCAGGACGTCACTCTTGTCGGAGTTGTCGATGGAGAGGATGAAGAGGTTGATGAACCAGGTTAGCGAGTACTGGTACATCGGTTCGATGTTGGCCAAGTCAGCGATGGAGAAGAACAGGATGGCCGAGTGGACGGCGATGGGCGTGTAGCCCATACGGGTCTCGTCAATCTTCTGCTCCGTCACTTCAGCGACGGCCTGCTTCTCCGAGATCTCGTTGGCCAGCACTTTGGAAGAGGAGAGGATCTGAACGGCCGTCTCGTCCTCCAGAATGTTACCTTTGGATGAGGAGAGCACTTCCAGGATCTTGTCCTCGATCTCCTGCAGCTGTCTGCAGGACAAGGGAGGGGTCGATAGGGGATATGAACATGGCTTTTCCTGGTATTTTTTTATAGCACTATGTCCTGTATATGGTTCTATATATTACATTTTATTGTATTTATGCAGCACAAAAAGAGCTCTTCTATTACAACATCAAGCTTGTAACAACAGAAGCACCTTCTTGGTGCTATATAGAACCATATACAGCACGTTCTCCATCAATCTCAAGAACCATTTCACTATGCAAACAACCAATTAAGCAAGAAATGCTTCTATATGTTCTAAACACAGCCGGTCCCTTTACTAAAGAACCCCTGAAGAACCATGTTTTAATCTGATTTAAATGGTTACTATTGCTGGAATGATCCAATGTTAATGCTGGTCGGCATCTTTAACGAGACTTCGTGCTAAAAGGCTCAGAACGTGTACAAAACGAGGAACTCCTATTTCTGATTCTAAAGGATTGGGTACCTCTTGTTCTCGGCTCCCTGCAATATGAGCGCTTGCTTCTCTTCTTCTAAGTCCGGCCTCTCTCGAGCCACAACGATGCCCAGCAGTTGGTCCTGCATACCCTCCGGCGTGATCATGAAGTTCAGCAGTGTTACCTAGAGATCAGGAGAACATGGAGAGCTGGGATGTGATATCTGAAATAACGTTCATGTTGTCTGTTTTATAACAACTCATAGAACATGGAACATCCTGTTCCACCCAGTCGCCCCGTTCCACCCAGCCACCCCGTTCCACCCAGCCGCCCCGTTCCACCCAGTCCCCCCGTTCCACCCAGCCGCCCCGTTCCACCCAGCCGCCCTGCGATTTTTTTACTTTGTTCATATTTCATACCATGAGTACTTCATTAAATGATCATTCCCAGCAAAGTCATTTTAATTTTACCGTCTTTCTTGGTTGCAGTGTTGTTTATTTTGCCACTTTCACTTTTAATATTCTGTATTTATTTCACCCTCCTCCTGTCCGGGGTTTTCCTGCCTTCCACTCAATAAGCACTGGGATAGACTCCAGCTCCCACTGAAAATCAGCATAATGGATCATCTTTAAAATCTAAGGCAGGCAACTGGACCTTAAGATCATTGTGATCTTGGAAAACTGTATTTATATTATTACTGTTGAATAAGGAGAGTTCAGTGCATAGAAATGACATACCGTGAACCTCAAACACTGTTGTTCCTCCTTCAAATACAAATCCCCCATTTGCAAAAGAGGGCAGTGAAGTGGGCTAAGGTATCAGGTAGCAGTCTTGACTTTATATTATTATATAATATAATATATATTATAATAATTACTCCCGCAAAATTTACAGCAATGAAAATAGCAGACTATGTGGAGAAACCAACTGCTCCAGGCTTTGACAGGCGAAGTTGGCACCTTTCATTTCCTTTCCCAGGAACCACACAGTCTATGGGCATGAATGATGTTCATCTTTACACAAGGCTGAAGTTGGCTTCCAATTTACCAGTTTCTTAATCAAATGTTCCATTCCACCTTAAATGCCACAGTTTGTACAGGTGCAAGAAATTAACTGCAGCATAATTTAAGGTAGCATCAGAACATTTGCAAAACCAGCTGTCAATCAACTTCAGCTCCCACGTATTTAACAACAATATCCGGGACAACTTTAACTCAAAGTAGTTTTGACTCAAGTCACCTCAAATATCGCATAGCTTCACTGAAGAGAGGAGCAGGTACACCTTTATTAGCATGAATACCCCAACAGCAACCTGTAGCAGCCCTGTCCACCTCAAGTATGATCGTTAGCATAGCTAACTAAATTACACACACACATTTTCCCGTCTATGTCTGTTTTGACATGTTGCTTTTGTGTGATCATCGCAGTGTCTCACTGTAAACCAGCCAATCAAAAACTGTACCTGTACAGAACCTCCTTCTTTCAGATGGTGTATAAACAACACTCTTCCATTGTCTTTAATCAAAGGCTGATTGAAGATGATATTCCTGTGGACACAATTGTCTTTACTTAGTTCCTAGTTTTAGACCAGCCTCAGCAGAAACATCTCATGTACAACCAAGAGAAAAAAGCAGGTTGGAGAAATGTAGAATCACACAGCCCTTTTCCACACCAACATGGAATCCGTTCCATTCTGGTTTATGCACCTAACCGTTCTGGTTTGAACTGTTTCCACCAAAATAAACTGGTTCAGAACCCAAAAAGTTAATTCCCAGCTGGAACCAAGAATTAGTAGGTTCTTCCGTACGAACCATGATGACATCCACGTATCAGTTGTTGAGGAAAGAGAAGGCAACAATGGCTCCACCCAGTGGTCTGCTGGAGAACCTCTTCTACGTCTTCTTATCTGCAGTAGTTGAACCATGTCTGCTTTCTGGATAGAAACAAACATCCGGAATAACAGCCCAAACGCTCGCAGGTAATCTATATGCTCCACCATGTTGGTACTACTGTTTATGACTGCTGTGCAGCGGCCCCTGTTGACGATGATGATGTCATATCCTTTGCCGTTCCTTGGTTCCAATAAAAACGCAGGCTGGTTCCATGGATAGTACCAAGGTTCTAAGAAGCAGGAATGGAATCAGTTCAAGAACCAGGGTTCTTTCGGTTGAAAAGGGCCAAAAAGCCAAAAGACCATAATTCCAGTGCAGAATGGTAAAGTAACTGGTTGTCAAATCATCCTGTAGGTCACTCATATTGAGTCATAATGAGCGTTTTATGAGCGTTGTAGTATTAGCTGGCCTAGCATGTCTTACCTAAACTGTGGACCGTTTAAACAACATTATTGGCTGATCCTCAAAAAGAGAGCCCTCGGATCGAATCAGGTGGCAAAGAGCCGTATCGGGACTTCTCTGCTAAAAGTTGAAAAGGTCATAAAAAGGTTTTGATCTCGTCTCCCCACATCAACATCTTAAGAAAGCTAACACAGTGATTCACAGAAGGTGAAGAGGTTCACTGAAGCCCAGGTAATCAAGCGAAGGAAGTGCCTGACTATCTCAGTCGAGAGGAATCTTGGGTAATGGCCTCGTTTCTGTGATGTTTCCTGGGTTTTTTATTTATTTAATCACATGGGCAAATCAAACCCACATTACTGCCATTACGGTGCAGTTCGAAACGGAACACAATCAATTAAGTCAAGCATGACATCCTGGCACCCTTCACCACGGAGGAGCTGAAATGGCTTGCAAGCAGATGTCGATGAAAAGCTTCATTCACTTATTCATTCGTTCATTTGCTGTGATTATTGCTTACACCTCCTGCTGGAGAACAAAGGGTACAAAAGAGAACTGGGAAAGAAAATTAAAACGGGCTCAACTACGCTGAGATCATCCACTCTGGGCTTCCTGCAGAAGACTGTACCACTGGGAACTGCCTCATTTCTGGTCTAAAACCACCATCCTGTCAATATTATGAATACTGACAAAGAGGAGCCATTCAAGCAGCGCTTGGTAAGACTTCCCCTGCCTGACTGGAGCGGCAAAGACACGGGAGTGGATATCTGAGAGAGAGTCGAGGCATAAAGACTTCTTATCGGCGGTAGATGGTGATGGAGACGGCTCACCGCATGAAACGTCTCTACTTCGCCTCTGCATCTGTTTGTTGGGGAAAAACTGATTTATTAGGGGTGTGTACACACACGCACGCGCAGCCGCACCTGTCCCCTGCAGCTGTGCGTCGGCACCTCCGCCGTGAACATCCAACAATTAGGCAAAATAGATCAGCGTGATCTCGCTTGTTGCTCCATTACAAACATCCGAGGAAACTAATGCCTAACCAGCCTTAACCTGGAACCTGGAACAAATAAAGCCTTTTATGGCTGCTCAGCCTGCAAGCACTCTCTGCTGAGTGGTCCTCCAGCAGCTTCCTACCACATGCCTCTCATTTACCAAGCTCGAGTAGCGGTGTAACGTACGCCTAAGTGGGTGAAACCAAACGAAAAACAGCGGCATGGAGATTAAGGTAAGGTGCACCATGGCACTTGCTGAACTGATGTTCTAATCACCGTGTTGTTTGTGATGGGTCCACGTGGTGTCAGGTGGTCACCTCATGTCACCGTATGGAACCTCTCGAGGTGCTGAGACGCGTTCTTTAGAAGCATACTTACAGCAGTGTGTTTAGTGGTGTCATTTCTCACCATTTCCAGTGTACTTTCAGCTTTACGCTTGCTGTCCACTTTATTGGAAACCCCAACCTCATAACTACACCCGCAGTCCATCTGCTGGATTTGTGCTAGATATCCTCCAGGCCTTCACCCATACTCTGACTCTTGACTGGATGCTTTTTGGGGGGGTGGATCCCCTTACCGTCCACTCGTCCACTTTCCTAGAAACCCCAACCTTGTAGCTCCATCTGCAGCCCATCTGCTGGATTTGTTCTAGATATCCTAAAGCACCTCACCAGTGCTCAGTTCCTGACACTTGGATCTAAGTCTTGAGTCTTGAGTTCTGACTCTTCAGTTGACTCCTGTTTGTTCAGGGGATCGAACCGGTGACCTTCCGATCACAAGACTGGTTCCCTAACCTCCAAAACTGGCCCTGATGGGAAAGTGGTTCATCAAATGTAAATGAAATGGTTCATCAGACTGATGGAGAAAGTGTTGAATTGCTATACTTCAGGAGAACCGGGGCTATGGAGCAATGTACAGCGCTGTAATTGCAAAAATGAGAGTAACAAACCCCGGAGTCTCCAGTTTCCTCACCTGTCAAGCCAAGTCAAGGTTTATCTATATGCGCCTTTTAAAACAGATGTTTTCACAAAGCAGCTTTACAGAGAATCCGGGTCCAAGCCCACAATGAGCAAGCCAAGGGCGACAGTGGCAAGGAAAAACTCCCAGAGGAAAAGGAAGAACCCTTGAGAGGAACCACACCCCAAAGGGGAACCTATCCCCCACAGGTCCACACTGGATAGCAGGACAGGCACAAGAGCAAAATAAAAAGACGAGATTTGCTGCTAGAAGCCTACAGTGATGATCTATTAGGAAGAATAAGAGAAGCGTTGAGTGTTTTGTGGGGCAGAGGGATGAAAGGTCTGATTTGTCTGTAATTAAACAGCAGGATCATTGGATGGGTCTGCGGGATGCAAGCGAACCTTTCACATAGCATAGGACCACAGGAATTTCCACGGTAGGTAAGCTAGACAGTTAAGGCAGGTGAAGCAGCAGCATCAGACTGCGCAGGATGGGCAGCAGTTCCGCATCAGACCACACAGGATGGGCAGTAGTCCACATAAAGCATCGTCACTGAGCAGTACGGTATGTGCAACCACTAACACATGTCATCATTTTATTCTGGCAATTTATTTATTTGAGGCATTCCTCTGCATGCCTGTGTTGTCCTGCATGGTGTGAACCGCCTGTTCCATGTGACACTGAAAAGACACAGAGCTCTACTCAGAGCTGTCCAATCACATTCCATTAGCCTCAGTTTGAAAGGATATGGGTGGGCTTAATGTGACCTGGAGAAAGCATGTGCAGGTCTTCATCCTCCCAGCTTGGTAGCACGAATGTATCAGGAAGAAAGTTGGGTACAAAAAAAAACATTATCAGAGCATCGGGCAACAGGAAAGAGTCTGATTCTGGTCCAGCGGTCAGGAACTGACCAATAAGGAACAGAGGGAGACTCACATATGGTGCGTAAGCACGGGAGTAGGTAAAATGGTGGACCTCCAAGATCCCGGTGAGCCAAGGTACAAAGTAGGGGTTTCTGTTAAAGTGGCCAGTGAGCGTATATGATACCAAGTATGGACGTCAGGACACAGAAAATGACTCAGACTTTTGTTGCTTTGAAAGTAATGAGAGAAGCACAGCGAGCGAGCCTCTATGATAATCTCTGGCAGCAATCTTTTCTCTTTTATCTAGCGTGTGGCGAGCGAGCCGGATGACAGGGTCTTAGCCTTAAGTGATTTCGCAGCACTTGTGCAGCCCTTTTGTCTCTAATTCTGTGTTCTGGTTCAAAGTTTTCTCCCTTTCATCTCAAGATAAAATCAAGGCTATCTGAATTTAGACAGAGAAGATGAGTAAGCACGGATAGAGCATCAGATCTGTGTGTGCATTTATGTGTCTGTGTTGTATCGTGCTCCACTTCTCCGTCCTGAATAACAGCACTGCACAGTGGCTTTCCATGGCTGAGGGTTTAGAGGTTTACTCTGCTTGTGATGCAGCAGTGTATGCGCGTCTTTGTATTAGTGCCTTCTGAAGGTCCACTGTGAGGTTTCAGGTATTCGTTTGTTTGAATTGTGCTCAGCTGTGCGTGTGTTTCTTGCTTTCATTACATACCGAGAGACGTGGACACCTGCCGCAATTCAAGGAAAGCTTTGGGTGGATTCACAATTCCTGTTCGGGAGCGGAAATTCGGAGAGCTCCTCCGAAAGGGACACTAGGAGACCTAAACTGGGGTCACTGATTTCGTTCATATTTCATTCAGATGAATATAAGCCGTCTGGCTTGCCTTGGTGGCATCAAGCATATCTCAGATCCACATACGAAGAGATCAGCGATGAAGGTGTTCTTAGAGAACGTGAGTATGGACACCGTCGCCTACACCTAGTGGGGCAGTCATGGGCTGGAGGTTAGGGAACCAACCTTGTGACCTTAACCTCTGAACTGACAGAACACAACTGAAGCAATGCAGCTAACCCCCAACTGCTCCATGTGCACCGTGGACAGGGCTGCCCAATGCTTCAGGCAAGTGTGCTTACTGCCCCCTAGTGAGTGTGCTCATTAGTGTGTGCATGTGTGGGGATTTCACTGCACGGGTTAAATGAATGTTGGGGAATGAAACTTGACTAAACATGACTAAAACATCAGGACTACATGCCCGCAGACTGTAACAACGACTGCCCTTAACACCACGTCAATGTCGCCAAAGACTGCAATGGTGTCATGCCAGACTGTCATGGAGTGACTCAGAATGGCAGCGGGTCATCTTCAGTGACAAGTCCCACTTTTGTCTTGGTGGAGACGACCAACGAATCCATGTGTGGAGGCACCATGGTCAGCACCAAGATGGACGGTTTGTTGTCACGCGTCACACGTCCAGAAGGCCTGGTGTCACTCTACCTCCACCCCTACTGCACCATCTGCAGGAACTGTGTGAGAATATTCAAGCTGCATGGGATGGATTATCACAGGACACCATTAGGAACCTCTACAACTCCATGCCGAGACGTCTGGCGTGTTGGGTTAGCAAACATGGCGGCCTGATGCCATACTGAGAGACACTACTTCTGTATGTGTAGCTCAATAAATATTGATCATATCAGTCTAAACTTATCATCATTTATTGTTCCTGGCAACCTTTATCTTCCTTCCCAATAGCACTTCAGTCCCACACTTCCTTCTGGGGGCAGCTGTTCTTTTGATGATGAGTATACAAACACAACCATTTAAACTGAAAAACTACCAACCTTGAGTTATGAAACTTGTTCCAAATAGTTGAGATGCATGCAACTGTTGTGTCTGAGTTTCCAGCAAGTTGCAGGACAATATAATTTTTTTTCTTGTTTTTTAGTTTGAAGTAACTTTTTACTGGCTTCAAGTAAAGTTGCACAGAGCTCTCATAATAAAAAGATGCCTCAGGTTGAGCATGTGCTATGGAGACTCACCTTGACGGATGTTTCAGGTAGATAGTGTGGGTTGCGTAGCTTGGTTGTGATGTAAAACCGGAAATCTGGCGCATACTCGATGGTGGAATCTCCAAGGCGGATACACACACTCCCACCCTGCTTGAAAGTCTGCTTTAACAGCAAGGGCTCAAGAATGGGGTCCAGCTCCTCACCAACGTTTTCCAGCAGCACTGAAGGAGCATTAAACAGCACACAGGAATATAAAGAGTTTGAACAGAGAAATGGTGACATGGTGAGCCTGTAGAAAGGGCTTCAGGACATTTTGAACTCTCCCCCAAGTTAGAATGGAAGTAGCTCAGTTTATGCCACAACAGAACAGACAAAACATTGTCAAGAGTCAGATTACATTGTGTTTGAGGCTGTAATGTTAAATATTCCAGAGTATGTAATAGATTTACTTCCGTTATTCCCGTTTTCCAGCTTAGAGCTGCCGGTAGAGCTGCCGTATTAGCACTGAGGATCCTCTGTGTTTGCTAACATTAGCAGCTGAAGCTAATCACAGTTTAGTGAATCCTTTACTCTCCAGATGAAGATGAAGGTCCACCAGCACTATTATACACCAATAAGAGCTCCAGAGTGTAAACTAGGATGGTATGGTGATGTGCTGATCCAGTTCCTTATTGGTCAGTTCCTGACCGCTGGACCGCTTGGTATGCTGGCAACCACAGAACGAGTGTTTCTGCTCATATTAACACTCAACAGAGAAAAATAAAAGCTGTGTTTGATTCTCCACGCGGTTCTGTGTAAATGTAGACGTGTGTGTGTGTGTGTGTGTACAGAGTAGAGCAGTATATTGGTTCATTGCAGCCAAACGGCATGTTAACTAGCTAGCTAATTAGCCTAGCCTAGTCTAGACATTTTAGAGTGACATGAAATAACCAGCAAAATTCATTAATCATGGTGATTATAATGGTTCTGTCTCTCAAACAGGTGGAAAATGCACTAATTTTAAGGTGAATTTGTGGTATACAAGGTTTATAGGCAAATACGTATAATGATCATGATACGACAGTGCTGCTGTAAATACCCTGCTCAAAAATTGATCTTAGAGCAGCACGGAATTCATACTGGTCCACACTGGTTACTACTGGTTGACCAGCATAAACCAGCATGACCACAGTTCATCACTACTCCACAAACCCAAGTTAAACTCCACCATGCAGAGAAGAACCCAGATATACACAGATCTAGACACACCACCAGCTCTGGACCCCCCACCCCCCACTCTCTCTCTCTCTCTCTCTNAACTCTCTCTGACTCTCTCTCTCAAACTCTCTCTGACTCTCTCTCTCAAACTCACTTTCTCTCTGAAACTCTCTCTCTCTCAAACTCTCTCTGACTCTCTCTCTCAAACTCTCTCTCTCTGAAACTCTCCCTGTGTCTCCCTCTCAAACTCACTCTTTCTCTCTCAAACTCTCTCTCACTCTCTCTCGCTCTGTATCTCTCTCTCTCTGTCTCTCTCTCTCTCCCTCCCCCAAACTCTCTTTCTCTCACTGTCCCTCTCTCTCAAACTCTCTCTTACTCTCTGTCTCTCACTCAAACTCCCTCCCTCACTCTCTAACACTTTCTCTCTATCTCCCTCCCTCTGTCTCTCCCTCTCTCCCTCCTCCTCTCCCCAATCCCTCCTTCTCTCCCCTCTTCTCTTTCAAATTCTTTCTCTCTCTCCCTCTGTATCTCTCTCAAACTCTCTCTCCCCCCTTTTTCTCTTGCAAACTCTCTCTCTCCCCTCCTGCCCCTCTCTCAATCTCTCTCATGCCAAGTCGAGCTCAAGGTGTATTATAACACCCCCCCTACCCACCCACTCAACCAAATAAGCGACAAAAGGAAGTATGATTCATAATAACAGCTATTTACTCAAAGGGCGCGCAGTCGGGCGCATGCTGCGGAGGTGGGAATTGGGGGACGGCGACTCATCTTCAGGGCTAAAAACTTGGGGGAATGCTGTGGGGGAGAATTCAAAGGAGTGACAAGGAGGAGAGGAGGATGTAGTGTACTCTGTCGCTCGTGTGTTAGGCTTCTTGCCTGCGTCCGGGCCACCCCGGAGGAGCGGATGTGTGAAATTAGTCTGTGGATAGCGCTCGCGGGCAGCGGTGCAGTGTGGAAATCTGGAAAACGAACGTTCCATGTCGCCCTGAGGAGTGAAGGCGTGAGCCGGCGCCTCTCGACAGGTATCTGCAGCTCCAGCTCCGGCTTTGATCTCCGCTTTGGGTTTGCCGGTGAAGGGAGACCCCCGGGGAGGGGGCGCGGTACTGCACCCGGGGCGGCCAGGTCTGTTTACATCCCTTGGTGGAAGAGATAAGGGGGAGATCTGCCTGGTTAACTCATCAAACGCTTCAGGCCGCGTGACTGAAACGGCACAAACGATCCGTTTAAGGGGATAACAAAGGAAGTTAATGGGGGAACATGCTGCCGTAATACAGACAAGCCGTGCAGGACGCAGGCTGCAGGAATACCGGGATGAAAAATCAGATTTATGCAAGCCATTCAACCGGGATATGTCTAGTGTGTACATATACACTATATTGCCAAAAGTATTCGCTGCCTTCACAAGCATATGAACTTGAGTGACCTCCCATTCTTAATCCATAGGGTTTAATATGATGTCGGCCCACCCTTTGCAGCTATAACAGCTTCAGCTCTTCTGGGAAGGCTTTCCACAAGGTTTAGGAATGTGTTCATGGGAATTTTTGACCATTCTTCCAGAAGCGCATTTGTGAGGTCAGACGTTGATGTTGGATGAGAAGGCCTGGCTCGCAGTCTCCGCTCGAATCCATCCCAAAGGTGTTCTATAAGGGTTGAGGTCAGGACTCTGTGCAGGCCAGTCAAGTTCTTCCACACCAAACTCCCTCATCCATGTCCTTGTGGACCTTGCTTTGTGTACTGGTGTGCAGTCACGTTGGATCAGAAGGTCGGAGCAGTCTGCATGCCTAGGTGCTTGGTTTTATACACCTGTGGCCATGGAAGTGATTGGAACACCTGAATTCAATGATTTGGATGTGGGAGTAAATACTTTTGGCAATACAGTGTATATCTAAACACTTCAACAAGGGTTCTCCTTCTTCGTTCTACGTCTTCCAGTCGGTGCTGTAGCACCACCTAATTCAAGCTGCTGCTTCAGTGTAACAGTGTGAGAGTCTCTCTCTACAGCCAGTGTGTGGTGTGTCTGTTCTGGGCTACTGTAGAAACATGGTGGTGGTAGTCTCTGCTGGAAGACGAGCTGCTCCTATGTAGATTTGAAGCTCAATGTAAGTTAACAAGAACACACAGCGATCTATACTTACAGGTAATTATACAGTAACGAGGACCCAGTTATGTATATTACACTCCATTCCTGATTATAGACCCCCCTCTAAATCTCACACACTGCTCTTTTAAACAGGTGTCTGCTTCTGCCATTTCACCCGCTCTTTTCTGTTCAGAGCTGTTGTTGTATTGAAATGTCAAGAGGTGCAAATTTGATCTCACGAGTGGGGGCGGTTTGGTAAGCGGTGGGGAAGGTTGGGAGGCTATAGATAATCCAAATTCAATGCAATTCAGAACTCTGCAAAAGTACACCTGCAGTCATACTTGTCATATTGATTTTCTTTTATATGTCAATATGAAAACACAAAAACAAATAATGTTATCAATAAGAATAATAATATCTTCAGTACAGAGATGCACTGAAGATATGGCATTTATCCATTGGGTCACAAGGGTTCTCAACCATTTTCACCCCACCTGATAATAACTATAAAGCATAGCGGCCCACCAGAAAACTTTTTATAACCTTTATAAATATATAAACTATAAACTAAATACAGTTTGTCCAGGAAATCTGTTTAAAGGAAAATTATGACGTGCCCAAATTCAAACATGGGGGCTGTGAAAGCGCCCCAAGAACCTCTCCCATCAGTGGCTAGCCAGTGAATATGTTGTCTTGAACTGAAGATATCTGATTAGCCTGCTACTGTGTGGTGTGTATGTGTATATTAACATACATATATTTATATTAATATACTTATTATAACACTAATATGGTTATATATGACGTTTCTGGGCCACTACAACCTACTGCCTCCACCTGAGTAAAGGCCCATGGACCACTAGAGGGTGCTTCTTGGCCCAGTGGTGGTCTGCGGTCCACAGCTTGAGAAACCATGATCTACATGCTGTTATATATATTTCAGAAAAGTGCCCAAGTAATTATGAATATGATCATTAATTAAATAATAAGAATATGAGTGACTATTTTAACTCATATGGCATAAATGACTGAGCCAATTAAGGACAAAGCTGATTAGCAGGAGCAGGTGAGTCAGATTCCAGATGGATCATGAACCAGGCTTCATGGGCACTGTTTACACAGTGATAGGACCCCAGTAGAGCTTCTACATGCCTTCACTTGGGCTGCCATGGGTGTGCACTCAGTGTAGCTCCTCTGATTTCAGGGGCCGATTCCCAGAATGTATCGACTATGAGAAGCTCAACTCAACAGGACTAATAAGATTAAAGGAATTCAAGTCCAGATCAAACATCTAAAGAACACTGAGCCCACCTGTAATAATACACACTGACGGACAAACACTGCACACTGAATCACCTGGAGTGCCAAACTGGATACAGTTCTCCAGGGTTCGCACGAAGTCCGCGTCGCTCAGCTTGATGATGTGCAGGCTGTTGGCTTTCTCCATGTTCTTCACCCACTTGTTGGCCTGGCCCTGCGGATCGATCATCAGTGGCCACCGCCTCGCGTTACTGCAGAGGAGGAACATGTGAGGAACGTCAGAGAGGAACAGTTTCCATCACATACGGTACCAGCCGAAAGTTGATTGAACACATGTTGACATTAAAGGGCGTCAAAACTCTTATACACTCTAATTTAGCACAAACAAGTGAGCAGCTAATGAGTGCTCAGCATGTGTGAATCCACTTGAGGCCTGTTGTGAAAGCATCCCAGGTGGCAACTCATGAAGCTGACTGAGGGGGTTGTGCCAAGTTTGACAAACAGGGGCCACCTTGGAGGATCTAACACAGAAGTTTCGTGTGGTTGGTTGTGTTTTTACAAGGTGGGAAAACAGCCAACGTACAGAGTAGGTGTCTCCTCACCATCTTAAATAGCACCTTCCCCTTAAACACTGTTTAGTCTCACTCCTACAGACTAATATAAGGCTCTCAATATTGCGTCTGCGCTGGGGACACAAACTCGAGAAGGTTATTACTTTGTTCTGGAGAATAACGCTTCTCGCTAGCACTTTTCCATTTCGGCATATAACTCTCCACTAAAGAATCTTTACTCACCCGAAACGTAATTAACTTTCCAATATAGCATTCCGGAGAACGGCTGGCTCTGCATTATCAAGCATCATCGCAGGGGCTTCTAAAGCAGCGCTATATTGCTTCCCAACAGCATCTACCGCCAACTAATGCCCTAAAAAAACCCTGTGCTGTGAATCAAAGCTGGCCTGCCAGAGTGCATCAACTTCCTCCAGTAAGCGCCGGAAAACTTGTTGGGCCTTACTGTACGATTTCCAGCCTCTGAAAGACTCTGGGAAAAGGAGAGTATTTACTATAGCTACTGAATTGGAGCGGAAAGCAGCTCCTGTCAAAGCAAACTGTGCGTATCCAAGCGAGGGTAGTCTCCCTGGAGTATCTCAGCTGTCATAATAACTGCTTTATCCTTCAGAGCAAGCACGTATAGGCACATACACAGAAGTATGCTGGGTCACTATTATCATCACCCAGCTTCTTATTCAGTTATATGTAATAACACACAGACATATACACTCATCATCAAAAGAACAGCTGCACAAAGACCTGCACCCAGAAGGAATCAACCCACAGGAATGAAACTTGGTGGGTAGGTTTGACATTGTGAGACATGCCAATGACTCAAGTTTCACACTCAGTCGCACATGTGACGCAAGCCTGACTGACCCAACAGCCACCATTGCAGACATTCAGCGAGCAGTGATGCCCTCCATGTGTCATCCATGAGTCAGGAGGTTGCACCATGCAGGACTACATGCACGCAGACCGTTACTACGACTGTCCTTAACACCACGTCAACGTCACCAAAGACGGCAATGGTGTCATGCCAGACATGTCATGGAGTGACTCAGAATGGCAGCAGGTCATCTTCAGTGACGAGTCCCGCTTTTGTCTTGGTAGAGACGACCAGCGAATCCATGTGTGTAGGCACTGTGGTTAGCACCAAGATGAACGGTTTGTGGCCACATGTTACACGTCCAGAAGGCCTGGTGTCGTGGTGTAGGGTGCAATTTCGTATTATGCCAAATCACCTTTGGCCTTCAATACAGGCACTTTGACACCCCAGGATTATGTTACTGAGGTCCTGCAACCAGTGACCTGACGCCATACTGAGAGACACTACTTCTGTATGTGTAGCTCAATAAATATTGATCATATCAGTCTAAATTTATCATCATTTATTGTTCCTGGTAACCTTTATCTTCCTTCCCAATAGCACTGCAATCCCACACTTCCTTCTGGGTGCAGCTATTAGTTTGATGAGGAGTGTATGCTCTTCCAGTACGGTTCACTCGTTCACTCATCTACTATTAACTTTACAGCATTTGCTATGTAGTGGATTGACTAGGGGACCAAAGGACCTTTCAGACACCACATTCAGAAACACTGCTTTATAAAATAAGTGATGGATGTTTGTGTGACACATTCCTATTCTGTCACATAAACAAGTCAAACACGACTGCCGTATGAGTGTTGCTGATTTAGGGAAATACCTCCTGTAATTAGGACGCTTACACACCGAGTAGGAAATAAACGATGATAAGTTGTTTGTTGTCGGTGAGGGTTCTTGAAGGACTAGAGGATGACCAACACTGCACTGTGCAGCAGCAGATGAGCTATCGTCTCTGACTGTACATCTACAAGGTGGACCAGCAAGGTAGGAGTGTCTAATAGAGTGGACAGTGAGTGGACACAGTGTTTAGACACTCCAGCAGCACTGCTGTGTCTGATCCACTCACACCAGCACAACACACACTAACACACCACCACCACGTCAGTGTCACTGCAGTGCTGAGAATGATCCACCACCCACATAATACCTGCTCTGTGGTGGTCCTGTGGGGGTCCTGACCATTGAAGAACAGGGTAATAAAGTATACAGAGAAACAGATGGACTACAGTCTGGAACTGTAGAACTACAGAGTGCCAGTGGATGTATATCGGTATCTGCTCAGCTGACCATCTGAAGTAAGTAAAACACCTGCTCAGGTATGTGATGAGTGACGAGGCGAGGCTTTAAAGGCTGAATCAGAAGCCTTGTGTCTGTTTCTGCACCAGTGAAGGTAAAGTCTGAGTAATTGAGAGATGCCATATTCATCAAAGTTCCGTTTCTGCTCCAGTACAATGAATTCCAAAGCGGAAGCTGCGTGTCTTCTTCAGCATGAAAATAGTTTGAGCCTCCGCAGCATTCTTCAAAGCCTTGCTCGGCAAAGGAGTGACAAAGGCAGCAAAGCGAACGCTCTGTTTTAGTGATCACATTGCCGTCTCCGGCTCCTCGCTCGGGTTAAAAGCGACAGAAACACTGAGAAACTCTGAGATTCACTGAGACACAGAAAAGCTTATAAAGCCTCTGAGCATCAAGCTGGGCCAACTCGGGCCCGGCTGTGCTGATAGGCCACTCCTACTTCTGCTTTTCCTCCGGCTTTCTGAAAATGAGAAACTTGCCCTAATTAGCATGTGACTTCATGCTACGTGCTACACCATTTGATGCTAATCACTCACTTCTATCTTTTCCTTTGCGTCCATCATGCCCAATTCTTTGAGTCTTTTTACTCTTTGAAGCTAGAGCCACCAAACGTCTGCATTTCTCAGTCTATAATCCATTTATACGCTTTTTTTATTCCCATGCTTTTCATGCACTTTCACACAGAAATCCACATTCAGCAGCCAACTACCACATTGTGCCCAAGAGCAACGGAGCTTGCGGAACCCGACCTGAGCCACATGCTCTAATCCTGGACCAAGACGAATATGAAACTGGGAAATATGAAACCCCCCATGAAGTCCCCCATGACTGAAACGTACCTAATAGCGTGTAATACCTCCACAAACCAACATCCAGAAACTTGTCTAGTCCATGCCAAATCCAATAACAGCTGTGATTGGATTTGGCATGGACTAGACAAGTTTCTGGGTGTAGGCCACATCAATGTTCAGACGCTCTTACATCAAAGAATTGGTCAGTTGGTCCAGATTTGGTGGATACCTTCCCTGGCGTTCTACTGGTTGTTCCAGGTAGTTCCCACAGATTTCCAAGAGGATTCAAATCTGGGGATTTTGTGGGCCAGTCCAGATGTATGAATGCTCCTGAATGTAAATCATGCCAATCAGTCACACTTGCAGCCATGTGAACGCAGGAATTGTGCCAATCATCTTGGAATACAGGAATAGGAATGTTGTGTTCCTCGGTAACATGCTGAGCTATAGGGGAAACCTGGTAGTCCTGCAGCTCAATGTAGGCACTGTGGTTCAAATGTACTCTCAACTCAACCAAACTGCAAGAACCCATGCAGAACCCATGCAGTGACAGGGTTTCCTTCAGTGCGTAGATGGAACATTCTAGTTGCAGCTGGGCAACTGGTATCTTATCAGCTGCACTGATGGTGGTGAATAATGAGGAGACAGAGCTGAACATGTGGGTGTTTATTAGGAGGAACAGTGCAGTGCAGCTAACATGACTGCTAAAGCATTTGGAAATAGAAACAGAGCAGCAACAATGCTCTGATAAACAGCAGGGGGCGTGGTCACAGGCCCAGAGCAGGTATTATGTGGGTGGTGGATCATTCTCAACACTGCAGTGACACTGCCATGGTGGTGGTGTGTTAGTGTGTGTTGTGCTGATGTGAGTGGATCAGACACAGCAGTGCTGCTGGAGTGTTTAAACACTGTGTCCACTCACTGTCCACTCTATGAGACACTCCTACCTTGCTGGTCCACCTTGTAGATGTACAGTCAGAGATGATAGATCACCTGTTGCTGCACGGTGCAGTGTTGGTCTTGCTCTAGTCCTTCATCAGTACTCACAGGACACCGCCCACAGGACGCTGCCCACAGGACCCCGCCCACAGGACCCCACCCACAGGACGCTGCCCACGGGATGCTGCCCACAGGATGCTGTTAGCTGATTAATTTTGGTTGGTGGACGATTCTCCGTACAGGTGAGACACTGAGGTGTCCATTAGCACTGCTGTTTCTGATCCACACCAGCACAACACACACTAACACACCACCACTACGTCAGGGTCACCGCAGTGCTGAGAATGATCCACCACCCACACAATACCTGCTCTGTGGGGGTCCTGACATTGAAGAACAGGGTAATAAAGTATACAGAGAAACAGATGGACTACAGTCTGTAACTGTAGAACTACAGAGTGATACTATATGCTCAGCGGAGCTGATAACATAACAATGAGAGGAGGAGGAACTTACGAGATGATGATGCCGTTGTCGATGGAAAAGCTGTCCGAGGGAAGCCCCGCAATGGTCCAGCTTCGGATCTTCACAGGCTCTCCCAGAGTGTGCATCAGAGACACGTTCTTAGAGCAGGGGATCTCCCTGGACTTACACAGCCCAATCCACTCCTCTGTAGCGATCTGCAGGCACAGACAGCCCCAAAGCTACTGCACAGGCCACTATATGTGGTAGCACATTTTTCAGCAGATACACAATCATGCATTCCAATATGTGATCTTTAGGGTTCCTCCATGCAGATGTTCCGTTCACTTCAGTGTAATCTGACCAAAGGATGTTCTCACACAACCGTACTTCCAAAACATCTTAGCATGGCTAGCTCTGAGAGCCGGGGATCAGACAGCATAGTGCTGCTTACAAGCATTCAATAGTCAATATTAGCAACATTAACACTGACATCCTGGGTGAAGTGTTTCTCTGAACCTCTGAAGTGTTTTGAGATCCCGAATCAAGCTAAACACACCCGACATGTATTATTTGATCAATCCGAAATGCCAGTCTCTTTAATGCTAATTGGTCCTGGTTGGAGAATGATGTGCATCTTTCAGCATCAGCAACTCCAACTTCATAACCATCTCTGTCATTATCAGAGCTGCGTTTGTTTTGCCATCTGACGCTGTGATGTCTCGTCCCAGGCTGACGCTCCGTGTATTGATCTTGCGAGTATTTGATGGATGTCACACCAGCGCTTCAAAAAATGATACGGTGAGTAGAATTATCTTATATCTAGTTGATAGAACAATGGACTGGCCACACAGAAATCCAGAACCTCAACACCACCGAGTGTGTTTGGGGTTATTTGGATGGTGGGAAGAAGCAGAAACAGCTAAACCAGCTTCTAAGACTGAACTTTGGAGGGGTGTCTCTTTTGAGTCCCCTTGCGTGTTTAAGGTGGTAGTAACTTCAGGCTCCTGCAGATGAGGATGATGGGGCTATAAATCCCTGCGGGGTGTGAGTGACAGGATCCACATATTGAGAAGAGGCGGTACAGTGCAGTGAATGTCTCGTTCCATGTGTGGAAAATGGCTCCAAAGCAGATGTTAATGATTGGCTAAAAGGAGTGACTGCATATGAGCGTGTGCCAAAGACCATAGTGTGAAGGAAGTAGCTGAATCTGCAGGTGTATGGAAGTGGATGGCCATACGGGTCTACCAGCAGCGGCTAAAATCCCGGTCTACATGGAATTCTCCTCGGAATTGTGCCAGGGAAGGCATCCACCAATCACCAAATCATCAATTATTTGATGTAAGAACGTCTGAACATTGATGTGGTCTAGATCCAGAAACTTGTCCAGTACGTGCCAAATCCAATCCCAGCTGTTATTGGTGTTAATGGAGGGATTACACACTCTTAGGTATGTTTTGTGCATATGTGCATTTCTTGGATAAGTCATAATTAATGTACGTGTTTAATGGAGATGAAGTAAATGAAATGGTGGTCTTTGACATGTGCGCAGCTCTGTAGATGCTTAGACAGCTGCTGTGTGGTGGGAGTGAGATGTTTCCAAAGCTTTATTTTAGTGCTCTGTACAATAATGGCTTTGTAAACACGTGAATAATAGAGCGCCTCCATGATGACTTTTACGGAAGGACCCTCCGCGGTAAAAGATATTGCTTTCTCGGTGGAGAACGTGATGAAGTTAAAACACTCACGCCTCCTCAGAACCTCCGCTCCGAGTGCGTAATGTTATCTCCCAGCGTGCTCCCAAATATTTTCCCTGGGTTCATTCATTTTTCATGCCGATCGGCTGATAAAAATAGACAACTGAAGGGAGGCGTGCGCGCCGATAACGTCAGCGCAGAGAGTGTGAAGACATTTTAATATTGCTCCGCGTGTGGCTCATAAAAAACCATTAGGTTAAATATGTAGACACGCCGGGCCCGCGCTGGGCCCGCGCCGCCTTGCCCGCGTCCGACAAAGAGCCGGGAAGGAAATGAAATGGAGGAGCGGACGGCAAGGTGTCACACAGTCGGGGCGTACCGCCCGACAAACATGCGAATGCGTTTTCCGGCTGTGTGTCCTGTTTTCCTCTCTGTGTGGAACACGTGTCGCTTTCATACATGGAACCTCTTCAACTACACGCCCTGACTGCCCACTCCTGCCTACTCTGGGCTATGCATGCTCATGTGACCCCCCAGTGGCACAGTGGAGCAGCCTGTAGATCCATCATACCACCACAAACCCCGGCACAAAGGAGCCAAAATAGGACCTCCACCTGACTGTGACTGGTTCTAATCTCTGTGTTATATATTCTGAGACCTCCCCCTGACTTTGATTGGTTCTAATCTCTGTTATATGTTCTGAGACCTCCCCCTGACTTTGATTGGTCCTAATCTCTGTGTTATATGTTCTGAGACCTCCCCCTGACTGTGATTGGTCCTAATCTCTGTGTTGTATGTTCTGAGACCTCCCCCTGACTGTGATTGGTCCTAATCTCTGTGTTATTTGTTCTGAGACCTCCCCCTGACTGTGACTGGTCCTTACTCTATGTTATTTGTTCTGAGACCTCCCCCTGACTGTGATTGGTCCTAATCTCTGTGTTATTTGTTCTGAGACCTCCCCCTGACTGTGATTGGTTCTGATCTCTGTGTTATTTGTTCTGAGACCTCCCCCTGACTGTGATTGGTTCTAATCTCTGTGTTATTTGTTCTGAGACCTCCCATTGGCTGTGATTGGTCCTAATCTCTGTGTTATTTGTTCTGAGACCTCTCCCTGACTGTGATTGGTCCTAATCTCTGTGTCATTTGTTCTGAGTCCTCCCCCTGACTGTGATTGGTTCTAATCTCTGTGTTATTTGTTCTGAGACCTCCCCCTGACTGTGACTGGTTCTAATCTCTGTGTTGTATGTTCTGAGACCTCCCCCTGACTGTGATTGGTCCTAATGTCTGTGTTGTATGTTCGGAGACCTCCCCTTGACTGTGATTGGTCCTAATCTCTGTGTTATATGTTCTGAGACCTCCCCCTGACTGTGATTGGTCTTAATCTCTGTGTTATTTGTTCTGAGGCCATACATGGGTGGGTGTGTTCATGTGTATATGTGAGCAGAGGTGTCGGAGTGGATGGAGGTGGTGGCGGTGGTGGTTGTGACTCATTTCCTCACTTGCTAATACACAGCCGGTCAGAGCCAGTGATCAAAACATCTATCGTGTGTTTACCAAGCAGTCCAGTTATGCTAATGCAAAAACAGACTTTCCCACTTTCTCTAAGCTCGGCAAAGTGTTTCAACTTAATTGGGACCTCAGGGCTTCTTTCGTCTTACATCCACATAGTTAGATCAAAAATAATTGGCTTTAATATTGCAGGAGCCGGATGGCATACGGGGACCATGATGCCACTTAAATGGATCATTTACACATTTCCGAAGAGCTGTCTGGAATGACATTTGGCTGAAGTAGCGTCACCATAAGGGACAGCTGCAAGGTTGTACGGGTGCCAAAATAAGCCGAATTCTAACCTGAGACAGATCTCGGCCATTGCAGTTCTGTGGTGTAACATCTCAATATGTACGAGTTATTAATTTTTCAGGGGAAATTAACGAGGAGATTAGATAAAGCGCTAAAAGAGGAGTTTTAGATCTTGAGTTAAATGTGTTTGCATGCTGAAAATGGATAATTTGCACTTAACGACTGGTTGGTCTCTCATTAGTCTGCCTGTACCTGTCTGTAGCTGGAGGTGAAAGCCCCCAGGTAGGCCACTATAGCAGCTGAGATGAGGATGTCTCCGGTCAGGTTGTTGTAGAGCTCGCCCAGGTGTAGTGCGGTCTCACTCCAGCGGGTCTTCTCTCCACCCAAACCACCGATCAGCTGCTCCGCCCGCTCCAGCTTCTTACTGCACAGTTCCACCTATAGGCAACAGTCGAGAGATTGAGTTACTGACAAGGACTTGATTTCAGGGGGGCTACAGGAAGGATACGAGCGTCTATGACCCTAAAACAGGCTAATGTGCTGAAAAGCTGGTAGAATTCTCTCGTTTGGTGCAAACGACCAGCAGCGGACTGAACCAGGGCTCATCTGGAAGCAAACCCAGCAATTTGTTCAGTGGGCACCCGAGCATGAGTGGAGTGTTCACACCTGTCAAAACAGACCGTTCAACAGGTCCACAGCCTAATTCAGTATTCAAGCTTCCCTTCACCTGTGGTTCACACCTACGGACCACTCAAACTTCCTTCTTCGTTGGCAGGTGTGAACACAGAACCTTGACTAAGCAAATGAACCATATTCCGCAAAAGAACTGGGTTCTTTGTGGTTCCGTTCGCTTCTGGGAGTGCTTTTTCACAACGGTCCCAATCGAACCATGTCTGCGATGCAGTGTCTGTGCAAGCTACCTGTTTACCATTGTGTGCTCTGTTATTGCAGTACAAGCTGCTTCTAGCAGACGAGCAATAAACAAAACATGTGACCACAGAACTTATTATTGACTGGTTGAGCTGGACATCAGTGACCTGTTTCATTCAGAGTGACGCGGACCTAAACCAAAACCAGGTTTTGAGGGTAAAGAACACAGAGTTCTCTATTTTAATGCAGCACAGTGAGGGCAATAATTAGTTTTATCAAGGGTACAAGTGAGCGATAGATCACTAAGTGAGTGGAACACTTGTCAAGAAGGTGCTGCAGCACCACCTAGTACCCTGTAGGTGGGAGTAGGGAACACTGCAAGCTTGCTGCAACACTTGTTGCAGTGAAACCAGAAGGTGGTACAACTATGTCAATGTACCACAGCTGCTTCCATTGTGTAATATAGCCTTTGGCCCAGGACTCAAACACGCCTTAATTAACATGTAAACAACGTCAAATTTGGAAAACACTGGAAATCCAGACACACCAGTACAATAGCTGCACTAGCTACAATACAATCGGCCATGCAGGTGGTCGTTATACAGTTCATAGAGTGGGCAGGGCCAAGGACCAGTGGACCTGCTATTTCAAAATTAGTTGACCAATAGACACTAAGATTTTGGAAAACAATTTTCCACTTTTCCCAGAAGTAAGCAATCAACCGAGACATGTCTGGAGTCCAAATTGTACCTCTGTAGTTTAGAACTGGAGGTATGAGGCGGCCAACAAACAATAGAACTCAATAGTCACCCAAACAGCCTAAATCACTCCAATAAAAACACGTCCCTAAAACTTCTGATGCAGTTTAGGACACATAGTGAGCTGTTATCATGAAGAAACATGTTTCTGTATTTTCACTGGAGCAATTTTGGCTATTTTGGGTGACTATTGAGTTCTAGTGTTTGTTAGCAATGTTAGCCTTGCTTCAAAGGTTCCAAACTATATTAGCAAATTTGGATTTTCACCCAATAGACTACACCTGGGAAAAGTGGGAATGTCGTAGACTAACCCACCTGTGAACNATAAAGAGTTTTTAAGCAACGTGCACGTGAGAGACAGACGCAGCTGACTACAGCGAGGCATGAAGGAGCACTGAAGCATGCAACGGCGTCTGCTTTAGAATAGACCCCTCATATTCATGCGCTCGTGATGTAGCAAAACAGCTGGCAACAGACAGCGTGGATCCAGCTGAAGGACTGACTTCTTCTCTTCATAAACAGACCGTGTCTGGCTGATATGTATATCCTTAGATATCTGTTTAAAATCTGTTTAAAAGCAGTGGATGTAAACAGCTCCTGCGAGGGGGTGGGTGTGGGAGCTTTTCAAGATGCCAGCAAAGTGAGAACAATAGCTATTATATGAGGTTCTCACATGACATGGTGCTAAAACTTGAGACGGGTGACTAATTAAAGACAAAACCTGATAACCGAGTGGAGAAGATTAGTGAGATGCTCCCAGACAGGTGTGCTGCATGATGCAACAAAGCAACCAGACATCGCACCAGGCTCCGAGGCATGTGTACAAACACTGAGCAGGAACTCATGGAGGTCACAGACGGCAGGAGCTCCAGAGGTCATCGCTATGTAACCTAACTGGAACTATGGACGCTAAGTCCTACTCAGTCTATGGTGGAAGTTCATTCTTCTGGATTGCAGGGGGTGCTGGAGCCCGTCCCAGCGTTCATGGGGCGAAAGGCAGGAAACACTCTGGACAGGTGGTCCCAGGGCAGTTTCACAAACACTCACACCTAGAAGGGTCAACTTAGCATCTCCAGTTCACCTGCCTGCATGTCTTTGGACTGTGGAAGGAAACTGGAGCACCCTGAGGAGGAAGCCCACACAGACACGGGGATAACAGGTACACTCCACACAGAAAGGACCCCGGTCACCCCAGCTGGGAATCAAACCCAAGTTCTTCTTGCTGTGAGGTGACAGTGCTAGCCATTGCACCACCGTGACGCCCCCTTAAGTGGAAAAGTCCACCTTGTTCCTGTGCCCCGTGCTGCTTATAGACAGAACCTCTGGTGAAGTGTAAACAGACAAAAGCTGGCTAGCTTTCTGCTGCCTGCTCAGCCTGGGGGCAGAACACAGGTATACAGAGAACAGAGCAAAAAAACTAGGCTGTTAGGAGTGGTCCAGATTTGGTGGATTCCTTCCCTGGCACAATTCCGAGGAGAATTCCCTGTAGACTGGGATTTTATCCACTGCTGGTAGACTCGTATGACCGTATGCTTCCATACACCTGCAGATTCAGCTACTTCCTTCACACTATGGTCTTTGGCACACGCCCAAATGCAGTCTTTAGCCAATCATTAACATCTGCTTTGGAGCCATTTTCCACACATGGAACGAGACATTCACTGCACTGTAGCACCTCTTCTCAATCTATGGATCCCGTCACTCACACCCCTCAGGGATTTACAGCCCCATCATCCTCGTGCAGCGCCATCTGCAGGAGCCTGAAGTTACTACCACCTTAAACACACAAGGGGACTCATTTTTGAGCTTACAGTAGTTTAGATATTCATTCATATCTGCTGCTTCAGTATCCAACTATCCCTGAATATTCCACTGTCCTGTGTGTCTTAGTATGTACAGTAAGTACTGTATATATGGACTCTCTATACACTGTTTATCCTTTATGTAAGTGTTTTATCTTTCATTCATTACGTTATTACTATCATTGCTGTTATTTATTGCATTTACAGATAATTTTTTTTTCCAGAAGTTTCCCGTTTTAGGGCTCAATAACTGTTGCTATGAATCCTTATAGATGGTTTGGTTTCCCGGTGGGAAAAATGCTCTGGCAGAATGTGTGCCACTTCAAACCCTCCCTCTACATCATTACGATCTTAACGCTGATGCATTCAGGAAAGCAGGCTGTTACGTTCCTCGCCACGGCCAAATCCTTCCCATTGTGTTGAGCATTTTTCCCTTCCGGGCTTGCACGGATAAAAAAAGGAAGCTAAAATACTTTCAAAAAGAGGAAAAAGAAGTCTGAATAATAACCTAAACGCTCCCCCCTCACCTCCGAAAGAACTGGCAGCACTCTGGGAGAAGTTTCCGAGTTCGCCCCTGTGCATGCCAGCACCTGCATGTTCGACATGCTTGGGAGAGCATGGCATAAACAATTTTCCCCATTTGAAGAGGGAAAAACAGACAACCTGGAAAAATAAACACGGCGAGATGAGAGACGAGGGGAAGCGAAGGGGTGGGGGGGACATGAAAGGCGGTGAAATAGGGCAGAAAAAGACAGAAGGCCCTGGTGGTGGTTACCCAAACACCCAGTCGACTGACAGCCAGCCTCCATAGACAAATGAGAACAGCGCATATGTGTGTGTGTGTGTTTGTGTGTACACGCGAAGGGTGGGTTCCAAACAAGAGCTGCACTTTTCCGACTTCAAAGCCTGAATGGCGAGACGCACTGAAGGAAAGCAAACACAAAGAAGAAAAGACAAAACAGAAAAAAGAACACTGGGGGGCGGCAGGGTGTGGGGGGGGGTGCAAATCTTTTGAAGACCAAAATACTAACTAAACTCCTCAGAACGGGAGGATGTAAACAAAGCTCAGGCACAAAGAGCGGAGATCAGCGAAAGGGTGGAATTTGTCACCAGTTAAATGTTGCGAAACGGCAAAAAAGTCGATTGGCATCCAAAACTATCTGACATTTGTCTTTCGTCTCTGCAGATTGCTGATGAAAAAAGAGGAACGGCATTGCAGTGCTGGAAGAAGAGAAAGAGAGAGATCCGCGCAGCTGCAAAAAGAGAAATGTCAAAAGAGGAATATGATAATCATGAAATCAGTGATGCTAATAACTAAAGCGGCTGGTCTTGGAAAATATGGTGCAACATGACAGAACAGACTGGTGCACTGAATTTATGTGCCCATCATTTCAGCAGGAAACGCATCAAATTCTTCACAGCTTCTATCTGTTACACTCCAAATGCTTATGTGTAAAATGTTACCAAAAACAGCTCAATTCATCACACACTTTAAAAGTTATATACACTCATCATCAACAGAACAGCTACACCCAGAAGGAGGTGTGGGATTGCAGTGCTATTGGGAAGGAAGATAAAGGTTACCAGGAACAATAAATGATGATACATTTAGACTGATATGATCAATATTTATTGAGCTACACATACAGAAGTA
>CM067480.1:9435095-9467009 GCA_034552555.1 Semaprochilodus insignis
GTCAGGTACAGAGATAAGACCTGTCCTTGCTTACGTCACATGTGCAGCCGAGCGTGAAACTTGAATCATTTGCATGTCTCATGATGTCAAACCTACCCACCAAGTTTCATTCCTGTTGGCTGATTCTGTCTGGGTGCAGCTATTTGTGCAGCTGTTCTCTGATGATGAGTGTATTATATGTACTCAGTAATGTGTCAGATATTAACACACCTGTATTTATACTGCTATGTACACTACTGGACCGTCCCAGGCATTTCTAGGCAGTTCTCCAAAGTTCTAGACAATTCCGGTCAGTTCTATACATTTCTGGAGAGTTCTCACAGTTACAGAAGCTCCTTGAAGTCCCCTCAGCACTGAATGTATCGCAGCTGTTCCGGAAAACATTGTCCTGACCACAAAAGCCAAGTTTATGGGGACCAGTAGCGTTTTCAGTACATTTTAGGCCTAAAGAGTTAAAAGAACACACTTAGAACCCGGGAACAAGGACAACATCAGGAACGTAGTGTTATCCACATGGAAATGATGTGCATCGTTGAAACAAGTAAATTCAGCCGAAGCTAGACCAAAACCCTTCGCTCTAGCGTTTGCCGCTCAATCCGAATGGAAGCGATGCCCCCACTGACCTGATTCTCCAGGTCCACTTTTTTGTTCTTGTTTGCCTCCAGGGTCTCCTGCAGCTTGGCAAGCTTTTCCTGGACCTCCTTCAAAGCCACCTGCTTCTTCTGGAGACTCTCCATAGCCACCTTCAGCTCCCCCTCCGCCTGAGCCAGCTTTTCTTTCTTGGGGGCCACCACTTTAGCAACCCTGAGAAACACAGAGAACAAACAGAACAAAAGTCTTTACAAGCCCTCTGTGGCTCTGCTGACTGGCTGAAGGTGATGGGCTATTGTTACAGCAGCAGTGTTTCTATGGAAGTTAACTTTCTGCTCGTCTTGCTTTCTCAGTGTTCCAGTGCCCATGATTTTGCAGACGGAGGAACAGCACACTTGTCTGATGCCATCTGACAAATGGGGCACAGGACCTAATTAAGCGATTAGCACCCTACTACGATCTGTGGCATGTCTGAAGATGCCAACCTCAGTTTTGGAACAAGATGGCAAGAGGTAAAGATCTTAGTGACTTTGTAGATCTGTGGGAAGATCAGGCTGGAAATTGTGGTCAAGTGCGCACATTCAGTGACGGTGTTGCTCGTGCATTAGTGTGATTTGTAAGAGCAGTTGTTCCTCAGGAACCAGGAGAACATGCAGTGCAGAAACCCCTAATTACCCCAATGACCATCTGAGAGGCCAGTGGTGCTAAACCATCCGCACTGGTCTACACAGATATGATCTGGTCAGATGGTGATGTGAATTATCAGAGATCAAAACGAGGCATAATAGTGCAATGCCCCGATTGGGCTCATTTTGGGCGAGCGTGCAGGCCACACCGTTCATTGGAACTCTCCAGGAGGCTCCTTGAAAAGGTTCTGGACAACTTGGGCCCAATGGCATGGTGCACTATCCTGCTGGAATATCCCATCATTGTTGGGAGTCATACATGGAGTCCATGAGGAGCTGTAAACGGTCACCAAGGAGTGAAACATAGCGGGCACCGGCCAATGACGTTTTTAGGCGGACCAGTGGACCCAACCCATGCCGTGAGAACACACCCACTAACATCTTTTCTAACATCTGTATTTTCTTACCACTCCACTGTCCACATGTTTTCTTTCCTGCACTTTATATGTAAATAATACCGTGTTTTGCAAGTCTGGTTCGACACTAACTGCATTTCACTGGCTCTGTACCTGTACTCGCACTGTATTTCCCAAACTCACTTGTCATAGGAGTCCATTGCGCAGACCCATTTGCAGAGCCCCTCGGCAGCCGTGGAAGCCGTTCGAATCTTCTCAGGGACGAAGTCAGGATTGGTGATATACTTGTTGCGGATGACGGTCATGTAGGCCGACGGAATGTTGTCTTTGTTGTATTCATGCAGACTCTGAAGGAACTTCATGTCACCCAGAAGCTTCTTGGCCGGGCCCCAGAAGTCCTCTACCTTCTTACCAGAGCCAGAGGGATCGGGAATCCGGTCAGGTTTGATGCCCTTCAGGATGCAGATTGCTTCCATCACTAGCTTGACTCCAGCCGGGGGACTCTTCATTGACTTCACCACAGTGATGTCCTACAGATCAGGGCATATTGTAAGATCAAGAACTGTCAGGAGCAGTTATCAGAGAGCAATAAGTTCACTGACTCAACAACCATACATATATTTACCTGTGGGGTGAGTGTATCGAGCGCAGCCAGAGCTGACTCCAAGATGGGCAGGGCTACAGCCAGGTCCGCATCACATTCATCTTTGATGGCCTTGGCGGCCATGGCCTGCTCATTGGCCACTGCTTCGTCCACACGGACCACTTTCTCTGTCTTAGCCACCTCTATGGACTCATGCTCGATCACCACCATCATCTCGTCCACCTCTTTGCTGGCCACGCGAAGCTGAGGCTGAAGCGCCTCCAGCTCCACCTGCATGGTGGCCACCTGAGCGGAGGCTGACTCCAGTTTCTCCAGACCCACCTCGTAACGCTGCTTCAGCTTCATCACCTCACTGACAAAGACGAGGAGACAGCACATTGATGTCAGGGTCATCTCTGTTGTTAACCTATAGGCTAGGTAATGACAGTGCAGTGCCACTGACGTGGTGGTGTGTTAGTGTATGTTGTACTGGTGTGAGTGGGTCAGACACAGCAGTGCTGCTGGACACCTTGGGGGGGTATCCTGTGGGGCAGCGTCCTGTGACCACTGATGAAGGACTAGAGGTTGACCAAGACTGCACTGTGCAGCAGCAGATGAGCTATCGTCTCCGACTGTACATCTACAAGGTGGACCAGCAAGGTAGGAGTGTCTAATAGAGCGGACACCCCAGTGCTGGGGGGGGCTTTATACCCCTCTAGCTCATGGCTTGGCATTGGACACGGTGACCTGAGGCTCATAGAGGCATTTAAAGGACACCATAAGTGCACCTGAAATGAGCTGAATTCGCTAATTAGGAGGGGTGACTAGATAAATTTGGACATGTATTGCATATCTAGACTGATCAGCTCTGATAAGGAGCATTAAACACAGTGTGGGGATGTTAATATGAATGTATAGCACTGTTAGCCTGAGGCTAACATATAACATAACATGCAAATCCCACAGGTGTGCTAGATAATTAGCATTTTCCTGCAGGTGGTCAGTTCAGAAACATACACAGACATTCTCTAACAGCTAACTCTAGGCAAGACATAACCGAACAGCCAGTTCCAGACACTGAAGAACCTTACGTTCTCCTGCGTTCCAGCAGAACTTTAAAAGTGGAGATGAGCTCCAGGTAGGAGGTGGGTGTGACGTAGTTGTAGCGCTGCAGCTCGTTGAGGAAGCGTGCTGAGAGATTGATGGTGGAGGTGTGGAAGCTCTGACACATGTCGATGCAGCCTGCGCGGGCGTCATCCGTCATCTCGATGTCCTCCAAGAAGCGAGACGCCACTGCCTGCAGAGCATCCTCGGGCCAGCTCTTCAGGGAGAAACACAAGGAAGGGGGTTAAACCGTGGCACTCAGTGGGCCTGGTGGAGATAAAGAGATGAGGACGTGGTCTAACGCCGTAGATCTAGGGTTTGGCGATTTCCCTGCTCAAACAAACCCAATGTAACCCAGCTGGTGTGCTTGAGCATCACCACACTGTGCTGGACTCCAGCCACCCAGTACTGTAACTGGATGGGGTCATTCCCATGTTCCCAGGGTTCTTTGCTCACTGGGCCCTTTATTTACATGCTGAACTTTCTAGTAAACAGGTCTATGTTTCCAGGCCTCTATGTTTCCCAGTATTGCCGCAATCATAATTCCTCATCCATATCTCACATCCCTACCTTGAGTGTGTTTACAAACTTACAGTCTTACAGTCGAAAGTTTAGGTACACCCCCATCTAAATGGATGTAGTTGGTAATCTTAAAGACTCTACAGTCTTACACTTAACAGCTCCAACTGATGAGAGTCTGAAACAGTACATATCCTGATATCCCACATATACTCTTGATGTACCACAGTATGATATTTCTCCATATCTCCACCTCTAATATATATTTAGTGGTGTCAAAACTTTGATCTCTCTGCACAGTGTAAAAGCTCTAGTTCTCCTTTCAGTTTAGTGAATATTCATGATGGACCGACCAATGGAATTGCTCCAAACCTGCTTAGAAATAAACCTTGTTCTATCAGCCTCTACTGCAGGTTAAGAAAGCTGGTTCACCCTCCTGTAAAGTTCCATTTTGGAGGTTTTTAAGGTGGACTGTATAATTCCATGAGGGCTATTTTATAGGTTGATGTCTTTAAACATACGGAGAACCCGCTATGAGGAGCAGTCCTCTAAACTTTTGACTGGTAGTGTATATAGTCTTATGTTTTATATTGAGTAAATAAAATCTGATCTGTGTTTATGTGAAGGCTCCTTCCCTTATTCTGAGTGACCGTTTGAGTAAACAGGAAGCATCTGTTGTATGACAGACACCATTTAAATGGTTTTAGTCATAATTATAGCATTTTATTTCATTTGGCATCCGTGCAAGCAAGCAAAACTGCTACAGCAACATCCGCCTTCAATCTCAATAATGTATCTAACAAGCCCTTCACAACCTGTAGGCACCATGTTAAGAGTTACACAACTAGCAACAACAAAGAACAAAGGCTGTTGCACCACACAAAGCAGTTACTTAAGAAGCCCATTAAATCTACACCTAGTTTCAATCACAGAAACCATCGCATGCTGCACCCTGATGTTAGCCATGATCTCAGGAACCCTTCCATATTTTCCTTTCTGCCGTGATCAGACTACATGATGTTCCTGATTAGGCTAGCATAGTGCAATAAATTCTAGCTGTTCCTTGGTCAAGAGACTGTAAACACTATACGTTTGATGCTGACCAATCATTGTTCACGTCCTTGCACAAGTTCATAGGTCACCGATGAGAAAGATCAGGAACCTGGCAATCATGGCTGGAGAAGCACTATGTGTGATGCTGGCAATTTTGTTTTCCCGAAAAGAAAGAACAAATAAGCGACTGTAGCGCAGTTCCTGGGGGTCAGGAAGAGGGCATGACTGTCCTTCAAACAGAACTAAGGAATGTGTTAACATGGGAACCGTTTCACTCTCACAGAAGCGCTTGGAATTGAGCTGTTAGTTTGTAGCTGTTGTGATTAGCGCTTAGCTGTTAGCATTTTGGTAACGTTTGTGGCGCTGTTTCAGTTCTGAGCGGATGTTGTTGTGGTATATGTGATTTGTGACTTGTTGATGCACCTGATGGCTGCAACAGCATGCTTACCTATGTGCACCAAAGACTGCTCGTCCACTCATCATCAAAACAATATCTGCACCCAGAAGGAATCAACTGTCAGGAATGACACTCGGTGGGTCGGTTTGACATCGTGAGACATGCAAATGATTCAAGTTTCACGCTCGGCCACACATGTGACGTGAGCAAGGGTGGGGCTTATCACTGTATATGACTGACCCAACAGCCACGATACAGACATCCAGCAAGCAGTCATGCCCTCCATGAGTCATCCTGTTAGTGCAGCACCATTGGCAGACGGCTGCACCACGCAGACTCTTACAACGACTGCCCTTAACACCACGTCAACGTCATCAAAGACTACATTGGTGTTGTGCCAGACTGTCATGCAGTGACTCAGAATGGCAGTGGGTCATCTTCTGTGACGACTCCCGTTTTTGTCTTGGTGGAGGCGACTAACGAGTCCGTGTGTGGAGGCACCGTGCTCAGCACCAAGATGAACGGTTTGTTGTCACGTGTCACACGTCCAGAAGGCCTGGTGTCACCCCACCTCCACCCCTACTGCACCATCTGCAGGAACTGTGTGAGAATATTGAAGCTGCATGGGATGGATTATCACAGGACACCATTAGGAACCTCTACAACTCCATGCCGAGACGTCTGGCATGCTGGGTTAGCAAACACGGCGGCCCGACGCCATACTGAGAGACACTACTTCTGTATGTGTAGCTCAATAAATATTGTCATATCAGTCTAAATGTATCATCATTTATTGTTCCTGGTAACCTTTATCTTCCTTCCCAATAGCACTGCAATCCCACACTTCCTTCTGGGAGCAGCTGTTCTATTGATGATGAGTGTATTAAATCCATGTTGTAGGATTTAAATTCAAAATGTGATAGACGTTTTGTTGGGGTGTTGTGTGGCATCCTAGACACCACATTGCTGTTCTTTGATTATGTCACCCATTTCTCGGTCCTGATGTTGCAAACTTGTGCAGTCTGATGTCGGCATTACTTACAGTACAGTATCATATTGAGGTATGATTATCATATAAAGAGCTTACAAAGAGCTGGACGCAGGGTCCTGGCAACACTCCTAAACCACTCAAATAAACACTTTCTAAGTTCATACTGACAGGGATCACTGTGAAAGAAATGCGGTCCTCACCTGGAACCAGTCTATGGTGCAGCAGTTGATGAGGGCGGGGAAACGTCGCAGACGACCTCTAAAGGTGTCCCCTATGGGACTCATAGCAAGAACCACATGCAGCTGGCTACGGCAGCGCTCAAGGAACATGTTGAAAAGTGCCAATGGGCTTCCGTCTGTCTGCTTGTCCCGTTCCC
Organism: Semaprochilodus insignis; assembly: GCA_034552555.1. Taxonomy (NCBI): domain Eukaryota; kingdom Metazoa; phylum Chordata; class Actinopteri; order Characiformes; family Prochilodontidae; genus Semaprochilodus; species Semaprochilodus insignis. The sequence goes on from CM067480.1 coordinate 9,441,752, forward strand.
GCTGGCGGTCCAGGACTCGCATGCGCTCGCAGATCTCCTGCTTCTCATCCACAGCAAAGAGGTTGGGCACCTCCCCTGTGTTGAGCAGGTTGCTGACATCTTCCAGGAAGGACTCCATCTTGATCTGGGTGTCGGTGAAGAGGAAGACGCCATGGGTGTCGGCAGATGTGGACTTACGGAGGATGAGCTTGAGATCTTCGCGCCACTCTGCCGTGCCATAACTTTTTGAGATCTCCACCTGGAAGAGCTCCGTCTCGGCCATGTGGGCAGCCAGGCGGGTGAGGGACTGCCGACCGCTCCCCCCGACGCCCACAAGGAGCGCGTGACCACGAGGCTGCTTGAGGACGCGGGAGATCCTACAGACGTGCTCGATGGCGAAACGGAAGAGTACCAGGTTCATGGGTGCCTTGCTGACATTGTTGAACTCCTCCAGGTGGGACTCCACTACCTGGCGCAGCTGTTCCAAGTCGCCCACCTCACGATAGTTGCGGTCTTCGCCCTTGGGGTCATGGAAGTCGCAGAACATAAGGCTGCGCAGGTCATCTTCTGTCACACGGCCATCCGCATCGAAATCCAGGTGCTTGAAGAGCTGGTGGAAGTTCTCCTTAAGTTGGGACTGGCAGACTTCCTGCAAGAAGTCCACTATCCAGGTGCGGTCAGCCGGGTGAACCAAGCGGTCATAATACACCCTCTGCACCTGAGGCAATAGAAGTACCACATGTCAGATCATGGAGTTGTTACTGTGATTTTGCTACATGTCATTACATACACTGCCTGGCCAAAAAGAGTTGCCGCTTGAATTTAAACGAGTCGTTGGTTAGACAATTACTGGAGTGATCAATATGTCTCAGCTGATTGACTGATACAGTGATGCAATCTCATTTCCATGTAGGAAGGCGTGTCCCTTTTCCAAGGAAAACATGTTTCTGTGTTTCAGAAGGGTCAGATTACTGTCCGGCATCCAGCAAAGAAAACAACTAAGGAGAAGCTGGAATGACTGGAATTGGGTTCAGAACTGTCTAGCACATTACTAACACCTGGAGGGAGATTGGAGAATCGGGAAATTCAGAGAAGGAATGGGGTCAGTCTGTGACTAGAGGTCATTTAAACTCTCTGTGAAGGTACAAAAATGGAAAGTCGAACTCACGACTGTGTTTAACCGTGACAGTAAGATCATTCCCACACGACTAGAACTCACAGGATCGGGACTAAACAGCTGTGTGGACATAAGAAGACCACTTGTTAGTGAGACTAATCAGCTTCAGTCTGCTAGGAAGTATAAAGACTGGACTCTGGAGAGTCCAGACTGGTCCTATTCCAGAGCGATGGGAGCATCAGGGTAAGAAGGAAAGCTCAGGAAATGACGCACTCATCATGCATAGTGCCCACTGGACAAGCCTCTGGAGGCAGTGTTGTGATCTGTGGGGTGTTTCAGTTGGTCAGGTCAAGGCTCAGCAACGTTATGTGATAATAAAATAAGGTCAGCTGACCACCTGAATGACCAGGGTATGCTATCAATCAAATGTTCTTGCATGATGGCACGGCCATATTCCAGGACGGCAATGCTGAGATTAATTGGGCTCAGATTGTGTAAGAGTGGTTCAGGGAACATAATGAATCATCTTCACACCTGTTTCCACCAAGAGAGTGCCAGTGCTCGTGCCCATGCTGGTGCTGGTTCCCAGGCTCTGCTGAACCCGTTAACCCGTTGAGAGCTGAGCGATTACGTATCAGGAGGTGGGCGGTCCTTAGCCCGTAAGCAAAAGTTGGCGGACAGCGCATACAAACAACATGGCGGAACATGTTCTTCTAGGACAAACTGTACTTCCCGCTTTGAGGGCATATATCTTACTATCCAGAACCAACTCTTTCAGCATCTGTGCTCAGCCCAGAGGGATCGTCATAGACAGCGATTACACGTTTGTACGTGTTTCCTCTGTCCGTTATGAAGGTGGGTAAAGCAGCACGTTAAGCTTCTATGCTATCTGTAGTGTGTCTCACATTACAGATCTCCTGCACGGATTAAAGACCAGAGAGTTTATGGTCCGGCCGCGAAACAGTTTCTTTGCGTTGGAAAAGTGCAGAACGGTTCAAGACTTTGGCACTGGCACCATGTTGGTGGAAAAGAGTCCAACAGACTCAGAGTCCTGATCTTAACCCTCCAACTCTATGGGCCGTGCTGCAAAAGGCTGACCCTCCATTTGTCGATGCAAGATCTCAGCCAAAAATGGATGCAGCTCTAGATGGAAATGAGTTTTGTGACGTTGCATAAGGTTGTTGAAACAGTGGCACGGCAATCCAACTAAAAATTAGAATGCACAACTTCTACGTTTTGGGCAGGCAGTGCGCTTCATATAATGAATTACACTGATTAACATTCTCCTCTTCTACTCAGGAACTCAAATGTGGTATCAGTGTCAAGTTATTACTATATTACAACATGTTTTTATAGTCACCAGAGAGCTTTTCAGAGCTTGTTTAGCTCCTAAACCCCACGAAAAGCCAATCCCCAGTGTTGTACAGTATTTTACAGTGTGATTATGGTGTGGTTGAGTAGGAGGAGCATTACCTCATGTACCCAAAGGCGTTTAACAGCTTTAGGGTCATCTGCAGTCTCTGGACGAGATAAGCAAACCCCTTGGATGACACGGGAGAAATCTCGCAGGTTGAAGAGATAATGGGACTTGGCTGGCGTGGGCAGCAGGTTCTTTGTGGCTTCCTTATACACGGCCATGGTAGCAGAAACTATCTGAGAGGTAAGGCTGGCAAAAGGCTTCGGAAAGGGAAGTCTGAGAACAAGGAACACATGATCCGACATGCTAGTGTGACTACCAAGGAGAGAGATGTCCAGCTAGTATGAGCTCCAACTAGCTTACCTTCATTACTGGAAAGGTCTGAATTATGAAGTATGTATTCTGAATCGATCATATGACAACTTAAAAACAACATCATATGCTCATAGCGACACAGCAAGAACAGCTAAACTGAGAGAAAACTATTTTGCTATTACTATATTATTTATACATAGCACATTTACCGTATGGTCAAGTGCCAGTCCAGGATCCTGGAGAAGATGGTGTACATGGTTTTCTCATCAAATTCATTGATCGTTACTGTGTTAAAATGGCGGAGGAAGCGAGGTGTCACTGGGTTCCTCCCACCACCTGAAAATAAGAGCCAAAAAGAGCCAGCACATAAACCAAAACCCTTACAATACAGGTTAAGGACAGTGGAGGAGCAGTTCCTGGATACTCGGTAATTAGGCTTCCCTAGTTAACTTCCCTAGGTAACTTAACACTGTCACAGAGATAACTTAACAAGTGATGTCATTAGGAGTTTTATTCAGACCAGGGTGGTTGGGCTGGGACAGAATTTAGTTGGATTTGGAGAGAACTGAGCTGCTCTACAGTCAGGTAGAGACTGAAACTTAATTGGGCTGTAGTTCGGTAAGCACAGAATTCTGCAGGCTATAGTCATGTACCGACAGAATTTTGTCTGGTTGGGACAGAATTTTGTTGGGCTACAGTAAGGAACATAATTTTCAGGTCGGGACACAATTTTTTAGTCAGATACGAACAGAATTTTGTCAGGTTGAGACAGAATTGTCCTGTTGGGGCAGAATTAAATCAGTTTATAGTCCGGTAGGTACACAGTTTTGTCAGGTTGGGACAGAATTTTTGCTCGTCTGGTATAGAATTTGATTAGGTTGGGACAGAATTTTATTGGGCTGTGACAGAATGTTGTCAGGCCACAGCCAGGGACAGAATTTTGTTGGGTTGGGACAAGATTTTGTTGTGCTACAGTCAGGAACATCATTTTCAGGTTGGTACACAATTTTGTCAGTTTATAGTCAGATATGAACAGAATTTTGTCAGGCTGAGACAGAATTGTCACGTTGAGGCAGAATTCTGTTGGGCTACAGGCAGAAACAGAATTCCATCTGGTTGGGAAAGAAGTTTTTTGGGTTGCAACAAAATTTTGATGAACCACAGTCAGAAACAGAACTTTGATGGGTTTGGACCGAATTTAGTGGGGTTGGGACATAATTTTGTTGGGACATAATTTTTTTGGACTACAGTCCGGAACAGAAATTTGTTGGACTGGTAAATAAAATTGTTGCATTTGGATAAAATTTTGGTGGGGTTGGCACAGAATTTGGTTGGGTTTGGACATAATTTAATGGGGTTAGGACTAAATTATGTCGGGAACAGAAATTTGTCAAGGGACAGAATTCCGTCTAGTTGGGATATTATTTTGACAGTTACAGTCACAGAATTCTGTCAGGCTACAACAGAGTCTACAGTCAGAGTCGTTGTGTCAGTTTACACTCAGGTTAGAATTCGAAACTTGGTGCTGTGGACTGGGCTCGGCCGGGCCAGACCAGATGAGCTTTATTCAGGTTTAAGTGATAATTTCAGTCCTGATTGACTGACTGAAGATGTGACTCACCTGGAGGCCCCATGGCACACATGATCTGGATGTCCACCAGGTTGATCATGGAGCAGTCCTTCATGTCGTACCAGTTCCAATGGTCCAACCACTGACGGAGAAGCTCCACTGGGGGCTGTGCCCCATACGTCTCCCTCGCCGGCATGTTCACATCATCCACAAACACCACCTACAAAGCAAACATCTACATGTTCATGCCTTTATTTTAGGACACTGAGCTCACACGCTGTCAGTGAATAATGAGATTTCTTCAGCTTTACACGTCTCCCATTCCTCAGAGATCAGGGGTGCTGTTACAGTCTGACACTGGCGGTATGAATACATGCTAGTTGCATGTAAATACTAATGAAATACTAGACACACACAAACGTAGCAAATAGATACAAGGCAGCGTGTCAGCGTATAATAGAACTGGACAGCAATAACAATGCACTGCTGTTGGTATCATATAAATACACATGAGGGATCATAAACGTCTGAATGCTTTCATATCACTCCACAGTGACGGCACAAATTACAATAGACCGATATTATTACACACCATGACAGAAGCTCACAGCAGCTGAATGAAATTAAAGGATAACTTATATTTCATAATTATGTTGTGTAATAACGGATAATCATAGCAAACCGTTTTCTTTCCCAGTGGTGGGCCAAACACTCCTTTGCGTCTCTTGTCCAGCTTGGACATGATGATGTTCTGGGTTTGAGCAGCTGTGGTTTGAGCTGAAAAGTTGATGAGCAGAGGGTTGTACACGTCCTTGTTCAGGCGATTCAACAAGAAGTCCTGTGGAGGGGAGAAGATGTTCAATTAATCTCATCGGCAGGGTTCGGGGCACAAGCTCTACAATCATCTCCGACTTTATTAGGAATGCCTACCTTGTACAGCTTTCCACTCACTGGCTACATTCACCATTGATCAAGTTCTGGCCACTGCGGACCAGGCTTACACAATCATCTCCGACTTTATTTGGAATGCCTACTTTGTACAGCTTTCCACTCACTGGCTACATTCACCATTGATCACTTTCTGGCCACTGCAGACCAGGCTTTATGTGGGTGGTGGACCACGGCCACAGCTGTAGGGAAAAGTGAGGGAACTGTTTGGAATGATCTGGAATTCTGCATTAATTACTGTTTATGTGTTAACCATCACCTAGGTCTTCATCACTTGCCACTGTCGCCTATGGCTTGCTCACTAGGGGCTTGGACCCGGATTCTCTACAACCGTTGTAAAAAATGCTATAGGAATAAATTTGACTTGACTTGGTTGGTTGGTGAATCACTCTGAGCCTACAGTTCCAGAAAAGGTAAGTGAACCGTTTGGAATTAGCAGGATTTCTGATTTGGACTTTTCATGTCTTGTATTGAGTAATTTCTACAGTGCAGTCTGGAAACAGTAAGTGAACCTGTAGATCCTCCTTTAGCAGCATCACCTCCACCTAACGCTTCCTGTAGCTGCTAACAAGACCTGAACTGAGAAGGAATTCTGGACCATTCCTCCTGCAGGTGTGTTTCAGTTCATCAGTGTTTCTGGGATGTCCTGCTTACACAGGCCTATTCAGGTCCTACCACAGCACCATCTCCATAGAGTTCAAGACTCGGTCATTCCAAACACAGATCTTCTTCTTCTCCAGACATTCTTTAGGTGGTTTACTTGCATGCTTCAGATCATCGCGTTGTTGCATCACCCAGCGCCTGCTCAGCTCAGTTCATGGACTGCTGTCCTCACATTCTCCTGTAAAATGTTTTGATCGTTCCCTCAATGGCCGTATGGTGTCCAGACCCTGAGGCAGCAAAGCAGCTCCAGACCATGATGCTCCCTTCACCATGCTTCACAGTTGGGATGAGGTTTTGGTGTTGGTGTGTATCCGTGCTAAAAAGTTCCACTGTAGTCTCATCTGTCCATAGAACGTTTTCCCATAAGCACTGTGTAACATCCAGGTGGTCTTGGACGAACTTGAGACAGGCTGTAATGTCTTCTATGGACAGCAGCAGCTCCTTTGTGGTGTCTTTCTAGGAACACCGTTCTCGTTCAGTGTTTTTATAATAGTGCACACATGAACAGGTTTCTACAGTCAGAGAGTGTAGAGTGTGTAGATCTTCTGCGGTTGTGTTCTTTCTCTCCTCTTTCAGGAACCCTGTTGTGCTCTTGGAGTGACCTTAACAGGACGTCCACTCCAAGGTACAGCAGCAGCAGTCCTGAATGTTCTCCACGTATAGACTGTGTGTCTGAGTGTGGGTTGGTGTACCTGCAGGTCTTCAGCAGTGCTTCTGTAGGGTTTTCCAGCGACATGTGTCTCTATAACGCGTCTCCTGAGCTCTTCTGAAAGGTGTTCATGGTCCATACTGACCTCTCCTGAGAAGAACAGGTTGGTCAGTAAGCAGGCTTTGTGTGGAGCCTGTATGTAATGGGTGAAGCACCTGTGAACACCACACTTCCAATCTCAGCTCCTGAGCTCAAACACCTTTTACCAGTTAGCTCCTGGAGAGTCATTAACACAGAGGTTCTCTTACTGGTTCTAGCCTGCAGTGTGGATGTTCCTCAGTGTGCTCAGTAACAGACAACAGCACAGCTGTGTATGTGTTAGTAGTGTAGTTAGAGTGTTTGTCTGTAATTGTGACTCAGAGCAGCTATGTGGTCAGGAATTGACCAATGATGAAGGTCCTGAGGTTCATTAACATGAATTGTAACTGTAGACCAGGAGGTGGAGCTAGAAGGTAGGTATTACCTAGAACATAGAACATGTAGTTTTTGCAGGACATCAGAATATTTAGCGCTAAACATTCACATATTCTCATATACACTGAAAATGTAAAACTCTTCCGTAGCTCATTTCAGAGATTAGCTAACAAACGTTCAGCTGCAATTAGCTACAAAATACCCAGGAAATACGAACCAATGAAAGCAACATTGCCTCAAACGCCAGCTGAGGCGGTATGTACATCCAAGTTCTTGCAGTCAGAATCATTTTTATCTGATGCCCTTAGAACAAACTGTAATAACACATAACAGCTGCACACAGCCCATACTTCTCATGGGTCAAGTGGGCGACGGCCAATAAGCGCAAATCGAATTCTGTGAAAAGGCCGCATGCTGTACTCGAGCTCCTGGAACAGGTTGTAAGACACCAGGCATGCGACACATAGTGTCTGTTTAACCACTCGAAGGCCTCTGAAAGAACCCTCATCTGACAAATGACGTGATTTCACATTCGCCTCCTCAATCAGAGCCATGAAGTCATCCGCACCTGCCAGGCGATTCAGCCGCGGAATAAGAACCCCGGAACTTTATTCCCTTTCAGCCTTCAGCTCCTTTTACATCAGCGTTTAATGCAGATGCGACACTTTAAATACATTAATGATAACGCCTCGGCTCCGTCTGTGTACGTGAATAGATCGAATGAGAGAGTAAGAGGGCGAGAGAGCGATGCTGAGCGCCTAGTGATGCACAGGGATGAAGATTCCGATTGCTTTAAAATCCCTGTTAAAGGCATACTGAATCCTGGCCAGGCCCACACAGCAGTGTACACTGTAGTATCTCATACTGACAGATTACAGTGTAAAGACATAACTGATTCTTTAAAGCTTCAGCACAGCTAGCCACAAAAATGGATTCAACATGGCTTCCAGCAAATCATGTGACAAATTGGAACACTGCTATTGGTTTCCTCATGAAATGAGCAAAAGACCAATCTGTGGCTACGCTGTACACTACGCAATACCATACAGCGTACCCTGCGGTGTACCCTACAGCGTACCCTACAGCATACCCTACGACGTACCCTATGGAGTCTTTTGCTCCTCATCATACGGTGGAACACAACATTCCTATCCCTGTATTCCAAGATGACAGTTCTGGCGTTCACAGGGCTGCAAATATGATTGATTGACATGATGGTCATTCAGGAGTATTCACACATCTGGACTGGTCCCCAAAATCCTGGACACAACCAGTAAAACTCCAAGGGAAGGCATCAACTGACCAATTCTTTCATACCAGAGTGTCTGAACATTAATGTGGCCTACATCCAGAAACTTGTCCAGGACATGCCAAATCCAGTCACAGCTGTTATTGGTCACAGAGGCCAGATTTGGTGGATGCCTTCCCTGCCACAATTCCCTGTAGACTGGGATTTTAGCCACTGCTGGTAGACCCGAATGACCGTACGCTTCCATACACCTGCAGATTCAGCTACTTCCTTCACACTATGGTCTTTGGCACACGCCCAAATGCAGTCACTCCTTTTAGCCAATCATTAACATCTGCTTTGGAGCCATTTTCCACACATGGAATGAGACATTCACTGCACTGTAGCACCTCTTCCCAATCTATGGATCCCGTCACTCACACCCCGTCATCCTTGTGCAGCACCATCTGCAGGAGCCTGAAGGTACTACCACCTTAAACACACACGGTGACACATTTTCTGTCCGGGGAGCGTATATATTCTAAATACTGCAGTGACTGTAGTCTATAGTAACAGTACAGTGTCCAGTCTGTTAAAAGCATTCAAGAATTCCTGAACATCGTCAGATCCCCGTCCTCTAGGCTGCTTCTCCGAACATGTGGGTCTGCAACGTGTCCCTGTCCCGTTTCCTTCACTAAAAGTAGAGAGACCTACAAATGTACTTTGCCTCGGAGCGCATCTGGGTCGGTGTTGTGCTTGTAGTTGTTAATCTACAGCGAGCACGGGCCTAGCAGGAGGGGGGTGAGCAGCTACCGTGTGAAGCCGTGTGTACGTGCATGTGTGTATAAAATATGGGCATAACGAGGCGGGTAATGGATGAGGCTGTTAGGGTGATGGATCTCCAGCTGGCTGCATCGCTCCCTGCGCACTCCACCAAAAATAGAGTGCTGGAACAGAGGAGAGACGGGAAGGGGTGGTGATGGGACGGGGTGGGGCTGGGGTGGAGACGCGGCAGGTCGCCGTCTGTCTCGGCCCGTCAGATCGTTTATCATGACTTGCTGACATGCCTGAGCTCCACACACACACACACTCAAACACACGCTCCGACTCCCGTGGCGTTCTGTTGCCGCCACGCTCAACCGGCCATCCTGACAGGGAGGTGTGTAGAGAGGCAGCGGGAAGCCCCTCCAGCGCTTAATGCACAGTTGCAGCCCCCTACCTTCACTAAATGTTTCTCGGGCGAACAGGGTTGCTGTGTGTAGCTGTTTACTTCTACCTGTCTACTGCTGTTCCCTCAGAGACCCGCTAATAGCCTGAGCCTTCTTCTGGAGGAGAGCCTCGCCGGACTTGCTTCATGGCTAAAAGAGCAAGAATCAACAGCGAGACCTCCTGTTACTCCGTGGAGAACTGTGACTGTTCCAGCTGGACCTTCGGTTCGGGCCATAAATGTCCATGAACACATTTCTGACTCCACTGAGTTTGCTCAGAGTTTGCTGATAATGATTTTGTTTAATCAGGGTAGAGCTGAAAGCGAGACTGACCTGTATCACCTGGATCAGCTTCTAGCTGTAAGCGACCTTAAAGCATCTGAATACTGACCTGCAAACACCTTAAACACAGGCAACATGGAGAGACTCTTTCAGTTCAGCTTCTATTACGGCATATTCACACTTGTCCCGAATACTCGTCCACACCACGGACTGATTCTGGGCTCGTTTGGGGGAGGGGCTTGTTATTGCTTGTTTGCTTTCATGCACAAGAACTCCAGAACATCCAAACCGTGGATCGATTGCACAATTCCATCCATCACTTATTCTGCTTGGATACAAACACTCAAGCAGCGAGGAACAGCACTTTTATGATGCATGGCAGTTCGCCGTCAGGCGCACCTGCAGACAAGGAGCTGTTCTGGTATGCAGGTCCGTCGTGTGTGCATCTCCATTCTCTCAGTAGGTCTTTACTGTAGCTCGACACTGATACACTGCTCGAGTTAAAGCTGATCGTTTACAGTATATACCCAAACAATCAAGCATTTTCATGAGTTGTGGCCATGTGTGCTTGAACGCTTCTCCACTCCATATAAGGCGTTCAGTCTCCTCCGCTGTCCACAACAAGCCTTTCCTCGCCATTACGAAACTTGGAAAGGGAATAACACGATTAGTCACAAAATGAACCAATCACACAACCCCACACACGGCACAGGGAGTGGACGGCTTCCATACCTGCAGCAGACGGAAGCAGACCAGAGCTCACTAGAAGCGAACCCCACACCACCGATTTCAGAAGGACCACAGATCAGTGCTCTGGAATGCTCCCGTGCTCCAAAACGCTGTTTATTGCCAAGAACCTTGGAATACAATTTGTATTGTAACACAGACGTTATGATTCAATATATTATGATACTGTAATCGCTGATATATTATGACTTTTAAAATCTGATTTTAGGAAAACTGTCATGGTATTAAAACACACCACCATATGCAGGTTTGCTAATGCTAACATTGGCGGTACACCCTTATGCTACTTGTTTCCGATGGAGTGGAACAGTCTATTGGCTGAAGATAGATTACAACACTGCCCTCTAGTGGTCAGAGGTTAAAACACAGCTCTGAATGAACTACTGTCTGTACCAATCTTTACCTTAAGCTATTAATTAATAATCAATACTGTGTGTGATATTGACCCTCAAATGCATCAATATTTTCTTACATCTGTATTAATAATAATAATAATAATAATAATAATAATAATAATAATAGTAATAAATAAATAAATACATGAATAATAATAATAATAATAATAATAATAATAATGATAATGATGATAATGATGATGATGATGATGATTATTATTATTATTATTGTTATATCAGAGGAATTAATGGGAAAGTTTGTAACATGGGGTCTGTTTGCGAGGAAAGTCCCACCCCTTCTATAAAGGGAGAGCCAATTAGCTTGCTTGTTAAGCTGTTAGTGGGAATAGTACCCCATCCCATGGAGGAACGAGCACGCACAGTACACAGAACAAGCTAAAAATCACGTTTAGACCAAACTGTTTATGCTGTTTTGCCAGATTTTATCATTGATTTTAAATATGTATTTGAAATGTTAATTTGGTGTGTAGTTTGGCTACTGACTGGTCATTGGCCTTAAAGAGTTAATGAATGATACTCATACTGCAGGCTTTAAAGAGGCTAGTTCCTACATTCTTCTTGCATTTTATAGTCCACTTATGATATCTTAAAATGAACTTACGATATCTTTAATTTTCATTGAAACCTGATAATAAACAAGACAATGGACATCACACAAACAGTTCAGCACAAAAACACACAGCTAAGTTTCCGTTGACGTACCATATGGACTAAAGGAGTGGTACGTTTCTGAAATGTTGATGTTTATAATGAGGAGTAAACTTATAATATTCATGTTTTCTATGATCTGGGCCATTCAAAAAGATGAACAGTAGGTGAGATAGGTCAAGGGTCTTCGAATCAAGCTCTGGAGGGCCCTCCGTGGTGTTTCCCTGCACTAACACACCTGATTCAGCTAATGAAGGGTCTGAGAGTGAGCTGGCGAGTGGAACCAGGTGTGCTAGATTAGAGCAAACAATGAAACCCCGTCGAGCCTCACACCTCCAGGAGAAACACAGAAACCCTCAGCTCTGTTTCTATTTCACCTTCTTCCCCTCCGCTCTGCCCAACCTCATGTTTGCCACACACATGCAGTGGGGTTTAAAAGTCCGGGAACACACTGAAAACCTGGGATTTGTTTTTTAAATAAACCTGGAGGTAAACAACACAAAGATGACACTTTTCATTTAAATTAGTAAACTGATCAAATTATTTTTAATTAAAAAATGTAATGAAATTAAATAGATAATTATCATATGCAAAAGTGAACCATTTTCACTAGTGGTCTCAGACTTATGGACCCCACTGTATCTAACAGGAGAGCTCATTTACTGAACTAGGTTTAGGCACAGGCTCAAAAATGGAGGACACAACCAAGTTACCCTTAGCTAACTAGCACACCGCTCTGCTCTTAGGGTAAGGTCAGCTAACATCAAGCAAAGTCAGGGTCAGAACTGAGGGGGGGTCTTAATAAAAGAATCCCATAATAGTAAAGGTACCTCATGGACCGGATTAGTAAGTGACGATGTAACTGACTCACTCACTCACTCATGTTTAGCAGGTGGAGAATTCTCCACAAGGGGGGCGACAATAGCACAGGAGTGTCTTTCGATGCTTTACTGAAGCAGCACTTTAATCCCACACCTCCTGTAATTCCTAAAGTTATCTCCACAACCTGCTAACACCACTCATGGGACATTCCAGTAAGGTTCTGAGCCTGTTTCTTTAGCCATAAGACCTTTGAATTTTGTGTGTTTGTTTTGGTAGGATATGTTTATAATGGCTTTGAGTCGTTTACTTCATATACAGGCTGTTTCTGGCTGCAAGCATACCTGCATTCTCAGACATGCATCCATCTGTTAGCACTGTATGTCTCATATATTAGCATTCAAAGTGGAAACTTTGGGTACAATGTAAACGTTTTGATGAACAACTGGAAGCTTTAGAGTAAATAAATGATTAATATCTTTGTTGCCCATTCATAAAACACTTGCCCCAAAAATTGGGGCTGTAAAGAACCTGGAATGGAAAACTGGGATCAATGTTAATGAGCGCTAATTTCAGTTTTCCCACATTTGGAACCTTTAGCAATAGTGATATTACATTTGAGAATAAATGTTAATTAACCTTAAACTATAATTGTCAACTCACTGCTATAAAGTTATGATGGCACCCTCAAATAGAAGGCTGGAGTTTTGGAAGCCCATTTTTTGGAAATCTGAATGCCCTTCAAGATAGCCGCAGGGATTCCCCATGTCACTAAGCGCAGAGGTAAAGTCCGTGAGTCCCTGTCTTACCCAGAAATGGACAGAAGCTGGCCAGCTCCTGGCTAGTCCAGTCCAAAGACTAGTGAGAAAACAGACCCGGACACTCACTATGATGTAGACACTCTTCCCAGTTCCTGTAGGCCCCACAAAGATGGTGGGCTTCTGGTGCGTGACGAGTAGGTCCATCAGGGCTGTGTAACGCACCATGTCCTCGGTGGGAACGATGATCTCATTGAACTGGACGTCCTTGGGAATCGGGGGCGCCTGCTTCAGCTCGTCCGTCCACAGCTCCCATCGTCCTGGACCCTGAGGTAGATCACAAAAAGGCAGATGAGAAGATGGAGGTCAGTGGGGGGCATTTTTACTAATGTCCACTTCCAAATTGTTCCCAATGTAATGTGGCTGCACAATATGGTCAAAGCACCACAAGTGATAAAGTCACTAGGCACACCCACCACCAACACATTACCTGGCACAAGTTGCTGGTGGGCGTGTCCACCAGCACGCAGGCAGGCAGCATGTTTAACTGAATTGCATCGTCAAGCAAATCACGTATTTACAGGAACAGCAGCCAGCATGAACAAACAGCATATCCAGGCTCATTTATGCACTAACTGTTCACGACCCAGACCTCATGACCCTGACCCAATGACCCTGTCTAGCCATGCTATATTTCTCAGGTCCCTCAGTTCAACTGGGATGTCAACGATTCCTGAAGCTTTATTCCCGCCTTTGTTATTTAATGAGGTTCCTGTATACAAATAAGGACACGGGAAATCCGGACATAGCGGTGCGGAGTCTCTCCTCCATGGAGCGAAAGGAAGAAGTCTTAGGAACCTCAGGAAGTCAAAGGAGTGGTTTTGAGAGAATGTCAGAACCACTTTTTTGATTGGTGGTCGCCGTCACATGTCACTGTTCATTTGCAGGAAGTTGAGCAGAGTTCAACTTGATCGCGTCACTGAATTCGCCCACTTCGTGTTGCTCATGGTTGCGTCGCTGGGTGCTGATGAGTGTCGCTGAATGACGCACGGTGGTGATTACCCAAAGACATATTGTGCTGTCTTGCTTTGTAGTAACCAGCAGTAGTACCAGAACCCTGGCTCTGTGCCACTTCTGAAAGTTCTAGACACGTCACTGAAAGTGAGCCGTGGGTTCTGGTTAGTTGTTAGGAACTGGAAATAACGACGGCAGCTCTGTGCCATTACTCTTTACCGACACTGCTACATACAAGGTTAAGTACATGGTAATGCCTGTTGCAAGCTAAAGATATGGAAGCTTCAGATCCTATGGAATGTATGTTCTATCTGCATGGAATGTAGTTTCATCTAGAACAGCCAAAATATGGTAATTTGCACATGTGTTAATGCTGGAAATTCATTCATCTTCTAAGCCGCTCATCCTTCTGGGTTACGGAGGGTGATGGAGCCTATGCCTCTCTCTGGGCATGCACATTCACACCTAAGAGGCAATTCAGCATCTCCAGTTCACCAGATGGCATGTGTTTGGACTGTGGGAGGAAACTGGAGCACCTGGAGGAGGAAAGCCACACAGACACAAGTAGGACCTGCAAACTCCACACAGATAGGACCCCGGACCCCAGACCCTTTTTTTGCTGATTGCAACAGAGCCACCCACTGAACCACCGTGCTAGCGTTACAGTAATTAGCATTATCTTTAAAGTGACATTGTTTCTCATTTTTGACCAAGTTTTGATCTCTTTAATGTCTGAACTGCAGCTTCAGCTCTAATTGCCATGCTTACTGGCAATGCACACTATAAGGATAATTAATTTGATATGAAAATACTGTCTAATTAAAGCCAGCCACTACCTTACAGCAACTAGTTACTCACAGCAACTTCCTGTCACCAGCCAATTACTTATGGACCATGCTATTTTAATTTAAACCGCAATGGGGCATTCAACCAAACTGCTGTGTCTACTGTATAATAATAAGGGCTTAAACTGTCTTTGATGTAGATCGCCCAACGCCGGTGCAATTACATCACATTAAGAGGAGTAGTGAGAAGTTGTTTCACGCTAGTTTCAGAGTTATAGTCTTCTCAGTAAGACTACAGTGACTCCGTCCATATCCCTGAAAGCTAAAACAAGCTTATTTGGGGTCACACTTTGAAGCAGAGGCTTCTTTGGAAATCCGCATATTAAAACAACGGATAATGCTCTCCAGAAAGAGCGGATTTGGGAATTTAATGAGCCGTGAAATTGACACATTAGACCAAGTTACGCATGAAGTGTTATTACACAGAATTAAAGCTCGCGACACATAACTAATAATGAGACAGATCGCCTCGTTCAGCACCGGGAGGACGTGCGCTTAGGACGCGGGCAACTCACACCTCAGAGAGAGGGCGGGTGCTGAGATTCCTTCAGCCTGATGGGTTCAGTGCTGTTCAGCCTATGCTCCTATGAAGCCACATAATCGAAGCTGTTGGTACTGTCAACAGATCTCTTCTCGTACAGCCCATGGAAAGTTTAGGACATACAGATTTCCTTGTTTACACCATGTTGACAGACACAAGTCATAGTGTAACACTCATATACACATTGTATTTAATGTGTATATGTGTGAAAGGCAAGTACCACCTACACGTACCACTATTCCTCAGGTGCACAGCGTTTGATCAGAAGAGCTCAAACCAACTGTGAAGCATGGTGGTGGAAGTGTTATGGTTCATGCTTCTTTACTGGCCAACTTCACAGAATTCATAGAATTGACTGTTTATTATAGAGGTTAACTGGTCCACTGTGGTGCGTTGCTTACCATTTGCCGGAGTCGTTGTTCCCCTTTGGCATCAATGGCCCGAGGGCCACCGTTGTTATTCAGTATGCGAGAAGTTCATTCTCAGTACACCTTTAGTACAGCGGCTCTAGAACATCCCATGAAGTTGGTGGTTCCAAGGTGCTACCACCCTTCGCCCGGTACCCTATTACCATGCCCTTCACCCATGATGATCGTTTTGCACTCTGCTACAACTGACTGGTGTGCTCTCTTACTTATACATGCAGCCAACCCTGTCACGTGGCATCTGTGACATCCCGGGCTGAGTTCATTCCAAACCAGGGGAGGTAATAACGTTCTGATATGACTGTGTATACCAGATCCTGATATGGCAACATATGGCAACATACATTTCCACATGACTGCGATTATCGCATTGGACTGTATGTAATTCATAGTCATAGTGAAGTAAACGGTGATTCAGTGTGGTCTGGTGTGAAGTGGTCTGAAAGTGTTACTCAGTGTTTTAAAGCTGTTTAAAGAGAGTAGTTCATACAAAACTCAGAAAGAGCTCAGTGAAACTAGGAGGAAATGCTCAAACACACCACAATGCCCTCTTCTAACAAGGCACAGGCCTCCTATCCCCCTCCAACTGACCTCTTTGATGAACCGGTACTGGTACAGTGTGCCCTCGGTGGGTAGGGGCACAGTCAGCTGCTTGGTCGGCGGCTCTACGTGCTCTAAGATCCCGTGGCGCTCCCGAGTCTCCTCGCTCAGTGCACCAGTCAGCACCTCCCTCAGCAGTCCATCAAACTTTAGCCGGCCAGGTTCCGAACAGCTGGCTCCCACTGACCACACCAGAGAGAAGACAAAAATACCCTGGCAAAGAGAGAAACAGAAAGGCACACTGTTAGCTACATTAGCCATGTAGCAAACTTTGTTCATTCATTGCCTAAGCTGCTTATCCTTCTGAGGTGCTGGAGCCTATCCCACTGCTCT
The DNA here is from genome assembly GCA_034552555.1 of Semaprochilodus insignis. Taxonomy (NCBI): domain Eukaryota; kingdom Metazoa; phylum Chordata; class Actinopteri; order Characiformes; family Prochilodontidae; genus Semaprochilodus; species Semaprochilodus insignis. The sequence continues at coordinate 9,458,748 of CM067480.1, forward strand.
TCAGGTAGAAGGCAGGAAACACCCCGGACAGAGGAAACCGGAAAGATGCAAACATAGGGATAACATAAAGACTTCGCATGGAATCGAACCTAAGCCCTTCTTGTTATGACGCAACAGCGTTACCCACTGTGCTACCCAACTTTGGACATCAAACATGTACATTAGTAGTGAGGTGAAAACTGTGTACATTTGATTTTGAACTATATACCAAATTTAAAATGAAGCATAAAGGTTGGCTGTACATCCAGATGGGTAAGAGTGAAAGCAGCTCAATTTACAGTCCAATTCACAATGATATCAGAGGTAACAGTAGAACCTTGTCTGAATGTCAAATGTACCCAAGAATGTAATAGAGTTTACTTATGTTGTTCCTGTTTTACAGCTTTCAAAATCAGATAAACCTGCTATGAGAATTTTTAGTCTTTATTATTAGGGTGTATCCCAACTGCGCACTTGATACTAACACTAACTAGTGTTTGAGTTTGTAGTATATACTAGTTACAAAAGTTGAGTACACTCAGACAACCACAGTGCACACTTAGAACCAGCTGATTTTTGAGTTACAGTAATGATGGACACTACTGTCCCATAATGCATTGGGAAACAGAAAGGGCAGAGCTTCATACATCTGGAAAATTCTGAAAAAAATGGTGGACGGTGATGCGATGCCGGCTGCGGTAATAGTGGGACTAGAAATGGTACTGGTACTGGTAACTGTGAGTTCAACCCCAATCTGTCCAAACAGCCTGTATAATAAATGTACTCCAGTAAACAATGTGTTTATTTGTTTGTGTTCTGAAGGCGAAGCAGCCAATCAGAGTCCAGCTCAGTATGGCGTAAGCTTCATCACTTCCTGTTAGTACAGAATGATGTGGTATGCTAATACTGTGTATACTAGCCTGCAGAACTCACACTACTAAGAACAGCACAGAGTGTATACTGTGTAATGTTAGTGTGTAGTACAGAGTACATACTGTGTAATGTTAGTGTGTAGTACAGAGTATATACTGTGTAATGTTAGTGTGTAGTACAGAGTACATACTGTGTAGTGTTAGCGTGTAGTACAGAGTATATACTGTGTGGTGTTAGCGTGTAGTACAGAGTGTATACTGTGTAATGTTAGTGTGTAGTACAGAGTACATACTGTGTAGTGTTAGCGTGTAGTACAGAGTATATACTGTGTAGTGTTAGCGTGTAGTACAGAGTATATACTGTGTGGTGTTAGCGTGTAGTACAGAGTATATACTGTGTAATGTTAGTGTGTAGTACAGAGTACATACTGTGTAGTGTTAGCGTGTAGTACAGATTATATACTGTGTGGTGTTAGTGTGTAGTACAGAGTATATACTGTGTAGTGTTAGCGTATAGTACAGAGTATATACTGTGTAGTGTTAGTGTGTAGTACAGAGTGTATACTGTGTAGTGTTAGTGTGTAGTACAGAGTATATACTGTGTAGTGTTAGTGTGTAGTACAGAGTATATACTGTGTGGTGTTAGTGTATAGTACAGTGTATATACTGTGTAGTGTTAGTGTGTAGTACAGAGTATATACTGTGTGGTGTTAGTGTGTAGTACAGAGTATATACTGTGTGGTGTTAGTGTGTATTACAGAGTATATACTGAGTAGTGTTAGTGTATAGTACAGAGTATATACTGTGTTGTTTGTGTGCATCCTGCGTAACTGAGAGCATCTGAGCATGTGAGATCTGATCAGTACAGTACATGGTTTCTAGTAAGATAAGCTAACCAGCACGCAAGTCAGCTAATTAGCCAAATTAGAGTTACAGTTGAGAGTGATCAGAAAGATTATTAAATCGTTATTCATGGTTATAAATGGCTGCAGCTGCCTCCTGAGCAGGCAGAAATGTCAGCTGGTTCATGTTGGAGTCAGTTATTGTTTGTGAATGTGGAAAACTCCCGAACACAAAGCGAACACTTCTTTATTTAAACACTGAAATGAATCGTGTAGCTGGATAATGCTCAGGGTTATATGACAATAATAAGCACAGAAGGGCGTGAAGTTATTGCTCTGGGAATAGAACTCTCAGGATTAGTATGTGATTAGATTCCTCCCGTTTTGCTGCAGCACTGTCTGCATTGTCCACCAGGAAGATTCGTCTTGCTCCTTAACTGTTAATTATCATGTTTAAATCACATCTACAAACAGGACAAGCTATTTACCCTGCGCTGCTGGGGTCCTATATACAGTACTTACTTACTTACATACATACATACATACCTACATACATACATATGTATCTATAAATATCTATCTATCTATGTATCTATCTATCTATGTATCTATCTATCTATATAGTCGAACACGTGAGCTGCTGTTTTTTGAACTGGGTGAACATTTCATGATGAATAGACCATCAGAAATAGCCTAAAACTGCTTGGAAAAAAAGTCTGGTTCCATTGGTTCCAAAAGTTGCCTTTTTGGAGATACTTGTTTTCTTTGGACAGCAATGATATAACCTTTAAGCAGAAAATCCCATTTTTACCCCACATTGCCACTTACCCCAGTGGTAGTTGATCAGTCTAGACATTCTGTGTCTACATTTGCATATGCTTTTTATTTTAGAACAGGAGCGGCAAGGCTAACAGTCCAATTAAGAACAGCCACCTCAAGGCCTAAAGCCCATAGCACACGCCAAAAGGAGAAACTCCCACAGACACCACTTTTCCCAGCTGCCTGAAATGGCTCATTGCAATTCCAGCCCTTTCCTCTGTTACAAAGCGATGTCATCTTGTAACACAGTTGTTACTGGCCGCCTACCAGCAAGCTCAGCACACCCTCACACAACACGCAGAGAGCTAAACCAGCAAAGACTGACCACTCTGAAACCAGTCCGCTCCAGTCTAGATGGTGAAGGTGGATCTACCAGCTTGTTCTACCGGACTTTCAGGCTCGGACTCTGGCTCAAACTGATCTGATGCAGCGGTGAAGGGGTGGAGCCTGTAGCAGGATGCCTTTCTGGTGGATGACCAATTACAACAGAGTGGGTGAGTTGACCAAACAGAGCACAGTGGGCTCATCGGGAGGCGGGCTTAAAGACACAGGAGCTCTACCAGAGGGTTTCATACAGAGGGTGAATACAGATGTACAGTATGAGGGAACTAATGAAGCATGTAAATCTATATTAGTAGAACCCAACACACCCAAACACACACTTATCAACACAATTATCCACACAAAAATCAGCAGTTTAGGACCCTTTAGGACTCTGCCTTGGGAGACTAGATCTGCTTCATCAACCTGGTTTATCATGGTTTACATAGCTAGGGTATTAGTTTTCTCCTCTTTTAACATTACCATGATACACAGAACCAAATATAGGCTCAGCTAATCTCATTAATGCAGCATAAACTAAACGGTTTATGAAAAATATTACATTTACAGCATTTAGCTGACACTCTCATCCAGAGCGACTTACAAGGCTAATCATATTACAGGTAGGCCAATGTAGTGTTAGGAGTCTTGCCCATGGACTCACAGCACAGTTAACCAAACCGGGAATCGAACCCGTCTCCCACATAGGCTGGTAGCTCACTGGTAGGTAGGTGTGTTATCCATTGCACCACACCAACCACTATAAGTGACTAATATTACCAATATTAGCTGCTAATTTTGGCTACTAACAAGCAGAATAATCAAACACGCTGCATAAAACTTCCATTTTTATCAAACATTTGATCAACTTGCAAATAGTTATTGTTTGCAGCCCTACATGCACTCACTTTCAGACTGAACAAATACAGGACCATAGTTTTGATCAGTTCAATACAGACCAAATAAAAATACCTTTATGCAAAGCAATATTTCATCACGGTTTCATGAAATAACCACAGTCCGGCGCTGCCCTTATCTCCGCCACTAACTCAATCAACTATTCCTAAGAACTTTTGAAACTTGATTGAACCTAGATCAGATTTCTACAGTATATAAAACCCAATCGATAAAAACACTATGGGCATCGATTGGGGACAGAATGGCTCTGGCTCTCAGAGTGTAAACAAATCAGCTTGTTTTTTTAACGTCCTGCTCCTCGCTGTGATGGCTCAATAGGAGGCAGTGGATGGACTAATCAATGAGGCCACATGTCAGGGGCTGCATGAAAAAAAAAAAAAAAGGGGGGGGGGGGGGGGGGCTCTGTACTGATACTGATATGATTCCCTGGTTAAAACTGATTATCACACATGCAGACACAGAAGAAGCAGACAGTATTGAACCAGCTGCAGAGGGAAAAAGACAGCTTCATAAAGAGGCTAGAGTTAGCTCGGGGCTAAGACTGCTACAGCGATATCGGAGGACGGTGTGAAAGCTGCAGGTTGGCCCAATCGATCAACCATCTAAGCGGACCTTTACAATGTTGTGCTATGAAGCATTTCCTTAAGGGCTGGAGTACTTTCTCCACCTGCGGACATGAGGTCTCCCGCAGAAAGAAGGTTTATGTGCATTTCTGTCTGTGTGTGCAGTATAAAGGCTGGTTGTTGCTGTAAAGACAGTTTTTGTGCTGAGATATTTGTGCTCTACATTTTTCTTGGAGGCCCGTTTACGGTACATTTCAATTCATCTTTACGTCACCATTTATTACATATATTTATATATATAAATATATATATATATATATATATATATACACACATATATACATATATATGTGTGTAAATGAGCTCTGGCTGCCATGTATTGTGCCTCATTCAAATGGAAATCAGTTCCCGTGGGGGGAGGTTGATGCTGGAGCCTTTCTCAGCGCTCCATGGGCAGAAAGCAGAATAGACTGCAGTCTGGGCTGAAACACTCCTTATAGCTTTAGCACGAATGGGCGGGGCTTAAGTGATGCAGACTCAGTACATGATGCAATGCACGAATGCAGTGATTTTTGTGACATCACAAAAACAATCATTTAAAAATGGGCCATTTTTCCCATCTATGGACGGCACGGCCAGGTATTGTTCAGATTTTAAATATGTGGGTCCACACTTCAAATACTGGAGTTTCATACGATTTATGTGTGCTACATAAACTTATATGATGTTTGTAATCTGAATAATTAATCAGTCATTTATAGCATTTCATTAATAATATATCTTAATCGTAAGAACTGACCAGCTTTGGGGTTCAAGATGTTAACAATCTCAATAAGCTCCTGGCACAGTGCCCTGTGAGGGGCTGTATGGCTGCTACACCCAAATAGTGCATCCAGCAAGAAATTGAGCACACAGTCCCAAATGGTTTCTTGTAGGACATATTAAACACTGTTTGGACATATGGAACATTATTTGAGGATCTACACTCAGTACTTTATTAGGAACACCTATACACCTACTTATTCATGCAATATCTAACCAGCTGATCGCAGTGTATAAAATCATGCAGATATGGTCCAGGCAGCTTCAGGTAATGTTCAGATCCACCATCAGAATGGAGGAAATCAGTGATTTTGAGTGTGGCATGATTGTTGAGCTGATTTGGGTATTTCAACAACTGCTGATCTTCTGCAGTCTTCACGCACAGCATCTCTAGAGCTACTGGAACAGTAAAGAAGAAACATCCATTGAGCAGCAGTTCTGCTGACCTTATAGATGGGAGAGGTCAGCAGAGAATGGCCAGACTCAGAACATGTCCAGCCTTTTAGGACTCCAACAGCAAAAGACCATGTTGGGTTCCACTTCTCTTAGCCAAGAACCGAAAGCTGAGGCTCCAGTGGGCTCAGCCTCACCATAATTAAACAGCTGAAGATGGAAAAATGTGATGAATTGGGGTTTCTACTGAGACACAAAGATGGTGGGGTCAGAATTTGGTGCTCATTAATCCCAATCTGCCGTGTGTGACCAGTCCAGGCTGGTGGAGGTGGCATGATGGTGTAGAGAATGTTCTCTTGGCACACTGTGGGCTGGTAATACAGAACTTTCTTCACTCTGGATTTGGGATTGTCGTTGTTTGTCATTACGAGTGAGTCAACAGACACTCTGAAATCCAATTTGAGCGTCCAGACGGTAAATGTGGTTTGGTCTGATTGCAGAAATCGGATATCATGTGGTTTTTCGCTGTACAGACTATCAAAAATCAATCTGGATGCAATCTGGATATGCCAAAAATCGGATTTGGACTGGCAGTCTGAACACTGCCTTGCTTCCCCTGAACGGCTTTCTAAAGTGAAAACTGGCCACGGTCCCCATCTAAAGTCCCCAGAACCTACACCAGCATATGTGTTAAACTACTGTAATGCAATCACTGTTCATGTCAGTCCGAACATTCTGATTAGTTTCCGTATCATCCCACTAAGCTTTGAAAACTGTGGACTGGAAAAGCACTTCAGCACCGCGGACAGCGACAGCCACTCTTCGGTTCCTGGGCGCTGCGCCACACTGGAACACCAACAAACAATAGAGCGAGAAAACAGAGGCCGCTCTCAGACTGACGGCTCGCACCTGCAGACCATTAGCACGCACGGCTGGAGCTGGATGAATTTAGTCAATAATAAAAGACAGAGGCATGAAACAAAAAAGAGCCTCAAATTATCACCCCAATCTTAATGTGACCCCAACAAAACACAGCACCAATTTTTAACCCAAACCTGACCTGATCAACAAGTGTCTGAACCACCACAAGGACAGTCACCAGCACCAGCTTAAATACCGTAGCCACAATGGCAACCCACCTGGTGACAATGAAAGCTGCCATCAAAACAAAGCTAAAAAAAAAAACAGCTTTCCAAAATTAGTGTCTTCAAACAACATCATCAACACCATCGCGGCTTTTATTCTGGCATTACTGCTAAAAACCAGTGACTGAGTAAGGAGGACTACAGCAAATTAAAGTAGGTGGAAGACAGGAAACCTGTATGTGAATGTAAATCACTGCAGTGACAAATGTGACTTACACTCATCATCACAATAACAGCTGCACCCAGAAGGAAGTGTGGGATTGCAGTGCTGTTGGGAAGGAAGATAAAGGTTACCAGGAACAATAAATGATGATAAATTTAGACTGATATGATCAATATTTATTGAGCTACACATACAGAAGTAGTGTCTCTCAGTATGGCGTCGGGCCACCATGTTTGCTAACCCAACATGCCAGACGTCTTGGCATGGACTTGTAGAGGTTCCTAATGGTGTCCTGTGTTAATCGATCCCATGCAGCTTGAACACTCTCACACAGTTCCTGCAGATGGTGCGGTAGGGGTGGAGGTGGAGTGACACCAGGCCTTCTGGATGTGTGACGTGTGACAACAAACAGCTCATCTTGGTGCTGACCATGGTGCCTCCACACATTGATTCCTTGGTCGTCTCCACCAAGACAAAAGCAGGACCCGTCATTGGAGATGACTCGCTGCCATTCACAGTGACAGTCACCATGACAGTCTGGCACGACACCATTGCAGTCTTTGGTGACAGTGACGTGGTGTTAAGGACAGTCGTCGTAACGGTCTGCATGCACGTAGTCCTGCGTGGTGCAGCCATCTGCCAATGGTGCTGGCACTAACAGGATGACTCATGGAGGGCATCACTGCTCGCTGAATGTCTGCAATTGTTGCTGTTGGGTCAGTCAGGTACAGTGATAAGGTCCGTCATTGCTTACGTCACATGCGCAGTCGAGTGTGAAACTTGAATCATTAGCATGTCTCACAATGTCAAACCTACCCACCAAGTTTCATTCCTGTCGGTTGATTCCTTCAGAGTGCAGCTATTCTTTTGATAATGAGTGTATATACACTGACATACCAAAAGTCATGTGATATCAGTATGTAGATTGATTATGAAGGGGTGTTACCTCAGGGGACGGCTTGGGAAAACACACACCAGTATAAGTTGTGAGGTGCTATCTTGTGAATGAGGTTGAACACTGGCCAGCAGGCTCATGGCAAGGAGATGGGAATTATCAGTGTTCAAACAAGGCATGAGTGTACATACTGCTATCCCATGACTTTTGGTATGTCAATAAATATAAAGGGGACACACCCCTCCCCCAATATTCAGATATGATAAAAATGTCCCCCTACTGACACTGATACAAAAATATAGCTAAACATATTCCACTCACTAGCTTTGCGTAATGTTAGGATCCGTTAGCCGTCCATGGGACACTGTACCATCATGCCAACACTTCAGCAAAGTCTGTATAATGTCTATAATGACTCTGACTTAGATCACTTAGGATCACTCACTCTGACTTAGATCACTTAGGATCACTCACTCTGACTTAGATCACTTAGGATCACTCACTCTGACTTAGATCACTTAGGATCACTC
>CM067480.1:9481744-9497756 GCA_034552555.1 Semaprochilodus insignis
ATGTGTGTAGAAGCAGTCTGCATGACTAGGTCCTTGGTTTTATACACCTGTGGCCATAGAAGCGATTGGAACACCTGAATTCAATGATTTGGATGGGGGAGAGAATACTTTTGGCAACATAGTGTATACAATGAAATTCTCCTGTAAACGTGCAATACCACATATACCACACACTCTATATGTGTATACAGAAACAGATTTGTTTTTACCTCAAACAGTGGGAGATCATGGGCCAAGAATTTAGGAAGGTTAACGTCGATGATGGACCTCAGCAAAAGAATGTCCTCATTTTCCTCTGGAAACTTCAGCTTCGACGTTACAAGCAGAGACAGATGCAGTGGGAGAGATGCAGAACAGAAAGAGAGGTTAGCTTCTGAGCGAAAGACTTGCCTGCCATTCAACTCTTTGATCTCTTTTGGGGGAAGGCTAATTCAAACACTCCTTCTGCGCTGACACATATTTTGCTCATTCTTCGCCATCACTGTCATTTGCAAGCGGAGCCCGGGAGGCCGAGAGCACACATTTTCCCTCCAAAAGTAATTTTCGTGACTGGCAAAAGGGTGCACTCCCGGGTGTGATGGTGCAAAATTGGCTTTGATGCATTTATTTTCGGGAAACCGCATAAAGGACACAATGCCATTTAAATGGGAAAACAGCCGAGGGAAAGTCAGGAACGCTTTCAAGGTCAATTTGTAACTCTATCTCCTAAAACTATCTCACTCCCGTCAACCCATCTCACTCCCGATTTTGATTTTGCACGTAGGCCAATCTTCGGACTTTTAGTCCATGATAACTGGTGATACATATGGGCCAGAGACCAGCGGGGTGAACATGCATGGATGTGAAAATGCCGGTTGTTAAAATGGATTATAGTAATGGGGATGTTTGGTGTGAAATAGCCAATTCTGGGGCCAAACGTGACCACAGACCCCCAAACCAAATGACAATCACAGAACCTGTAAACCTTTTCACAGTCGCTCCCTTGTTTATTCAGCACCACTGTAAGCTAAAAAGGGTCTAAACTCTTTCAGGTCCAGTCCGCTTATTAACACGTCTCAGTGATCATTCTAGCTCTTTCCTTGTGATGTCAAAGAGAAGAGGAGATGATAAGATGCGGTTAATAAGATGAGTTAGAATTCTTACACCATTGAAGATGGGCTCTAATGCTAGTTAACGTTCACACTCTTTGGCTAAATCCAAACGGGCCATTTGCGGATCTCCTTGATGAAATCTGTGGGTTTTATTGGATTTTTTTTTTGCTATAAACCGACATCATTAAGTTCCATGTCTTTCATGTTTTTAGCCTAGCCTTAGTCAACTAGCTCTGTCATAGCTCCGCCTTAGCTAGCTAACTAGCTAGCTAGCTATCTTCATCAGCTTGTCTGACTGACAAGCCTGACAACAGAAATACGAAAATCCAGATTCATAGCAATAAACACCCTATAAACCTCACAGACTATATCAAGGGTCTCCACGATAAGACAATGAACACCAGTGAAGAAAAACAAAGTTTAGTGCCTGTGGGCTCTCATGTTAGCTAACCTTAGCACTGCCTGGCAAAAGCCAAAAGGGCCATTTGCGGATCTCAATATAGTCTGTGCATTTTATAGTGTTTCTTGCTATGAACCCACATCTTCATGTTCCATGATTTTATGTGTTTGCTCAGCTAAATCGAAGATAGCTAGCCTTAGCTAGCTAGCTCTGCCTTAGGTCTGCCATAGCTAGCTAACAAGCAGACTCTCCCCTTCTCTTTCTCACCACAAGGAAAGATCTAGAAAGATAACTGAGTATTTTTTTGGATCCAGATCTGTTCAAACAATGAGGCTATGAGCCGAATGTGAAGGTCAATATGTCACATCTTAACAAGCAGATCATTTTTGGCTGCTTACTAAACTAGTAACAACTGCTTTATATTCCACACACGTCACAAAGAAGGGAAAAAGTGACCCGAGAAGGACCAGAAGTGTGTTCAGAACCGTTCCCTGATTGATCCAAGAGCTGTTTATGAGATCCCAAACCCAACCGGCCCTGGAGCGGGTTAGGCATGCAGTATAAGGGTGTTTTTAAGCTTGTCATAGATATCCGAGTCCGTATCAAGGGCCCATTAGGGGTTCGTTTTGGGGGCAGGGGCTCATTATCGCTGGTTTGCTTTCAGACAAAAGAAATCCATATGAGCCGTACATCGATTGCACAATTCCATGTGCCACTTTTTATTGTTTTCATGGGATACAAACACTCAGGCTGGAAAAGAGCCACGTTCTGTGGACACAGGGCGTCTCATATGAAGGAGCACCTGTAGACAAGGAGCGGTTCTGGTACGAGAAGGTTTCAGCTGTGCAGGCGAGAGTAAGAATTACAATTCCGAGTACGCATTAAAATGTGTTTGAAATGAAGTCAGACTGTTGGGAAGTCAGACATATACACCCTATATAAAGCTATAGTATCAGGGAGTGAGCAGCCTGCAGTTCTGTCACAGGTAAAGGTGAGACCGCGTGTGGGCGCAGACCTCTACTCCGCTGGACAGGTTTCTAGTCGAATGCTCTACCTCAATGCATCCGAGTTGTGTGCAGAGCTTCTAAATCTGCCTCTGCTGCTTTCTCGCTCCTCTCGTCCGAGACAGATTGAAAGCGAATGCCGCTTCTACTCGCTGTCGGACTTGCTTGGCTGTAACCCAGAATAAGAGAGTGAGAGGAACGGAGGGGAGCAGCCAGGACTCTGGTCCTCTCTAGCGTTATTCTAATAAGAAGAACTGAGCCAACAGCAATTGGATGTCTTGGGGGACAGAGAGAGGAAGACAACTGTGGCTGGAGCTTATGTTCGTGATGAGTAAAGGCAAAGCTTGGATGAAAATGTGATGCCTGAGGATTTAAAGACAGAAAATCCAGCAGGAATGCCGGGACTGTCACCAGTTCCACTTTAAAGTGGATAGCCAACAAAAGAAATTCATATTTCAGTGTCTATTTTTCATCAGTTCCCTGCTTCATATTATGAGACGGCATGGCAGCACCATGTGGTTTGAGTTTCATAGCCCTATCCAATAACGTGGAACAGGTTCTGTTTCGGTTCACGCACCTACTTCTGAACCATTTGGCACAAAGTTCAGCTGCAACCAAAGAGTTCAGTTGGAACCTGCTACTAGAGAGTAGTAGGTTCTTCAACATGAACCAGGGCAACATCCGTGGGTGTGTCAGTTGTTGAGGAAAGATAAGGCAACAATGGTGCCCCCCAGTGGTCTGCTGGAGAACCTCTTCTATGTCTTCTCCAGTCGTTGATCCGCGCTTGCTTTCTGGATGTAAACAAACATCTGGAATAACAGCACAAATGCTCGCAGGTCATCTATACACTCCGCCATCTTGGCACTACTATTTACTACCACCGTGCAGCGTCCTCTGTTGATGATGTAGGTGATGTTCCTTGGTCGAAAAGGGCTAAAAGAGGTGCAGTTGTTTCCTGGGAAAGAAGAGATATTGGGCTAACTGGTGAGGTGTCATTTCTTTCTTTATTCTTTGGTTCTTGCTGACGAAAGCTGCCGTCTCTTACTGAGTCACTGACTGACTCACTAATACCGATTGTTGAAATGTGTAAGACAAGCAGCAGGTGGCGCTAAACATGCTTTGCTAAGTTTCACCCTCATACCCTCCCCAGTGACAATAATGTAAGGCTAACAAATAATGGAGATAAGCATGATTTATTCATCACAGGTCTTGCGATGACATCATAAATGGTAATATTACAGTGTGGAATGCTTCTCTTTGTCTGACCATATCCATTACTGTTCCTTTACCTTGATATCTTCAGTATTTGATTTTATCTGTACTTGCTCATCCTTTATGTTACTTTCAGATAGTTTGCTTACTGTCTATTTTATATAAGCTTACCAGACAAAAGATGAGCCCCCTGTGACTGAAACGTACCTAATAGCGTACCTAATACCTCCACAAGCACAAATAACAGCTGTGATTGGACTGGGCATGGACTGGAGAAGTTTCTGGTTGTAGGCCACATCAATGTTCAGACACTCTTACATCAGAGAATTGTGCAGTCGGTCCAGATTTGGTGGATGCCTTCCCTGGCACAATTCCGAGGAGAATTCCCTGTAGACTGGGATTTTAGCCACTGCTGGTAGACCCGTATGATCATATGCTTCCACACACCTGCAGATTCAGCTACTTCCTTCACACTATGGTCTTTGGCACGCCCAAATGCAGTCACTCCTTTTAGTCAATCATTAACATCTGCTTTGGAGCCATTTTCCACACATGGAACGAGACATTCACTGCACTGTAGCATCTCTTCTCAATATATGGATCCCGTCACTCACACCCCACATGTATTTATAGCCCCATCATCCTCATGCAGCACCATCTGCAGGAGCCTGAAGGTACTACCACCTTAAACACACAAGGTGACTGATTTTTTGTCTGTTAAGTTTTTATTTTAATGTGGCATTTTTTTAACTTATGAAACCTAAAAGACACCTAAAACAGCTGCAATGTTTTCACAGCACATGCTTTGTAATGATCTTGACATGCTGTGAAAGAGGTACCTTTAGGTTGCCTGCAGCGGTCAGCACAGATTTGACGGCCCTCATGCCGTAGTCGTAGTGGCTCTGGGAGGACAGCTGTTCAGAGCAGAGCCTGTATGTGGCCACAATCTTCACGGAAAGTGGACGGGCTGTCACAAAGCCGCAGGAGTACAGCACAATCTCCGCAATCAGGGCATAGTCTGGCACCATCATAGCCACGGTCCGGAAGAGGGCCTGCAGAGGAGATTTGAGAAGCACGTTGCTGGCAAAAAGAGATGTTTTCATTATGGACTACAAAGGAAAAGTATTACTGCTCTGATCCGTCCTCTGTTCAGTGAAGGCCAACACGGTATCAGAATGTGACATGGTATCGGTGCTGTTAAGTGCAATCAGTGTAGAAAATTAAGCCGAAATTGGCACAAGCTATCAGCGCCCTTGTTTTCACGGTGACTTAAAGGATAGTCTTAGCTGATACTTGGCCATTAGTAACCCAATTTTCAAGGTAAGACCCGTGTCCACAGCAATTACCAGCGCTAAAACTGCATTAACTCCTGCAGCTTGAGTGCCTAATAGTTCTACGCTTGAATTAGTTTATGATGGAGTTTTCCAGACAATCAGAGCAGCAGCTAATATAAAGGGATAATGAGAATGATGGGGAAATTGGACCGCGTGGACTGTACCTTCAGGTTATCCGGCAGTTCGGAGCGGCCGGCGTAGCCCGGGTTCATGGTGATGAACACAGCACAGGATGGGTCGAGTTTCAGCTCGGTGCCTTCAAACAACAGCATCTCCGCATGGGCTGCAATACCTGCACAGAAACTCAGACCTCTTATATACTGTAACTCAGCAGATCTCAGTCTGACCCCACTCCTATGGATTCCGTACAAGCTAACCAATGCTCATGTGGCTAAATGAATAAGGTAGAGTGGCCATTTAACGTGACATATATTGCTAATTAGAAACATGACCAAATATGTTAAGCCTACCAGACAAAAAATGAGCCACCTTGTGTGTTTAAGCTGGTAGTACCTTCAGGCTCCTGCAGATGGCACTGCACGAGGATGATGGGGCTATAAATCCCTGCGGGCTGTGAGTGACAGGATCCACAGATTGGGAAGAGGTGGTACAGTGTAGTGAATGTCTTGTTGCATGTGTGAAAAATGGATCCAAAGCAGATGTTAATGATTGGCTAAAAGGAGTGACTGCATTTGGGCGTGTGCCAAAGACCATAGTGTGAAGGATGTAGCTGAATCTACAGGTGTATGGAAACATATGGTCATACGGGTCTACCAGCAGTGGCTAAAATCCCAGTCTACAGGGAATTCTCCTCGGAACTGTGTCAGGGAAGGCATCCACCAAATCTGGACCAACTGACCAATTCTTTGATGTAAGAGTGTCTGAACACTGATGTGGCCTACATCCAGAAACTTGTCCAGTACATGCCAAATCCAATCCCAGCTGTTATTGGTGATCGTGGAGGGATTACACACTGTTAGGTAAGTTTCAGTCACAGGGGACTTTTTTTTTTGTCCGATTAACTGACTTAGTACTCATCCTCAGTGTGAAAGACAAAAGCAGCATTCAGTGAAACATGTGGTGATAATATTGGTCAAAATAGTCATTATTAGGACATAGCCAGAATTAAAGAAACAGCGCTGAATCTACGAATATGCTTTCACTGCTGAGTTCTCCGGAGTGGTTTTACTGAGTGCCGGTTCAGATATAGATAGCCCCTCTTCAAGCACACACATATGCACACCCACACACCTCTCTGAATGGTGAGAATTTGCTGTGCCACCACTGACAGCACCTCCAGGTCGATACGGTTGAACTCGTCGAAGCATGCCCACGCACCACAGGACAGCAAGCCCTGGAAGAAAAGAGACCTAAATCAGGAAGTATGGAGGATACGGACGCTGGAGAAACCACACTTCACTTAAACCCTGAATCACTAATTACACTCATCATCAAAGTAATATCTGCACCCAGAAGGAGGTGTGGGATTGCAGTGCTACTGGGAAGGAAGATAAAGGTTACCAGGAACAATAAATGATGCTACATTTAGACTGATTTGCTAACCCAACATGCCAGACGTCTCGGCATGGACTTGTAGAGGTTCCTAATGGTGCCCTGTGATAATCCATCCCATGCAGCTTGAATATTCTCACACAGTTCCTGCAGATGATGCAGTAGGAGTGGAGGTGGAGTAACACCAGGCCTTCTGGACGTGTGACACGTGACAACACACCGTTCATATTGGTGCTGACCACGGTGCCTCCACACACGGATTCGTTGGTCGACCCGCTGCAATTCTGAGTCACTCCAAGACAGTCTGGTACGACAACATTGCAGTCTTTGGTGACATTGACGTGGTGTTAAGGACAGTCGTCGCAACGGTCTGCGTGGTGCAGCTGTCTGCCAATGGAGCTGCACCAACAGGATGACTCATGGAGGGCATCACTGCTCGCCGAATGTCGTAATCGTGGCTGTTGGGTCAGTCAGGTACAGCAATAAGGCTACAATGAAGTCTGGCAACTGTTGTCCGCCGCTATACAAAAGCAGTGGGCTTGGTGTTGCTTGGTGGCTATTTGATGCAGTCTGGTTGAATAACGGGACACTTTCAGGCATTTTGGCCCACCGGGAAGCTACCATAACCGCACCCCCCCCAGCCCATGAGAGGATTTGTATATCGTATATCATTTATAACATTCTTATTTGCATCTTATTTTCTCTGCATTTTAAATAAGCAAAGTTTGTGCAATGTTATAAAATGCATTATAAGAATCGGAGGTTTCTGGCACACCACTGCGCTTGGACATATCCGGCACTAGATCAGCAGCATATGTTGTGAATGCTGCGTCCCACCTGAGAGAGAACAGCCCTTGTTCCTGCACATTAGTTTCTTTACTACAGTGAAAACAGTGCCGCGTGGTGATGCTGTTTGAAGAGGAGAATAAAGGCCAGGAGTGGAGATTTCCAGCACAAAGGCCTTAAACTTTACATAAAGACCAGGAAATAAAAATCATAATAGTGCATATTTAAAAGGGGAGGGGGGGGTCATGGTATTCCGCGGAATCTCTACATTTCAGGATTTGCCGCTGAGCGCTCCAAAGAGGGACTCTCAAAACCACTGTTGCCATGGCGACCGGTGATGTTCTTTTCTAGCATCTCTCCCTCTCTCTCTCAGTCTGTGCTCAAAGTACATCTTAATATGAAGCGAGAAAGGAGCAAGGACGCGCTCCTCCAAACCTGAACCGCTTCTGTGCTATTTAACATTCCTGACTTTCATTTTCATATCAGCCATTCCAGCCGCTTCAGCTAAAACCAAATATAATTATGAGTCATGCGATGTTTTTATGTATTTTTCAAAGAAGCTCTTGCTGTTGACTGTGGCAGCGTAATGATCATTGTGTGGGGTACGACGTAAAACCCTTAACACGCCAATGAGTTTCCTTTCTCTGATTGGCTTAGATATATTCACATTTTAGCCCTTTCAGAACTTTGTTTAGTGGTGTCATATGGGTGTAACTACCAGACCTTGTCCTCTTAATTAGGTATCGTTACTTAGCCTCACGCATTCAGCGACCCTGAATGAGTCTTTTATCCTCAGGGTACATCTTCAAAACCAACAGCGGCTTCCGAAACTAATTCGGAACCTCAGAGCGAAATGGCGAATTACTCCTGTGGTTCTATACGCCTCACCTTGAAGAACTTGCCCAGAGCGATGTAGTCGAGGCCGTCGGAGCAGTTGAAGACCACGCACTGCTTGGCCACGGCTTTGGCCAGATCTTTGGTGGTCTCGGTCTTCCCTGTGCCTGCGGGACCCTCAGGAGCCCCTCCTAGGTGCAGGTGCAGAGCTCCAAATAGGGTTCTGAGACGGGAGATACGGAAGGGAAAGCAAGACGTTGGTTTCAAACGGCAAGTCATGAAGCCTCTAGGGTCACTGAAAAACCTTATCCTATAAGTCAACCTAGACCTAGACCCTAATCCTTGAAAGCCATGTTGCTGCAGAGATTAGTTCCAACCTGTAACCAGTAAGATGCCCCGCCCCCTTACTTTTCTCTGATACATCTGATTCAGCCAGTCAGAGACTTGGGAGGGGTGATAGATTGTGGTTCTGCAGGGAGGTAGATCTCCAGGTCTGGGGTTGAAGACCACTGCTATTAGTGTTATTACTGACCTTATGAATATCTGGGAACAAGGACACACAGTGTCACTGCTGTCGAGTACGCCCTCTGGTGGAGACATTTTAGCCTGCTAAATGTGAGTGACTGAGAACTGAAAACTCTTTTTACCAGTAGAATCATATGAGACTCTGATTGTGATCTTGTGATTGGTGTTCTGTCCGGGGTGCTTCCTGCCTTCCGCCCGCTGGGAATGCTGGGATAGGTTTATTTAATTTAACCCTATATAAATATTTTGCATTCAATGCACTTTGTAAGCTCAAAATGAGCCCCCTGTGATTGAACCGTACCTAATAGTCTGTAATACCTCCATGAGCACCAGTAACAGCTGTGATTGGATTTGGCATGTACTGGACAAGTTTCTGTATGTCATCAGTGTTCAGACACTCTTACATCAAAGGATTGTGCAGTTGGTCCAGATTTGGTGGATGCCTTCCCTGGCGCAATTCCGAGGAGAATTCCCTGTAGACTGGGATTTTAGCCACTGCTTGTAGACCCGTATGACCGTATGCTTCTATACACCTGCAGATTCAGCTACTTCCTTCACACTACGGTCTTTGGCACACGCCCAAATGCAGTCACTCCTTTTAGCCAATCATTAAAATCTGCTTTGGAGCCATTTCCCACACATGGAACAAAACATTCACTGCACTGTAGCACCTCTTCTCAATCTATGGATCCCGTCACTCACACCCCACAGGGATTTATAGCCCCATCATCCTCTTGCAGCACTATCTGCAGGAGCCTGAAGTTACTACCACCTTAAACACTTAAAATGACAATTTTTTTTATTATCCGGTGAGCTTATATTAGCGAGCAGCAAATATGAGATTGTTCTGACCTGTAGCAGCGATCGGTGAGGGGTGTGATGACCAGACGTGGAGTGTTGCCAAGGTATTCGTAGCCATAAGCCAGGCCGGCATTGATCATTTTGGTCTGGAGCTGGTTCTCCTGCACAGGCAGAGGACGGATAGAGGAAGAGTAAGTGAAGCTAATGGGTTCAGACGTGCTGATATTAATATTGGGATAATTTACTGATATGAAAGAGAGCAATCTTTCCTGACGGATGTGAACTGACTTGATCAAATTTGGTGAGATGGTTTATTCAGTGTTTATCTGTACTTGGCAGAACGTTGATTACTCAAATGAATATTTTTCAGTTTGTTGAAACTGCATTATCCCCTCTCAACTCCGTCCATTAAAGTCAATTTAAATATCTGCTGCATAATTTACTCCGAAAGAATATTACTCAGCTTTAATAGGGATTTCATGTGGCTACGGAATGTTCAAGGCTTCTATTTGACATAAAGGCAGTGATGAGAAGCGGACAATACAGTCATTAGCCCATAAACTGGTCACTCAAAGCAACGTAATGTCAAGTAACAGAGGACAAAATAACAAGACGAGATGAATCTCAAGACAAAAGAACAGCACAGAACGTCAGTGACAGATCGACAGTCTCGGTCTTGAGTGTAATAACATCACCTGTTCTGTAAAAGTGACAGCTAAGCCCGAGCTGGAGTTATCACCTGAAGCAGGATTGCAAAAGAAGGTGAGAGGTGCAGAAATTCACAGTATAAGAAAAAGGAAAGAACTGATAATAATAACCCTCTGCGAAGCATCTCTCATTATACACTCCCAGTCAAAAAGTTTAGGTACACCCCTCTAAATGGATGTTGCTGGTGATCTTTTGTTTTTTAAGGTGCACCTCAGCAATTGAGTGTGATGATGCCTGTAAAAACACTGTATATCATTAGAATAAATACAGATACGCACACGGGACTCAGACACAGTCTCAATCTTTAAGTCTAGGTTAAAAACTTACTTATTTAGCTTAGCTGTTGGTCATTAATATCCCCCTTAAATAAAGGCCGCAGATCCAGGGGTTCATGGGCAGAGGGTTTTATGGTAAACTGAGATGCTGGTGTTGTCGTCCCGCCGCTGCACCCGATCACTCAGTTGACGGTGGAGCGGATGGATGCCAGTGTTTCAGGGTGTTCCCAAGTCTGTGTTACCTTCTGGTTCTGTCCTTTTAGCCAGGCTGTAATAGTCAGATGCCGGAGTCGCTGCCACACTCTGGAAATGTTCATACTTCCTGTGTTCCGTAATTAGTCCCAAACAGAACTAACTGTCTGTCTTTACTCTTACCGAGCTAATGGCTGCCCTCCGGTCCGGGCTTAATACTGAAGCTTTCCTGCTGCACGCCTCTGACCAGCTGCCTACCTGCCCAGCCAGACACTGAAGGAAGACTGACCGGGTTACCTGCCCAGGTTACCTGACCGGCTTACCTGCCCAGCCTAATGCTGATGAAGGACTAACTAGGCTTTCCTGCTGCAGACTAAAATTTTTCCGCTATTGCTACCTGCACCGGCCTATTATTTCACAATTAGTTCTTCATTAACTTCATTGTCACCACTATGACTAGATCAGCATAATTAGATACTCAATTGATGTTACTTGAACAATTTCAAATTGTAGTTTTGACCAGAGGAGGATGGGTCCCCCCGTGTGAGTCTGGTTCCTCCCAAGGTTTCTTCCTTCTACTTGAGGGAGTTTTTCCTTGCCACCGTCGCCTTCGGCTTGCTCACCGGGGGCTTCTTTCATTTCTCTCCTTAATGAATTATTCTTACTGAATTTCTGTAAAGCTGCTTTGAGACAACATCAGTTATAAAAAGCGCTATATAAATAAATTTGATTTGATTTGATACAGTAATACATATAAAACCTGAACTGCTTTACTGACATTACTGAGACAATACACCAGTTAACAAAGGCATAACAACCTCCAAAAGCACTCCAAAGCTAATTCCAGGTGCAAACAAGCCCTGTCATGCCTCTAAAGATTTTCTTGGGGTGTAAGCCGACTCTACTTAACAATAGAATACTACAGTTTGCTTCTGTGATGTTATGTACGTTTTAGAGATGGCAAATGCATTAATGCATGAATTCCTCATTAACATTTTAATATCTCAACAGTTTTAATGTTGTTAACGCATTTTCCTAATTTTACTGTAACGCTGGATTGACCTCGCTGAGGTAAAATGTAACAAGAGTTTAATGTGGTGTCGTGAGTGAGTCAAATCTGAGCCAGCAGACAAACAGAGGGACAAAACCAGAGCGACCAAAACAGACATGGGCAAGACGGGGCATAAATACAGATACAGGCTAGGGTCAAAACCAGGACAATCAGAAACCAGGCAATCAAACAAGAGTGAGAGGCGAGAGACGAAAAGCAAAGGTCAGAAGAGGGTCATACATGAGAATGCATAAACTGATAACAATGGGGGAAACGTTCAGTAAGCAGCACTAGAGTTGGCAATACTTCGCAAAGAGTTGGCATCATAGAGCGGGGGGATCATGCGGAGTGTAGCCCCCGGATTCGGCGGAGGCAGAGGAAGAGTCCAGACTCGTGACTATTACATTTCAAGCCATCTGTGCTTGCATGCATGCTATGACTGATATGGCACAGCTTNAAAGAGTTGGCATCATAGAGCGGGGGGATCATGCGGAGTGTAGCCCCCGGATTCGGCGGAGGCAGAGGAAGAGTCCAGACTCGTGACTATTACATTTCAAGCCATCTGTGCTTGCATGCATGCTATGACTGATATGGCACAGCTTTTAAATGGTCATCCCATTAACGGCTCATTCCTAGCGACCCCAAGGCTTGAAGTTGACAGAGCTTGAGGGACAAAAGCAAAGAAGAGCAATAGTATCGTGGGCAGAACGAGTTCCCCTCCTAACAAAACGAGAGGACTACAGTCAAGCTGGAACATACAGCCACTGTTGAGGAGGTTCAGTTCATGTCAACCTAATGATACTGAATTACCAGACATAATATATCATCACTGTCCAAAGAAAAACACATCTCATTTTTTGTTGATTTTTACTTTTATGCACCATCTGAACAAAAATGTGCACTGCTTTTACAGTGGACGAAAATGAGCAGACAAGACGAACGTGATAAAGTCAAAGCATGATAAACTACACAAAGGAATGCGGTTAATCATGATTATTCACTGTAATAAAACTCGTTTGACGGTCCTAATATTTCAGCTGGTGCACAATCAGATGACGACACTGCATATGAGCTCCTAGCGTTTTCACTGATCAGTGCATCCTGTTTTACTGTTTACCGTGTGTGTTGGTGTTGTAACTGGAGAGGTTTCTGAATGACGTATACTACCAGTCAAAAGTTTAGAGACGGCTCCTTATAGCAGGTTGATCTTAATGATGTTGATCTTAATGCTTTAATGTAGAATAAAAATGAAGACATCAAACTATAAAACAGCACTCATGGAATTATACAGTCCACCTTAAAAACCTCCACAATGGAACTTTACAGGAGGATGAACCAGCTTTCTTAACCTGCAGTGGGGGCTGATAGAACAAGGTTTATTTCTAAGCAGGTTTGGAGCAATTCTATTGGTCTGTCCATCATGAATATTCACTAAACTGAAAGGAGAACTAGAGCTTTTACACTGTGCAGAAAAAGAGATCAAAGTTTTTACACCACTAAATATATATTAGAGGTGGAGATATGGAGAAATATCATACTGTGGTACATCAAGAGTATATGTGGTATATCAGGATATGTACTGTTTCAGACTCTCATCAGTTGGAGCTGTTAAGTGTAAGACTGTAGAGTCTTTAACATCACCAACTACATCCATTTAGAGGGATGTGTCTAAACTTTTGACTGGAAAAGCATATGTGTGTATTTTTAGATATGCCTTTACTTAATAAACACAGATTTCTTGATTAATCTTCTAAATAACTGTCAGATTATTACTAAATACTAATAATATCTGACACTTTTCTCTCCTAAACTATTACTGAAAACACATATCAGGAAAACCTTAGCCCCAAATATGCTTTAAACAGCTGAAAAGAGTGTTGATGTCGCAGCTAGGGAATAATGCGTGGGCTTTGCTGTCATTCCCAAGGTAGGGCTTTTGACAGCTGCTTGTTTGTGCTCAGTTAATGTTCACACTGTAAAAGACCGAGTGTCCTCAAACTGCTCACGTTGTCATGTGTAACTCTACCATCCACACACTTACCATCCAGTAGTAGCGAAGCTGGCTGAGCCACTCGAAATTGTTCTCGTCGTCCACACCCTTCTCCACCAGCGAGGCCAAAACATCTCGAGCGTGAACGTCCAGCACCACCAGAGCTCCCAGCGTCACCCTGTTCTGTTTGGACAGCTTTCCGCGCACCAGCGACACGATATCATCAATCTGAGTGTTGTTCTGATGCAGGTAAGCTTCAAGAGCCTGAGAGTGAAACGCACAGAGATGCCAGGTTATTGAGAAGTTATAAAGCAGACTGTTAATATATATACATACAATTTGCATAAGTATGAAAAAGGTGCAGAGTTTTAAATCCATCTATAATATTTATACAGCAGATGAAAGAAACACACTTTACTGTTAATATATGTCAATCGGATCTGATAGTTTTCCAAGTAATTTTTGGGTCATTTCTTTTGACTGTCCATCATCCAGTAACACACTATGTAAAGGACAACAGGCATTTTCAAAAACTGAAAAAACCCACAAAAAAGATAAAAGGTGTATACACTCATCATCAGAAGAACAGCTGTACCCAGAAGGAGGTGTGGGATTGCAGGGCTATTGGGAAGGAAGATAAAGGTTACCAGGAACAATAAATGATGATAAATTTAGACTGATATGGACAATATTTACAGAGCTACACATACAGAAGTAGTGTCTCTCAGTATGGTGTCGGGTCGCTGTGTTTGCTAACCCAACATGCCAGACGTCTCAGCATGGAGTCATAGAGGTTCCTAATGGTGTCCTGTGATAATCCATCCCATGCAGCTTGAATATTCTCACACAGTTCCTGCAGATGGTGTGGTAGGGGTGGAGATGGAGTGACACCAGGTGTTCTGGACGTGTGACACGTGACAACAAACCGTTCATCTTGGCGCTGACCACGGTGCCTCCACACACGGATTCATTGGTCGTCTCCACCAAGACAAAAGCGGGACTCGTCACTGAAGATGACCCGCTGCCATTCTGAATCACTCCATGACAGTCTGGTATGACACCATTGCAGTCTTTGGTGACGTTGACGTGGTGTTAAGGGTAGTCGTTGTAACAGTCTGCATGCATGTAGTAGTCGGTTCATTCCTTCTGGGTGCAGCTATTTGTGCAACTACTTTTTTGAAGATGATAGTGTGTATATATATATATATATATATATATAGAAGTATGGTTCTTGCTGCAGTGTTAGATGGTTTAGCCAACAGGAAGAACTTGCCTGAGGTCCCTTGGCAATTGCTTCATGGATGTGTTTGGTCCAGTAGACCTGCGAAACGCACAGCACCGTCTGGCCCGGCCACTCTCGCACCCAGTTGATCCTCAGGTCTTTGGGGTAGGCCTCGATGGCCTCGCCTATCACCTGCACACCACCACGGAGAACACATTCAGAGAGGGGTTATGAAGAAGGGAACGTTGGAGATGTTCTGAGGTTAACTCTTATGATGGCTTATGACTATATGGACATCTAACATGACTATAAATACAGTAAACAATAAGTAAACAATACAGCAGAACAGATATGATTTTGTGTCTGTTAGTGCCACCATTACCAAAGCCCAGTATTTACTGACACTTATCTGATATCTAGTTTATTTAATCAATCCTTTATTAAATGAAAGCATGACTAGTTTTTACCGAATTCATTCTGATTTAGATCTTAATCAAAATACAGATACAGTGAAGAATATCGCTACCTGTATTACATATATTTACATTTACGGCATTTAGCTGACGCTCTTATCCAGAGCAACTTACAAGGTTAATCATATTACAGGTAGGCCAATGCAGTGTTAGGAGTCTTGCCCAAGGACCCTTATTGGTGTAGCACAGCATAGTCACCCAGACTGGGATTCGAACCCCAGTCTCCCACATGTGGTGGTGGTGGTTCTCTGGTGGGTAGTGGTGTTACCTGCTGAGCTACACCAACCAGAGTCGTTGGTATTCAGAAATAGGTTTATAATGGATTACAAACATTTGGCTATTTAGTCAAGCTGGCACTGAGTAGAGCTGTCTCCACACGCCGCGGTGTGTATCAGGCACAGATCTAATATGAGAGTTTGGGATCTCAGGGAGCATGCACTCAGAACACCCCCCCCAGTAAAGAGGACACTTTTAGATCACTTTATTGAACTGGTTCAGAGTCAGAGCTGAGTCAGAACTTTAGTTCTGAGTGACTCTGAACCTTGAATATGGTTATTTCACTAAAACTAATATGACAGAGTTTGGGATCTCAGGGAGCATGC
>CM067480.1:9497856-9526081 GCA_034552555.1 Semaprochilodus insignis
AGAGCTGAAACAGATCATGGACTTCAGTTTTGAGTGACTCTGAACGTTGACTATGCTTATTTCCCTAATACTGATGACTGAACGTTCACCAAATCACCAGATCGCAACACTACTCATATGTTTAGCTCATTTTGAGCAGTGCTCAGTCTTTCATAAACACTTCATACCGCATTCATAAATGTTTAAATCAGCATTCAGAAAGTGTACATGTTTTACATGATATTAATATGGAGTACTATGGAGTCATTTACTGAGGGACATGTTTTTCCAAAATAAAAGTCCTAAAAACGAAATTATTTTCAGTGAAATGTCTCATTTCAGGACAGAAATGATCAAATGACCTGGTTTTACCCCTTTGCACAGAAAGTGCTTTGACACTCGCCACTTTAGACTTTCAACTTATTTTGCACTTTGTTATGATTTCTTTTTTCTACTCTTTGTCTTCTTTAAACTTTTATTGTGCCGGAGTGTTCATTCAACAGCCCATTTAGGAAAACAGTATTAGTCATTTTTATTTTGCCTGTCCAGAAATTAGGCATAGCCCCGAAAATAATAAAGATTTTCAATACAATAAATGAGGACTTTTATTTTGAAAAATGTCTCTCAGCAAAATGGCACAGTCTTCCATATTAATGTCACGTAAAACATGCACGCTTTATGAATGCTGATTTAAACCTTCATGAATATGTTATGAAGTGTTTGTGTAAGATGTTATGAACGTGTTATGCAGACATCCTTTACGTAAATTGTTCCCAAAAAATTGTTGCAGAAATTATGTGAAAATAACTTACAGTTCCACACTGACTGTTAGACTTTGGGACTTCAGAACAATTGAAACTGCTCACCATGCGGCCATGATGGACAGGTATGCCTGTCTTAACTGTCAATCAGTTTGCTGTTACTGCAGTAGTGGGCGGTGCTTAAGTGACGAAAGCTACCAGACTCTCCCTGGAGAGTCCAGAAACATGAGACTATTACATCACCAATTTGGAAAAGTGCAGGCCACAGGGTAAGATTTCAGTGGAGGGATGCATGCTGCAAGGCGCTGTGAGGCAAAAAATAGTCCCCCAAAGAAAAATTATTTCCAGGTTTTCCAGATTTTCCCATCATCAACATTCCACATAAACACTCAGAAGACATGTGTAGGTTCACTGGAGGTCTAGATAGTAATGGATATGGTCTATATGTGTGTTGTAGACATGGTGACCCCTGGTTCCCATCACCACCACCACCACTGTAAAGAACATCTGATTGTCTACAATCAACCAATTCACACCAAACCCATTATCAATCACTCTATTTACATCTCAACCGTTTAATTCAGCATGTGACTGGTTGTTCTGAATGTCAGTCGAATTTGCTTTTCCTGCAGGAGTGGGCAGGAAAAGGTACCAGACTCTCCCTAGACTATTACATCACCAGTACGGAAAAGCACAGGCCACATAGACTGGGATGGTCTTGTTAGCCATGCTAACTCTGCAGACAATAACGGTGTGTCTGAATTAACATCACCATCCAAGCTTATGGTGAGCTAGTTTCTCGTTAGGTTGAATGGGATTCTTGCCAGCGGATGAATGCGGATACATTGAAAAGATGTTTGGGACACTTCTGTATGAGCGAGGCCGGAGAACTGAAGGTTCATAGACTTTGAAAATGACACCTAATTAACTTCCACACTTTCCCCAGTTCTTCAGCCCATGTAAGTGACTGCACTCGGTGGGCTGATTTATGGGGACCTTTCCCTGCGCAGCAGTGCCTTTACCCCATTAAACTGATCCTGAGTCTAACCGAGCAGAGTCTTGCACCTTGTGGATGGATTTCAGCATGCCAGACTCCAGCTCCAGCAACCACTTCTCCACTTGACCGCGGGCTTTGGAGGTGGAGATGGTGTCCAGGAGGCCCACCACCTCGCCCTCGCTGCTCTTCATGTGGGTGATGTCCAGCACGTCTGTGAATACCACGCTGGCTATGCCCTCGAAGCACTTCTTCAGGTGAGGCTGCACCCTGGAGGACAAAACGGAGAGACATTAAACGGAGTATGGAAATGACTCCGGTATGTAGGCTACGCGGTGTTCCACCAAAATCAGAGGGTCCGATTTATGGTCGCCAAAATTTCAGTGTATACCTTTTACAGTCTATACAGGCTACACTATATGGCCAAAAATATGTGGACACTCCTCCTAATTGCTGAGTTCAGGTGTTCCTGCTACACTTGTTGACTTACCACTTGACAGAAAAACAGGACATAATCTCAGGTGATGTGGAAGTTTAACCCAGGAACCTCTTAGTTAAAGGAGAACTCCACTGATTTACCAGAACCGTTGCTTCAACAAGTATAATGTCAAAGGAAAACAGAAAATGTGTTTTATAGGCCCTAAAGAAGGTATAATCACTGGGGTGGTACACTTAGGGGTATGTCTAGTTCCTTTAGTGACAGAACATAATTAGGGCACCATATTCCAAACTTTATTCAAATTCAAATTTGAAAATTCAAATGCTAATTTAAAAATTCCAATGCAAATTTGAAAACTCAAACTGTGTATTTTCCAAATTTGTCGCTGGGTTATTCAGCAAGGTTTGGTATGAAATGTTCCGAATGAACCGAGTCAGAACTGTTCACAGTGGTGGTGAATGGAACCAGACGTCCCCCTCAAAAAGCTCCCTCACAGACAGTTACTACATGAGATGGTTATGAATATGCTGCCTGATGTCTGAGACACTGTTTATGATAGTTTGGAGAAGATCCCAGCCTTAAACTCCATTCATGGTGGAGGGATACATGCTGCAGGGCGCTGTGACGTAAAATAGTCCCCCAAAGAAAACATCATTTCCAGGTTTTCCAGATTTTCCCATCATCAACATTCCATATAACACTCAGATGACACGTGTAGGTTCACTGGTGGTTTAGATAGTCAATAAAATGTCTATATGTGTGTTCTAGACATGGAGAACCCTGGTTCCCATCACCACTGCCCATCACCACACCTTTAATTAAGCAGCAATCTTGGAAAATCAACGGAGATCCCATGTAACTAATAGTTCTTGGTCTAAACTTCCACATCATCTGAGGTTATTTTCCAGTCAGGGATGCGACACTGATGCTCATGCAGGAAAAACATACGGTAGGGTTGGACTTTCTGAACACTTGGCGATCCCCTGTGAATGCACCATCCTTACTGGCAGTGGCAGTTTCCGATAGGATAGTGGGCGCCCATCTATCTATCAGCCCTTTTCCAAAAGAGCAGCCTCAGTGTCACCATCAAATTCAGTCTCCATTTAACCTGCCTTCCCTCCTTTAGTCTGATGGATTCCAACCCACGCGCCTGCATAATGAGCTCCACTGCGAAGTACTCAGAATTCAGCTCTCCGAAAAGCTGGGGAATGGATGCACGAATCCGGTGGAATTCTCAGATGCATTGACAGAGGGAAGGACAAAGGGATAATGTGAGTGTGCAAGAGAAAGAGACAGAGAGAGAGAGAGAGAGAGAGAGAGAGACAGATACGAATGAGGGAAGGAGGAGAGTAGAATCAAGAGAGAGCACTAGAAAGAGAAGAAAGAAGGAGACGAGGAGAGGGAGAGAGACGAGCTTAACCAAGCGCATGCAAGATTTGCAGAGCCAAAAAGTCCCTTTGTCTGCACACGCATTCATTATTAAACAAATACCTTGGGTGAAATAAGACAAGGCTTGCTTATCAGCCAAGGCTCTGCTCAGGGGAGCTGCGGTGGAGGAAGTAGGCCAGAATGTCGCAGGGAGAAGAAGAGCTTCTATAATTAAATTCCCACAGTAAGTACAGGATTTTCAAAGGCTCAAAATGAGTTTTCCAAGGCCGGCCGCCGCTAAATTGCTTTTTCTACATGTCCTTGCTCCTCTGGTCCTGCTGAGGACTGGCGGCGCATGGGCAGTGGAGAGATCGGTTTTGCTTAACTCGCCGTCAGTGTAGGCGGAACGGGCTGGGTGACTTTTAATATCTCGTTGGCTGCGCTTCAAGACATTCCTTAAAAACCAGGCTGCTGGAAATGAACCCTATGCTTTGCAAGGCTTCGCTGTTAGGAGCGACCGTAGGGCGACCCCATGCTACATGCGACTAACTTTAGGTTAGAGAGTCACAGACTTAGAGTCTATTGTCTGTATGACCCACCTACAAAACCATTTCAAAGCTTTCCAAACACTGGTGCCCAGGTTCAAGTTTAATTCAAAGCAAATTAGAGAAGATACGTGTTATACAGGTCCAAAAGAAAGTGGAGTGAAATGCTGAGGGGTACATGGTACTTCAGTAGCACATTTCAGGCTTTACTTAAATAAAAAGAAATAATAATTTAAGTTTGAATTTGTGAATGCTAAAATTCAAAATGTGCTTTCACAATTGGATTTCTGAAAGTTAGAATTTAGAAAATTCAAAAGTTAGAATTTAGAAAATTCAAAGGTTAGAATTTTGAATATTCAAAAGTTTGAATTTTGAATATTCAAAAGTTTGAATTTTGAACATTCAAAAGTTTTGAATAATGATCCCACCCTAAAAAGTTCCTCCTGACACCCCGCCCGCCCCCAAGACAGTGAAATGACAGGAAGCCTCGCTGACGATGAAAACAGCACTGTAAAGGCATTTTCATTTTGGCAGAGCTGGAGCGCCACCTTGAGGAAGTTCAGCTGCGAATCTGGGATTGATTTCTTCCATTTTTAAATATATGCGAATCAGAACATTCACACCATCAAAATGAAATATCAACAAATATCAGTTTGCCTTCCCACATTAACTCTAACAGCCATAACAGACAGAAATGTAAAGAGAGATGCATACTATACTTTAGATCTGAGTTTGAATGATGCCTTTAATAATGCGCTTACTCACAGTGGAAATGAATACGATCTTGAAAAAGGTCTGCAATATGCTGCCATAAATAATTGTACCATATTTCATTGACACTCTCCACTCAAAAATGTGTTTTATTATTGGTTATGTCATTATTATGACTATATAGACTTTATCACTGTAATCACGTTTCTGCATTTGAAACACAAACTTTAAAGTGTTCTGTGACAACAGCTTAGTTCTGTTTGAGCCCATCACAGTACAATATACTAGAACATGTCAAGGAAAGGATCAGGAGAGGCGATAGGAAACATGTCTGCGTCAACATAGACTTCTCCTCTTAACTTTAACCCCGGCAGCACCAGAGCTGGAGATAATAGATAGAGCAAAGTTTGAACTATCCTAAATATACACTCATCATCAAAAGAACAGCTGCACCCAGAAGGTAGTGTGGGATTGAAGTGCTATTGGGAAGGGAGATAAAGGTTACCAGGAACAATATATGATGATAAATTTAGACTGATATGGACAATATTTATTGAGCTACACATACCGAAGCAGTGCTTGCTAACACAACATTCCAGATGTCTCTGCATGGAGTTATAGAGGTTCCTTATGGTGTCCTGTGATAATCCATCCCATGCAGCTTGAATATTCTCACACAGTTCCTGCAGATGGTGCAGTAGGGGTGGAGGTGGAGTGTCACCAGGCGTTCTGGATGCGTGACTACAAACTGTTCATCTTGATGCTGATGACGGTCCCTCCACACACGGATTCTTTGGTCGTCTCCACCAAGACAAAAGCGGTACTCGTCACTGAAGACGACCCGCTGCCATATTGAGTCACTCCTTGACAGTCTGGCACGACACCATTGCAGTCTTTGGTGACGTTGGTGTGGTGTTAAGGGCAAAGAATTATACCTGTGACTGAAACATACCTAATAGTGTGTAATCCCGCCACGAGCACCAATAACAGCTGTGATTGGATTGGATATGGACTGGACAAGTTTCTGGATGTAGGCCACATCAATGTTCAGACACTCTTACATCAAAGAATTGTGCAGTTGGTCCAGATATGGTGGATGCTTTCCCTGGCACAATTCCGAGGAGAATTCCCTGTAGACTGGAATTTTAGCCACTGCAAGTAGACCTGTACGACCGTACGCTTCCATACACCTGCAGATTCAGCTACTTCCTTCACACTATGGTCTTTGGCACATGCCCAAATGCAGTTACTCCTTTTAGGCAATCATTAACATCTGCTTTGGATCCATTTTCCACACATGGAACGAGACATTCACTGCACTGTATCAAGTCTTCTCAATCTATGGATCCCGTCACTCAAACCCCACAGGTATTTATAGCCCCATCCTTGTGCAGCGCCATCTGCAGGTGGCTGAAGGTACTACCACCTTAAACATCTGGGGAGCTTACGAAGCTCAAAGGTTTCAAATGTGCTGGAAACGGTTACCAGCAAGATCCCAACACAGTTTTATAATGCCTTCATACAGCTCTGCTGCAGTTTGTCATAGCAGACTCTCGTCTCCCGAGTGCTAGGCCTTTAGAAAATGGCCTTTGGGAAGAAGCACCAGCCTGAACTTCAGAGCTTTTATAAGCATGCAGGCCTGTTATATAAAGTCCTCCCACCTTAGCTTGGCTGAGAAAGAAGCTCCACGGCTTCGGCAACATGGTTCACAGTTCACACAGTCTGGCGAGTGTTTAAAAAGCTGTTGCTTAGGTCATGTCTCATCTATTAGGATGTCTTTCAGTTGCGCGATCGCTCCTCGCCCGCGTGCAAATAAGCAAAAAGTCCAAACCAATCTGTCCGATTCTGGATGTGAGCTTCCATTAGCGATGGGCTTTCGGAGGAGACAATAACAAACAAACAGTCCCCAGACAAGTCGCCCATCTGCCATACAACCGCCTCTGCTATGCCAAGCTTCACCCAGCCAGGTCCACTGTCCACAACAATTGACCCAGCCTTGCATCATCTGCTATTATGATCCGGCAAATCACCTGCAAGGAAAAAGGTGCATCCGGAATCAGCAGTTCTGGCATATAGCCTCTTCCTTCAAGCCCAATTATCCAGCCATTTAGAAACAAAACCAAAGAATCAGGATAAACGCTTCCAAATCTATCCAGGTCTGATCCGCTCCGAGCTGTGAAT
The DNA here is from genome assembly GCA_034552555.1 of Semaprochilodus insignis. Lineage (NCBI taxonomy): Eukaryota > Metazoa > Chordata > Actinopteri > Characiformes > Prochilodontidae > Semaprochilodus > Semaprochilodus insignis. Next base: position 9,504,835 of record CM067480.1, read on the forward strand.
GAAATCGGAGATCTCTGCCAGGCTTCATATATCTTTAATGATCTAAGGAGAAGAAGTGGTTTCACTGCCCAGTTGAGCCATATTGCCTTGAGGGTTGGAAATAATGGTTGCAGCAAGTGATGAGCTGGGCATTCAGGTCAATCTGATATTCAGATCTGTACGGAATAATTCGGAATATATTCAAATAAGCCCCCACATAGGACTCCTAGCTGTACTGGCTCCTGCACACTGGAGGAAAACCAGGAACGACTGCTCATCGCCTTATTCCTACCGTACTGTATTATGCCCACAGTAGGCGACTTGATTGACATGTGACTTGAAATCAACACAGAAAGACAGATAGACCATCTTAAGACTAATGCTGAGCATCTGTTTTCACCTAAGCTACGTTTACAGGTCCACTTATCTTGCGGTAGGGGTGGAGCTGGAGTGACACCAGGCCTTCTGGACGTGTGACGCGTGACAACAAACCGTTCATCTTGGTGCTGACCACGGTGCCTCCCTCCCACGGTGCGTCTCCATCAAGACAAAAGCGGGACTCGTCACTGAAGATGACCCGCCTGCCATTCTGGGTCACTCCATGACAGTCCGGCACGACACCATTGCAGTCTTTGGTGACGTGGTGTTAAGAACAGTCGCTGTAATGGTCTGTGTGCATGTAGTCCTGCGTGGTGCAGCTGTCTGCCAATAGTGCTGGCACTAACAGGATGAATCATGGAGGGCATCACTGCTCGCTGAATGTCTGCAATTGTGGCTGTTGGGTCAGTCAGATACAGAGATAAGGCCTGTCCTTGCTTACGTCACATGCGCTGCCGAGTGTGGAATTTGAATCATTTGCATGGCTCACACTGTCAAACCTACACACCAAGCTTCATTCCTGGCAGTTGATTCCTTCTGGGTGCTGCTATATGTGCTTCTATTCTTTTGATGATGAGTGTATTTCACCTTGTTCCAGCTGCAGTAGTCTTTCTATATATATATTAGAACCTTTGCCCTAAACATAAGACAAAGGTTCTTCAGTGTCTTCAAATGGTGTTCCTGGGTCTGAAAGGACATACCTAGCGGTTCTACCTTGCGTGCTCATATCATTAGCACAGCATTGTAACTCTGTAAAATGTTTCATTGTGTGTTTAATGTTAACTCAGTTCAGACTCACTATTCCCCCTGATCAGCTGATTTACTGATCAGAATATCCTCATCACCCTCTTAATGCTGGAAACTTTTTTCTGATTGTTTACATTTTCCCCATTCCACCTTAAATGGAGCTGTAGTTCGTTCTGGGATCTGTGCAATAGATTAGAATAACTGCTGTACTATTTAAGGTGGAACTGAAAAAAACAAACAGGAAGGTGGCGAACAAAAAGCTTCTTCTGTCTACGTCTTCTAGCTGGTTCTATAGCACCACCTAATTCAAGCTGCTGCTTCACCGTAACAGTGTGAGAGTCCTTCTCTACAGCCAGTGTGTGGTGTGTCTGTTCTGGGCTACTGTAGAAACATGGCAGTGGCAGGAGACGATCTGCTCCTATGTAATGATCTGTAGTTACAGGTAATTAAACATAGTTCTGTATATTATGTTCTGTTTTTGATTATAGACCCGCCTGAATCTTACACACTGCTCATTTAGATACAAGAATGTGCAATGTTTAATCAATATATTCTCTGCAGCAGGAGAAAATTAATAATCATGATTTTTCATTCATTTCTCCGACAGAGCAAATAGAATCTAAATTGATTCAAAGACCCGCTATCTGTGACTGGTGCCTCCTCTACGGCTCCACTGCTTTACCTGGTCGGGTCCTTAGTCTCCGAGAGGATCTCCAGCAGCTCGTCGTTGGACAGGAAGAAGAAACGGGGGAAGAAGAGCCTCTTCTTCTCCAGGTATTCGTTCAGGCCCTTCAGAATGAGCTCCAGGAGCTCGTTGCTCTTCTTCAGCTTCTCCAGCATCTTCTCTATAGCCACCACCGCCAGGACGTGCTTGTCCTGAAACAGAAGACGTGAACGATTTATAGACGGACGCCTAAAGGTGGCAGTTATCACCGTCGGGTGTAATATCCGTGAGCTTACTGGATAGTTCTGTTGGTTTATAAAAACCTGCAGTTTTGGAGGAGGATTCATGAAACAGGAAGCAGGACTGTACAGCGTATACGGGAATCAGGCAAGTATGTTTTAGAGTCGAACATACGTACTAACACATATATACACACGCATTAGCAGCCACCTGGAATACAACAGTAACTGCCTAGCAACATCTTAGCAACCTACCAGGGTTAACACAGCATCTGCCAAACAACACCTTAACAACCACACATCATACCGTAGCAATAGCCTAACAACATCTTAGCAACCACCTGGGATACTACAGCAACAGCCTAGCAACATCTTAACAACCACCCATCATACCATAGCAACAGCCTAACAACATCTTGGCAAACATCCATTATACAATAGCAATATCTTAGCAACCACCTAGAATACCACAGCAACAGCCTAGCTATAGCTAGCACTATAACAACCACTTGACATACAACACCGTCACATCACCTTAGCAATCTACCTGGGATTCCATAGCGATGGCCCAGCATCACCTTAGCTACCACCTGGGATTCCATAGCGATGGTCTAGCATCACTTTAACAACCACCTTGGATACCATAGCAACAGGCTAGCAACCACCTGGGATTTCATGGCAGCAGCCAAGCAACACCTTAGAACCCACCTGGGTCACCGTGGCATCACCTTAACAAACACCTTGGATACCATAGCAACAGCTTAGCAACACCTTAGTAACCACCTGGGATTGCACAGCAGCAGCTCCATTAAGCCAGATTGAAGTCTGTTGCCAGATCTCCAGTCTCCAGCTGGAATGTGTTGTGATCTACAGCGCAGCCGTGTCCACGCTCTGACCTCCTCACTGGGGAATAAAGCTCAGTACATAGTTCAGAGTTCAGTTACAGCTGCTGAAGACGCTTTCAAGCCACCACGTCACCAGGCCTCACCAGTTCAGACACAATACCAGGAGATGAGGACAGGCCCGTGGAGGATCTGCACAGATGGCAGCTTTCAGTGCCTCTCACGCCGCCACTAACTAATTCAATCCCTCGCTTTTCAACCTCCCTGCAAGGGGTCGAGTCAAAGGTCCGTCCGTCATCGGAGACAGAGGAAACCATTAGGAACGCTCCTTCCATCCTGCCTTCCTGTTTCCCTCTCTTCTCCGCGCAGATGCTTTTGACCAAAGTCTGGCAGACAATAATCGCTCCCCCTCCTTCCCTCCGTTTCTGATTGCTATTGATTTTCTATTTCCCACGGTGACTGGAGCTGAAGTGTCGAAGATGGTTTCTGGAACACAACAACAACAACAAAAAAAAACAAGGCCTCTGAAAGGAGGTGGGAGGAGGGGGGGGGCATCTTGGAGCGAGCGGGTAATGAAGGGGCGGTAATGACCATGGCGCTGGCCAAAGCCTCCTCCAAATCGCCTTTTTTAAAGCGTGAAAAGAAGCTATTGGGTGAGTGAGATGGAGGAGAGCGTGGAGAGGCCAGATTAGAAAGGCCGTTTTATTACCCAGAGTCACAGGACATCGCGGCGGATCGGAGGGAGCAGCTGCCTTGCGACGTAAAATGATTAATGCCCCCCTCGCAGTAAATGAAGAAATCAAATTATCGGCGGCGATTGGTCGCGGACAGACAAAGCGTGGCCGCTTGCTCGTTCTTTAGGCCCAGATATCAAAGGCTATTGTAATTATATGCTTGTTATGTAGAGGGTAATGACATGCAACTGAGCTTTAAACTGCTTTAAAGGGACATTTGGGCCAATGCACACATACATACGCAACCTCCCACTTACACCGAAGACAGCCAAACAAATGTTAGGGGTCTAAAGTTTGCACTGGAGATGCAAACTTGATACCATGATACCAGCTTCTTCATATGTAGGTCTGGGGTGGTCTCCTGTGTTCTGTTAGGTTGCCAGGTTTGCACGTATTGCAACAGAAATCACCCAAAAAACTAAAAATGAAAATATCTAATAAAGTAAGTCATTTCGAGTCATCTATCTCAAGTCTAAGTCCAGTCTCAGATCATGAATACCAAGTCAAAGTCAAGTCAAGTCGTTTATCAGTGTTAGTGCAGCCAGTCTCAAGTCCCTCATGTGAGTCGAGTCCCCCAACTCTGGTACATATATATAAATATGTATAATGTTCAGTAAAAGAGGATATTGATGACTACAGTAATATACTGCTGTTATTATGTAGAGTCTTGTAAAAATACAGTTTAGTACTGAATGTAAAACTACAGTACAATATATCATTACTGTAAACAAACATTACAGTATGAGTGCTGTAAATATTAATATCAGTAACTACCTGGTATCTCTGCTGTCAGTAAATTAATCTACTGTCATTTTACAGTGTGAGATTAAACTGATGAAATATGTGTATTTCTGTGTTTATTACATGTTTGTATTTTGTTCTTCAGCTCCTGTAACTCTGGATCCCGACACTGCTCATCCTTATCTCATCCTGTCTGATGATCTGACTGTCTGAGTCTGAGAGACACTCCTGAGAAACAGCAGCTTCCTGATAATCCAGAGAGATTTGATAAACATGTATATGTTCTGGGTTCTGAGGGCTTTAACTCAGGAACACACTGCTGGGATGTTGAAGTTGGAGACAATGGAGTCTGGTTACTGGGTGTGATGACAGAGTCTGCTCAGAGGAAGGGAGATATACGCTCCAGGAGTGGAGTTTGGTGGGTGTGGTATAACAGTGGTGAATATGGAGCCCGTTCTACACCACAGCCGGGCGCTCTCCTCTCAGTAGCACGGAAGCTGCAGAAGGTCAGAGTTCAGCTGGACTGGAACCGAGGAAAACTCTCATTCTCTGATCCTAATAGGCTAATGTGGCTAACAATGCAGCTCAGGCTGAATATCGTCTTTGTGTCCAGTGTTTGTGTTTTCACAGATAATATAGCCACATAATTTATGCAGTAGGTGCTAGAATTCAAAGAAATGTTGGGTTTTAAAAGTTTGGGTTCTGAGTTTTGCACTAGAGGGTAATAATAGCTAATCCTCTTATAGCTAACAAATAAAGGCAACTTCCTATCAGCACTCTTCAAACTGCTGCTATCAGTGTTGATGATTAAGCTCAGACTGTGGTTTCTCACAGCGGACGACATACTAATATGGCTAAAAACAGACACTGCAAGTTTTTTAGCCCCCCGGTCTGATCTGAATAATGTTGAGCATCATTAATACCAACAATTAACAATATGTTGTTAAAACAACATAATGTGAAAATCTCAAGAAAATATGTTGTAAAAATTACAAAAATGTGCCATTATTACAAGAAAGGATCTCGCAATTATGGCAAAACATGCTGTACAAACATCATAATATCCCATAATTATGAGAATGTATTGTGTTGTTACTAGAAAACAAGTTGTAAAAACAACATAATACATCATTGTTACAAAAAAGGACCTCGCAATTACGGCTAAATATTTTGTAAAAACATCCTAATATCCTAATTATGAGAAAATATCTTATTTCCATCATATTTTTATCAAGAAAACAAGTTGTTAAAACATGATTATGACAAAATATCTCGCTACTACAAGAAAATATGTTCCAAAAAAGTCATAATGTATCAATATTACAAGAAAGGATCTCGCAATCATGGCAAAACATGCTGTACAAACGTCATAATATCTCATAAATATGCAAAAATATCTTATTATTACAAGAAAATGATGTAAAAGATCAGAAAATCTCATAAATATAAGTATTGTGTTATTACAAGAAAATAAGTTGTAAAAACGACATAATATCTCAACTTCCCAGAGGGCATCGCTCGTTGACGTCACACCCACATGTCCCCAGTCGTCCAACCAGCTCCGCTCTAGGTCACCACGTTCTCCTTCCCTGTGTTTACTCTAATGGTTTCGATCTCTTTTTGTCCTGACTACCTCTTTGGCTTTTCCCCATCTTGGTTTTGATCTTGGTACCTCTCTGGCTTTCGATCCTCGTTTCCGTTCCTCTGATCTTCCTCTCGCCTAGCCCTTCTAACTTGTCTGCCTCACTGTCTGACATTCCGGTTTCTGACCTCTGCCTGCCCCTGACTGTGTTTATCACCTATTCCCTTCATGGTGAGTCGTGTATTGCTGCTTGGTNATTTTGAGAAGCGATGTTATAAAAGTGACATTTTACTTGCTGGGCTTAAATCACAGTGAGAGTCACAGAGCTGCACGGCTGGTACTGTTATGAATATTCATGCTTACTAAATGCTAAAAGCAGCAGTTCCAGCGGTCTGTACGGTCCGGTCTGAGCTTACTCAACAGCCACGAGCTCTAAGGGTTCACAGTTTGCACGGTGCTAACAGGTGTGGTATAAGCTGTTGCTTGTTAGCCTCATAACTCCAGTGCAAAATTACAGGTGCAGCGAACCTGGAGAACCTGTCTGATCACCTCCAACGGAGGAAGTGTGAATCCTGAATATATTAAATGATCTCGGAACAGGAAGCGTTTTCCCTCACACTCCTGCTGTAATCGCCAAGCAGCCCGCGCACGCACGGCCTCTTTTATCCCCCACCATCGCACCCTTTCCGGTTTAACCTGCTCCTCTTTGAAGCCGTGGCAGGTACAGGCACCAGGCTGGCGTTCAGTGCGCAGCGTTTCCACTTTCTGACACCGGGAAGAGAGCGACGCGCGGCTTGTGTGGAGAGAGAGGAGAGGGATCGTGGAGAGGTGTGAAGCTTAATTAAAAGGCTTGTGTTTTTTGAATTCATTGGCCAGGCCTTTTAGCTCGGCGGGAGCACGCAGCCGAGAGCGGCGGGTGAAGAGAGACCCCATGTGGTGATGCGGGTAAGTGAGTTATGGGATCGTCTCGCTCCAGCTTGCAGCACGTCTGCAGTCGAATCACACTGTCAAGGTTGTCCTGTACCAGATGCACCCCAGCTGTCTCCACAGTCTCGTCTGGTTTATTAGGCATTTGTTTGCTTGTTTGTTTGTTGGGAAGGAAGCCGTTAAAAGGGGACGCGGCTGATGTCGCAAGCGAGAACGTAACGGGGCCATGTTTAAGGAACCGCACATCCTTCCCCCTCCCTCACACACACGTTTGCTTTTGCGGTGATCTCATTTTCTCCATGATGCGCCCGGGTTGAGTCCCCCAGACAAAATCTATAATTTCTATTTGATGGCGCTCCCTGTGGCTTTTTATTTATTTATTTATTTAATTTTTTTTTGGAGGAGGAGGACAACAGAGATAGGCTATCGACGTGTCTCGTTTCATAGCGGCCGAGGATAGCGATTGCACCCTAAAGAGTTTTGAGATGAAGAGTGGTGTGCGCGTCGGAGACGGCAAAGTAAGACTGATTAAAGCACGCAGCTCCAAACAGACACAGTCGATAACCCGCATACTGCCTCTGCTGTCGTACCACGCTGTGCTTTCTCACACGGCTGCACAATAAGCCGTCTATTCATCACTGTCGTTACAGTGTTTATAACTTAGACGTGAAATGCAAAAGAGCCTGTTGTCTAATCCTGGGTTGTCAGACGTTATGTCTCCTAAATCCACAAGGGGGCGCTCATCGTAACCAATCAATTATCTCAAAGGCTTGAGATATCAATGACAAGCTTAAGTTTGAACTTGCCATTCCACCTTAAATGGTGCAGCAGTTATGTCATATTTAGGTGAACTGCTGCTCCATTTAAGGTGGAACGGAACATCTGAATGAAAAGCTGCTGAATAAGAAGCCAACTTCAGCCTAGCCTCATGATGCTAGTGAAAGCCAAATGTTACACATATCTACACAACGTTCAGCTGCTGGACACTTCAGTGTCACTGCTGGACTGAGAATTGTCCACCAACCAAAACTATCCAGCCAACAGTCTCCTGTGGGTAGCGTCCTGTGACCGCTGATGAAGGACTAGATGATGACCGACACTGCACTGTACAGCAGCAGATGAGCTATCATCTCTGATTGTACATCTACAAGGAGGACCAGCAAGGTAGGAGTGTCTAATAGAGTGGACAGTGAGTGGACACAGTGTTTAAACACTCCAGCAGCACTGCTGTGTCTGATCCACTCACACCAGCACAACACACACTAACACACCACCATCACGTCAGAGTCACTGCAGTGCTGAGAATGATCCACCACTCACATGATACCTGCTCTGTGGTGGTCCTGTGGGGGTCCTGATCATTGAAGAACAGGGTAATAAAGTATACAGAGAAACAGATGGACAGATGAGTGTATGTGTGTGTGTGTGTGTGTGTGTGATCGCAATATGGTATTTTTCCCATATCATCGTATTCATAGTTCCGTATAATACAGCACTGTTCAGGTTAGAAGTGGTGGTGTAAATACTGAAGATCTGTGAGCCTGCACTGAAGAATGAAGTCATTGCTGGACTCAAGGCCATTCCCTGCCTTCTCTGTTTGATGCTGTGAAGCGATTACTGAGGGATGAAAATTATACATATCATGTTTATCTTTGTAATTGTAGCTTGTTATTAGAACAAACCGGGCTGTCATAAAACCGACTGAATGTTCACACAGGCACAAACTATTCAGGAAAATGCCACAGGAGAAAAAGAAACAGGCAAGACGATTTGATTGAAGCAGGCGCTTTGGGCTTCTCTGGTTCTGAAAACAGCAAAGCCAAAAATCTTTATGCATGCTTTCCTGGAATGAGGAGACTGGGATTATTACAGTATTCAGACAACTCTGTTTTTGACATTTAATAAATGTCTTGTGTATACGGTATATCCACATCATTTTTATACACATAATGTCATATGAATATGAATAAAACATGTACACTCAACGTCAGTAGAATAGTTGCACAAATAGCTGCACCCAGAAGGAATCAACCTACAGGAATGAAACTTGGTGGGTGGGTTTGACATTGTGAGACATGCTAATGATTCAAGTTTCACACTCAGCCGCACATGTGACGTAAGCAAAAATCACTGTACCTGACTGACCCAACAGCAACGATTGCAGACATTCAGAGAGCAGTGATGCCCTCCATGAGTCATCCTGTTAGTGCAGCACCATTGGCAGACGGCTGCACCACACAGGACTACATGCACAGACCGCTACGACGACTGTCCTTAACATCACGTCAACAACTGAGACATCGTTCTCATGTTTCTCAGCTACACAGCTTTGGCTTCCTTCAATGGTGAACCGCCAGCGCACGTTGTCACGTGGATTTAATTTTTAGCAAGCATGCGTCATAGCCCAGTTAGAACTTAAATATATATTAATTATTCCTCTTTTAATAATTATTAAAATGTCTTTTTACATTCTTAAAGTTCTTGTGCATTTTTGTAAGCTTTTGTCTGTTTTATGAAAAAAAAAAAAAACCTTGTCACTGTTGTCAGTCGACTTAAAGGTTCTCAGTCGACTTAAAGGGTCTCCGACTGACGATTCGAATCGTCGACTTCTAGAGGGCAGCCCTAACGTCAACCTCACCAAAGACTGCAATGGTGTCGTGCCAGACTGTCATGGAGTGACTCAGAATGGCAGTGGGTCATCTTCAGTGATGACTCCCGCATTTGTCTTGGTGGAGACGACCAACCAATCCGTGTGTGGAGGCACCGTGGTCAGCGCCAAGATGAACGGTTTGTACCATCTGCAATCTGGAACTGTGTAAGAATATTCAAGCTGCGTGGATGGATTATCACAGGACACCATTAGGAACCTCTACAACTCCATGCCAAGACGTCTGGCATGTTGGGTTAGCAAACACGGCGGCCCGACTCCTCTGCGGCTCCTCTGATGACAATAACAGCACTGACATATCAAGGGTTACAGCAGGACGCCGACTTACCAGGCTGACTTGCTTCATGGTGTCCCTCCAGGTTTTGTCCACCGCTGTGAAGCGGCGTCCCTCCTCAGGCATCTGGGCCATGATGTCTGGAGAGCTGAAGATGGGTTCCAGGTAGAGCCAGGTGGACTGCACCTTTAGCCACTCATCAAGAATCTCCTGGAGCAAGAGCAGCTTCCCCTCCCAGTCCCTGAGATACGAACACAAGGAGCACACAGAACCTCATCATCTGTCCATCCACAGCGGTATAGAGGGTTTAATACTAGCACTGAGTATTCATTCCTTGTGTTAGTATCAGTTTCTCTATGCAGTATAAGCTTTAAATATTGCCGCCTGAAATAGATTTAATCAGTCGAAGTGTTTAAATAAAACAGATTGTTGTTGAATAAATTATAGCCTGTTTAGTTGAGTGCCTCGTGAGTTCATGCCGGGTATCAGCATCACCTTGACTCAGAGCGCAACAAACAGCAAGCAGAGAAGATGCCTGGAGGATAAATGGAGGTTGTTGGTTAAGATAAACATAAGGAGGACCTGCTATGAGGAGCCGTGTCTAAACTCTTGACTGGTACTGTATGCTGCACTGTATACATTACATTTGGTAGCTGATTGAAATAAGCAGATATGCTACTGTAAGCGCAGATATTCTAAGCAATCTGCACCACAGTGTTGTGCTTGTAAGCAGAATGTTCATGACTGGTGTCTGATGGAAGGTGTAGCTGTTGTGCACAGGGTCTTGTTTTACAGACATATAGAAGGGCTCGTGAGGTTGCTAACTGGACCCTAGAGGACCTGTAACATGTTGTTTGGGGCTGATGGTACCGTTCGTGGCACAGACCTCATGAAGCCATGGGCGCTAGTTGTCAACAAGGCACTGTGCAGGGTGGTGGTGGTTCCATACTGGTGTTGGGTGTGTTCTCATGGCATGGGTTGGGTCCACTGGTCTGCCCAAACACGTCATTGACCGATGCCCGATATGTTTCACTGCTTGGTGACTGTTTGCAACCCTTCATAGACCTCATGCATATATTCTAGGATAATGCACCGTGCCATTGGGCCCAAGTTGTCCAGAATTGAAGCATTCTGGAGAATTCCGACGAATGGTGTGGCCTGCACGTTCGCCCGACATGAAACCAATCAAGCATTTATGGGATGTGGTGGAGAGGTCCATTCGCACCCAGATCTTGCACCTACAAATACCACAGAGCTGTGGGTGCCAGCATGGCTGAACATCCCTACAGACTTCTTCAGTCCACTTGTGAAACAGATGCCTCAGTTCACTGGGTTAAAGGGGGTCCTACACGACACTAGCTTCTGTGACTTTTGGCACATCAGTGTATTTTTAAAATGAAATCTGACCATTTGACCAAATTTGTGCATAAGTATATTTATTCTGTGTGTAAACCTACAAAACAGTCACATGCTCTCCGCGCTTACCGTATCTCAGCCTCAAAGGGTTTGATGAAAGGCGAGCCACGCATAGTTTGGGTCTTGACGATGTGATCATCCAGCAGCATCTGTATCTCGTCCACTGAGGACAGTATGGAGGTTCCAGTCTCTCGGTAAGGCAGCAGGGTGAACTCCATGCCGGCCCATTCGCCCGCCATGCGCTCCATGGCCTTCTCCAGGGAGTACTCCTTACTGGCCGACTCACTGATGCTCTCGAAGCTGGGCAGATGGGCCTCCAGACGTAGGGGGATGAAGTGGGCCACGCAGGCCGCCTCCTCAGAAGGCCTTAGGGGGAAGCCCACCGCCACTGACATGGCTTCCCAGTGGCGGTCACGCAGGCCTGGGTTACACAGCACCTGCAGGGGACAGCGTTTAAGGAGATGGTCCTGAATGTAAGACTAATGCTTAAACAAAATAACACCTGTTTTAAAGTTTGCAGATTTGGTTTGATTAAAACTAACCCTGTTAGTGCTACGCAAACCCTAGAGTGGACCCCGAGGAGGTTGGTTTTAGCGGGAGAGCTGAAACGCCTGAGCTGCCTGAAACTCATCACTGGAATTCCAGCCCTCTTCTCTGTTACATGGTGACGTCATCTTGTAACACAGTCCTTATTGCCCGCCTACCGGCAAGCTTGGCACACCCTCACACAACACACAGAGAGCTAAACCAGTAAAAACTGACCACTCCGAAACCAGTCCGCTCCAGTCTAGCTTGTGAAGGTGAATCTACCAGCTTGTTGTACCGGACTTTCAGGATCTGACTCTGGATCAAACTGATACAGCAGAACCAAAACCACTGTAAGAACAGCCACAGCTGTGTGGGGGCGGAACCTACAACAGGATGCTGCTTTGGCAGTTGAGTAATCAGAAAATAATGGGTAGGTTGACCAATCAGAGTACACCGGGCTCATTGGGAGGCGGGGCTTAAAGACACAGGAGCTCTAACAGCGTGTGTCAGACAGAGGGTGAATACAGATGTACTGTATAAGTATAATTAAAGCATGTTCTAACTATTGAACCCAAAAATATGATCTTCAACACTGAAAATAAGCATACAAGGTCCCCTTTAAAATGTACTTCTTAAACTTACATACCTGTTCATCTGAGGCTCCAATATGTTCCCATTTCCCATTAGCCAAAATCCTTTTATGAACTCTTATGGATATACGAAAACCCAAAATAGCCAAATGTCCATCTCTATAATTGCCTATGAATTTATTCACTGTAAAATATTAAACCCCAATCATCTACTCATCTTAAATGCTATGTATCCACTTTTACAAGTGAATTAGTGGTGAATTACCATTTAGGTTTGAGCCAGTCAGCTGTGTTGTGAAGTAGGGTGGGTCCTGGCTAGCCCCAGACTGTAGCCATTCCAATTATTATTCATTTATTTTGAGGTTTTCTATTTACCAGAAACATGCACCATTCCTATAGAGGTGGAGTGAAGAATAAATGTCGTATAGGATCAATAACGACTGTTATATTGTTATAGTTTACTCCTAATTTTAAGAGCTCCATTTAACCAAAGCGAAACCCACTCAGTATAAGCCACTGTATCAGAATTACCCTCTAATAATTCACCTTGTCATTGAGCGCATCAGCTGGTAAAGGTGCAGATTATTGAGGCATACTTTGATGTTTATTTTCAGTAGAATAGATTTCCCAAATATTGAGTAGTTATAGAGGCTGGCAGACTGCCAAGGAAGACCCCGGGGACCCATTACATTAGAAGAATGAATATTCATCCGAGGAAGACGGAACATTCCGTTCCAGTCACAGCACCTGCACTAAGGGGATGTGCTCTTTGAAAGCCTCCACCTCCGTCTTCACGCAGGTGGCGATGTGAAGGGCCTTGGGGGAGTCCTGGAAGCTCTTCTCCAGCTTGTATAGAGTGCGCCAGTAATTGCTGACTTCGCCCTCCACCTTGTCTGGGTTAACCGAGGTGAGGGGGCCGTGGAGCCACTGGTTGTGCTGGGCCTGGAACTCAGACGCCGTCTGGTACAGGCGCAGGTAAGGCAGCAGTTGGTCCTGGACCTTTTTGCGCTGAGGGTACTGGGAGACGGGCCAGCCGTACGCTTCTTCCTCTGAGTTAAAGCCCTCGATCTGAGCGGATGGGAACAGAGATAAATGAGATGAAGAAGATGAAGGAGAGACACTGTGCTCTGACACAGAAAGGCAATCTTACACATCTAATAATAAACAAGCGTTAGCATCCGGTTCTACCAGCTCTATTTGATTGTTGTATATTCCAGCTCTCCGTAGCTGGAATATACTGGACTACTGTAACTTCAGGTTCCTGAGATGGGCCTGCACGAGGATGATGGGGCTATAAATACCTGCGGGGTGTGAGTGACGGGATTCATAGATTGAGAAGAGGCGGTACAGTGCAGGGAATGTCTCGTTCCATGTGTGGAACATGACTCCAAAGCAGATGTTAATGATTGGCTAAAAGGAGTGACTGCGTTTGGGCGTGTGAAGGAAGTAGTACGTCATACGGGTCTACCAGCAGTGGCAAAAATCCCAGTCTACAAGGAATTCTCCTCGCAATTGTGCCAGGGAAGGCATCCACCAAATCTGACCCAACTGCACAATTCTATGATGCAAGAGTATCTGAACATTGATGTGGCCTACATCCAGAAACTTGTCCAGTACATGCCCAATCCAGTCACAGCTGTTATTGGTGCTCGTGGGGGTATCACACACTATTAGGTATGTTTCAGTCACAGGGGGCTCGTTTTCTATGTGGTGAACTTACAAAGTGCATGAAACAGATAAAGAGCCTGGTTACCACAGTGCTTGGCTATTCACTAAAGTTAACCTTTGGAACCAGTGGCTTTGGGTTTTACCCGACTCACCTTCTCCATGGCGGCCTCTAGTTTGGAGTTGAGTGCCTGAGCCTTTTTCAGATACTTGCCGAGCTCAGACAAGTCCCCGAAAGTGAGAAACTCCTCCACCTGCTTGGCATAGCCCTCCAGCTCTTCCACAAACCTCTCACAGCGCAGCTGTCAGCAAAATAGAGCCATTATAATCTGAATTAGTAGACTGATAATGTAGCCGAGGTCGTCTCTTCATGTCTAAACGTGCTCTCTGAGATTGTTATGACTACAGCAGGGAGCTTAAATGACTTTGATTTGCTAATGGATTCTATGAAGCTCTGCTTTAGTTCTCATTTTGGTTACCAGCATGTCAATGTCTTTGATTCCAGACCTGCAATATTGCTGCTTAGAGGCGAACTATGTTGTTCTGAGGAGAGGTCAGATTGTGCTGCCTTGGTCATGCCTTCAGGTCTACAATTTCATTTGTGGTTCTACATAGCATAGTTGTGTAATCATACACTATATGGCCAAAGGTATGTGGACGCCCCTTCTAATGACTGAGTTCTGGTGTTTCAGCTACACCCATTCCTAACAGGTGTATAATATAAGGTATGCAGCCCCATAGACAAACATTGGCAGTAGAATGGGACCCAATGCCACCTTAACTACAAGTCAGTATGAGAAATGTCTGCCCTGCTGGAGCTGCCCTGGACAACTGTAAGTGCTGTTATTGTTAAATGGAAGTCCATAGCACTACCGTTAATAGTATGAGAAAATGTCCAATTCAAGCTTTGTAGGGTTAGAGACTTATCTACATACGTATAACCGAAGTTTAGAAACTTCAGCTTGAGAACTAACATAAGAACCCTCTGAAAATGTGAGAGAAGAGCCCTTTCCTGTTCCGGCGTGACCGTGTCCCTGTGCACAAAGCCAGATCCATAAAAACACGGACTGAGGAGTTTGGTTTGGAGGAACTCTAGTGGCTTGCAAAGAGCCCTGACCTCAACCCCATTGAACTCCTTAGGGATGAACTGTGAGACAGACCTTCTCATCCAGCATGAGTATCTGACCACACACATGCTCTTTTGGATGTATGCATGAATGGACACAAATTCACAGACAGTCTAAAATCCTGTGGAAAGCTTCCTGGAGATGTGGAGGCTGTTATAACCACGAAGGGAGCACCTCTTTAATATAAACACTATATTGCCAAAAGTATTCAATCGTCTGCCGTCACACACATATGAACTTGAGTGACATCCCATTCTTAATCCATAGAGTTTAATATGATGTCGGCCCACCCTTTGCAGCTAGAACAGCTTCAACTCT
Source organism: Semaprochilodus insignis (assembly GCA_034552555.1). Lineage (NCBI taxonomy): Eukaryota > Metazoa > Chordata > Actinopteri > Characiformes > Prochilodontidae > Semaprochilodus > Semaprochilodus insignis. Next base: position 9,520,254 of record CM067480.1, read on the forward strand.
TCTGGGAAGGCTTTCCACAAGGGTTAGGAATGTGTTCATGGGAATTTCTGATCATTCTTCTAGAAGCACATTTGTGAGGTCAGACGCTGATGTTGGAGGCGAAGGCCTGGCTTGCAGTCTCCGCCCTAATTCATCCCAAAGGTGTTATTTCCTACGTCTGTACATGGACTCCGTGTTTTTCTTTTCCTTTATATAAACTGCTTTTCTGTAAAGCTGCTTTGAGACAATGTTAGTTGTAAAAAGTGCTATACAAATAAATATTGATTGATTGATTGTTCTATCAGGTTGAGGTCAGGACTCTGTGCAGGCCAGTCAAGTTCTTCCACACCAAACTCGCTCATTCATGTCTTTATGGACCTTGCTTTGTGCACTGGTGCGCAGTCATGTTGGAACAGGAAGAGGCCGTCCCCAAACTGTTCTCACAAAGTTGGGAGCATGAAACTGTCCAGAATCTCTTGGTCTGCTGAAGCATTAAGAGTTCCTTTCACTGGAACTAAGGGGCCGAGCCCAACTCCTGAAACACAACCCAACACCATAATCCCGCCTCCACCAAACTTTACACTCGGTACAATGCAGTCAGACAAGTACCATTCTCCTGGCAACCGCAAAACCCAGACTCGTCTATTGGATTGCCAGACGAAGAAGCGTGATTGGTCACCCCAGAGAACACGTCTCCACTGCTAGAGCTGTGGTGGCGTGCTTTACACCACTGCATTCGACGCTTTGCATTGCGCTTGGTGATGTAAAGCTTTGATGCAGCTGCTCGGCCATGGAAACCCATTCCACGAAGCTCTCTACCCACTGTTCTTGAGCTGATCTGAAGGCCACATGAAGTTTGGAGGTCTGTAGTGATGGACTCTGCAGAAAGTTGGTGACCTCTGACGTTGCACTATGCCCCTCAGCATCCGCTGACCCCGCTGTGTCATTCTATGTGGCCTACCACTTTGTTGTCATTCCCAATCGCTTCCACTTTGTTATAATCCCACTGACAGTTGACTGTGGAATATTTAGTAGGGAGGAAATTTCACGACTGGACTTGTTGCACAGGTGGCATCCTATAACGGTACCACGCTGGAATTCCCTGAGCTCCTGAGAGCGACCCATTCTCTCACTAACGTGTGTAGGAGCAGTCTGCATGCCTAGGTACTTGGTCTTATACACCTGTGGCCATGGAAGTGATTGTAACGCCTGAATCCAATGAATTTAGATGGGTCAGTCACCTCTTCAGTCACCTGTGACTGCCAGGTGTCCATATACTTTTGGCCATATAGTGATAGGCTCAAGCATAGCATACCAACATGTTTTGTTACTGATTTCTGTGAACAAAAATAGCTTTTGGTTACATATGAAGTCCACCTTACCTTGAGGCCATCCTGATACTGCATGGTCTTCTCCTTGATGATTTGTCGGTGCTCGTCAAAGACAGACGGCATGCGCATGTGCCACTGGAAGGTTTGCTTGTTTAGGCGCATGTCCATGGGGGTAAACATGACATAGTCCACCAAGAAGCACAGGCGTTTGTTGGAGTCCCTGAGCTTGAGCTCCAGCCTGGGGATCTCCTCTGCCTCAACCTTCTCCACGTAGGCCTAGAGCGAAGGGGGAAGACAGAGGTACTGGATGAGAAAGCTGGCTGCCAGGCAAGGTGGTACAGACGATGGCAGGGAGTGTTATGCCTGCAGCTGTTGACAAGCTTTCATAAATTAATGAGTTATTAGGATTCACAAGTGAATTATTTATGTTATGAAAGTTTTAGAAAGTCATTATGTTGGGACCTCTGAGTAAAGTACTGCCAGAGAGTCCAAATGAGTACACAGCAGGCCTGCCAACTTTAGAGGGAGATTCCAGCGAGAGGGTGAGGGGTTTGGTGGGTTTTTGGAGGGGTGGGCGGTCGCTTGGCATGTTTTTAGTTTTGCTTATTATTACTCCAGTGCAAAATACTGCAACGACATCCAGGGTTCCAATAATCCAGTGTTTTATATGCTCACTAATAAAGTGCAATTCAGTCCATGCAGTCAGATTCCATCTATATACACAGATCGGGCCATTCTGTCAGCTCCACTGACCATATAGGAGTACCCTGTAGTTCTGTAGTTCGACTGTAGTCCATCTGTTTCTCTGTATACTTTATTACCCTGTTCTTCAATAGTCAGGACCCCCACAGGACCACCACAGAGCAGGTATTATGTAGGTGGTGGATCATTCTCAGCACTGCAGTGACACTGATGTGGTGGTGGTGTGTTAGTGTGTGTTGTGCTGGCGTGAGTGGATCAGACATAGCAGTGCTGCTGGAGTGTTTAAACACTGTATCCACTCGCTGTCCAGGACGCTACCCACAGGGCGTTGCCCACAGGACGCCGCCCACAGGACGCTGGCCACAGGACGCTGCCTACAGGATGCCGCCCACAGGATGCTGCCCCTAGGACGCTGCCCACAGCTGTTGGCTTAATAGTTTTGGTTGGTGGACGCTACCCACAGGGCGCTGCCCACAGGACGCCGCCCACAAGACGCTGGCCACAGGACGCTGCCTACAGGATGCCGCCCACAGGACGCTGCCCCTAGGACGCTGCCCACAGCTGTTGGCTTAATAGTTTTGGTTGGTGGACGATTCTCAGTCCAAGAGGGACACTGAGGTGTCCAACAGCACTGCTGTTTCTGTTCCACTCACGCCAGCACAACATAATGCACAACAAAAGACTCGTAAAGTTGTGCAACGCTGACACACCTGGTGGAATATCTCACAGCTAATGAGGTTAACTGGTAACAGGTCAGTAAGATGATTGGGTATAAAGAGTCTCCCAGAGAGGTGGAGTCTATCAGAAGTAAAGATGGGGCGGGGTCACCACTCTGTGAAAGACTGCACAGCCAAATAGAGCAGCAGTTTAACAAGAACGTTCCTCAACGTCATACAGCATAGAACCTGGAGTTGATCATCATCTATACCACATACTATCATTAACAGATCCAGAGACCCCAGAGAACCTCTGTACGCAAGGACAAGAACCAGAACCAGTGCTGGATGGTGGTGATCTTCGGGCCCTCAGACCGCACCACATTAAAAACAGACTCTACGATCCTGGAGTGGAGTCACTGCATGGGATCAGGAACACTTCCCAACACCATCGTCTGTGAACACAGTTCATCGCTGCACCACAAACGCAAGTTAAATTCCACCATGCAGAGAAGAACCCAGATATAACCAGATCCAGAAACCAGATCCACCACCTTCTCTGGACCCCAGCTCATTCACAGTGGACTGAGGAGAAGTGGGAAAGTGTCCTGAGGGATCAAAATCTGGAATTCTTTTTGGAAATCACAGAGTTCAGAAGGAGAGGAACCATCCAGCTTGTTATCAGCACACAGTTCTAAAGCCAGCATTCGTGATGGTATGTGTGTGGGGGGTCGTTACTGCACTATGACCTGGGTGACCTGCACATCTGTGAAGCTCCATTAATGCTGAACGGTATATACGGTTTTTGGAGCAACATATGCTGCATCCAGACGGAGTCTATTCCAGGGAAGGTCTTGCTAATTTCAGCAGGACAATCAACCACATTCTGCACGGATTACAGCAGGATGAACTGTTTTCCGTGGGGTGCTAAACTGACCTGCCTGCAGTCCAGACTGCCGGCCACCCACTGGAAACATCTGGAGCATTATTGAAGGAAAAACAGGACAAACGAGACTCTGAACTGTTAGCAGCAGCTGGAATTTTATATCAAGCAGGAATGGAAAACAGTTCACTTTCAGAACTACAGCAGTCGTCTCCTCAGTTCCCAAACGCTTACAGAGTGCTGTTAATGGAAGAGCTGAACATAGAGCTGAACACCATCCTGCACTGAAATTTTTCATTTCATTTTGGACAACAATAAAATGCCTTCGTTTCATCTGCGGTTAAATACAGGCTTTAAATGATCTGTATTCTGTTTTTAATCTACATTTGGGGTTGTAGTTTGCTTCATCTCCTTCACTGAACACACAGACACCATCGCCGGTCCAGACTGTTTTAAATGATTGAAGGCTGGAGTGGCAGCAGCAGGAGGAAACCTCAGATTCATTACAAGGAGACGTAAGAATGTGAGAGAAATGTCAAGCGTGCTGAGAGACCGTGAGATTACAGTTAATTGCATGAGCCTCACAACCGTTGTGCGAGAGTGAGCAGCCCTGGCACACTACAAACCGAGGAACCAAGTATAAGGTAACCAAGAGAGAGAAAGAGGGAGAGAGAGAGAGAGAGAGAGAGAGAGAGGGAGAGTGAGTGAGAAAGAGAAAGAGAGGGAGAGCGAGAGAGACAGAGACAGAGACAGAAAGAAAGACAGACAGAGAGAGACAGAAAGAGGGAGAGAGAGAGGGGGGAGAGAGAGAGATAGAGAGAGAGACACAGAGAGAGAGAGAGAGATAGAGAGAGAGAGAGAAAGAGAGAGAGAGACGGAGAGAGAAAGAGAGAGAGAGACAGAGAGAGACAGAGAGCGAGAGACAAAGAGGGAGGGAGAGGGAGAAAGAGAGAGAGAGACAGAGAGAGAGAGAGAGAGAGAGAGGGAGAGCGTGAGAGAGAGAGACAGAGAGAGAGAGGGAGAACGAGAGAGAGGGGGAGCAAGAGAGAGAGAGAGGGGAGAGGGGGAGAGAGAGAGAGACAGAGAGAGACAGAGAGAGAGAGAGACAGAGAGAGATAGAGAGAGGGAGAGCGTGAGAGAGAGACAGAGAGAGAGGGAGAACGAGAAAGAGGGGGAGCAAGAGAGAGAGAGGGGAGAGGGGGAGAGAGAGAGAGAGAGAGAAACACAGAGAGAGAGGGAGAGAGACAGACAGACTGAGAGAGAGGAAGAGAGAGAGAGGGGAGAGGGGGGAGAGAGAGAGACACAGAGAGAGAGGGAGAGAGACAGAGAGAGAGACACAGAGAGAGAGAGAGAGAGAGAGGGGAGAGGGGGAGAGAGAGAGAGACAGAGAGACAGAGAGAGAGCGGGAGAGAGACTGAGAGAGGGAGAGCGAGAGAAAGAGAGAGAGAGGGAGAGATAGAGGGAGAGCGAGAGAAAGAGAGAGAGAGGGAGAGAGAGAGGGAGTCAGAACTTCAGGTTAATTAGGCTGGCAAAAAAGTACACGCTGCTTAACATCAGTATACAGACGGCACCTTAAGCTCCATGAGCTCCTGCGTGTTTGAAGGTGTGCTGAGGGCTTTTTCAGTCATCTTCTCAAACTCCTCACATAACCTGCAAGTCAGGGACACAAACACAGGAGCAACTGTAAAACACAGAGCTGTTCCTCTGTCAGGCTGGCTCATGACTAATTCTGCTTTTATTTATATTTAAATGAAGTGCTGTAATCATAACTCACTTTAATTATGATCTTAACTGATCTTTATTTTTACTTTGTTACCTTATCATGTACAACTCCCCATATCCCCAAATCCCCAATAACTCCTGTTATTCTGTAATTGGACATTAAATCTAATAACTTTCCTCCGCAGCGTCCTTGTCCTCATACCCAACAGCTTTAACTACCTGAGTAACACAACTGCTCTACATGTGTCTGCTTAGAAGCGCAGGTTAATTAACAGTGAGGAAACATTAGCACTAACTTCTTATTGAACGTCTGGTGCTCCTGCAGCATGTGGGTGACCAGTTTGTCTCTGAGTCCCTCTGCACGCTTCACCAGGGCACGGACCAGCTCGTGGGAATGGACTTCAAACATGCCGAGTCGGACCACCTAGAGAATTAACCACATACTAAGAACATAGCCTTACAGTGGATCAATCAGTCTCTACATTCACACTAAAACGATAACCTCCACATTTACATGAAACCCTAACCCCTACATTTACACTGAACCCCTAACCC
>CM067480.1:9574659-9628374 GCA_034552555.1 Semaprochilodus insignis
GATCCCTCATGGTTAACTGGGTGTTTGTGGTGGTCGTGTGAGCTGGTTTCTTTGTAACTTGTGATCAGTAATAAAGTCTGAAGAGGTTTAAATGTGTTTCTCTCTGGTCTCTCCAGGTACGAACTCTCTCTCCCCGGGGTGAAAAAGAATGGTCAACCATCCACATGGTTACTGACCAGACTGTTACAGACGTCTCCATGTTCTGTTTACAGGTTCACTGCTGAGGTACTTTAATAGGAGAATGGGAATATCAGAACATGTTATTTATGTTTGGGGTTGGGGGGGCGGTTGTGGGGGTTGCTCACCTCACTGTTTGCTCTTTTGCACTTTGAATTGAAAAGTTTTCTCAAACTACAAGCACTGCATATGTCTTTATAGCTTTGTGGATGCACGGGTGGATGACATCCACAAGTTTGGGTGCGTCAGATGTCCTTATTTTATGTATTTTGCTGAGAATTTTTGTGTCTGTAATATGTCTTATTTCATGACGTGTAAGAGAGAAGTTAAACTTGACTGTACAAAAAATATATATATAAAAATATATTTTTAATAATAATTTTGAAATTTAAAGGAATATGAACCAAAATCATGTGGTGTCCAGCATAAAGGTTCTTCTTTTATTAATAAAAGGAAATTGGTAGCACATTTTCAGTGGTACTGTTTTTGTAAATACTTCAGAACATACAACATGTATGACCCATATTGACTTCTTTAATGAACCAAATAATGCTCATTTATGTTAACTGTTAGAGCATTACTAATGTAATACAAATAAGAATTAGGATTTTTGTCATTGCTGAACATTTATATAGAACTTTCTATGACATACAGAGTTTATTCAGCTGTAAGCAGTCAATGTGCATTTCATAAACAGATTCATTATTCAGTTAATTTCATCTCATATTTGTATGATCAAACATACTCACTTTGTTGCTAAGCCTTAAAAACCATTCGCAGTGTCAGCAAGTATATTATTAACAGAAATACAAATAATTAAAAACATAAAACAATTGCAGTGATTAAAATAATTCAACCTGAATGTGTAACCTGTAAGTGTGTAACTGCAGACTTGGATCTTCTACAACCCTTCAGCTGATCAGTAGCCATAAACAGACACACACTTGAGGGTCCGACCTCCAGCCCTCAGTGCAGAGGTCCGAGAGGTCCTAGAAGACCTCAGTGCTGATTGCCTATGCAGGAGAACGACTGGCTCATAATCCTGCTGAATGTTTTCCCTTTAGTGCCCCACTATCACACCACCTGTATGAGGCAGATGTCATGTGAGTTTTATTTATATATATGTATATATATACACACACATATATACATATATATATACACACACACACATATAACGTGCTTTTGGTACACATATGTGTATATATATGTAAAGTGGGCAGCCACGTCCTTCTGTGCAGCAGAAGCTCAAATTATGGTTCCTTCCAGTGTTGCAAGATGGTTTCATGAATCAGACATGGAGGAACTCATTTCAGGCTCTCGAATGTTTAAGGGCCAGTATGACATTCCCGAGGTATTAGGAATGCTATCCTATTATTGTGCTAATTAATAAGTTTGATCGTACATTTGGGTTCTCAAAGTCACAACTCTTCTAGCTATTTATTCTACTGGTTTAAGTGCTTCTGCCTAGCATGCTCATATCATTAGTACAGCGTAGCACCCCCTGTAAGCTGATTTAGTCTGTAGAAACATCCGAATTATTCTTTTAATGCCCATCCCACCTTAAATGGATTAAGAAGACTTAAAATATAATCTAAAATATATATTATTTACCAGGAGTTTTATGGGCGGAGCTACTGGTAAATATGCACTACAGTAGAACATTTCAACAAGGGTTCTTCTTTCCAGTTGGTGCTACCTAATTCAAACTTCTGCTGCTACAGCCAGTGTGTGGTGTGTCTGTTCTGGGCTACAGTAGAAACATGGTGGTGGTAGTCTCTGTTGGAAGATGAGCTGCTGCTGTGTAAATATAAAGACTCATTCTAAGCTGATGAAGATGGTGATTTGTAGATACAGGTACTTACACACTAATGAAAACACAATTCGGTATATTATATTCCATTTCTGGTAATAGAACCCCCCGAAATCTTACACTGCAGATGTATCTATGAGATAATGATGCATAAACCTACATACAGTTAAAGGAAATTATTCAGGACTAATTTTAAAGCCTGGGTTAAAAGACTCCCTGGTAAATCCTGCATCCATTTGTCATCCGAGTCGTACAGAATATATTATTTATACATATGAAACATTTCTAGCCTTTAGATTTTTCCAAAACATTGTGTTACGTAGTTACTAATTAAAACGTAACTGCAAAATGCAAAATAAATTCAATCCACTTTTGTGTTGATGATTCCAGTTCATTTTAATAAGCCATGACAACAGATAGTTAAATAGAAACATCTGAAAAGTCTTCTACTATTACAACCTACACCAAAGAAATTGCATTCGTCAATTAATTGTGTTTGGTGTAAATGATTATTAGATGAAACAAACTAAGTGCAGATGTAACTCCTTATTGTAAAGCACCAAGTCATCTCCAGCAAGAAATACAAAACAAAAAAAACCCCAAAAGATTGCTAATGCTAACTAGGCAGGAAAACTGTAGTGGACAACCTTGTATCTTTATGAAAAAAATATGACTAAGTACATTGTTTGGGAGAATCCTGTAATAACTTATAGCATCTAAATACATCTAAAAACAGCCCTCTTTGCCAGCATTCTGTGTCTGTATATTCCCTGGATGTGTATGTAGAGCACATTTCACTGATGAGCTTCAATAACTTCACTCAGAAGGTTAACAGTTATGCTAAAACCCTTAGCTTGAAGGTTGGAGCTAGCTAGATTACTAAAATGCTAACTAAGTTAGCGCTAGGTTGCTCAAAGAGAGGGCGTAGCCATGCTTACAGGAAGTGTTACACAAGGTTAGGACCGCACAATTTACATGGACAGGATAGAAATATTATGAAATATTGGTCATTTGCTTATTTTGTGTCAGTCTGCATTTTAAAAATGTCTTGTGCAAAAACAAAGCTATGGTGAGAGGAATTCAGGAAGTGTTTTAAGAATAGCCTGGAACTGCTTACATGAAGCAGAAAGGTGTGTCACTTTATTCACTGGTGTTTTGAAACACCAGTTAAGCCAGTCTTTGTGACTGAAACTCCAGCCATCTACCACAATGAACCCTGTTTCAAAGTCACTTTAGATGTGTTCAGACTGCAGGGATATTGGACTAGTCTAAAAATAAGGACTAAAAATAAGATCTTTTGAGAAGCCCACAGTGTTACTTGCAAGTGATCAGATTGGATTTGTGTGTCCAGACATCACCCATCTATCTGCAAGGGTGTCTGTGGTAATGGAACAGGCATCAGTAACTACATATCAAATGCAGATACAGGAGAGATGGATGTGCATCATCTCAAAGTACAGCAGACAGTTTATTCCTGCATTAGTCCAAGAATTGTTGTTCGCTTCCATAGTGCATACAAGGAGAAACTCTCTATCACCAGCATGACTATTCCTGAATCCCAGCACTTCCATTACTCTGAATCGGACATTTTCATTGTTTGTCATGTTGTGAGTGACACCAGCGAAACTTTAAAATTCAACTTTAAAATTCTTAATCCAGATTAAGAAGCATGTGTAAAAGTTCGTTTGGAACTTTTACACATGTAAAAGTTTTTTTTTGGATCCAATGGAGAGTGAGCTACGGCCGATAAGTCTGGGAGAATTTAAATAAATTGTGTAGTGGTAGATGATGTTATTGAGCGCTTTATGGGAAATCAGAATGAAATCAGATAATGGTAGGAGACGGCTGAGGTTTGAGGGAGCGTATTTAGGTTGTCTATGTTAATACCCAGGGTCAAAACTAAGTCTAGGGTGTGATTACAATAATGAGTACGGTTAAGATTATGGCTGAAGATATAATTGTACGTGATTGCTCTTATTTGGCTAAAGTAAAGAATGTTGCACTTTTGATGCACTTCTAATTATTAACGAGTATTAATTAATTAATGTACGTATCTGAATTTAACATAATCACATTAAAACGTCTTTTAAACCATATGGGTCAATATGAGTTTTCCTCATCACTCTAAACACAAAAAAACCCAAACTGTCTTAAAATAAGTCTTAAACAATAATACTTATACAATAACAAACATTTATACCATTTATAAATTAAGTGAATTTCATTAAGTATGGTTTAAGGCAGTTTTTATTTAAGCGTCCCTCAGAAAGTCCAGACATGTCATAATATTCTTCTTATGTTATTAAAGAATTTAAGAATTCAATATTTAGAATAAAAAGTATTTATTGAATCAGAAGTCATGAGATAAAACACACTTGGTAGTACCCAGGGGCTATCTCTCTAAATCAGAACTATACATGCATACAAGTGCCATCATCATGATACAGATATACAATAACCATATAACTTGATCAGATGAAGTTTAGTATGATTAATATAAAACTAGATTTTTTTCCTGTATTTCAAATGCTTTTGAGAATATTTGTTTTACATCATTACTACAAGAGTAGACATCTCTGTCAATGTGGCAAATTGGAATAATAAACAATTAAACCACACAGCCAGAGAAAATGGCGGCGGGTAACACTGGGGAGCAAAACGCAGCCAACTCCGAGTATAAATGTGGGGGTAGTGATTGTAGTGGGGTGTGTTTTCAAAGTTCAAATATACAGGTCTGAAGATTAATAAAACATGTACTCGCTTTAGAGGTTCAGTTTTAGAGTGAAATAGCCGAGGGTAGCTAACAGCTATGCTAAACGTTTTACAGGCGAACTGAGCAGCGTTAGCAGCAGCTACCTCTAAACTGTGGATACAGTAATAACAGCTCTGAGGTGAATGTGCGGTAACTGGTCATGTGACTGTATTAGTATACTACACTGTAGGTCAGAACTTGTTACTGTACTGTATACTACACACAGGAGGCGTATACAGTATGCAGTACATACTACTGTAGTATACAGTGTGCAGTATAGTAGTGTACCATTTCAAATACAGCCATGGAAATACCATTTGTAAATAAAAAGATTGACAGAAGAAAAAAAAGACAAAACATATATACAAAAAATTTATTCAAATCAAATTTTCTGTGGGTTACATAAGGGCTTTTTCCCCAACTTAGACTGTCAAGACAGACACTATATGTGTTATTTCCTGCAGAAATGACTGAGTACCAGGGCTGAAGCAAGTAACAGGGTTTAACACAGATCGTATTCCCCTTGAAGATGATATTAATCAAACCAACCAGTTCTAAGGCTAAGTCAACTAACCTGAAGCTGAGTTAGCAGCTAATCCTAGCACCAACTTAGCTTGTTGGTGTTAGCCTAGTCATGTTGACACAAAGTCAAACTGGACTTTTAAAGCTTCAGTTGCGTTTAGTGTGTGTGGGTGTTTAGTGTGAAGTTGGTCTGCTTGAATGGAGTACAAACAGTCAGGCAGGTAGGCAGTTTATGTTGTATGTGGCAACATAAGTTGAAGCTAGGTTTCTGTTAGCAGCTAATGCTAGCGTAGCTATGAAAGTTAACATCATGTTTCCTATTGACATCACCCAGAGGTAGCATGTACAAAGAGAAAAGCAAAGGCCCTAAACTGACCCCTGTGGTACACCACAAGAAATCATTTTTGTTAAGTATTACAATATAAAATTTTAAATCACTTTTAACTTTACAAAGAAATGATAGGACATAAATATATATAAATATATAAATATGTTTGTATTGTGTTTTAATATATTAATGTACAAACAAACTTAAAAAAACATTCAGGGTCATTTTGTGAGTGTCACATTTTTACAAGACACCCGTATTGTTTGTCACTACAATTCTGGAAATCTGATCAGTGGACTTATCATCAAATGCTGTTGTTGTTAAATTACACACTGAAGCACATCTGTGTATCCTCTGAGAAGTGTTGTACTGATTCTGCTTTAACACAGTGAGGTGGTGAATTCAGACCTGTGAGAATCTTCTGAAGAAGCACCATGTGGGGTATTCAAGTGTTACACCAATACACCAAGTGTACAACAACTGAGCCGATTAATATACTCAAGAAATTATATGAACAGCTGATTATAATCTCTTACATAATGGCTTATTGTTTACAGAGGCTAAAAAATGATCAGTTAATATTTTTAAACTTATTGCCTCCTTTTCATTGGGACTTTTTCTGAGGTGGAGAGTCCCAGGCAGCTCAAAGGTCAGCCATGCTGACCTGGCTGATGACTTACTTTCGGTCAGATGGCCCGAGGAATTGACTGCAAGCTCTCAGCATCTCTTGAACGGAGGGATCATCATTATTGACTAAACGGACCTCTAGAGACCCTTTTCGTGGGCGTTGCTGCTCGCTGAATGAAATCACTGTATGTACAATGATGTCTGCACAGAGAGCCAGTGGAAAATTGTAATGGCCAGAGCTGATAGCTGGGATCGCAACAGACTGTAAGTTGTGGTACTCAGTGTACTTGAAGATGCTCCATATAGCTTTCTCCAGCATCTGTCTGGCTGCAGCAATTTCTGCCCTTGATGGATTTGGGGACACACAGGGCCCAACAGCATGTATGATGTATTTACAAGGGAGATTTCCAGCTTGTGTCAGAACAGCTTCACCTGTAGGAACACGGCCCTTCGATTTTATGATCTTGTCACTCTCCTGTTGAATTTGAGGACCCCCGGCTCGGCTCAGAGCTAGAGCAAGACCTCCTCCATGACTTAACTGCTCATTGGCTGCATTGACCACAGCATCCGCTTTATGGATTGTGAGATCATCTTTCCACACGGATATCTTCACACCGCCCCAAAGCTGTTTTGAGTACCTTATGTCAGACAAGATGGCGGCAAAGGGCGAGGCAGACTCTGGAGTGAGTGGAAAACATTTTGTGTCAGTCATTGTTGGTAGATTTTGTACAAAATAAACAGCAGCTATTTCTTGAAATGAAGGAGGATGAGAACAGTCTTTCAGAGTTATCGCTATGTTTTTGAATGTTCTCTCCTTCCACTGCAACATGGAGGAAATGACTGGCATACAACTTCAACCACACTTTGCTCAGAAATGGTGGAGAGTACTAGGTGCTAGTGTGGAACACGTATGCTATCCTGATCATTTGGAGGAACACACTAGCCTAACATGTTTAGCGATACAAGCTGAGATATCTCTGACTATGGCAGCATATTCCAAGTTTTATGAATATGCAAATACAAACTGAAAAATTTAAATACAAATTGTGAATTTACAATTGCATTTCCTGTGTAAGTGAGCATTACTAAAGACACATAATTCAGTTTCAAATGTGTATCTGTGTTTGCATTTCTGTGCATGATGGGTGGTAAAGTTAACGTGGAAAAGCTGTTGATAATTCATTTTCATTGTGTGAATGTCCTGATTCGGATATATTAAAAAAGCTAAACCAATCCCAGATTAGCAGTTGAACCTCCTCGTGGTGGCGCTCCAAGTCTGCCATAATAAAAATGTCCTTTATATTTGCATTTTCGAAATGTAAAATATAAGCATGGTGCATTTGTTTACCCTGGACAGCTTTCTGAGTTGTGATTGGATAATCGTTTCAAGACCGGTATAAAACAGAAGTATATGCAGCACAAAATGTGTAGCTAGTATGTGGTTTGATAACGGTTCTTTCTATTTCACCGGTTTTTATTGTTTATTATCCTGTACTTTCCTGTGTGGCGGGTCTCAATCCAGAACCACTTCCAGGACATGTCTTGGATGCACTAGCACAATGCTCAAGCACACATGAAGTGACCATCACAAAGGCCTGACCACCACACATGAACTGACCACCACAAGGTCCTGATCTTAACCCCACTGAAAGTCTGGAGAAGACTTTACGGGGTGGTTCTGTTGTCAGTACAAAATCCGGGCCAAAGAGTAATGCGACTCTGGACAGAAATAAATGTTGTGATGTTGCATAAGGTTGTTGAAACAGTGCATGCACACTGTAATCAAAGCTAAAGGTGGTCCAACAGAATATTAGCGTGCACAGTTAAATCATGGACATGTTTGGGTAAGTGCAATGTAGTTTTTTTTAACTATATTATAATATGTAATTTTATTCACTTTAAATCACATTTAATCACTTCCACCTTTTCAGACCTGTGAGAGTCTTCTAAAGAAGCACCATGCGAGGTCTTAATGTGTTACACCAATACACCAAGTGTACAACCACTAAGCTGATTAATATACTTAAGAAATTATATGAAGGGCTGATTGTAATCTCTTACATAATGGCTTACTGTTTACAGAGGGTAATAAATGATCAGTTAATATTTTAAAACTCTTTCTGAGGTGGAGAGTGCCAGATAGCTCAAAGGCTAGGCCATGCTGACCTGACAGATCACTTACTTTCCATTTGAGTTACTCCTCTTTGTGCGTCAGATGGTCCCAGGAATTCACTGCAAGCTCTCAGAATCTCTTGAACGGAGGGATCATCGTTATTGACTAAACGGACCTCTAGAGGCCCTTTTCGTGGGCGTTGCTGCTCGCTGAATGAAATCACTGTACATACAATGACGTCTGCACAGAGAGCCAGTGGAAAATTGTAAAGGCCAGAGCTGATAGCAGGGATCGCAACAGACTGTATGTTGTTGGTGTACTTGAAGATGCTCCATATAGCTTTCTCCAGCATCTGTCTGGCTGCAGTAATTTCTGCCCTTGATGGATTTGGGGACACACAGGGCCCAACCGCATGTATGATGTATTTACAAGGGAGATTTCCAGCTGGGGTCAGAACAGCTTCACCTGTAGGAACACGGCCCCACGACTTTATGATCTTGTCGCTCTCCTGTTGAATTTGAGGACCTCCGGCTAGGCTCAGAGCTAGAGCAAGTCCTCCTCTGTGACTTAATTGCTCATTGGCTTCATTGACCACAGCATCCACTTTATGGATTGTGAGATCATCCTTCCACACAGATATCTTCACGCCTCCACGAAGCTGTTTTGAATACTTTATGCCAGGCAAGTTGGCGCCAAAGGACGAGGCAGTGGGAAAATGCACATTGTGGATCACATCTGTGCAACCAAAGTTTCCCTGTACAGCTTCGGAGAAGGCAGCTGGACTCTTTGCCGACTCTGGAGTGAGTGGAAAACATTGTTAGTCACTGTATCTAGTTTTTGTACAACTTAAATGGCATCTCTTGAGTGAAGAAATGAAGGAGCATGAGAACAGTCTTTCAGAGTCATCTCTATGTTTTTGAAGGTTCTCTACTTCCACTGCAACATGGAGGAAATGACTGGTATAGGACTTCAAACACTTTTTGCTCAGAAATGGTGGAGAAGGTGCTAGTGTAGAACATCTATGCTATCCTGATCATTTGGAGGACCACACACCAGCCTAACATGTTCAGCGATACAAGCCGAGCTATCTGTGGCTAAGGCAGCATATTCCAAATTTTGCAAATGTAAATGGAAAAATTCAAATACAAACTGTGTGTTTCTAAAGACACATAATTCAGTTTCAAATGTGTATCTGTGTTTGCATTTCTGTGCATGATGGTTGGTAAAGTTAACTCTTCATCTGAAAATCTGCTGATTCACTGTGTGAATGTCCTGATTTGGATATATTAAAAAAGCTAAACCAATCCCAGATTAGCAATTGAACTTCCTCATGGTGGCGCTCCAGATCTGCCATAATTAAATTGCAGTTACAGTCCTGTTTATATTTGCATTTTCACTATCAGTGAGGTTTCCTGTCTATCAAGCGGGCGTCGGGAGGGACGTTTTGGTGCGGGTTGTGTTTTAAGATGAAGTGACAAGTCCAAAATTGGCAGTTCAGCTGGCTTTGGGAATGTCCAAACTAAGGCTGCACCTAGTGATTATTTTTCATTGATTAATCTATTCCTTCTAATGTTTTAATATTTTCTTAAATCACCTTCTCTCAAAAAAACATAGTATGCACTGATCGCTGTATGTCATTAGTAACTCTTTACATCAGAGTATCAGTATGTTTACTTAAATACTAGACATACAATTTAAAATAGTTATAACTTGGAATTTTTTAATCACTGAGGTAATGTAGTTAGGGTAGTCTTATCAATTGCGGACATTCAGCAAGCAGTGATGCCCTCCATGAGTCATCCTGTTAGTGCCAGCACCATTGGCAGATGGCTGCAGGACTACATACACGCAGACCATTGCGATGACTGTCCTTAACACCACGTCAACGTTGCCAAAGACTGCAGTGGTGTAGTGCCAGACTGTGACTCAGAATCCCAGCGGATCATCATCAGTGACGAGTCCCGCTTTTGTATTGGTAGAGACGACCAACAAATCCGTGTGTGGAGGCACTGTGGTCAGTGCTGAACGGCTTGTTGTCACTCCACCTCCACCCATACCGCACCATCTGCAGGAAATGTGTGAGAATATTCAAGCTGCATGGGATGGATTATCACAGGACACCATTAGGAACCTCTACTACTCCATGCTGAGACGTCTGGCATGTTGGGTCAGCAAACATGGCAGCCTGACGCCATACTGAGAGACACTACTTCTGTATGTGTAGCTCAGTAAATATTGATCATATCAGTCTAAATTCATCACTGATTAATGTATTTGTGCCATATCGCCACATCTATTTTTTTTTATTGCACAAAAACTTTTATCTTTATTTTTGCACAGTTTAAAAGCTCCAGTTACCCAAAAATTACTTTCGGTTTTGTGAATTCATTCATGATAGACAGACCAACAGAATATGGTAGTGTAGTGGTAGTATACAGTGATTCTCTTAATTCTTAGTTTGTTGTATGAACAATGCAATTCAAGACTTTCCTCATGTACTGGGTCAAAGGTGGGGCTGCTGTCCTACCTGAACTGTTTACTGTTGATATCCATTCCTTGAGCTGCGTGTTGAATGCATTCACATCGGCTTCTCTCAGCAAGTCCAAAAATGAATGGCAAAAGAATTTGCCCTTGTAGAGGATTGTGTCCAAGAGTTCCTTCATTCTTTTAGGAGGATCTTGGATATTCATAATTTTGGAGTATTCCTCCATTGTCACTAGTTTCTGTGAAAGCACATGTTGTAAAATTAATGGATTTCCACGTAACCACGCGATCAGCTTCAGCTTATTTTGAATAATAAGGTCCATTTTTCCTGAAATGCAATAAAGGGAAAAGTGTAAGCTCTTCATGTTACATAAAGCAATATGGCAGCAGTTGTATCAGTCAGTCAGTCAGACTGTCGTTGTCTACAGTAGACCTCTGTAAGTGTAAGTATACTGAGGCACACTATTAGAAATGTCTCATATAGAATAATCAAATTATATTCTACAAGAGGTTTACTTACTGAACTTCCTGAGCTGAGTTCCTTCCCTCCAGTAATACACCCTTGTCCGAGCGAGCACTGCCAGGTCAGTTACTTTCCTTTTTGAATACTCACGGGTGAAGCTGCAGGTATTGGAATGAACCACCAGATGGAGACACAGATGAATGAAACTGATACACTGAAGTGCTTTGAGGAGCGAAAGTGAAGGCCTGCTGGTCGCATACGCCACATTATGACTGGGCTAAATGATGGGAAATGATTAACCTTACAGTGCAGTGTTGTTCAAAGAGCAGGAGGATAAAAGTTTACCATACAGTATCAGTACTGTAGGGTACTGCACAAACAGAGAGCAGCTGTATACATGCACTGTATATTGTTGCAGATGACAGATAGATAGACAGCAGCAATAAATGTATGTGTGTGTAGAATGAGTGGGTTCAATAGGTGTATATGTGTGTTCTTGTAGTGCTAGATTTGTGAGGACCACATATCCAGGACAATTTTGGTAGAGTGAGGACATTTTGATCTGGAGGACAGGCCACCAGATCGGCTACCTATACCCTGTACGCTGTCTCATAACCACCAATGATCAGTTCTAATACTGTCATATCATCAAAGCAAACTTGGTGATGCTTGCTGGTGTTGTTCAGGGAGGCCATACAGTCGTACAGCTCAGCACACAGCCCTGAAAGGTCCCTCTGCTCACTCTCAGCACTGCAGTGACGCTGACATGGTGGTGGTGTGTTAGTGTGTGTTGTGCTGGTGTGAGTGGATCAGACACAGCAGTGCTGCTGGACACCTCAGTATCACTGCTGGACTGAGAATCGTCCACCAATCAAAACTAAATCAGTGAGGCCTATCATTCTCTGAGTAGAGAGCTTTTGAGCCATTTGTGATTTTCACACAGAGGAATTTGTATTCCGCATTCAACCCATCCATGAAGTGAAACACCCACACACACACACACACACACACACGGGGGCCGTGAGCACACTTGCCCAGAGCGGTGGGCAGCCCTATCCATGGCACCCAGGGAGCAGTTGGGGGTTAGGTGCCTTGCTCAAGGGCTCTTCAGTCGTTACTGTTGGTTCAGGGAATCAAACCGGCAACCCTCTGGTCACAAGGCTGGTTTCCTAACCTCCAGCCCACGACTGCCCCCTAGCCAGCCAACAGCGTCCTGTGGGCAGCGTCCTGTGGTCAGCGTCCTGCGACCACTGATGAAGAACTAGAGGATGACAGACACTGCACTGTGCAGCAGCAGACGAGCTATCGTCTCTGACTGTACATCTACAAGGTGGACCAGCAAGGTAGGAGTGTCTAATAGAGTGGACAGTGAGTGGACACAGTGTTTAAACACTCCAGCAGCACTGCTGTGTCTGATCCACTCACACCAGCACAACAAACACTAACACACCACCACTACATCAATGTCACTGCAGTGCTAAGAACTGATCCACACCATTGGCAGACGGCTGCACAATGCAGGACTACATGCAAGCAGACCATTACAATGACTGTCCTTAACACCACATCAACATCACCAAAGACTGCAATGGTGTCGTACCAGGCTGTCATGAAGTGACTCAGAATGGCAGCGGGTCATCTTCAGTGACGAGTCCCACTTTTGTCTTGGTGGAGACAACGAACGAATCCCTGTGTGGAGGCACCGTGGTCAGCACCAAGATGAACGGTTTGTTGCAAACCAGGCTGCTGGTTTGTCTGTCTGCTGGTTGTGTCTGGCTGCTGGTTTGTCTGCATGCTGGTTGTGTCTGGCTACTGGTTTGTCTGGATGCTGGTTGGTCTGGCTGCTGGTTGTGTCTGGCTACTGGTTGTGTCTGGATGCTGGTTTGTCTGGCTGCTGGTTTGCCTGGCTACCAGTTTGTCTGGATGCTGGTTTGTGTTCTGATCTTGTTGGTATACACAGCTTTTTAAACACCTTAGGATAATAAATTATTGACAATAACAACATTTCAAAACAAAACAGTGTTATCACATAGACTAAAATGTTGAGCTCCACTGCCACTAAAAGTGCTTATCTAAAATACTTTTTTACAGTTTTATTGACTGTTTGAGGAGAAATAAGAACATTGTTTGTGCCATGATAGCAATAATCATGTGGCTCCACAATGAACTGCATGAATCCTAGAAAGACAATCTGGCTAAGTGAATGGTTCTAGTAGGGATCAATTGGCTTCATTGCAACTGCACATCAACTTCTCCCACCTCGCTTTCCTTTATAGTTAGCCATTAATATTTATCATTTATCATAAATGTTCCTATAAGCCTTGAATCTTGTGTATTTGTCTGTGTTACAGAGCACTCCTGAATCATCAGGGCAGTTTTGGCCAGATCCAGCTGACTATTCGTTACATCACCCTGAGGACGAAGCTCATTGTGACAGTCAACGGCTGTAAGTGGGTCTCTCAAGTGAAGGACTGAAGTGGCTTTGTTATTTAATGTTCATGATGCAGTCAATAGATTACAGGACACCTACGTTTGGGTTGTTTGGGTTTGTATTTCAGAATGTATTGTGAGTGAATAACTGCTGTGTCTGTTCCCGTCTTCAGGTCTGATTGATCTGTCTCAGATGGATCTTCTAAAAGGTTCTACTGAATGGTAAGAGAAGATAATCTTTTAGCTTTTATAACTAAAAGCTCTTTTGGCATAAGAATTCAATTTTGAATAAAAACAAGAATAAAAGTACAACCAAGTGAGTGTTGGCTCTGTGGTCAGGAGCTTGCAATTGAGACTTATTTGTCTTTAACACAATTATTTAATAAACTTTATTTATTAAACTTTTATGCATTTACATAATGTATAATACTTTTAATATCTTGTCCCCAGACTGTATAAAGTACTGTGTGAAGTACTGAATAAAGTGCTGTGTGTAGTACTGTATGTAGTACTGTATGTAGTACTGTGTGAAGTACTGTATGTAGTACTGTATGTAGTATTGTATGTAGTACTGAATGCAGTGCTGTGTGTAATACTGTATGTAGTATTGTATGTAGTACTGTGTGAAGTACTGAATGCAGTGCTGTATGTAGTACTGTATGTAGTACTGTATGAAGTACTGAATGCAGTGCTGTATGTAGTACTGTATGTAGTATTGTATGTAGTACTGTGTGAAGTACTGAATGCAGTGCTGTATGTAGTACTGTATGTAGTATTGTATGTAGTACTGTATGAAGTACCGAATGCAGTGCTGTATGTAGTATTGTATGTAGTACTGTGTGAAGTACTGAATGCAGTGCTGTATGTAGTACTGTATGTAGTATTGTATGTAGTATTGTATGTAGTATTTTATGTAGTACTGTACGTAGTATTGTATGTAGTACTGTATGAAGTACTGAATGCAGTGCTGTATGTAGTACTGTATGTAGTATGTGACTTAATTATTGTGCAGTATTTGCTGCTGCACTTCGTCACCTGTATACATCCTCTTCTGACTGCCAGCATCACTTAATCCATGCACTCTAACTATTATATTTAGGTATTTAGGTGACTTCCAAGATTATCAGTATTTGTGTGGCTGGTATAAGAGATCACAACTGCAATATCTTCAAAATATCTGTGCAATATATATCTGTGCAATAACATGTAAATTTGTATAGTTTCTTATTGTATTTTGTAACCTAACAGTAGAGATTTTATTTATTTTCTGTAATTTCTTATTTTGTGACTTGCAGTCTACCTCTTGTTCTGTATCTGTTCTGCTGCTATTCTGCTGTAACGATGCAAATTTCCCCATGTGGGATAATAAAAGGCTATCTTATCTTATCTTATCTTATCATGTGAATGAGCCGTGTAAACTAGTAAAGTATGTTTCCTGAGACAATGCAGTCATTGTGCAGCTTAAGCTTGCTATGATGTTGCTATAGTGTTGCAGTGGTTGCTAAGGCATTGTTAAGTGGTTGCTATGATATCTCAAATAATTGCTAGGGTGTTGCTAGGTAGTTGCTGTGGTATTCCCAGTGTTTACTACAATGTTGCTAAATAGCTGCTAGGGTGTCCTAGATGGTTGCTACGGTATGGCTGTGGTTAGGTTGTTGTTAGTTGGTTGCTAGTGGTTTCTGGTGCATACTGGGCAGTTGATGGTGATTGGTAGGTGGTTGCTGGTGGTTGCTAGATGGTTTCTGGGTGGTTGCTGTTTAATTTTTATCAGGTTGCTAGATGGTTTCTGGGTAGTTGCTAGGTGGTTGCTGGTTGTTGGTGGTTATGGATGGTTGCTAGGTAGTTGATAACTGGTTTCTGGGTGGTTACAAGTGGTTACTGGTAGTTGCCTGGGGGCGCTGCTAGGTGGTTGTTGGTGGTTATTATATGGTGTTTAGATGGTTGCTGGGTGGTTGCTAGGTGGTTGCTGGTAGTTGCCTGGGGGGCTGCTAGGTGGTTGTTCGTGGTTACCATTTGGTGTTTAGATGGTTGCTGGGTGGTTGCTAGGTGGTTGCTGGTAGTTGCCTGGGGCTGGCTAGGTGGCTGCTTATGGATCCCTCATGGTTAACTGGGTGTTTGTGGTGGTCGTGTGAGCTGGTTTCTTTGTAACTTGTGATCAGTAATAAAGTCTGAAGAGGTTTAAATGTGTTTCTCTCTGGTCTCTCCAGGTACGAACTCTCTCTCCCCGGGGTGAAAAAGAATGAAGGTCAACCATCCACATGGTTACTGACCAGACTGTTACAGACGTCTCCATGTTCTGTTTACAGGTTCACTGCTGAGCTACTTTAATAGGAGAGCAGAAATATCAGAACATTTGTATGTTATTTATGTTTGATTAATGGGGGGAGGGGGGTAATGGGGGGGGATGCTCACCACATTTTTTTAAAAAAAGGTTTTTGAATAGATATGAAATCTAGTGGTGTCCAGCAGAAAAAAAAATCTTTTATTAAAAAATGAGAATTTGCAGCACATTTTCAAGTGATGTTTATTGATTACATATTTAGTAAACTGCAATACAGTAAGGCATATGCAATGACAGAGAAGATTAATTTGCAAGACTTCAGAACATACATGTTCGGAAGCATATTTACTTTTTACTGAAAAGAAAATCATTAACCATCAGCAAGTATTAGTAATTCATGACAATGTTAGATACTGTTAGATATCTACTGAAATATAACATAAAACATACTGTAAACTTTTTGTTTTTGCTGAACATTCATATACAACTGTCACTGAGTTGTACACAGTCAAATATGAATTTCACCAACAGATTATGTAATCAATTTCATCTCCTATCTTTTCTTGTGTATTGTATATTCTGTATTTTGACCTGAACTCGTTTTATGTTCCTCCTGGATGCCTCTTTTTGTATTAAAGCCTCTATCCAGGTCTTTACTGCAAGC
The DNA here is from genome assembly GCA_034552555.1 of Semaprochilodus insignis. Taxonomy (NCBI): domain Eukaryota; kingdom Metazoa; phylum Chordata; class Actinopteri; order Characiformes; family Prochilodontidae; genus Semaprochilodus; species Semaprochilodus insignis. The sequence goes on from CM067480.1 coordinate 9,591,314, forward strand.
ATCTGAGCAAGTCTTATGCATTACAAAAGCATTCAGGCAGTTTGGATAATATCAAATAACATATCGCTGCTGTCTGAATGAAACCTCGTAACTCCATTTTTGTTGTTTATCGGGTTTCGAAAATGCCTGTTGTCCTTTACATTGTGTGTAAATTTAATGTAGTATGTGTGGAGTAAACAAAATGGCCTAAAATGACTGGTTTCAAAAGTCTGGTTCCACTGACGTACATTAAAAGTTATCATCTTGGAGATACGAGGTTTTGTTCCAGTGGCAGCAAATCAGAAACTTTGTAGCAAGTATAATGGAGGCCTGTTTCACACATACTACCTCTGTGTACCACTTGCATGACAGCGTGAATGGTGCACATGTAGACATTTCGTGCACACAATTTCCCTAATAGAAAGAGGATAGAGAACCACTGTTGGTCCACTAATACCACAGTTGGCGGTCTACTGGTGTTAAATCGCATATTAGACAAAATACCACTTTCTATCTCTTGTTTTCCAAAGAGAAGTTTAATTTACTGTTTCTTCCTTTGTATCTTACTTTCATTATCCTGTAAATTAGTTGAGTAAATAATTATTACTATTCTTTCAGTTATTTGTAATATTTGTCTATGATCTAAAATTAAAGGCTGTATACATTTAAAACCTCATTTAGTATATTAAAAATTAGTTCAATTTTGTATGCAGGACAGTAATCTGGACGGTCTAAGGGTGGACCAGCAGTGCCAAACAGTCAGCAGGGCGCCAACATGATCAAGCCAGCGGACCGATACATGCTTGCTACCTGGGTTGTGGCATGGAACCATGCAGCAAGCAAGTTCTACAGACATCGTTTCTCTAACCAGTCAAATCAGTTACTTGGCTCAATAAACCTTCCTTACAAAAAAAGCGCGTCATGTAAAAGTTTAGAACATTTAAAGTTTATATTCCTGTATTCCTGACCCCTTAAAATTTGTTAGTTTCTGGTAGGACCATCAGACCTCAAGACGCTGCTGTACCCCCTATTTAAAATAGTTCCCCACAGTTATGAACCTGTTAGCACAAACTCTGAAAATAAAGGCAAGATGTTCAGGATCACTCAGGAAACAGGCCTAAGACTTCTTCATATAAAGCAGTATGTGACAGAGTTAGCAGATCAGGTAAAAGTGATCAAGTACTCTGGGTAAGCGTAATCATCGCGGAACACCACAAAGACGGTTGGTGCACCAACATTGTCCACCACAGTGTCGTACGCTTCTATGCCATCGGCAGATTTGGCAGGAGGGACAACCATTAAAGGATGTCCAACTGTGTAGTCTCCAGTGAGGACTCTGCACAAGTACATGTGCTTCTGGCCTTGTGCGTTTGGCACTGAATAGGTGTTGTGTGCAGAGTAACTTGCATAAAGAGCAAAATAAGTGCCCTTCCCATACGCCGCAGCTGAAATGAATAAAAAGTCATAAGATTAGTGAAAAAATCTAAAAAGAAAAAACACTATAAATGAATAAGATGAACTGTGCTGTAATATGTCCCTGTCACCAACGTTTACTGAACATTACCATTCATTCCTGCATAGCTGCGGTTGAAGCCACTATGATTGATGTGCTTCATTGTTTCTTCTCTGGTTCCATGAAACAGCCTCTTTTCATTGTTCTTATGGCCATTCCTGATTTCCAAGATGTGTTTATTATACTGGTACTTCTTCCACATGCCAGGATTCTGGATGCGTGAAATCTACAGAGCCAAATCAAGACACTGGTAAACCATATATACCGTACGGACCATCAAACGTTATTTCTTCCTAAAGTATAGATAACACATACCTTAAGAACGTTATAATTGGGGCAGGTTCTTCTGAAGCGTCTCAAGATGTCCATGTACTCAGTGCTGTAAGTCTGCAGTGGAAACTCCCTGCACAGATCAGTAGCTGCCATTGTCTCCCATTTCTGTGGGAGGCTGTCATCAACTAGGACTGAAGAACAAACCAAGTTCATGTTAACTGTAGTGATTTGCCTTTCCAAGGCAATTATGATAAAGCCTCAGTCAAAATGTTTAATTTCTTTTTAGTTTAAAACATTGGAAAATGAACGGAAATGATCAACAGAATGTGAAGAAATAAAACATGTGACTGTGTGCCAAAGATGTTTATGTATCGTGTAGCAGAGATATCCACTGAAGTTAGCATGTTAACCAGCTAGCCCCAACCTGTCCTGCCTCGTAATACCACTTTGTACCTAAAGAAGGCAGTTAGTCACTGCAGCATTGAGTTGGACAGGTAGCCAATGAAACACAAATTATGGATGAAGCACTTAGTAAGTCACCATTATAACATCTGGCGGCGTCCACTAATGTCAAAACTCCATGTTTGGCAGCAAAGACAACAAGAGTTAACATTGGTGCTGTTTTCCACTGCTGGAGATGCTCTTGGAGAGGAAAGGAATAAAGTTTGATGCTGAACTCTAGAAGAGGAGGAAGAAGGGACTGTGCATTTACTGGGGATATGCTGCCCCCCTAAAGTTTGAAGTATGAATTTGACAGATTGTGTCATCTTACAAATTGGTCTTTTAAACTAGGGATGCATATTCTTACTAATTGTAATATTTGAGTATCTATACAAAATCATAAACATATCCAGTTTATGAAGGACAAAACAACACCAAGAAAAGAAAAAAAAGAATTTTGACTGAAATTAACCTAGAGATATGGCTTATGCCTATAAGTGCCACACTGGTGTTGGACTACATTTCAGAACGTTTCATTAAAACACTGAATACTGAAGGAGACTTATCATCTTCTACAGGTGTTTTTCTCCTCTACAGTGGCTGAAATGTTAGTCAGAGACTACATTTTAACTGCTTTTGGATAGAACATCAACCTAACATATTTAGCAATACGACTGAGCAATAGCCAAATCCAGTCAGGTGTGGTGTAGCAAACATGCTAACTACTTACTTCAAACTGTGCTGAATTATAACATAATCTACATAATCTAAGTGTTAAGGACAGCGATAAGATACTGTTCTTTACCTATAGAAAAAAAATCACATAGCTAAAACAGTAGTAGCAGCCATCTGGAAGCCTGAACGTTGTCCAAACCTGTATCTGTTTCCTAATGGATTCCATTACTTGCTAGCTATGTCAGATTTTTAGTTTTGGTCAAACCCTTGTTTAATTGTAATTCTAGGCTAACTTCCACCATTAGAAGTCCTGTATATTGTAGCCATCATTTAGCAAACAGTCACGATGACCTGAAATGGAGATGTACCACTTAATGAATTACCTTGTGTTTTGTCAATATGCCTGATGTTCGCCCAGTTACCACCCACAGCACTCACAGCAGGATCCTCTGGCATTGTGACCTTGTGGTACTGCCCACCCTGTTGGTATTCCTCCACCTCACATATCTCACATGCTAACTCCATGTCATTCCTTAGACCTACGTCATCTCTCATTCTTCTAAGAATAGTCTGGATCTCACTTACAGCCATCAGAACATCCCTGCTGAGGCCCTCCACGCAAATTGCTGACTCCATTTGACTCACAATTACATCCGTGGACTGCTGAAGCTCAAGGATTCGCTGTAGGTCTTTAGTGGGCAGGCTGGGGATCAATGAATCTGTGATTGACTCAAAGACCTGCTCATCTGAGATGAGTTTCTCTATCCACTGCTTGGCTTGGTCCACAGCAGCTTTGGAAGGCCCACAGATGGAGAAGCAGGCAGCATTCACCACTTTGCTCTCCATTACAAAGTCCCTCGAATTCTGTTGCTGGTCTTCTTTCAATGATTCGGCAGCTGCTGTTAAAGTGAGAGACATGGTTAATGTAAATGTTTATATTTTAGTTAATACAATGTCCCCTAGAACAACTTGGTCATAGCATGCGCTTTTCTAAAAACTCTCCAGTTTTGAAAATGGATCTATCGACCATCAGGACATATGTGGACATAACTCTGAAATCTTTCCTGTTTCCAAGTTAGGACTGAATTTAAGACAGTGGCTATTACAGATCAGTTCTTCCTAAGCTTCTCCATTAACTCCAAATAAAAATCCAATATTACACAAACATCCAAACTTTAACAGTGTCCAAACTTCTGTTTAAGAATCTGTTTCTGTGGTTTTATGGAGTGACTGTCGTCATATTGTAAAACTGAGCTTTTTCACTGTGAGGTTTTTATTCTAACAACATGTTTAAAAAACCCAGACACTGCAGACATATGATCTCCATCATCCCCTCTTATTACCTTTCTGTGTTACTGTTGATCGAAACTGCTCAGATACAATATTACAGTCATGGTGGTGAATAATAAGGAGGTGGAGAACATGGGGCTGTTTATTAGGAGGAATAATGATAGTACCTTCAAGTGTAAGGACTCCCTTCTTTTTTACACTGACACCACCAGCCTGGAGGACCTCATTCTCATCTACTAATTCAACCAAGCATCCTGTAGTCTCCCTGGCTGCAGTAACATACATTGACTCTTTACTCTTGAAGAACTTCTTAGCACCAGGCTTAGCTATTTTCAGGTTGCTGTGGTAAAGAGATGAACATAGGTTCTCAAAGACAGGCTTACAGACAGATACATGAGCCTTCGGGCCACTTAACACGATTTTGCCATCTTCAATGTCAACGTTCACTTTGTTTTTCACAGTTTCAAACCAGTCTTGCTTTTTGTGCTTCTGGATAAATCTGACAACAATCCTGTCGGCCTCTATGGTCGTGACCATGTTGGAATTGTTCTGCACAAAATCAGAAAGCTGTTCCAGGACTAATTTAACTGTGTCAGTGAAGCCAGAAACCAGAACTTGGCTGCCTGATGTGTTTATTATGACAGTCCTTGCTGGTGAATTAAATATGTCATTTAAGATAGTTACAAGATTTTGCCATTCTGCCTTCCTGAGCACACTGGGATCTTCTATGTCAAGGTATTCATGATGTAACGCTGCTTTCAGATGTTCCTTGCTGTCCTTCAAGGTCTTCTCGGTTTTGGCAACAAGCAGTGCTTGGTTTTCCCTAATCTCCAAAGACGCTTTGATTCCTTTGGATAAGAATAAGTCACTTATCAGCTCGTCCTGGTCTTTCTTGGTCAGAAATTCCAGACTAGACGGATGGAGTTCCACTATTCTCCGTTTCAGTCCAATGACCTCCTGGAGAATTTTATTTTTGGACTCCAGAGCTTCTTGTTTCAGACCGTAGAGAGCTAACTTCTTGCTCTGAGAGTGATAAGTCAGCTCCATCTCTGGAAAGCGAGTCTGGATTTCCTGCTCAAGGCCATCTAGCATGATGATCTCATAAATGGATGGAACCATGGCAATCTCATCAGCCACGCTGCCCTTCTCCCTTTGGATCCTTTGAGTGATTCTACTGAGGACATTCTGTACAACATCTCCGGTTCTATGGACATTGTTTGTGAGGCCTGCCAGGACCATCATTCCTCTATCTTTCCGAAGAAGTAGGGTAACGGACTTAGCCATCAGTGTCTTGTGGATTTCTGCCTCCATTTCACTCCATGCGTCTCTCTGAACATTGATCTCGAGGGACTTGTACTTGGCCATTGCAGCAGTGAACTCAGCAGAGGCCTTCTCCCTCCAGGTCTGGATGAGTGTTCTTGTCTGTGAACCTTGGTGAAGTAGGGAAACCAGGGGGCTGATTTTCACAGAAGCGTCTCGGAGATCCAGCTGACAGAAATGTTTGCCCATCTCTTGCTTGATGAGATTTAGTGATCCTGGGTTATCTTGGAGGTATTTCCAAACATATTTATCAATTGTCTCTGTGAAAGTTTCTGGGAGTCTCAGAGTGGGTCTGTCTTTTCCATAGAGCGCTGTTCCCAGTGATTCATAGTATGGAAATACTTTGAAAGGCTGCTTTTTAATCTGATGTGGTGCGCTGAGAACTCTGGTTAAAGCTGGAAAAACAAACAAAAATACACAAGTATAGTGTTTATTAAAATTCATTCACCTTGTTGTCATTGTATTTTTGTCATTAAAAGAGTGCACATAGATAAACATATTTGGCCACAAAAGCTGGACTATCAGCCTTGACACAATCTGATTAGCTTTAAGACACAGTAGACTTATCAAGACACCGATCTTTCAGTTCAGTTCAGTTAATAAAGTGCCTTAGCGAAAGTGCTTTACACATGCTGTTTTGCTTACTAAGTTTGCTTTAGCTCACTAGAATGCTCAAATTAAAAGAGAGGATGCAGCCAATTTATTTGGACAGGGTAATGCTTGGACATATGGAAGCGTTACTCAAAATTATGAACGCCCATTTTACACAGAGAGTAGAGAAATACAGTAAAATTTATCCATCATTTTTTAGATTATGGGAAGAAATTCATAAGACATATTTTGTACATGTATCTTGTGTCCCAGAGGAACAAGATTAACTTCATTAGAAAATAAACAGACTTGGGTTTTCTGAGACTAAGGTCCCTGTGTCCAGAATTTGGAGCAGAGAGATAAAAGGTTATAAAAATATAGATGATGAAAATATAAAATATAGATGATGAAAATATAAAATATAGATGATCAAGTAATAAAATAAATACCTAAAATTCATCACATTTTAAAAGTGGAGATATTATTCCAATGAAGATCATTTTTGAATGAATAACTTAACTGTGGATAAGCTTTTAGGCATATTAAATCTATGCATCTAAAGTACCTTGCAGTGAATAGTTTGTAATCCATGTTGTATAAAAGAAGAATGTGGTTCACAATTTTTAAATAGTAGTGTACACATTTGTGCAATTCAAACAAATATAGATTTTGGCATGTCTGCTTATACACAAATGTGTTGTTTGTCATTGCTATAATGAAGTAAAAGCCAATGTGCCCTAAAAGCAGTCCAGTAATCTTTTCTAATAATTAATATAGCATTTTAATTAAAAAATCATGCTTAGGTATTATCTATATTAAATTAGCAAATATATGACAACTATTTTGCCTACTTCTGGTTTAATTTATTTTCTAAATTCAGATTTATGTTTGGATGTTTATTGACACCCACGTCTATACTGGTACCAAAATAGTGCTAATGTCATGTAGAAACATAGCAGCTATCATCTAAAAACCTGGGCTCACCAGTATTCATTTGGTTAATAAAAACTATGACAAAAACTATTCGTTGACAACCTATTTTTTCATGTTTGTAAATTGAGGCTGTTTGTAAAATGAAAATATTCACAAAAGTTTTAAATTGAGGCTGTTTGTAAAATGAAAATATTCACAAAAGTTTTAAATTGAGGCTGTTTGTAAAATGAAACTATCCACAAAAGCTTGTAAATTGAGGCTAATCATAAAAGGAAACTATCCACAAACATTTGTAAATTGAGGCTGTTTGTAAAATTGGGTGAGCAACAACAAATATGTTGTTAAAAGTCCCTAAATAAGGTTTGTAAACAAAGGTGTAGTTTAATTTTGAGATGTAGATGTAATTTTGGCTGTAGGGTGCTCTAGAACTCTCACCCTTGCAAAAACATGAGAACTTGCAAGCAAAAGCTTGGTTTGGATCTTAGATCATCCACAAAAGTTTGTAAATTGAGTTTGTCTTTAAAATTAAACTATCCACACAAGTTTGTAAACTGAGTTTGTCTTTAAATTGAAACTATTCATAAAGTTTGTAAATTGAGGCTATTTGTAAAATTAAACTATCCACAAAAGTTTGTAAACTGAGGCTGTTTATAAAATGAAACTATTCACAAAAGTTTGTAAACTGAGGATGTTTGTAAAATGAACCTATCCACAAAAGTTTGTAAATTGAGGCTGTTTGTAAAATGAAACTATCCACAAAAGTTTGTAAATTGAGGCTGTTTGTAAAATGAAACCATCCACAAACGTTTGTAAATTAAGTTTGTCTTAAAAATGAAACTATTCACAAAAGTTTGTAAATTGAGGCTGTTTGTAAATTTAAATTATCCACAAAAGTTTGTAAATTGAGGCTGTTTGTAAAATGAAACTATCCACAAAAGTTTGTAAGTTGATGAAGGATGTAAAATGAAACTATCCACAACAGTTTGTAAATTGAAGCTGTTTTTAAAATGAAACTATCCATAAAAGTTTGAAAATTGAGGCTGTTTGTAAAATGAAACTATCCACAAAAGTTTGTAAATTGAGGCTATTTGTAAAATGAAACTATCCACAAAAGTTTGTAAGTTGAGGACGGTTGTAAAATGAAACTATCCACAATGGTTTGTAAATTGAGGCTGTTTGTGAATTTAAATTATCCACATAAATTTGTAAATTGAGGCTGTAAAATGAAACTACACTGTGTTATTTTTGTTTTGTTTAATGCCAGTAGGCTGAGTAAAACAGAGATAAAACAATATAAATTTAATATGAAGATCATATTTACACATGTATCAAAGCATGTATAATGGAGCTGGTGTTGAGTTTATCTTAACATCATGACCATTTTTTGTCATATGAAGAAACAGAAAAATGTCCAAATCTACTAACTCTGCTCTACAGGCCGAATATACTAGGGAGGTTGGGGGGAGGGGACTGAGTGGAGGAGCAGGAGAGAGTAGGAGGAAAGAGATGGAGCTTTGTAGAGTTTGGAGTGGTTATTTTTAATGTGATCTATAAGATAAAACCAAAAGTAACCCCAACCCATTTGTGAAGTTAAGGCACAGAGAGTGACATGCAGTGGACTATGTGTAGTCAGAATGGTTATCACTTGTCTTAGAAGAAAAAGAAGAAGGGGTGATAACTTTAAGTATGTTAACATGAAAAACACATAAAAATAAAATATATGAAATACAAATAACTGTGAAAAAACACAAGAGACATTTAAGTCTTTTAATGTTACCTCAGATATGTTCCTAGGTCATCTTTTGGTGGGATTTTGAATTATTTGGGTGAGCAACAACAAATATGTTGTTAAAAGTCCCTAAATAAGGTTTGTAAACAAAGGTGTAGTTTAATTTTGAGATGACAAAACACAGCAATAAAGGCCTCTTCACACCATGTGGTAATTTTTAAAGTAGTCTTTTCGCAATCTGATTTCTGTCTAAACATTCTGATTTTTTTTTCTTTTAAGAACTGCAACTAAACGGCAGAAAGCTGTTTACATAGCACTCTAAAAAATAGACCACCTCTTATAGGACCTAAAGCTGAGCAAGTGATTCTGCAGGTATTCCACCACGTCAGACATTCACCTGCTCTGACATATTTTCTTTCAGCGGTACTTAGATATACCATTAATAGCATAGGTATACCATTAATAGCACATGGGAAAAGCCTTCAAGCAAAATTCTGTCCTTCTGTTCTTTCCTCGTATGTATGGTAATTGAAGGCGCTGTAAGCCAGTAAATAATGTTAATTCGAAACTGTACAGTAGTAGCTGTGTAGCCGGACTAAAAGTAGATTAAATTTTACAGAAATATAATTGACTACAACAAATGTTTTTAGTTTCTGTGGACTTAAACTAGGCTAATACTAACAATAATTAAATGACTAAAACATGATTAATTACATTTTCATGAAAAAGCTAAAACAAAATCAACCAGCTGCCAAAATTAACACTGAGGCTCAGTTCATTAAATGTAGTAATAAAGCAGCTAAATGAAGTAAATGTAAAGCGGTAGATGTCTGTAAAGGAACAGACATAGAAAAAATACAACATTCTATTCATGATATATTTATATTTAAATATTACCAGCATTAAAACTACAAGGCTGAAGTCACCTTCCTATTTGCCAACTTCTTCTTACACCCATTCTACCATATCTGCAGATCTATCTATCTAGCCATCTAGGTATCTAGCCATCTATCAATACTCATCCCTAGATTAAAGTGACCATAAAATTAAGTTTACTTAATTCCAAACTTATAGTTGTGAATTAATGTTCTTAAAAACTTATAGTTGTGAATTAAAGTCTTCAAAGTCTTTCAAATCATTGTGGAGGAGTTACAGCATATGGGCTGAACAGCCTATTAAAAGTCCTGTCACATTTCAGTTGGGTTCAAGTCAGGACTCATACAAATACAAATGCACCACACATTACAGTCAACAAACTCTGGTATGAACCAATATTCGACACTCTATTAACTGATATATATCCAATAGAATTAAATAACACTTTAATCACCATTTCTCTTTGTGACTCATGCTCCACACCTCAGTAATGAACCTGGTTTCAAAGTCCCTTTTTCTATGTTTAGACTGTAGGCCAATCAGATTTGTCTCTCAAATCAGATCTTTTGAGGCAGCTGCCTGTTATTTGTGATCAAATTGGAATTGTGTCCCCAGCCTACAGTTGATAAAGTCTACAAACCCCTGTTAAAATGGCAGTTTTTTGTCAGGTAAAAAAAATCATACCAAGATAAATCACTTCAGATTTATTTCCACCATCAATGTGACCCACAATCTATACAATTCCATTGAAAAACAAACTGAAATCATTAGTGGGAGGAATAAAAATAACAAAACTAAAATAATGTTGATACATAAATGTAAACACCGTCTTATAATTGGGGATGTGGTTGTGTTCAGAATTAGTCAATCATGTTTTCCGTTCTCAGTTGCATTTTACCGCAAAAGCCACGGTACATAAAGAGCTTGCAGCATGTCAAAGTGATCTGATTGTTGAAAGGTATCAGTCGGAAGAAGGCTACAAAAACATTTCCAACGCATTAGGTACAGCATGGAACACAGTGAAGACAGTCATCAAGAAGTAGATTAAATTGGGCATAGTGACATTACCAAGAACTGGACGCCCCTTAAATATTTATGAAAATCTGTGGGTAGACCTGAAGAGGGCTGTAAACAGGAGATGCCCTCGCAATCTGACAGATTTGGAGCACTTTTGCAAGGAACAGTGGGCAGAGATAGCCAAGTAGACTCCTACTCAAAAAAACTGAATGAAAGTCATAAAGTCAAAGGGTACTTCAACAAAGTATTAGTTCAGGGTGTTCCCACTTATGCAACCATATGATTTAAGTTATTTACTTTTATTTTTCCACCTTAATTGATTTCAGTTTGTTTTTAAAATGGAATTGTACAGATTATAGGTCACATTGGAGGTGGAAATATCCACTGTATGTCCACTGTATCTGCAAGGGTGCAGATGCAGTTGAGATGTATGTCCATAATTGTTTTTGTGCTATCCAGACTATTAAAAATCAATCTAGACACAGTCATTTGGGTTGGCAGTCTGAACATGGCCTTTAGTTTTTACCTCTCGCAATCATGATCTGGAGTCAAGGTCAACTGGTCCTGTTCAGCATTTTTGTGCATACCACAGAGCATAGCATAGCAAAGATCATGTAGATCTTTGCACATTATACAATCTGAAAGAGACCTTACCTGTATGAACTTGGAAGGTAATTATGGCTGAATGTCCACCTTTAGGCATCTCCACATCACCCTCTATTTCTCCAAACTTCTCAAAATACAGAAAGATGTAGTCAGAGTTGAGGTTGGAAGGCAAGTCCTCAGCTTTCACCTTTGTAGTTTTCTCTAGAGGTCTGACAGCCAAGTTGTTCTTCCTGAAAATTGAGTGAGCTGGGCAAGACAAGATGAAGCTCTCTGCAACTAATGCACACAGAGATACAAAATTAGTCTTGGATTAAAGAAACATATTTTAAATGAAGACATTTTCATTCTTTGTCATATGTAGTAGTCAACTATAATAGAATAAGTCATGAATATGCAACACAGTCATACTTCATTTGTTGAACTGATGTAAATTTAGATTAGCTGATCTAAAACATGAAATGTACACTCATCGTCAAATAATATTTGCACCCAGAAGTAATCAACCAACAGGAATGAAACTTGGTGTGTAGGTTTGACATGGTGAGACATGCTAATGATACAAGTTTCACGCTCAGCTGCGCATTTGACGTAAGCAAGGACGAGTCTTATCTCTGTACCTGACTGACCCAACAGCCACAACTGCAGACATTCAGCGAGCAGTGATAGTGCATGCACGCAGACCGTTACGACAACTGTCACTAACAACACGTCAGCTTCACCAAAGACTGCAGTGGTGTCGTGCCAGACTGTCATGGAGTGACTCAGAATGGCAGCAGGTCATCTTTAGTGACAAGTCCCGCTTTTGTTTTGGTGGAGACGACCAGCGAATCCGTGTGTGGAGGCACCGTGGTCAGCACCAAGATGAACGGTTTGTTGTCACTTGTCATGCGGTGGCAAAGCTGTTCCTTTGATGATGAGTGTAATTTAAATTTGATCAGTTTTACTTTGCATAATTGGGTTTTAAATATGATAACTCAAGGTTACTTTTACACAACAGCTGTGCAAAGGGTTTTTAAGTATCACATAAAATATATAAATAAAAGCATATATATTATGTTGTGAATAACGATTCACCTTTCCTGCTAGTAAACTTAATGACAGCGCAGTTGCTCTCGGGGATGACTTCTATGCTGAAGTCTTTGGATTCAGAGGCCTCATTGAGGACATTCTCCACCAGCATAACGAAGATGTCCTGACTCATGTCCTGGAGGTTTTCTAGCACAACTGCAGCCTCGCTCTCCTCAGCTGGATCCTGGCCTACTGCCACCCGGGTCTGAGGTTCAGCAGCTCGTGACTTTTCATGTTTCGCAGGTGGTTGTCCTTGACTTCTGAGAGCTGTAGAGTTTTATATATTTAGTGTATATTACAATCCAGCGAGCGCTTACTACACAGGACTTTGTAGTTCTACAGTTCCAGACTGTAGTCCATCTGTTTCTCTGTATACTTTATTACCCTGTTCTTCAATGGTCAGGACCCCCACAGGACCACCACAGAGCAGGTATGATGTGGCTGGTGGATCATTCTCAGCACTGCAGTGACACTGACGTGGTGGTGGTGGTGTGTTAGTGTGTGTTGTGCTGGTGTGAGTGGTGCTACTGGACACCTCACTGTCACTGCTGGACTGAGAATCGTCCAACAACCAAAACTATCCAGCCAACAGCATCCTGTGGGCAGCGTCCTGTGACCACTGATGAAGGACTAGAGGATGAGGACTAGAGCTCTTACAAAAACTATAGAAATTGTCTTAAAATAAAGTCCTAAAATACTTAAACATTAACATAGGCAAATAAAGTCAAACATCTCTCTCAAACTCAGCACTAAGTGGCTGAGTTGTGGCTTAATCTTTGTCAAATAATAAAAAAGTGCAGTTGTGGTTGTAGTTTGGAATTTTAAAAATCACATAAATGCTGAATATTAAACTAACATCACTGCAGTGGTAAAGGTTTCCCTGCCAAGCTAACAACATAGCAAAGGCATGCATAATCTGTAATTACTAACACTAAGCTCACCTGTTTGATCTGCTTTGACTGGAGACCGGGATTCCTGGAAAATAAACAGCCCAGACATGAAAAGTCACATTTCCACACGTGATTTAGACATGAACTGATCATACACATGTCAATGTCTTGGCTGTCGTTAGTGTGAATACAGTAAACAGTCACCTCAGCAGCTTCTGGAGAGAGGTACACATTCAGGCTCACACGGCGGTCGCCCAGTTTGATCTCGTGTGTCTGTTTCTCCAGAACATTTCTCCTCACTACACAGAGACACAGAGCAAGAACAGCTCACCGAAGAAGACTGTACAAACTCCAAGTCTACTTTTCTAGCCCATTTATGAGGTTATGAACATATATCTTCGAATAAAACAACTTTTAAGTGGTTAAAAACACATTAACAGTCACACAACGCTCCACAGTATTACCTTCTTCCGTTTTGAAGCCCACAGTCGCTTTCTGTCCCTCCAGATGTTGCACACTGCAGTCTCCTCCGTTCGACTTCTTACTCTGGAAGTAAATAGTCAGCTTGTTTTTTAACTTGGGAGTCTTGGGGTCCCATTTGCCCTCGACGAAGAGGGGATAAGGAAACTCTTCGGCCATCGCTGCATGTATAATGGCCAGTAGTTTCGAGGCGATGCCGTTTAGATGAGGTACTTTCACTTTTGCTTTTCCCAATATGGTGTTGAGGAGTGCAACAGAAAAACATGAGCTTCTAACGTCCTCCATCAGGGGGGAACGTTCTTGACATGCATACAAATACATTTTTGAGAGAAAAGGACTGTAAAAGTAGAATGAAACTATGGTTCGCCTCCTCAGTCTCAATGAATTCTTCACAAACCAAGCTACACTAAGCGAAGTCGGGGAACAAGATTTACGTTTGACTTTTTAATAATGACATGATGGTATATTAGTATTGACATTTCACTTACACAATGATGTAGCTATAATTTAAATGTAATGCCGTAACTGTGTGGTTATTCTTAACAACTCTGCTCCTTTATTAGAACAAAGCAGCATGGGAACTGATGGCCAGGAAGTAGACAGGTCACTTCTAACCCTTTCTACACGGGGTGCTATCTTCATGGTGTACTGGAGATGCCCGGATGGTGTTCTACTCCAGTCAGATGTTCTGAGTATACAGGGGGAACTATCTTCATGGTGTACTGAAAATTCCCGGATGGTGTTCTACTCCAGTCAGATGTTCTAGTGTACAGGGGGAGCTATCTTCATGGTGTACTGAAGATACCCGGATGGTGTTCTACTCCAGTCAGATGTTCTAGTGTACAGGGGGAGTTATCTTCATGGTGTACTGGAGATACCCGGATGGTGTTCTACTCCAGTCAGATGTTCTAGTGTACAGGGGGAGTTATCTTCATGGTGTACTGGAGATACCCGGATGGTGTTCTACTCCAGTCAGATGTTCTAGTGTACAGGGGGAGCTATCTTCATGGTGTACTAGAGATACCCGGATGGTGTTCTACTCCAGTCAGATGTTCTGGTGTACAGAGGGAGCTATCTTCATGGTGTACTGCATCCCATCATGCACCGCGGCACTCACCAGCTCTCAGCCTGCTTCAGTCAGAGAAAATGGCGGTGGGTATCACTGGGGAGCAAAACGCAGCCCACTCAGAGTATAAATGTGGGTGTAGTGATTGTAGTGGGGTATGTTTTCATCAGAATGAGCCTCAGAAAGTTAAAACATACAGGTCTGAAGATTAATAAAAGATGAACTCGCTTTAGAGGATCAGTTTTAGTGTGAAATATCCGAGGGCGGCTAACAGCTCTCAGGATCTCTTGAACGGAGGGATCATCGTTATTGACTAAACGGACCTCTAGAGGCCCTTTTCGTGGGCGTTGCTGCTCGCTGACTGAAATCACTGTATGTACAATGACGTCTGCACAGAGAGCCAGTGGAAAATTGTAAAGGCCAGAGCTGATAGCAGGGATCACAACAGACTGTACGTTGTTGGACTCAGTGTACTTGAAGATGCTCCATATAGCTTTCTTCAGCATCCGTCTGGCTGCAGCAATTTCTGTCTTTGATGGATTTGGGGACACACAGGGCCCAACTGCATGTATGATGTAATTACAAGGGAGATTTCCAGCTGGGGTCAGAACAGCTTCCCCTGTAGGAACACAGCCCTTCGACTTTATGATCTGGTCACTCTGTTGTTGGATTTGAGGACCTCCGGCTCGGCTCAGAGCTAGAGCAAGTCCTCCTCTGTGACTTAATTGCTCATTGGCTTCATTGACCACAGCATCCACTTTATGGATTGTGAGATCATCTTTCCACACGGATATCTTCACGCCTCCACGAAGCTGTTTTGAATACTTTATGCCAGGCAAGTTGGCGCCAAAGGACGAGGCAGTGGGAAAATGCACATTGTGGATCACATCTGTGCAACCAAAGTTTCCCTGTACAGCTTCGGAGAAGGCAGCTGGACTCTTTGCCGACTCTGGAGTGAGTGGAAAACATTGTTAGTCACTGTATCTAGTTTTTGTACAACTTAAATGGCATCTCTTGAGTGAAGAAATGAAGGAGCATGAGAACAGTCTTTCAGAGTCATCTCTATGTTTTTGAATGTTCTCTACTTCCACTGCAACATGGAGGAAATGACTGGTATAGGACTTCAAACACTTTTTGCTCAGAAATGGTGGAGAAGGTGCTAGTGTAGAACATCTATGCTATCCTGATCATTTGGAGGACCACACACCAGCCTAACATGTTCAGCGATACAAGCCGAGCTATCTGTGGCTAAGGCAGCATATTCCAAATTTTGCAAATGTAAATGGAAAAATTCAAATACAAACTGTGTGTTTCTAAAGACACATAATTCAGTTTCAAATGTGTATCTGTGTTTGCATTTCTGTGCATGATGGTTGGTAAAGTTAACTCTTCATCTGAAAATCTGCTGATTCACTGTGTGAATGTCCTGATTTGGATATATTAAAAAAGCTAAACCAATCCCAGATTAGCAATTGAACTTCCTCATGGTGGTGCTCCAGATCTGCCATAATTAAATTGCAGTTACAGTCCTGTTTATATTTGCATTTTCACTATCAGTGAGGTTTCCTGTCTATCAAGCGGGCGTCGGGAGGGACGTTTTGGTGCGGGTTGTGTTTTAAGATGAAGTGACAAGTCCAAAATTGGCAGTTCAGCTGGCTTTGGGAATGTCCAAACTAAGGCTGCACCTAGTGATTATTTTTCATTGATTAATCTATTCCTTCTAATGTTTTAATATTTTCTTAAATCACCTTCTCTCAAAAAAACATAGTATGCACTGATCGCTGTATGTCATTAGTAACTCTTTACATCAGAGTATCAGTATGTTTACTTAAATACTAGACATACAATTTAAAATAGTTATAACTTGGAATTTTTTAATCACTGAGGTAATGTAGTTAGGGTAGTCTTATCAATTGCGGACATTCAGCAAGCAGTGATGCCCTCCATGAGTCATCCTGTTAGTGCCAGCACCATTGGCAGATGGCTGCAGGACTACATACACGCAGACCATTGCGATGACTGTCCTTAACACCACGTCAACGTTGCCAAAGACTGCAGTGGTGTAGTGCCAGACTGTGACTCAGAATCCCAGCGGATCATCATCAGTGACGAGTCCCGCTTTTGTATTGGTAGAGACGACCAACAAATCCGTGTGTGGAGGCACTGTGGTCAGTGCTGAACGGCTTGTTGTCACTCCACCTCCACCCATACCGCACCATCTGCAGGAAATGTGTGAGAATATTCAAGCTGCATGGGATGGATTATCACAGGACACCATTAGGAACCTCTACTACTCCATGCTGAGACGTCTGGCATGTTGGGTCAGCAAACATGGCAGCCTGACGCCATACTGAGAGACACTACTTCTGTATGTGTAGCTCAGTAAATATTGATCATATCAGTCTAAATTCATCACTGATTAATGTATTTGTGCCATATCGCCACATCTAAAACAAATTTTTATTGCACAAAAACTTTTATCTTTATTTTTGCACAGTTTAAAAGCTCCAGTTACCCAAAAATTACTTTCGGTTTTGTGAATTCATTCATGATAGACAGACCAACAGAATATGGTAGTGTAGTGGTAGTATACAGTGATTCTCTTAATTCTTAGTTTGTTGTATGAACAATGCAATTCAAGACTTTCCTCATGTACTGGGTCAAAGGTGGGGCTGCTGTCCTACCTGAACTGTTTACTGTTGATATCCATTCCTTGAGCTGCGTGTTGAATGCATTCACATCGGCTTCTCTCAGCAAGTCCAAAAATGAATGGCAAAAGAATTTGCCCTTGTAGAGGATTGTGTCCAAGAGTTCCTTCATTCTTTTAGGAGGATCTTGGATATTCATAATTTTGGAGTATTCCTCCATTGTCACTAGTTTCTGTGAAAGCACATGTTGTAAAATTAATGGATTTCCACGTAACCACGCGATCAGCTTCAGTTTATTTTGAATAATAAGGTCCATTTTTCCTGAAATGCAATAAAGGGAAAAGTGTAAGCTCTTCATGTTACATAAAGCAATATGGCAGCAGTTGTATCAGTCAGTCAGACTGTCATTGTCTACAGTAGACCTCTATAAGTGTAAGTATACTGAGGCACACTATTAGAAATGTCTCATATAGAATAATCAAATTCTATTCTACAAGAGGTTTACTTACTGAACTTCCTGAGCTGAGTTCCTTCCCTCCAGTAATACACCCTTGTCCGAGCGAGCACTGCCAGGTCAGTTACTTTCCTTTTTGAATTCTCACTGGTGAAGCTGCAAGTATTGGAATGAACCACCAGATGGAGACACAGATGAATGAAACTGATACACTGAAGTGCTTTGATGAGCGAAAGTGAAGGCCTGCTGGTTGCATACACAACATTATGACTGGGCTAAATGAGATGGGAAACGATTAACCTTACAGTGCAGTGTTGTTCAAAGAGCAGGAGGATAAAAGTTTACCATACAGTATCAGCACTGTACAGTACTGCACAAACAGAGAGCAGAGAAGTGCACTGTATATTGTTGTGTATGTCTGTGTGGTCTTGTAGTGCTAGATTTGTGTGAACCACAATATACAATTTAGGTACACTGAGGACATTTTGATCTGACCAGGACAGGCCAGGCCACCAGATCTGCCACCTTTATCCTGTACCCTGTCTCATAACCACCAGTTCTCAGTCCTAAGAATGTTATATCATCAAACTTGGTGATGCTTGCTGGTGTTGTTCTGAGAGGCAATACAGTCGTACAGCTCAGCACACAGCCCCGAGGGGTCCCTGTGCTCACTCTCAGCACTGCAGTGACACTGACGTGCTGGTGTGAGTGAATCAGACACAACAGTGCTGCTGGACACCTCAGTGTCACTGCTGGACTGAGAATCATAAACCAACCAAAACTGTCCAGCACAACAGTGTCCTGTGACCACTGATGAAAGACTAGTGGATGACCAACACTGCACTGTGCAGCAGCAGATGAGCTATCGTCTCTGACTGTACATCTACAAGATCGACCAACAAGGTAGGAGTGTCTAATAGAGTGGACAGTGAGTGGACACAGTGTTTAAACACTCCAGCACCACTGCCATGTCACGTAAGCAAGGACAGGACTTGTCGCTGTACCTGACTGACCCAACAGCCACAATTCCGGTTAGTGTTTAGTCATCCTATTAGTGCAGCACCATTGGCAGACGGCTGCATGACACAGGACTACATGGACACAGACCATTACAACGCCTGTCCTTAACCCCACGTCAACGTCACCAAAGACTGCAATGGTGTCGTGCCAGACTGTCATGGAGTGACTCTGAATGGCAGCGGGTCATCTTCAGTGAGGAGTCTCGCTTTTGTCTTGGTGGAGACGACTAACGAATCTGTGTGTGGAGGCACCGTGGTCAGCACCAAGATGAACGGTTTCTTCAAGGAGCATATTGTTGATGCATTAAACAATAACACAGGACAGTTTCAAAATTAGCTTTTATTTTGTGTGCAAGTTTATCGACATATTCCAAAGATTCAAAACAAGTCTGTGATTATGGACAACACAAAGGTGATTTTCAATGACTTGGAATTAGAGTAGAGCATTACGTTTCTCTGAAAGATGATTATTGACTGATTTTTGTATTCACTGCTCCATCTATGAACCTGAGGGGGGTACTACGCACTGGATTCCGTGCTTTAGCAAATTTGGTGCTGATACATCATGACCTTAACCTGTGGGTGTATGTGTAAATCCCAGAATTGTGGTTATGCACAGACCGAAGCTGAAAAATTAGCTACCATGTGCATTATGTTCCTTTTCATCCAATATTATAAATTTTACGGTGTTAACTATAAGTACAGGGTCCTTTGACATGTCTAGTCTGTGCTTTGAAGTAACATACGACTTAAATCATAATTAAAAGGACAAACAGTGATTTTAGGAAGGACCCTGTGGATGAAGATCCTATAAAGTTGAAAGTAAGAGCGGGAATAGTTCATTCATTTTGATGTAGTTATTGCAGATATTGCTATAGTGAAGACCTAGCTAGGAAGCATAATAACATACCAGTGTTTAATACCACCATTACAGTCACTTTAGTAAACTCAGATCTCGTCCTGAGGCAGCTCTGGTGCAGATTCAACACGTAAGGCACACCAAAGTCTCACATAACCCGATATGCTAGTCAGTTACATCCTAGCAGTGCCAAAGACTGGGGTTCAAGAACTTGTTCTAATCGTGCAATGTGTTAAAGTGCTATTCAGTTCAGGTAAAAGTGATCAAGTACTCTGGGTAAGCATGATCATCGCGGAACACCACAAAGATGGTTGGTGCATTGGCTTTATCCACCACAGTGTCATACAGTTCTATGCCATCGGCAGATTTGGCAGGAGGGACAATCATTGAAGAATTTCCAGATGTGTAGTCTCCAGTGAGGACTCTGCACAAGTACATGTGCTTTTGGCCTTGTGCATTCGGCACTGAATAGGTGTGGCTTGCAGAGTAACTTGCATTAAGAGCAAAATAAGTGCCTTTTCCAAATGCCGCAGCTGCAACACACAAAAAATCATGATAAGATTACAGGGGAGAGTCTATAAATGAATAAGATGAACTGTGCTGTCATATGTTCTTGTCACCAACGTTTACTGAACATTACCATTCATTCCTGCATAGCTGCGGTTGAAGCCACTATGATTGATGTGCTTCATTGAGTCCTCTCTGGTTCCATGAAACAGCCTCTTTTCATTGTTCTTGTGGCCATTCTTGATTTCCATGATGTGTTTATTATTCTGGTACTTCTTCCACATGCCAGGATTCTGGATGCGTGAAATCTACAGAGACAAATCAAGACACTGGTAAACCATACATACCACTAGTCAAAGTTTAGGTATACCCCTCTAAATGGATGTTGTTTGTGATCTTAAAGACCCTACAGTCTTACAGCTCCAACTGATGAGAGTCTGAACCAGTACATATCCTGATATACCACATATACTCTTGATGTACCACAGTATTATATTTCTCCTAATATATATTTAGTGGTGTAAAAACTCTTTTTCTGCACAGTGTAAAAGCTCTAGTTCTCCTTTCAGTTTAGTGAATATTCATGATGGACAGACCAATAGAATTGCTCCAAAACTGCTTAGAAATTAGAAACCTTGTTCTATCAGTCTCCACTGCAGGTTAAGAAAGCTGCTTCATCCTCCTGTAAAGCTCCATTTTGGAGGGTTTTAAGGTGGGCTGTATAATTCCATGAGTGCTAGTTCATAGTTTGATTTATTCACTTTTATTCTACAGTAAAGCATTAAGATAGACAGAAGGAGAACCTGCTATGAGGAGCCGTCTTTAAACTTTTGACTCGTACTGTATAGCTTGTGGATCTAATGTTAGGAAGTGATCAGAAACCAACCTCAATGCTTTCTCAAATAATTAAAACTATAAATAAATACCTTAAGAACGTTATAATTGGGGCAGGTTCTTCTGAAGTGGCTCAAGACGTCATTGTACTCAGTGCTGTTAGTCTGCAGTGGAAACTCTGTGAACAGATCAGTAGCTGCCATTGTGTCCCATTCCTGTGGGAGGCTATCATCAACTAGGACTAAAGAACAAACCAAGTTCATGTTAACTGTAGTGACTTGACATTACAAGACAGTGATGGTAATGCTTTGGCCAAAAAAATCCAATTTACAAAGTTTAAAATGACATGCTTGCTTAATTTTGCACTAGTGCTACTTACTGTATATATTGCAGCAAACAAATAATGACAGGCATGTTAGCACTGTGGAAACGGCATGCCTAAACCAACACATTCTAGCTTCAAACTGTGTCAAATTGCAGAGCACTGGAGAAGTGCCCTAGTGCACTGAATAACTTTGCATATATGTCCTGTCATCATCACCTGGGCTGTATCTTCCTAAGATTTACAACGGCTGTGTCTGACTTAAGGCAGCCCTGCACAGCGCTGATTTAATGCAGGTGATCAAAACAATAATTTCATTTTTAGCCTTTCTGTCAGTTTCCTGGAAATATGGTTCCCTTTGACATTTTGTATTTTTATGTTACTTTAAAGTACATGGTTTTCAATTAAACAGAACAAATAGAAAACACCCTAAAAGTCTGGTTCTAGAAAAAAGGCTAACAAGTTAAGTTGGACCACTGTTGTGAGCTCACCCTAGCAGCATGTCTCCAACTTGATGAGAGTGTTTTTATACTCCGCCTCTGCAGTCATCAGGAGTTCACGGTAACAATCAGGTCAGCCAAAGCTGATGTAGAAAATGAACCACTGAGCCGTTGTTTGATTTGTAACGGGGCAGCGGTCTGACATAGATGTGTTGTGGCGGTGATCCACTTTCTCAGATGGCATCACCAGTGACTGTGTTACTGGGCCATTTACAATGTATTAAGTATTAACTTGTTTTTGTACACTGCTACTGCTGTATCTTTCAAGTGACACTGCTCTCCCATTCTGTCATATCCTCATATCCAAATTCCTGCACTTTTTCAAGTTGACTTTTGACTTTTCCATTAAACCAAATTCTAGTTGAATATTTAGTATCTTCCTTTCCATATTATTGGAATTAATGTTCAGTTCTCTTCCGAACCAAAGCCTAGTTTGATCCAGACTGAGGCCACCAAGTTTGATTCGGACCGAGACCATGTTCCAGACCATGGTCCCAGGGACCTTTCCCAACTGCTACTTTGGACCTAGCCATACCAGACAAGGTTGGTAAAAGCACCTTTATCTACATTATACCTCAAACTCCAGCAAACTTAAGACTCCAAACTTGTTTTGGCTGATCTACTATATTCAGGGTCAGAAACAAATTGAGTAAATCTGATCTCTGGGCAAACCACATTTTTATGGCAATTCTAGACTAAATTCCAAACTAAACTAGACCACACTAAAGTGCTGATTAAATCTCCAACTGGAAATCCTTTACAAAGTGAGACTGTACTTATTTATGTCTAATAAACCATTACAGAGATGTGTCATGTAATGAAGTACCTTTTGTTTTGTCAATACGCTTGATGTTGATTTGGTTACCACCCACAGCACTCACAGCAGGACCCTCTGGCATTGTGACCTTGTATGCTTGGCCTTGGAAGGTGATGTCCACATGGGGAGACTTGTGTGCATAGGCTTGCTCCAACTGGAGGTTTGTAGAGAGATCGAAGCTTTGGTACTGTCCACCCTGTTGGTACTGCCAATCTACTAGCTCACTTACTAACTCCATGTCTTTTCTCAGACCTTCATCATCTCTGATTCTTCTAAGAATGTTCTGGATCTCACTTACAGCCATCAGAACATCCCTGCTGAGGCCTTCCACTAGAATTGTGGCCTCCTTCTTGTCTCCCCCCTGAGCCTTGTGTTCCACTCTCACCCTGACATCCATGGACTGCTCAAGCTCTAGGATTCGTTGTAAGTCTTTATCGGACAAGCTAAGGATCGCCGAATCTGTGATTATCTCAAACACCTGCTCATCTGAAATGAGGTTCTCTAGCCACTGCTCGGCATGGTCCACAGCAGCTTTAGAAGGCCCACAGATGGAGAAGCATGCAGCATTCACCACTTTGCCCTCGATTACAAAGTCCGTTCCCTTTTGTTGCTGGTCATCTTTCTCCTTCGGTCCCGAGAACAATGATTTGGCAATTGCTGTTAAAGTGAGAAACATGATTAATGTAAATGATTTTGTTTAAATTATCTCCTCCAACAATAACATGTCAATACTGTTTTTAACATGCCCTTGCCAACTGGCCACCTATGTTGCAGATCAAGAGCAACGGAGAACAATGAACCGATTTTTCAATAAGGGCAGGACTACACGTGGCTAGGCTGACCTCAAAGAGCTAATCAACTTGGTAAGTCAAGTCAACATTTACTTATATATAGTGCCTTTTACAATAGCTGTTGTCACAAAGCAGCTTTACAAAGAAATTGGGACTCCGAGCCTCCAGTGAGCAAGCCAGAGATGACAGAGGCAAGGAAAAACTCCCTCAGTTCAAAAGGAAGAAACCTCGAGAAGAACCAAGATTCAAAAGGGGAACCCATCCACCTCGGGTCAACACCAGATAACAAGCCAAGCAAAGGAAAGAAGCGTCCAGTGTTTGTAAGGTAGAGGAATAAATGTCTGATTAGTCTGTAATTAAATAGCTGAGTCATCGGATGGGTCAGCAGGATGCAGGCCAAGCTTCTACAGGGCAGGACAGCCAGGAGCGCCGTGGTAGTTTAAGGCAAGCAGTGGCACCCAGTCAGAGCAGATGAAGCAACAGCATCAGACCACACAGGATGGGCAGCAGTTGAGCTCAGACAAAGAGAACAGACAGACTGTTAGCTCTGACAGAAGATCTGAACACACTATATGGTGTTAACAGAGTGCAGCAGTGATTCCGGCAGGCCTGGCTATTACAGTGTAACTAAAAGGGAGAGCCAGAAGGTAACAAAGACATGAGGGCTCCATGAGAAGTCAGCACCCCTCTGCTCCACCGTCAACAAACCTGAGTGAACATGAAGAGCAGCGGGACGACAGCACCAACATTCCCAGCTTACCAAAACACTCTCTGTCAGTGGACCCCTAGATCTGCACCTTTTATTTAGCAGAAACACTCATTACCAAAAGCTTGACTAAACAGGTAGGTTTTAAGCCTGGACTTAAAGATTGAGGCTGTGCCTGAGTCCCGAACACTGACTGGTAGGTTATTCCAAAGTTGGGGGGCCTTGTATGAAAAGGCTCTGCCCCTTGATGTAACTTTGTTAATTCTAGGCACTAATAGAGAGCCTGCACTTTGCGACCTAAGGTCACGTGACGGTTCATAATACGAGATAAGTTAAGCAAGGTACAGAGGTGTGAGGCCGTTTAGAGCTTTATATGTCAGAAGAAGAATTGTATACTCAATGCGGAATTTAACTGGCAACCAATGTAAGTTAGATAAGACTGGCCCGATATGGTCAAACTTTCTAGTTCTTTTAAGGAAATTATGTAATGCAAAAAATAACAAAAAGATAAGGTACATAATCTGTTTAAAATCATTTGGTCTGGTATATAACTTGGGAAAGGAAAAGCTACACTTTAGAACAGCAGAATAACAAACAACCGTCAAATATTTTACAGTATTTTGTATCAGCTTGGCCTCAAATCAGTTTTATCTACATTTTTTTAGGATGGTGGGATGAGGAATTTAAAAGGGGGTTGCAAACTTCAAAAGGGGATCAGACTGCCATGCTATATGGTCAGTTGTTCTTGTAATCACTTCATTTATGTTGACTTCGATGCCTTTAAGAGGGCAAGTTGAGAAGGACATGTTAAAGATATTACTGGGTATTAAAACTGAAGGTTGGTCACAGAGATGGACAAGTCATCCAGCTGCCCTCAGTGGAGACAACTGGATTCTTCAAGCATGATGTTTAAGATGAAAAAACATAACATACATGTCAATTTGGACCAGGTGCCCTCCTTCTTTTGCGTGTCACTGCCTTCTCTTCTCTGCATGCTCTGGTGGAATTCCGTCAACATGGGGGCCTGGAAGATCACTATGTGGACCTGTTTGATGGAGGACTGTGGAGTCCGCGTTGCAAAGTCCACCACAGCATCCAGCATGGCGTCTGCAACCTGTCCTGGATTCACCCCACCTTGACCTGTAACGGTGTGGGTTTTATTGGGGCAGGTCAAATGAAACATAAAAATCAATCATTCTGTTACAAGCTGCATGAAAAGCATTAAAAATGTTGCATAAAAACCTGGGTTGCAATTAAAAAAGTCACTAAGCACATGATTGCATGACTAAAAGAAAGCATTAGAATACAAACTAGAATGTTATGTTGAGATGTTATTTTTGGAAATATTATTTTGTCAGCAGTTTGCAAAGGTAACATTAGTCAAACATCTACATTACATCCCCAAAACTGTTCAGACGATCCTTATAATGAGTGGATTTAGCTCATTTAAGGTGCACCCAGAGCTATGAAGCAGTAATATCTCCATAGTGAAGCACTGCCCAAAAAATGGCATGCACTAAAGAAGTGCATCACAGCAGGATGGAGAAAATATACAAGCCACAGCCTCACAGTTTTAAGTTTTGCATGTAAATTTGCTGCGTAATTCCAGTGAAGCCAGTGGGGTGGGGTTCTTTCTAAAAAAAAAAAAAACGGTCCACAGCTTTTTGTGTGCTTAGCTCTATGTTATTAGCTCCACACCATTGTACCAGTCATGTTATGTGTTACTCATTGTTGTTTGAAATGTGACTGACCAGAGTAGTGTCACCTGCAAACTTAAACAGTTTTAGCATAGTCACTGTTAGAGGTACAGTCGTTGGCGAGAAAAGTAGAGCCGTGGAGAAAGTACACAACCCTTTGCAGCGCTGGTGCTGAGGGAGAAAGAGGGTCTGAAACATGGTCACCCAAACAGACATACTGTTTCCTGTTTGACAAGAAGATGTGGATCCAGTAGCACACAGATAGAGGGACACTGAACTGCCATAGTTTATGGCAGGAGTTGTGTTGAAAGCAGGGCTATAAACAGCACACGGACATGTGCCAAAATAATGGCAACATCTACAAACCAGTTGGCTCTATACTCAAACTACAGAGGGTCCTGAAGAGCATCAGCACTGAGATGCTAAAGTATATAAGTCTCTCAAAACAGTTCTTTACTACAGACAGGCAAC
The DNA here is from genome assembly GCA_034552555.1 of Semaprochilodus insignis. NCBI lineage: Eukaryota > Metazoa > Chordata > Actinopteri > Characiformes > Prochilodontidae > Semaprochilodus > Semaprochilodus insignis. Next base: position 9,617,686 of record CM067480.1, read on the forward strand.
TGGTCTGTAGTCATTCAGGAGATCAGGAGGTCTTTTGGGAGCTGGTGTGATGAGAGAGGTCTTAAAGCACACAGGCACAACATACTTATTCAGGGACTGAATAAAATTAAAGAAATCAGTGAGAATGGGAGAAGGTTGTTCAGAACAGTACCTGTGTGTTGCAGGTGAGACATTATCAGGGAAGCTGCTTTTCTGATCTTTTGCTTTCTGTGAATATGACTGACCTGGTGTTTAGTGATTGTGATAGGCAGTGATGGGAACAGGATTGTAGGTGGTGGGCATGAGGTGTGAAGAGGCTGTAACTGTGATGCTACGTGCTAGTTCAACTAGTTAAACAAACAAACACACAAGACACCAAGCACTGTGGTTGCCTCTGAGGGCGCCATCTTTCTTCATGGTAAGGCATTTAAGGAGTACTCTAGTAGAAGAGTGTTGAGAGCAGAGCGGCCCATAAGGGAAATTACAAAAATCAGTATGATTCTCTGAAAGCACTGAGAGCTTTAGCATCATTACTGTTCAAAGAAAGGGCCAACACGGGCAATATTTTGGAGGTAAAAGTAAGAAGGTTTAGTGAGCCTCTTGCTATAGAGTCTTGTAGACGATTCAGCTACAAAATTATGAACTTCATATGTTTAATTAAGCCATGAACTACATACCTGTGCCAAATGCAGGAAAGGAAATGGAAGTGTAGTTTTGCTTCGCACACATTTGGAGTGCTTTCTTGACCCGTTTTTGGATTTCTATGGGATCATTTTTTGCTGAAATGTGGATGATTTTCTTGCACTGTAGATTGCCTGGTTGAGTCATTATGAGTCCTGTGTTTTGCTGTGCTCCTGGAAAAGGGTCATACATGAATGTGCTACACATTAAGCCACTTTTGTCATTTTAAATAGAATGTTAATTGGTTTAATATTAAGAATGTGAACAGTTCTCACCAAGTTGCTGGCACTCAGCTTCTACATTTGGACCCGCTGCATCCAAAATGGCCTTTGAGACACCTTTAGAATTAAAAATATGGATACATAATATATTAACCATCTGTGCTAAAATCGCTCTTAGTCGATAAGAGTGTTCAGTGTGATAAGGAGAGATTTCAGCTTGCTCTGCCATTTAAGAATCTAGCTAAGATGCTTTAAAGCATCTGAGCTTAGAATAGTGGTCACCAACCCTACTCCCGGAGGCTTTCTCCAACTCTAATCAATCCCACCTCATCCACCCAATTATGAGCTCTAGAAATGCTTCGTTAGTTCAAAGAGGGGGTGTTAAATTTGGGTTGGAGGTAAAACCTTCAAGAAGGTATATCTTCAAAAAGAGGGTTAAAGTCTATAAAATGCTCAATTTTCAATTTACAAAGTCAGTTAGAAGTTGCATTTTCACAATGCTAAGTATCTACAATTTTAAGAAACTACAATTTGTGATATATATTTATAAACAACAACAAATTATTGGTGTATGTTACATGCATGTTGCTCAGGTTAAATTTTAATCATGCTGCAACTGACAGTGCAAATATGGGCTCTGAACCTTTCCTGCAATCCTTTACTGAGACTTTAAGCCGCTATTTTTTCTTCAGGTTCAACAATTCTGTATTAACACAGGGTAACAATCTTGCTCAGGGTTACCTGCTTTCAGTGTAAAGTCGTTATTGCTGGAGTTTACGATGACATCAACTTTCTCTTTAGTGATATCACCAATGAGAACCTTAAGCGCAATTCCTCCCACTGTAGTCTCATGACTCCCTGATTTTGATGTGATGTTTGAAAAAGGGCCTAGAAATTTAATATAAAAACACAATAAATAATTCCATGCATGATGGATGACTGTGAATTTGTGAAGACATTAAACAGTGCTTGTGACTTGCAATGAACCTTAATAAAAAACAAAATGTGACATATTGCACCATTGCTTTGCTGCTGCGTGGAAGCACTTGCTGAAGATGATTGAATGTTGAATTTCTTGTTGAATTCATCTGTGAAGGCCTGTGAATGCAATAACATAACCATGACTATATACTGAATATAGTGGCAATAAAATAACCACACTATGCACACAAACATGTAAATAGTTTAACTTACCTGAATGGTTTGAGTGTCTGTTGGATGAAGAGCGAACACCACTTTCTGGACATGCTGGGAACTCCTTGTCTTGCTAAACTTAAGAACTGAGTCCAACATAAGAGAAGCTACCAATGTCTTTGGGAAACCCAATTGTCCTGTGCCAATAGCAGGGAACACAATGGACCCCTGCTGCTGCTGCTCTGCCTCCGCCAAACTTTTATCCACAATACCTTCCAAATCCTTTACAAAAACAAGAAACAGTCAGTGTTAACATATAACACATGCCACTTTTATTTAGTCTGAGCTAGCTTCAAGAGGTTTTACCGATTTCTCAAATAATTATGTTGCGAGTTCAGGCCATGCCTTCAACATACAGTGGTGGTATGAGGTTTGCAAATCTCAGAGAAATGAACCTTCACAATTTATATGTTGCTAAATAAAGATTTTACCAAATTTACATCTTTAACATCTGTATAGTTGCTAACTCTAGGTAAGCAAAAATTCAGGGGACTGTTCTCCAGAACAAATTTAGGAAAAAACTTATGATATTGGTGAATGAAGCCCAATGATTTTAAGGGTAGCACTGGTAACACATATTTGAGTACTTGTTTGGAAATACCAATGAGTACTCAAAGCCTGTAAAATGCTGTTTTTATGACATTAAACCTCCAAGACATGAAAACTGCAGACAACATAATCTACAAGAATGAAACTTAAATAATAGACACAATTGTATAATAGTACCTTCTGTTCTGTACCCTGCCCTTGGTTCCAGTGAGGGGCCACAGCATGGAAGACCAGTTTATTTTTAAGGTTACAGCCAGCAGTAACAAAAAACGCCCCAACGTTTGCTTTGCCTGTGGCCTGCTGATTAAGAAGCACCTGAAGCTGTGGACCTGCTGCTTGAGAGAGAGCACTTGGGATGGCTCCATGAGTAAGGGACAGGTCAGCAGATATAGAGTTCACAACCACATCTTCCTAAAGATGGTGAGAAAAAACAAAACAACTCAATAATAAAAATACCCTTGTTTCAGAAAAGAATGCTACGTAGAAGACTCAGTATACTCACCGTTGTGTCCTGGATGTTGCACTTTGAAAGGGTAACAGTCAGTCCTTCTTTTGTCTTGGCACTCTGGGATGAACTTTGGCTTGAGGAACTTGGCAGAGTTATGTTTTGCAGAGGTGGGCTTGGTTTAGCACTGGAACTCATCCCTTTATCTTTACTGGTGGAGCTGCCCCCATATACACTCTGCACTGCAGCTTCTAAAGCCTCAACGGTTTTATCGTTATTGTCAACAAGATGGATCTTCTTCAAACATGAGTCTCCACTCACAAACTCAAAGAATTCTTTCAGGGCTCCAATGATGGTGTCCGCACAAAGATTCAATGGGAACCCAAGGTTACCAGAACTTATGGCTGGTATTGCCATGGACTGGCAGTTCTCTTGGTCAGCAAGATTCAGGCACCTTTTCACAGCTTTCTTCAAAAGTCCAATTGCTTTCTGAGGGTTGGAGCCATCATAATGTGGTCCTACTGCATGAATAACATACGTGCAGCATAACCGTCCACCTGCCTTGGTGAGGACAGCATCTCCCGCGACCAGCTTTCGTGTTGCAAGAATCTTTCGACACGCTTCCTGCAGTTGTGGCCCAGCAGCATCAGAAAGAGCCTTTGACAGACCTCCGTTAAAGTCAAGTCTGTCGTTGGTTGCATTAACTACAGCATCTACTGGATAGACGCACATGTTCCCTTTGCTGACCACAATCTCCACTCCATGAGGTGTAAGGACTCCCTTCTTTTCTTCACTGACACCACCAGCCTGGAGGACCTCGTTCTCATCTACTAATTCAACCAAGCATCCTGTAGTCTCCCTGGCTGCAGTAACATACATGGACGCTTTACTCTTGAAGAACTTCTTAGCACCAGGCTTGGCTACTTTCAGGTTGCTGTGGTAAACAGATGAACTTAGGTTCTCAAAGACAGGCTTACACATAGAAACATGAGCCTTTGGACCACTTAACACGATTTTGCCATCTTTAAAGTCAACGTTCACTTTGTTTTTCACAGTTTCAAACCAGTCTTGCTTTTTGTGCTCCTGGATAAATCTGACAACAATCCTGTCAGCTGCTATGGTCGTGACCATGTTAGAATTGTTCTGCACAAAATCAGAAAGCTGTTCCAGGACTAATTTAACTTTGTCAGTGAAGCCAGAAACCAGAACTTGGCTGCCTGATGTGTTTATTATGACAGTCCTTGCTGGTGAATTAAATGTGTCATTTAAGCTAGTAAGAAGATTTTGCCATTCTGCCTTCCTGAGCACACTGGGATCTTCTATGTCAAGGCATTCATGATGTAACACTGCTTTCAGATGTTCCTCGCTGTCCTTCAAGGTCTTCTCGGTTTTGGCAACAAGCAATGCTTGGTTTTCCCTAATCTCCAAAGACGCTTTGATTCCTTTGGATAAGAATAAGTCACTTATCAGCTCCTCCTGGTCTCTCTTGGTCAGAAATTCCAGACTAGACGGATGGAGTTCCACTATTCTCCGTTTCAGTCCAATGACCTCCTGGAGAATTTTATTTTTGGACTCCAGAGCTTCTTGTTTCAGACCGTAGAGAGCTAACTTCTTGCTCTGAGAGTGGTAAGTCAGCTCCATCTCTGGAAAGCTAGTCTGGATTTCCTGCTCAAGGCCATCTAGCATGATGATCTTGTAAATGGATGGAACCATGGCAATCTCATCAGCCACGCTGCCCTTCTCCCTTTGGATCCTTTGAGTGATTCTGTTGAGGACATTCTGTACAACGTCTCCAGTTCTATGGACATCGTCTGCGAGGCCTGCCAGGACCATTACTCCTTGATCTTTCTGAAGGTCTACTGCAACGGACTTAGCCATCAGTGTCGTGTGGATTTCTGTCTCCATTTCACTCCATGCGTCTGTCTGAACATTGATCTCGAGGGACTTGTACTTGGCCATTGCAGCAGTGAACTCAGCAGAGGCCTTCTCCCTCCAGGTCTGGATGAGTGTTCTTGTCTGTGAACCTTGGTGAAGTAGGGAAGCCAGTGGGCTGATTTTCACAGATGCATCTCGGAGATCCAGCTGACAGAAATGTTTGTCCATCTCTTGCTTCATCAGACCTAGTGATCCTGGGTTATCTTGGAGGTATTTCCAAATAGATTTATCAATAGTCTCTGTGAAGGATTCTGGGAGTCTCAGAGTGGGCCTGTCTTTTCCATAGAGGGCTGTTCCCAGTGATTCATAGTATGGAAATACTTTAATAGGGTGCTTTAAAATCTGATGTTGTTTGCTGAGAACTGAGTTCACAACTGGAAAAAACATAGGTAAAAGGTTAATTGTGATATTTATTAAGTTTAATAAAGCACATTAGTGTGCCAGAGGCCACCCTTGCGTTACTTCAATTTCTGTCAAAATGGACACTAATTACAAAATGGTGTTCTCCCAGGTGTTACTGAGACTACTAAAAGCAGGTGAGTTCAAAAATGCCTAAAAACTGCGTAGATAACAGGGCTTCTAACAACCATCCGAAAGACCTGTAAGATCTGAAAACATCCACAGGTTTTTCTGTCCATCCTTCCACTGTGAGAAGACAACTCAACAAATAGGCAACAAGACCAGACATCTGTTATGTTGAGTAAGGATTTTACAGACAAACAGTCTAAATGTGTAATTGGCACTACAAGGATGATGAAAAGTAGAAATGCAACCAACTTCCAAAAGCGACCTCTGGAGGTGTTTCTGCAGACTTGTGTAAAAAAGCTTAAATAATCTGCCAGGAGATTTGTTACTTCATGTAATAGGAGCAAGCTGGTCTAAGTAGTTGAGAGTAGTTGACATTTTTACATATTGCTAACTCTGATTGGTACATTGGAAGATCTGACACCTATTAGAGATAACTAAAGAAATCATGAAAATGGGTAATCAGGGGCTTAAACTATGTGTCTAATACTTATATATGAATCACTAAAAAGCCATTTTGACTGGAAAGTAAATACAGAAAAGGTTGGTCGCCAACTTTTGCACAGAACTATAATGAGTTTGCCACTGTGGTTTATAGTAAAAGCTGAACTACTTTTCATTTTTGAGTAATCTTTATGACCCTTCTTGATAGGTCAGTGCACATATAAGAACATATTTGCAGTGTACATTAACCAGCTGGACAAACTATAATTCTTATAAACCAGTTGGTTTCAGTACAGAATAGAATTTAACTGCAACAGAGTGTATACAGACATCAGAATGCAGAAAGCACAGATTAATGCACTATTTAAATTAAAATTTTAAATTTAGATTGATTTTAATTTACTTGATTAAGGGAGAAACTGATTTAGATTTGTTATATTTTATTGCTGCTACTTTTCACATCCTAGGTTTTAAATTTTGACAGGAATAGGATTTTGGAGTTTTGTTTATCTTTAGTATTATCAGGAAAGTATAATTATATTCTATAATTATAATTATATTCTGAATAACCGATTATTAGTTTCATTAATCAACAGATTTTTCAATAGAAATTGTTTATAGTAGTGGTTTGTTGTAGCCCTAACCACAGTGAAGCAGTTCCTAACACAGGTGCTCTGAAAGGACTCATACCTTTGTGATCTTCAAAGGTGACTATGGCTGATTGCCCATCTTCAAGCATGTCCACCTCACCCTCCAGCTCCCCAAACTTTTCAAAATACAGCATGATGAATTCAGAGCTCGCATTTGAAGGCAAGTCCTCAGCTTTCACTCTTGTAGTCTTCTCAAGAGGTCTGACCTGTAGTTTTTTCCTCTTGACAATTAAGTTATCTGGGCAGGACAAGATGAAGTTCTCCACATCTGATGCACAAAAAAAATTACATAAAAAATACAAAATTAGCTTTGAATTCAATGATTACATGCACTTAGACACATGGCATACCACAAAGGTGAGGCTTTAATTAATGTATTTGTATAAATAGTTGGGCAGTGATGGGCCACACTAGGAAAACAACAAAAACAAAAATACAAATGGAATCTTCTAATACTGATCATAGTAAATATTTTATTAGCATAAGTGCGACAGATTGTGCCTACAGATTGTTATTTAAGGGTTCTTTAATAAGGACAATGGTTCTATATAGAACCATGGATACTTAAATAATGATGTGCATGCTTAAATGGTCCTTTGCATGGACAAAAAAGGTTTTGGAGATTGGAGGGGAATGTGTTCTATATAAAAATCGATCTAAACAGCATTTTCGAATACTGTTCTATATAGCACCAAAGAGGTTCTTATGTTGTTACAGCACCAAGCTTATATCAATAGAGGAACCCCTTCTGATGCTATATAGAACCATTTTCAAAAAGGTTTCATATAGAACCATAGACATCATATTCTCCATCAAACTGAATACCATTTCACCATGCAAACAGTGTTTATGGTTCTATATAGAACCACTAGAAAGAAATTCTTGAATAACTTTTAAAGAATGCACTGCTGGACTGAACTGCAGTGTCAGTGGTGTTCCACCATTACAAATTACATTTAGTGTAGGATTAGGTAAAATTACAATCTGGTAAACCAGCTGTAAGTGTGTTTTAAAGTAGGTCAAGTTTGCTTGTTTATTTCAAAGTGAACAGCTTAGAACCTTTTTTACAGAGTAGTGACTTTGGGTTTTTCATTAGGTGGTACAGTTTGACATCAAATCTAAACATAAAATTACCACACAATAAATATATAAATGTCTTATATTGTGAGTATTGATTCACCTTTTCTGTTAACAAATGTAATCACAGCACAGTTGCTCTCCGGGATGAATTCTGTTTCAAAGAGTTTGGATTCGGAGGATTCCACCTTGATGACATTCTCCACCAGCATGTCCAGGAACTCCTTTTTCAAGTCCTGGATGTTTTCCAGCACAGCTGATCTTCTAGCCAAAACCTCACTCTCTCCACTTGGCTCCTGCTTCTCTGCCTCCTCAGCCTGAGGTTCAGCTGGTGACTTTTCATTTTTGGCAGGGGATTCTTCTGGACTTCCAGGAACTACAGAGAAATGTAGTAGCTTTCTTGGTTATGTTTATTGCAAACTTTTCAAGGCAAGACAACAATGTGTGTATTTGGTGTATTTATTGATTAAACAATAAATACAATACTTTATAATTATATTAATGGGTAATCATTATAATACAACATGTAGTTGTAACACATTCTGCATTGTTCACTGAAATGTTTATACGTTGATTTAGCCCAACACCTTACTTTAGTAAAACATTCACACTTCAGTTCCTGATTCTCATAACAACATAACTTGCACATTAGCTGAACAACTGAACAATTTATAGCAATTACTAAATAATACACCTCAAAATTACACAATAAAACTAAATAATAAGATGAGAGTTCAGTGAGTTAAAAGCACACAGTACTGTACCCAGATTAGTGTGTATAATACAAACACAACCTCAAAGATGATATAAATGAATATAATCAATTAAAATAAGTAAACATATAACATGTTACTATATAAACATATATACTTTTTCAATATTAGTAGCAGGCTTATATATATATATATATATACATATATATGTTGTATTATGATTAATATGTTGTATTATGATTAATGATTAATGCCACTTTTATTAGATAAATACAATGTGTAGCATTTTGGAATGAAACTCTATGTACTGTTTATTACATGTTTCTTGCAAATGTATTCGGCATCTGAGAAATTATTTTGAGAAAATGAGAAAAATTATACTTATTGTAATGTTATACACTATTATATTCCTTTTGCATAGTACTGCGTGTTATGACAGTGATCTGTATTATTCTTTTAGTATTTTTAATGCTGACTGCATTTTTATTAAATTTTTGTTTCAGTAGATAGATCCTTCAGTCTAAAATGACAAAAGAGACCAACAATACATCATTTACAGTGAATAGTATATCACATATCCTATAAATTACTAAATGGGGTGGGTATTTTCTTGATAAGTATAAACTTATGAACAATATGTATAAAAATTACTTTAACAAACGGGTTCTCAAGAATTATAAATTATATGAACACAACAAAGAGTAAAATACAGTAAAAGTCTGGACACACTTAATCATAGATGTTTCCTCCTTATCTTTGGTAGATTTAGAATATAAAAAAAAATTGGTGCTAAATAATAAGACCAAAACCTATAATATAGAATTATGATGTGACCGCAGAATGTTTAAACAAGTCAAAACTATCTTCTATCTACTAATGCACACAATTTTCTTTTAAGCAGCTTCACGAGGAGCCACTTGGGCTGCTTTTCCAAAAGAACTCAAGAGAATCCACATCTGATGAGAACTTTGTTGGCTGCTAAAAATGAGATCTGTTAAAAATAACTTCATAGTCTTCAACACCACTATTTACACTTGTCTAATGTTCAAGATTATGCAAAACATGCTTGTCATCAGATGTGTCCAAACTTTTGTACTGTTTTTGAAAGAATTCAATTAAAGTTAAAATTAAATGGAACTAACCAAAAAGCCTTGGCTTTTTGAGGTCTATCACTGAACTCAGCTCAGAACAAGCTTCTATCGGCCGCTTAAGAGCTGCAACATCAGTGTCCGCTGACTGTGGAATGTCTGCAGTATGTACATGTGAGTAAAACTAAATACAGTATACATACAGTAGGGCTATCACCATCAATTATATAAGTAATTAAGTAATCGAGTCTTTAAAAAGGCCAAAACAATAAAAATTAATTTAACAGGACAGTAGCAAACCATGCATAGTTCCAAGCTAGTTTAAATGAAAAGGAAAACTAAGAGGCCTTAAGGGGAGTTCCACATTGCTGAAATATTCTGCACAATAAAATTGTTCAGGTATGAAGTCATTCAGAGTGGTTTAATGTGAAATGTTCAGAGTGGTGGTGACTGAAACCAGATATTCATGTTATAAAGCAACAGAGTGGAATTTTTTCTCAAATTGTCACTATTTTATCAGATAAAAACTCAGATTCAGTTGTACAGATGCATAGATTCAGTCATTTTGGAATAAAATATTTAAAGTATAAAATATAATAAAATGTCAGTTAGGTGGTTATGCCTCTCCAAAAATCAATCATTTAACATCAAGCCAAATGACTTCGTTTACAACTTAATTAACTTAGTTTAAAACTGAATTAAGCAGAAACATTGAAAGATTAGTGGAATTCCCATTTAAAATATGTATATAAACAAAAATGCATATAAATAGATCTACCAATCAGGTCAAAACAGATTTCATACTGTAACAGAGACCAGGAGGACAATTTAAAACATATGTAAGCCTCATGCAAACTGCCTTATAACCTGAGGACTCTTTTTTTAAAGCGATTAATGGTCACAGCCCTAACACAATTCGCAACAAATGCAGTTTGTTATAGGTGAAAGAGGAATTCCATAATTTCTCTCAAACTTTCTTTTGCAGAGTAAAATGTTTAAGATGAAACAAAGTCATTCAGAGTGGTCTGATGTAAAATTAGCAGAGAAATAAAATCAGAATTGTTTACAGTGGTGGTGACAGGAACCAAATAGGAACCAAATGTCTAAAACATTTAATGCTTCTAAAAGCTCCCTATAAAACAAAATAATATATTAAAACAATATATTAAAACTATATATATATATATA
>CM067480.1:9628515-9654536 GCA_034552555.1 Semaprochilodus insignis
TAAGCTCACCTGTTTGATCTGCTTTGACTGGAGACCGGGATTCCTGGAAAATAAACAGCCCAGACATGAAAAGTCACATTTCCACACGTGATTTAGACATGAACTGATCATACACATGTCAATGTCTTGGCTGTCGTTAGTGTGAATACAGTAAACAGTCACCTCAGCAGCTTCTGGAGAGAGGTACACATTCAGGCTCACACGGCGGTCGCCCAGTTTGATCTCGTGTGTCTGTTTCTCCAGAACATTTCTCCTCACTACACAGAGACACAGAGCAAGAACAGCTCACCGAAGAAGACTTTGCAAACCCCAGGTTTTACTTTTCTACACCATTTACGAGGTTATGAACGTATATCTTCAAATAAAACAACTTTTACGTGGTTAAAAACACATTAACAGTCACACAACGCTCCACAGTATTACCTTCTTCCGTTTTGAAGCTCACAGTCGCTTTCTGTCCCTCCAGATGTTGCACACTGCAGTCTCCTCCGTTCGACTTCTTACTCTGGAAGTAAATATTCAGCTTGTTTTTTAACTTGGGAGTCTTGGGGTCCCATTTGCCCTCGACGAAGAGGGGATAAGGAAACTCTTCGGCCATCGCTGCCTGTGTACTGGCCAGTAGTTTTCGAGGCGAGGCGGTTTAAGTGGGACAGTTTCACTTTTGTTTTCCTCATATGGTGACGAGGATAACAGAAAAAAAAAACGGCTGAAGTCCTCTTTCACACACAGGAACATCCACCACTTCGATTCCTGAGAGAAAAATGACTGTAAATGTAAAAGTGGAGCTACTTTAAAGCTCTTCAGCCTCGCCGAAAACCTGAGGAGAAGCGGCGGCGGCTCCTCTTCGTGCCTCAGCCAGTTTCTTGTAAAGAGAAACTAAAGATAGGCTGATAAACGAGTTTTACTTTCGATTTTTTTCTAACGACGTATCCTTCACATCGTTTTACAGGCGCATTTTGCTTCCTGCACAAACCAGGTAAGGTAGAAAAATCTCTACTTTTAGGCGAATTTCTCCTCAGGTTAACCATAATAGCACATTCTCCTCAGGTTAGCCACATTAGCGAACTCTCCGCAGGTTAGCCACATTAGCATAATACGCTGCTCTGCGGACAGTAAAGTTTGTAGCGTTAGCTTAGCCCCTTTTAGTTTATGTGTTTCGAGCGTATATGCAAAAGCTAGTACTTTCTTCTGTTTTATTAGCCTGTGCTAATCGTGTAAAACTCATTAGATTACTCTCAGCCTAAAAATCAAACATGGCGACAGTTTAAGTATTCGGTTTTTAGACCGTTTTGTTTAGTTTTAAGGGCAACACAGCTTCACTCACTGAGATGTAATTAATTTATGCAGTTTTGGCTCACTTTTCCATAATGAATGCAGCAAGGGACTATCACAACGGCTGGATACTGATGTATTTTATGTATTTATGACTTATCGCAGGTCTACTAAATGCGAATAAATGGTAAACATAGAATTTAACGTAGGTTTAAGTACAGTATTCCGCTCAGTACTTCGTCACTTTCCGTGTTTCAGTACTCTCCGGAAATACCCGAAGTCACATCGGATGCGATGATTGGTTGGATTCTGCTAAATCCGCCCAGCAACTGCATTTTGATTGGTCGATTTGGACAAACACTTGAAATGAATACAAAACAGTCCTGTGTGTTATCATCACTTTCTGCCACCAGAAATGTTTTCCTGCATAAGTGTTATTAAATCGAATTGCTTAAAAATGACCATTAGCTGTTCATATGTTTAAAAATATATCTAAACAATAAAAGCGATGAATCTACCCCAGAAAAAAAGCCTAGTAAATTGAGGCAGTTACTGTGAACCTGCTCAGGTGCATACAGTCTGTGTGGTAACTTTTTCGACGTTGTAAACTAATCAGTTTTGCTCAATATTAAACAGATTGTGTAAAGATACACAACTCCATGTATTCCTTTTATGAGTTTTCCAGTCCACTTTAAAGCTGGAGTAGGTGACTGTGTGTTTTTGAAATAGTCCTTACATTCCGATAGCAATCAATAAATCAAATGTACTGACAATAAAAAGCAAAAAAAGGAGTGTAAAAAAGCCCTCCAGTCATTTTATTTGGACCGACTGAAATGACAGGATGTGAAGTCAGTCAAACGGCTGGCTTTTGTCTCCACCAGACAAAAGCCGCACTCGTCACTGAAGATGACCCGCTGCCATTCTGAGTCACTCCATGACAGTCTGGCACGACACCATTGCAGTCTTTGGTGATGTTGACGTGGTGTTAAGGACAGTTGTCGTAACGGTCTGTGTGCATGTGGTCCTGCGTGGTGCAGTCGTCTGCCAATGATGCTGCACTAACAGGATGACTCATGGAGGGCTTCACTGCTCGCTGAATGTCTGCAATCGTGGCTGTTGGGTCAGTCAGGTACAGAGATAAGGCCCGTCTTTGCTTACATCACATGCACGGCTGAACGTGAAACTTGAATCATTGGCATGTCTCACGATGTCAGACCTACCCACCAAGTTTCATTCCTGTGGGTTGATTCCTTCTGGGTGCAGCTATCAGTGGAACAGTTTTTTGATGATGAATGTATACATATATTCCGAGAAATTACAAATTAAGGATCGTCACTCAAGCCATTATCAACATTTTCATCCCAGCTTGTCTTTTATATATCTTGAGTTTCACAAACTTAAGGCCACAAGATTTAGACTCACTAAAATACAAGGATCTATTTCAGTTGTATTCTCCATGTTCCAGCAGATGCCCAGACAACTTTCAACATCAAATCACAGTGATTACTCTGAAAGGTCATTCTCATTCTCTTTTTTTTCTTCCTTCAAAGGTTATTTTTTCCTGAGGACAGTTAGCTACAGTGACTGACATGGATCGTTTTCCACTTACTTCAGAGTCAACTGAGATTCTAAAAAGGAGTCGTCCTGCCTTCTTCGAAGCTATAAAGGGAAAATTTGGTTGTACAGCTGTGATCCACAATGTGGATTTTACCACTGGTTCATCCTTTGGCAGAAACAAAGGGACCATTGTGCCTGATGTGATGTACTCCAAACAGCTTCCTAATGGCGTGAAGATATCCGTGTGGAAAGATGATCTCACAACTCACGTAGCAGATGCTGTGGTCAACGCAGCCAATGAACAGTTAAGTCATGGAGGAGGACTTGCTCTAGCTCTGAGTCGAGCTGGTGGTCCTCAAATTCAACAGGAGAGTGACCAGATCATAAAGTTCCAGGGCCGTGTTCCTACAGGTGAAGCTGTTCTGACCCAAGCTGGATATCTCCCTTGTAATTACATCATACATGCGGTTGGCCCCTATGTGTCACCAAATCCATCAAGTGCAGAAACTGGAAAGGCCGTACCCTATCTGGTGAAAGCTATAGAGAACATCTTCAGGTGCACTGAATACAACAACGTACAGTCTGTTGCGATCCCTGCTATCAGCTCTGGCCTTTACAATTTTCCACTGCATCTCTGTGCAGACGTCATTGTACGTACAGTGATTTCATTCAGTAAGAAGCGAAGCCCGCAAAGTGGAGCCCTAGAGGTCCGATTAGTTAATAACGATGATCCCTCCGTTCGAGAGATGCTGAGAGCTTGCAATCAATTACTGGGACCGTCTGGCTCCCAAACAGGGGCAGCTCAGATCCAAAGCACCTCATCATCCAAGCCCGCAGGATCCTATCTAGAGCTGGGAAATGTGACTCTCCACCTGAGAAAGGGCTCCATTGAGCAGGAGACAGTAAGTAAAAAAAAAAATTTATTAGCCTCTACAATAATAATAATAAGTTTATACCTGTAGCAGCTCAAAGTGCTTTACAGTTGACATCAGTAACAGCGTAAATTATACGTTAATGAGCCAAAAGACACAAATCCAATTTATAAGTACCAAGACGATGTCGTTTTAATTAAACTAATAATTAAAACTAATTATTAAATCTAATAGAAGTTGGATGTGAGTTCCACAGTCTTTTATTTGAAGTGGTTTGGGCGTTAACTGTTATGACTAATGTGAGCCAACAAGAGACCCCCCTGAATACCGGGAGGTTGGGGGCACTGTCCACAAATAACGTTATTAACTTTTCTCTTTATAGGCAGATGTTATTGTCAATACAATATCAGATGACCTTGACTTAACAAAAGGGTACGTTTCCAAGGCTATATTGAAGAAAGCTGGGAACACAATTCAAGATGAAATAAAAAGAACTGGTCGTGGACGAGCTCCTAATGGTCATGTTTTGGAAACCAGTGGCTGTAACCTGAAGTGTCATGCAGTGTACCATACGGTCGTGACCTCTTCAAGTCAGGTCAGATACATAAACATAAATTCATACTGTATATGCTTTAATGATCATTCTACTTTCCTTTATTCCGTCACATCAGCTTTAAATGTGAACATTAAAAGTCTTTCATTTTAACTAGTGCTGTAGCTCCATAATACCTTTTCTACAAATTAAGCTGATCATCTTTTGTAGTCGTTTAGATCACAGTTGGTGAACATTTATCTCTCATCACAAGATGCAACCTTGTTTTCTAGACTGTTCATAAAGTGGTCTCAGTGTGCCTTGAAAAGGCAGGCACTAAAGGCTTTTCATCCTTATCTTTTCCTGCTATTGGAACTGGGCACCTTGGATTTGGGAAAGAAGAAGTTTCTCGAATAATGATCGGTGCAGTAGTAGAATTTGCCAAAAAATATAAGGCTAGAAAAATGGATGTGCATTTTGTCATTTTTCCCAAGGACCATGATACATACAAGGTAAAACTATATCATCACATTATCACATTATTATGTTGTTACAGATGTATGATTTGTCAGCTTTATTTATTTTGTACACATTGCTGACCAGTTTTGATGTATTTCAGGCTTTTGAAATGCAAATGGGTTCCTTTAAGAAAACACAGAGTCCCCACTGGCAGAGTAAGATTATTCAAACATTACTTTCAGATTACCATGAGCCTCTGTGATATTGTGACACTGGTTGTGTTTTTTCTTTTTATTGTTACTGTAATGTGAACACACAATCAGTATTAGTTCTGTGGTGTCAGTCTGTATTAATTTGATGGTTCACTGGGTAATAGGATTTACATTGTTGCATAACTAACGATAACAATAATTTTAATGCACTGCATGCCAAAACACAACTTTTAAATCATTGGTTACTGTTATAAAATATCTGAAATCACTGTAATATAAGGCCTCTCACTGCTTTATTTTCCAACAGGCTCAGCGCTTCATGAAAGTAATGAACCCAGTAGAACACCTTTCATTGAGCTGCTTGCTGATTCCTGTGAGGCACTAAGAGAGGCAAAGGCATGGGCTGTGGGAATACTGCATATAACCTGTAATGACTTCACAATAACTAATAATCACATCACCCAGTTTGGCCAGGAGGACCATGTAAAGCTGTCATCCCTCCAGCCCAAATTTCGTGTACACATCACAGAGTTCTTCAGGAATGACAAATGTGGCATTACCATCATTGGTGACAACACAGATGTCAGTTCTGCAGCACTGGAGGTGGAAGCCATGCTCTGCCAGGCCCAAGAGAAGTTAGCTCAAGCTGAGGAAAATGACCTGTTGCACTCTGTGGTCTGCTGGGAGGCTTTCCCTGGTTCAGAACAACCAGAGATCAACGCTGCTTTAGAGAAGGCTTACCTTGCGGGCACTGACGAACAGACTTTTTCAGTGAGCGGCCAACACTTCAAGATTGATTTTAAGAATATGCTAATGGAGAGTGGAAATGGAGGAGCACGGGTCGAAAGGATCTGTACGTTCTCTGCATTACATGATAATGACTCTGGGCAGTGTTTATTATATCTGGAAAGTTAATGAATCAGTGTTCCTCTGTCTTCTAGGTATTTTCGATACCTATTCTAAATTGGCCAAGGGGAGAAGCGGGTCGTATTATGCAAGGACACTCGTTGACAAGAAAAGTGTTTCTGGAGGAACGAAGAAAACATTAGAAAAATATGGCCTGTATGTCACGAAGGTGAGTTATGTATATGTATATGTAATATATGTATATATATATATATATATACACTACACTTTTTTTGTTTACTTTACATTGTGCTGTTACACTGCAGAACATTTTTTTTTAACTTTGAATGGAATGTATTTGTTACACCTGTATGTTGTTCAAGGTGGAGAAAATAGAGAACCATGCCCTGGCGCAGGTCTTCGAGTTGAACGAGAAGAGAGTTCCAGGTGGACCCAAGAAGTTGTACCAGTGTGTGACGGCACAGTTCTGTGAGCTTATCTGCAGGGTGGGCTTCCAGAGAGAGTATGCACCACCTAAAGGTATGCCCCCAACACTGATGTATAAAGTGTAGAAATCCCAGGTTGGCTGCTTTTATCAGCTGAAAGAAAGGCGATTATGGTTAGCTGTCTGGTAAATAGTGCTGCAAGTGCTATCATTTCTGTCCTGGTCGTTTTAAGGGTTGAAAGACCTCTGAGCTTTGACTACAGTGTGATTCTCCCACATGAGACAAACAGCATCCTCCTTTTAGGCCTGTTTAAACTAAAGTCTGTGCTTCTTGTCGGATTTGGTCGCTGTAGTTCACTACAGTAACATCAGTTCGGCCGTGCTGTATGTTAGCCAACTGCTAAAAACAGTTAGCCCCGGAAGCTAGCTTTCTGCTACCCTCTTTAGCCCAACAGTACAGCCTCCTGTTTAGCACTCCTTCTTCCTTTCACTTTAGTTGTATGTGAATGCACTAATACTAAAATATGACTGTGAGAGTCTGCAACACATGGAGCTCTTTGGCTGTATTTATGTGGAGCTGAAGTGATTTACCACTACTAAAGTATCAGGATAAGAGTGAATTTGTTTGAGGCCAGTACAGTTACAGAGCACTCATATTCTCACTCACATTTGATCACTCTGCTCAAATCTCTCTCTTGCTCTCCGGCTCGCTCATGGACTACACGGTGTAGAAGAACTCCGAGGACTACAACAGAGCAGTGTTGCTGTTCTTACAGTGGCAAAAAATAGCATGAGGGCTCTCTAGAAAGCGGATGTGTGAGAATGGTCGTACATATATCGTACCTTTGTTATACTTTTATCGGGGAAAAGTGACACTGCGATAATTAATGTTACTGTTTTATTGCCCAGCCCTATGTGGTAAAATGGCTCTTTAATGGTTCTCTTTCCTTCAGAGCAAAGGTATGGAGCTGGAATATACTTCACTACTGACGTGGAGAGTGCTCTAAGCCTGTGGAAGGACAGTGAAGAGCAGTATATCTACATCATTGTGGCTCAGGTGCTCACTGGCAGAGGCATAGTTGGTTCACCACAGATGATTGTGCCCCCTCTTACAGCTGACCCTCTGGTCAGTTATAACAGTGTGACCAACCATACGCAAGACATCTATGTCATCTTTAACGGTCAACAGGCCTTACCTGAGTACATTATCACATGCGAAAAAAAACCAACGACCAGTGTTTAGCTCAGGGCCTTCTACTGCATTCACCCTAGAAGTCCATGTGAAATAATGACAGGTGAACAGATGTGCCCTTCGAAACATGAAGACAGACAAATTACACGTTCTACAAATTAATCATTAAAAATGAATCATTTAAAACTGAAAACGTTTGGCATGTGGGTACATATAACCAGGTAGGGACTACTAATAGCAGGTCCTCTTTGAGTTACTCTAAACATTCACTTTCTTTTTGTTTACTTTTTTATTCTCTTGAGTCTCAGTAGCTACTGACACATTGGGATGAGGGCAAACAGAGCAGGAACTGATTTCGGAAATGAGGCACTGGGCTTACAATGATGATTTACGTTAAATTGTATCCTGCTGAAGGGCTGTGAGAGTAGTTTACAATCATGACCTCTTCTGCTTGATTATATGGAGATAATAGGTGACTGTTTCTTTAAAACGACAGCCAGTCCATATAATGGACAGCAGGTTATATTATCTTTTGAGTACAAGAATCGGGGTTGATCATGAGGTGATGTTTTACTGTGGTTATGATTGTTTGATTGTGTGTGGTGTACTCCAGCCTCTCCAGCAATAAAATGTAATAGATTTCAACTTCAGGTCTTATGAGTTCTTTACTAGGTCAAGATATTTCTGACATCGTCTTCCCCAACTCTGGTCCTGGGGGGTCGACTATCCTGTACAATGATGTGTTTTCTCTACTTTAACACATTCACCTCAAATCAGCAGGGGGTTGGTAATGAACTGATTAGTTGACTCAGATGTGTTGGAAGCAGGGAAGACACTAAAAGGTGCAGAGCAGTTGGACCTCCGGGAAGAGGGAGGGCTACACTGGTGTAAATGGAATAGGAAATAACCCTAAAGGAATGCTAGGTCATTACCTATAAGCAAATATCGGTTGTAGGTGAGGCTTTCTTCTGACCCCCATTTGACTACAAGAAAGGTATAGACATAAGGAAGCTCTGCCGCAATAGTGTTATTCATCCCTACTGGTTCTCATCATGATCTTGTCATCTCATTTGAGAACTCATTGATCACCCTGACTGAAGATACAAGAAGCCTTGGTGTGACTCTGGATGAGCAGTTATCGTTCTCAGCTCACATTACGAACCTGATTCGGTCATGCAGGTTTCTCCTGTACAACAAACGGAGGATTCAACCCTTCCTCTCTCAGGAGGCCACCCCGCTGCTAGTCCAGTCTCTTGTTATTTCAAGGCTTGGCAATTGCAACTCGCTCCTGGCTGGTTTTCCTCTGCGGGCCATTCTAGTCCAAAATGCAGCAGCTCGGCTGGTCTTCAGTCTTCCCATGTTAACTCCTGTCACTCCACTGCTGCGCTCTCTTCGCTGGCTTCCTGTAGCTGCCTACATCAGGTTTAAACCTCTGGCACTTGCCTACAAAGCCAAGAATGGACCAGGCCCTTCCCGCTTTATGGAAGTGGTTAAGAGTCAGTCTGTATCTCAGGCCCTTCGAGCTTCAAGCACAGCTCGGCTTGACCCGGCCTCCCTCAAAATGCTTAGAAGATAAGCGTCCAGGCTCTTCTCCGTGATATTTTCTGTATTCTTCTTTCTTGGTATCAGCACTGGCCCTTCTTCGGGCAGCGTCTGAGCTCAAGGCGAGTTTCAGGCTCTATCCTGTTTGTACTAGCTAGGAAACATTCTCTGACTGAACACTGAGCACTTTTGTACGTCACTCTGCCATAAATGTAAGTGTATTGCAATCAATAGGCTGTAGATGAAATTCAACATGTACAGATTTAATCTGGTAACACAAATACAATGTTGGCACTTTCAACCAACACAGTAAGATACAGAAACATACAGTCACATACTGTACAATTTAAATATAAGAATATAATGTAGAAGGGGCTTCCTACAATAAACAAATACTGAGAGGTACATTAGTGACATCACCTCTTAGGATAAAAGTGTTAAAAAATTCCGTGTTGAAACTTTAATGTCAGGAATTGTACGCGAGTGTTATTCTCATTTGGGATAAAAATTAATTCCTGTATTCGTATGTCCAACTGACCTTGTTTGGCTACTTTGGTATAGACAGGCACTCAACAATGCTATATGGTTAAGACCTCGGCCACACGTATCCCGAAACGTCTGAAAACAGATTTTCTCCCAATTAGAAAATAAATCCTGGCCACATCAGCACTTTCCAGACACACATTTGTCCACATGACCAAGTGAAAACATAAACATCAGCATGCCTGTCCTGGTGAACGCAAGGATGCAGCATAAAAGTTTATGGGAACTGCCTTGAACGTTATGAGCCTTGTGGAAGAAGGTGGAGTACGGACATGACAACGTGCAAACACAAAAGAACAAACGAAGAAGGGCTGGTCACGTGTGGACTGAAAGTGTTATGACATAGTGAAGCTAAACCACGTAAACACGTAATCATCAGACTCGGTATCATCAACCACACAGAAGCAACCTGTTTATCAGCCATATTAGAGACAGGGAGCTTGAATCATACAAGCCGGGA
The DNA here is from genome assembly GCA_034552555.1 of Semaprochilodus insignis. Lineage (NCBI taxonomy): Eukaryota > Metazoa > Chordata > Actinopteri > Characiformes > Prochilodontidae > Semaprochilodus > Semaprochilodus insignis. Next base: position 9,638,448 of record CM067480.1, read on the forward strand.
TATCACGGCTTGCAGAAATGTATTTCCCATATTCTTCAGTGGCCAAAATGCTGTTTCCATGTGGACAGGAGAGGGAAAACCACATTTCCAGAAATGGCCATTCTCTGGTAGGCTGGGTCTTAGTGAGCCAAGCTAGGGGTCAACAGAAGAGGCAGGTGGTAATCTTTCACCTCGCAGACGGGATTCATTTGCTTTTACTACATGTGCATGACAGTCTGCCTTTATATATGCCTCATATGAATATTTGGGGCTCATGAGCTGCTCTTACATGTAGAGATTTAAGCAGGTGACAACAAAAAGACTGGCAAGACAGATTTCAGTAAATGCAAAATGCAAAATAATGTGACATAAAAACTTACTCTACCTTATAACATCCTGGCCCTTCCGTCTTTAAGTAGAAATGACAGTGAAACAAAAAAGTGCACTTCCTTAGGAATGTTATTGCCGTAAGTCCTTGCCCTCAGGTGGCAGCTGGTGGACCTAAAGAACCTTTAGGGGTGCTTATTTAATGCTCTAAAAATCAGTAAACATCTGTACTGCACGTTTCACTCCTAACAGGACCATCTAACTGGTCAGTTTTGAAAACATACACAGCAGTGAAGGTGCTACGACAGACATAAAGACTAATCCCAGGTTACAGTACATCTGACGTCCCATACAACAGCAGTGTGTGACGCAATGTGGACCAGCTCCATTTTGCTGGATGTTTTTCTTTCTGAAGGCTTGAGTTAAAAGTGAAAGTGAAACAGCTCAGTTTACAGTGTGGGAGGCCCCGCATTCGCCAACCTGCACGTCAAGTTTCTTGTTTTCCACATGAACAGGCCTAAACGGGAAACGAAGCTGGCATACACTGCATGATTTGACAGCAACATGACGAGTTTATGTTCAGTGTAAATCCAAAGTCTAAGAGAGCAACATTTGACATCAACATAATTGACATTATATATTACACCACAGGATTATTCCTACACCTTATTTCATTGCTGGTGAACTGGCGACACATTACAGGAAACACCCCACACTGATGAGAATCTTGTGCTCTAATGTCTCTGCCTGCTTTACTGTCTCTGATTAATGTTTCACAGGTAGTTAACACTAGGCCTGCTGACGCTGATATGCCAAAGGCGAAGTACTCAGCTATGCCGGCTCTACGACTGGCAAGGTTGGACACAACAATCCATGGCATTAATGTAATGCACAAAGACACACCTACACAAACATCTCTGGCTATTCCTCGAACCTCCAACACTCACGCGAGCTGTGGCTGGAAGTTGCCCTTTTATGCCGAACCAGGACCAGGGCCCGTTTTCACGATGAGGTCAGATTAAAACGGCAACTTCCACCAGCACAGCATCTCACTCTGTGGCCTCAGCCATTTCGGTGCCGTCCACCAGGAGCGTGTGGATGATGCCGTCTCTCCGCCTCCCGCTGCTCACGGCCTTAATGCAGCAGTCATGGTCTCCCAGAGTGAAGTGTGTCTCTGTGCCGTCATCTACAAACTCCCCCTGGAAGTGCAGAGATCAATACAGCCTCGTGAATAGCACTGTCAGCAGCATCCAGCTATTAAAGCTTTCAATACTTCATCTAATGAGATTCACTTTATGGAATGTGCATAGCTAGTTTCCCCATATTGGAGTGAGAATGTGTCCAACTATGATTTCGTTTTTATTGGGCTTCATGAATTAGAACTCAGGTTCTCTCGCCCATTTCATCTACCATGGAAAATAAGCATGAACTCAAAGCAGAGGAGCTCTGACGTTTAAAGGTGCCATAGAATCTATTCATTCAGCACTCAAATTCATCCCTGATGTTCTACATAGAAGGTATGCAACTTTATTGGGGGTGAAAAATGGCCAGATGTGGTTCTACACCCCCATTTCCACCCTATGATCTGGTTATAGAATGAAACGAGCTGTTTCCCCTTATTTGGTGAGCTCTTGAATAATTAGATGAGCTGTGCTCTGATTGGCTGGTTTACAGCAAGACCCCGCCTGTGATAATCACATAGAAGCACCATGTGGAAATAGACGAAATAAAATGAGCCTCTGTGTAAATAAGCTCCGCCCTCATACTATTTAGTTAGCTATGCTAGTTACTTGGCGCTAATGCTAGTAGCTAACGTTACCTGTACTAGCAACTCGCTTTCCATCTGGACATCAACACAAAGTAGATTAAAGTTGTTCCTCACTATAGAACTCTCAGTTTAAGATGATCTGCTTCAACCGGCTAACACGGATACAATCACACAGCATGGCTGCCACTTACAAGCTGCTGTTGGGGTTGGGATGCTAATAAAGGTGGAGCTGCTCCAAATTGTCCAAGACTCTGGAAAACTGTCTGGAGTGAAACGTGTACACTTCCATCTCAAATGGTGCTGCAGTTATATTCTGCTGTCTGTACAAGCTGCAGCATTTAAGGTGGAACGGAACATTGGATTAGGAAACTGGTGAACAGGAAGCAACTTCAGCCTGGTTTAAAGATGAACATCAGCCATGTACCGCTGACATCTGGGATTCTTGGGAAGGGAATGAAAAGTGCTGACCCCTTCCCAGCCTGGAACGCTGGATTTCTCCACATAGTCCACCATGTTGGTTCTGTAGCTTCATTGTGGTTGTATGTAAATGTTGGGGGTGTAAATATTAATGGGTCTGTTCCGTAACAGTTTAGGATTTGGGAATCGGCCCTTTTTCCTGTCCTCTTTTGGAAATTCAGGATTTGGATTTGAAGGAAGAACAACCGTGTTTGAGGTTCATGGTATGTCAGTTCTATGTACAGAACTCTCCTTATTACACCATCACAGTGTAGATACAGGTTTTTGTCTATTACATGACACCTTTAACATTTTAAACTTTTATTTAACAGGGAACAATTTTGGTGAATTATTTGTTTAACTTTAGAACCAACTTTACTTACAGCTGTCTCCATTTTCTGTCCATTGCACCAAATGTCCATTGTATCTTTCTCTGTTTAGAGAAAACATGCCATCAGTGAACATCAGATAAACAGCAACAACATGCAGACACTCCCAGTATCAGGCTGTACATTTTTATTATGTACCAACATAATTATTATTTTTGCACACAGCCGCTCTGAATAGGTGTCCATAAATATGGTCTGGAATGGACAACTGCAGTACTATCACAGTACAGATTGATGTTTAATCCACACTGTAGGAAAGCGAAGGCACAGTTTAAAGTACAACTGTTCATGGTCCTGCCTTTTTAACAACCACTCATGAGGGGCAAAAGGTATGGAAACTCCCTGCTACAGGACGCATGCATTGTTCCCTGGATTAGCTGGCAATCCCACACCTACCTTTACTGTTGGTAACCAGCCTGTCAGACAGCAACCCCTAGAGGGCCAACCAAACTGCAGAGACCACAGTTGCCTGACAATATGAGACACATGGCCCTGACGCCGCCTAATGCAACTGGCTGCTCAACTACTGCAGCTGAGAGAGGCCAACCGGTATAAGCAGGTTAAAGGATTAAAGGAGGCTTTGGGGTTAGCTCTTAATCTTGCATGGCATCATGACGGTACATTTGACCGGTGTTAAACATAAATGTTGGTACCCACGGCTTCCAGGAAAACAGCACATCACCTATTCAAATAAAAGGCTATAAAACCAAAAGTACAAAGAGGAAGGACATAATGCTCAGCCATGGTTCTTGGACTCTGCATTGGACTCGCTGCATAATTTGATTGAGCATTTATTTGAACGAAGCTCTGATGGGCAGTGCTTTAGATACTGTTTACAAAGTGAGACACACTTTACTGAACTCAGCTGCACGGTGCTGTCCGCTCAGTTTGCCTCCATTTGGCACCAACTGTCAGGCCATCCACTTACTATCAAGCTACGCTGGTTTCTTATAGTTACCTGAATGGAAATACTCAAGGTAAGGAGCGCTGCTTGCTTTGTGCATTAAAGGAGCAGTGTGTAATCTCTAGGGTTAAGGCTGCATAAACCCATCTACAGAACCCCTAGCACCAACCCTTCCCTTCGCAAGAACCTATGGTGACTGTCAGGTTTTCTGCCATTGTCCCAGTGTCTGTCCTGACTTCTATTAGCATCTTTGTGTTTTCTGTTTTTTGATAGTGAGGATTCACCCTCCTTTACTCTTTCTTGTGTTTTTTGTCCTAAATACTAACTTTGAGCCTCAATTAGTCCAAATTTAGCTTTTCAAACTCTCACAACATGAAATGGCTATTCAGCGCCAGGGTTCTAGCAATCTATTACCTCCATCAAAACATCTTAACTATTCTTTTAATGCTGGAAACAAGATTTCCGTTCCACCTTAAATAGTGCTGTGGCTACATTCTGGCACCTGAGGCTTTATAAGACCCGCTACACCAGGCTTTATAAGACCCGAAGCCAAAACCGAACAAAAATGAAACGTTTGGCCCAACGCCGAATACTGAACACATTTTTTCCAGTGTTTCATTAATTTGGCCACTTTTTCACCACTGCATAAATTAAATTGGCTAAATCTCAGATAGCAAGCGGATGTGGGCCACATCCGGCAAAGCTATGGCACTGCTGGCCCACTGTCGGCTCTGGCAACCTGCTGTGGCCCACATATTTACCACATGCATTTGACCCACCTGTCCCAAACAGATCAGGTCCGGTTCTGGCACAGATACAGCAGAGATGCCTACTTTTGGCTGAGGCCCTAATGTGGTGACATGTTTACTGCATTCACAAAGAGTACCTCAGTGCGATAGACAGTGCCTGCATGCTGAGAATTTACTGTCTGTCTGCCGGCGTGCCGACTGTGTTCTGTTCTTTACTCTGTCTGGAGTTCCGTTTGGCCCAAATTATTGAAACTGAACAAAAGCTGGGAAACGTCTCGCTATGGAAAAATCATTCAGTATAAATTATTTGGTCTTTTCACTTATTATAAGTGTTTTTTTATAATAATTTTGGTTGAATAATAATTTCGTTAGCTACGCTAGTATCTTGTAACTTGCTAGTAGCTAAGTAAGATAACTAAGGATTTATCGTTCTGCATCTTCCAGCCAGTGCTACAGACCCTCTTAATTTGAGCTGCTGCTTCAGTGTAACAGTGTGAGAGTCTCTCTCTACAGCCAATGTGTGGTGTGTCTGTTCTGGGCTACTGTAGAAAGTGGTAGTCTCTGCTGGAAAGTCTCTGCTGGAAGTGTCTCCTTTAAAGTGTTGCTCTCTGTACTACTGATATATACAGGTTTGTACAAAGTGGCCTACTGGTTTGTAACTTAAGCTGTTTAGCAGGCTAACCTCTCACACTGTGAGGCTGATTTCCAAAACTCATCTACAGTCAAGTGCCTTATGAAGCGCTCATTTCAGCATATTCAGTACATCTTGTTTTTACGTGCGATTTATGGATCAGGAGCTTCTTACCTAAGACCACTCTGCAGTCTATGCCGTCTAGGTTGAGCAGCCAGGTGCTTGTCACTTTAGAACGGTTCTCCATGTACTTCTTTAAGCTCTTCCCATTGATCTCCAGAGTGTACTCGTAGGCGAAGCCGCTCACTGCGTCAATGTTAATGGTGGCCTTTGTGTCCAAGCTGCCCACATTAAAGGTCTCCTTGCCAACCAGTTTAAACATCCAGTCTCTCCTGAGGACCTCCTGGCGAGCAAGCAAACAAACTCCTGTCAGTGGACGATAGGGGCATCTGTAAGGCTACATCTGTCTGCTCCTCCACCCAACTTTGAGAAGATGTCGGACTACATTTTTTAGTGTATGTATGTTCTGCATGCATAAAGGCCTGAGTGTCTTTATTTCTACTGGCTGTAGAAAAGAATTGAATTGATAAGCGGTGTCACCATCAACATTCTCACCTTTCCGTCTACGTAGATGACCCGTTTTCCTGTGGTTGTGCCATGTTCAAATTCAATCCTGTGGACACCATCGCTCAGGGCCACCTCCCACACGCCGACAAGGTCACCAGACATGGTCCTGTGGAGAGATCATTGGACTTTAAGACAACAAGCTGAGAAATGCACATAAATTACAGAATTTACGATGAGCTAACAGTAACCCTGACCTGGTATATATATATATATATGGCTGAACGATTAAATGTTTCTATATTGAAACTGCAATTTAAGAGTGTGAAATTCTCAAACCTACACTATGAAAAACGTTTTAAGTGGAAACAATTAACCCAATAACACAGAGTTCGTGAACTGCCTGTAGATCAATGGGACCAACCAGAGGCAATCCAAACCTCCATTAAGCTGTGACATCACGATCACAACTTTCTGGCAGTCTGGCACACCTATATTCAGGGGTCAAGCCTCAAGGTGGAAAACAAAACAAACATAATCAATAATATTCAAAAATCGCAATTAGGTATTTCCCCCAAATCATTCAGCCCTAGGTATGTCACCCAAACCGTTCACCAAAGAGGTACACAAGTACAACTTCCAACTACAAGCGCTTACAATTAGTTCAAAATGGTGCTGTCAGGTTATTAACTGATACCAAAAAACGGGATCACTACTCCAGTCCTGCGATCACTCCGCTGGCTCCCAGTGCATTACAGAGCCCAGTATGGTTCTAAAGCTGTGTACAGACTAGCAGCTGCACATGTTGTGCACATGCTTTGTATGCATGTGCCCTCAAGATCCTTCAGGTCTGCATCCCAGTCACTTCTGACCGTTCCACAGGCTGGTCTTAAACAAAATGGGGATTGTGCCTTCGCTGTTGCCGCACCAAAACTCTGGCATGGTCTCCCAAGTGACAGTAGACGTGCCCTTTCTGTGACGGTCTTGAAATCAAAGCTTAAAGCACATTTTTATGGTTTAGCATTCAGCTGTTAAGCTGCTGAACTGTGTATGAAAGACTGTGTTAATGTAAATATATGTTGTGTGTGAATGTAGCGAAGAGAGGCTGAGAATCTTTAGATTTTGATCATAAAGCACATTGGTTTTAAATGTGCTATGTAAATAAAATCTACTTATTACAACAGCTAAAACATCTAAAGTGTGCTTCTTCTGCTTTGTACTGAAGCTACGACACTCATATTACAATTTGCGTGACGGAGCTTTTGGCTCCTTTAGTCTCATAGCATCAGAACTTCAGACACCAAACAAGTCAACCACAAATGACGCGAGGGCAAACTTTAATGAAGAGCCCCTTGAGCAACGTTAACGTGTTTTCCAGCTGGAAGTTGTATGAACAGTGGTCACCAACCAAGACTATATCTCCAACCCCACCCAAACCATCTAATGATTGCTTTCAGAAGTCCTTAATCATCTGGAGGAGGTGTTTTAGAGGTTAGAGGTGAAACACTCATGAAGGCAGAACTCCAGGAAGAGGATTTGTGTCCACTGCTGTAGGACTCCATGGAACTAAATGTGAAGGTTGAGCTACTGATGAGCTGCTGAACACCAGACCAACGTGTGCAGTCTTTACAGCTTCTGTAATGATTCCTCCAGCACAGTTTGGTTTCCTTTTTCCTGCAGGACGTCATGGTTGGTTCCTATGTTCACCCAGAAGGTTAGTATTACAGGTCATTTAGGACATTTTAAGAGAAAGGATGAGGATGAACTTGACTTCCTATTGGACAGCTTGTTATTCGAATCGTCCCGTTCCACCTTCAGTTGCACAAGCTTCTCGTAGGAATTGTCCCGTTACACCTTAAACTGTACAAGCTTCTCTTTAGAATTGTCCTGGTCCACCTGGTGTAATAGTTGCAGCTTAGCACCTCATGTTTCTTGTATGAATTGTCCCATTCCACCTTAAATGGTGCAAGCTTCTTGTTCGAATTGTCTAGGTCCACCTTAAATGCTGCATGATGTACATTCTGGCGCCTCAGGCTGCTTGTAGGAATTGTCCCATTCCACCTTAAGTGGTGCAAACCTCTCGTTCGAATTGTTCCGTTTTGAGGCACCAGAATGTAACTGCTGCACCATTTAAGGTGGAACGGCACAATTCGAACAAGAAGCTTGCACCATTTAAGATGATAGAAGCCTGAGGCGCCAGAATATAGCTGCTGCACCATTTAAGGTGGAAAAGGAACATTCAAACAAGAAGCTGGCGAAAGAAAATGCCTGACAAGTCTGCAATTCAAGCCCCAGTTCGTCCGAAATAAATCGTTTTAGCAGGATAACTACTGCAAGTTTTAGCTATCTGACTTGCAGTGATCTGCTTAGTTAGCTGGCTAGCTAGCTAAAGCTAACCCAGTTGGCCAAACGCAGTGAGCTTAGCTAGCTAACGCTAAAGTTTCCCCTGGTGTCTCTCCAGCTTCCTCAGCTGAACTAACCTTATCTGGCTAAAGTACCGAAGATAGAAAGAGTCGTTTACCCGAGCTGTAAATCAGACAGCGGCGTTAGCTCACCGCTTCTCCAGCCGTCCTTTACCGGCGTAGTAATTAGCGTTAGCACATTAGCTCCTGAGCTAAAAACAAATCAGTTCTCTGCTTAACAACTGTTGCCATGGGAGCAGAGCATACTCCGCCTTCCAGCCCAGCATGTGGCGGTAATGCACCGCACGTTGGTCTGCCACCCGCAGGTAGCGCAGAGGAAGAAGAGAAGCCGCTTCGCTGCAAGTGCGCCACCTACAGACCGGAGGAGAAACTTCAGTTTAGCTCCAGAAGCTCAGACAGACGCTTAAAACTCGTTTGATCCAGTTAATCCAGTGTTTCTCAAACTTGCTCTTGGAGGGATCCTGCCCAGCGCCTTTCAGTGCTCTCCCTGCTCCCAACACACCAGATTCAATTTATCAGCTCATTGACAAGCACTTTCAAAGCTGCGCACACACACACACACACACACACATATAAACATTTTTAAGAGATGTAAACAAAGTGACTCAAGGGTGTTTCGTGGTGTGATGTTTGTACAGAAACTAGATGACTCCATTGCTTTATAGTGCTGGTGATAGGAACCAGAGGTCACCATGTCTATAACACAAACATCATTTTATGTCACTGTTCAAGTTGAACCTGCACTCGTTGTCTTACGTTTCAAACTTGCAAAAGTTCTTAAGATAAAGGAAGTGCGTAAGAATGTTCTCAAATGTTCTCCTGTTGATCTGTCAGTATAGTGAGATAATCTGGCTTACTAAAATCCCTGAAAACTAAAAGTAAAAATAAATTAAAAATACTTAATATCAGCTTACAACAGTCTCCAAATGAGAAATATAAGGTAAATCACCTTATCATTTTACTTGCTTAGATATCTTTTTTGCATGGTTTATTTTTTTGGTTTTTTGTTGGTTTATGTTGGTGCTATTAGTAAAACTAATTAAGACTCATTTTTCTATATTTGAAGCACCACAGAACTGAGTTTCTGAACAAACAGGTTCCTCCATCAACTCGCCCAGTAATAGCCCTGCTGAAAAAAAATTGGCCTAGACCAAAATGGACTTTATGCTGGTATGTGCTAGTAAGTGCTGGTCATCATCCTCATCGTTTCTTGTCTTGTTTTTTGGTTGTTTTTTTTTTTTTAGCAGGGAGACCTGTTTCTCCTTATTGTTTATGTTGTATCTTAAAGCACTTAAACAAACAAGCCTTACGAATACAAGGGTGTGCTGGGGTTTCTGGGTACAACTGTTCAGAAGAGGTGAGTAGAGTTCCAGACTGGGTGAGCAGGACGAGTGGTGGACTGGCCTTTGGACAACTCTTCGTGTTCAGGTCCACTGCAACTTTATGCTGAAGCCCCAGTTATTGGTAGAAAATGTTAGTGTTGTTTAATTAAAGGAGCAATATGTAAAACGTCGCCATCAACAAGCAAGATTTTTAGTTTGATGTACGACAAAATGAACTAAAATGATCAACAGAGTATGAAGTAATAACAGTTTTGACAGTGTTTTAAAGACGTTTGTGTATTATGTTGCAGAGCTATGAAGTTAGCATGCTAACCAGCTAGCCTCAACCTGTCCTGTGTGGTTATACAACTTTGTATCTGAAAAGGCAATAGTGAGACATTCTAGCCAGTGTTGCCAGATTGGGCAGTTTCCCTGTCCGCCGATTTTGGCAGATGTTGGTTCTGTTTCAATGTATTTTGACGTGTGCAGGTTAAAGGTCATGATGGATCAGCACCAAATTTGCTGAAGCACAGAATCCAGTGCTTAGTACCCCCCTCAGGTTCATAAATGGAGCAGTGAATACAAAATCAGTCAATCATCATCTTTCAGAGAAACGTAATGCCATACGGTTGCCTTAATTCGAAATCACTGAAAATCACCTTTGTGTTGTTCATAATCACAGACTTGTTTTGAATCTTTGGAATATGTCGATAAACTTGCACACAAAATAAAAGCTAATTTTGAAACTGTCCTGTGTTATTGTTTAATGCATCAACAATATGCTCCTTGAAGAAACCGTTCATCTTGGTGCTGACCACGGTGCCTCCACACACAGATTCATAGGTTGTCTCCAACAAGACAAAAGTGGGACTCGCCACTAAAGATGACCCGCTGCCATTCTGAGTCACTCCATGACAGTCTGGCACGACACCATCGCAGTCTCTGGTGATGCTGACGTGGTGTTAAGGACAGTCATCATAACGGTCTGTGTCTATTGTAGTCCTGCGTGGTGCAGCCATCTGCCAATGGTGCTGCACTAACAGGATGACTAAACACTAACCGCAACCATGGCTGTTGGGTCAGTGAGATACAGCGATAAGGCCTGGCCTTGCTTACGTCAGATGGCAGTGCTGCTGGAGTGCCTAAACACCGTGTCCACTCATTGTCCACTCTATGAGACACTCCTACCTTGCTGGTCCATCTTGTAGATATACAGTCAGAGACAATAGCTCATCTGCTGCCTCACAGTGCAGTGCTGATCATTGGCTAGTCCTTCATCAGTGGCCACAGGACGCTGGTGTGCTGGATAGTTTTGGTTGGTGGACGATTCTCAGTCCAGTAGTGACACTGAGGTGTCCAGCAGCACTGTTGTGTCTGATCCACTCACACCAGCACAACACACACTAACACACCACCTGCAGTGCTGAGAGTGAGCAGAGGGACCCCTCGGGGCTGTGTGATGAGCCGTACGACTGTATGGCCTCCCAGAAGAACACCAGCAAGCATCACCAAGTTTGCTTTGATAATATGACAGTCTTAGGACTGATCACTGGTGGTTATGAGACAGCGTACAGGGTATAGCTAGCAGATCTAGATCACAATGTCCTCACTCTACCAAAATTTCATATTGTCCTAGATGTGTGGTCCTCACAAATCTAGCACTCCAAGAACACACACATACACCTATTGAACCCACTCATTCTACACACACATATGTTTATTGCTGCTGTCTATCTATCTGTCGTCTGCAACAATGTACAGGGGTTGGACAATGAAACTGAAACACCTGTCATTTTAGTGTGGGAGGTTTCATGGCTAAATTGGACCAGCCTGGTGGCCAATCTTCATTAATTGCACATTGCACCAGTAAGAGCAGAGTGTGAAGGTTCAATTAGCAGGTAAGAGCACAGTTTTGCTCAAAAAATTGCAATGCACACAACATTATGGGTGACATACCAGAGTTCAAAAGAGGACAAATTGTTGGTGCACGTCTTGCTGGCGCATCTGTGACCAAGACAGCAAGTCTTTGTGATGTATCAAGAGCCACGGTATCCAGGGTAATGTCAGCATACCACCAAGAAGGACGTTTTCCTCCACCAGCATCACGTAGTGACCTGGCCACTATCCTGCAAGAAGAATGGCTTAAAATCCCTCTGACCACTGTGCAGGACTTGTATATGTCATTCCCAAGACGAACTGACGCTGTACTGGCCGCAAAAGGAGGAGGAGGCCCTACACCATACTAATAAATGATTGTGGTCTAAAACCAGGTGTTTCAGTTTCATTGTCCAACCCCTGTATATGGCTGCTCTCTGCTCTCTGTTTGTGCAGTACCCTACAGTACTGATACTATATGGTTACTTTTATCCTCCTGCTCTTTGAACAACACTGCACTGTAAGGTTAATCGTTTCCCATCTCATTTAGCCCAGTCATAATGTTGTGTATGCAACCAGCAGGCCTTCACTTTCGCTCCTCAAAGCACTTCAGTGTATCAGTTTCATTCTCTGTGTCTCCATCTGGTGGTTCATTCCAATACCTGCAGCTTCACCAGTGAGTATTCAAAAAGGAAAGTAACTGACCTGGCAGTGCTCGCTCGGACAAGGGTGTACTACTGACGGGAAGGAGGTCAGCTCAGGAAGTTCAGTAAGTAAACCTCTTGTAGAATAGAATTTGATTATTCTATATGAGACATTTCTAATAGTTTGCCTCAGTATACTTACACTTACAGAGGTCTACTGTAGACAACGACAGTCTGACTGACTGATACAACTGCTGCCATATTGTTTATGTAACATGAAGAGCTTACACTTTTCCCTTTATTGCATTTCAGAAAAAAATTGGACTTTATTATTCAAAATAAGGTGAATCTGATCAGGTGGATATGTGGAAATCCGTCCATTTTACAACATGTGCAGTCACAGAAACTAGTGACAATGAAAGAATACACCAAAATTATGAGTATTCAAGATCCTTCTCAAAGAAGGAAGAAACTCTTGGACACAATTCTCCGCAAGGGTGGAGGGATGACCTCGTTTGCCATAAATTTTTGGACTTGCTGAGAGAAGATGATGTGAATCTCTTCAGCCCGCAGCTCAGGGAATGGAAACATCAAATTAAGAATTAAGAAACTGAAAATAATTATTGGGTAACTAGAGCTTTTAAACTGTGCAAAAATAAAGATACATTTTTTTGCGGCGCAACAAAACATATATTAGAGGTGGCGATATGGCACAAATATGCGGTAGGGGTGGAGATGGAGTGACACCAGGCCTTCTGGGCGTGTGGCGCGTGACAACAAACCGTTCACCTTGGTGCTGACCACGGTGCCTCCACACACGGATTCGTTGGTCGTCTCCACCAGGACAAAAGCGGGACTTGTCACTGAAGATGACCCGCTGCCATTCTGAGTCACTCCATGACAGTCTCCATTGCAGTCTTTGGTGACGTTGACGTGGTGTTAAGGACAGTCGTCGTAACGGTCTGTGTGCATGTAGTCCTGCATGGTGCAGCCGTCTGCCAATGGTTCTGCACTAACAGGATGCTGAATGTCTGCAATCGTGGCTGTTGGGTCAGTCAGGTATAGCGATAAGGCCTGTCCTTGCATATGTCACATGTGTGGTTGAGCATAAAACCTGAATCATTATCATGTCTCATGATGTCAGACCTACCCACCAAGTTTCAATCCCTGTGTGGTTGATTCCTTCTGGGTGCAGCTATTTTTTGGACGATGAGTGTATTTGACCAGTGCATTCTGGGTATTGTAGTTAAAGAACACTGATGGAAGAAAAACCTGGATATAACATTCTGAATTCTATCAAAACCACTGAGAATGAATGACACAGTGATAAATTACAGGAATACTGCATAACATGAAGAATAATGTATTATAGGCTAATTTTAATGGGCCTAAATGGTCTGGAAGTGACCGAAATCTTCTGAGACGTTGTTGTGGTTTCAATCTAAACTGCAGTTGTGTTATCATAATGGTTTACATTTAGCTCTTTAAAGTGAGCTATAATATAAATAACACAAAATTAATGAAATAAAAATTACTAACCCATAAGCAGTGTTAACAGTGCGACTGATGTGTCTGTTTTTCTATGCAAATAAAAAAGAAACTACAGTGCTTTCAAATGCTGCTCATATTTACAACCATAAACAATCAGTTAATTTGACATAAATTAATAAAGACGTAGGGATGCAGCATCCGGCGACAGTCATCTGGATAACAGTCATGATGTGGAAGCACTGATCCAGTGTCTTTAATCTTGCTCCTGTCAAAGAATGAATCCAGTTGTCTGTGGATCTGGAAGACCGGGGAGGGCCTCAGGTTGAAGAATGCCACTAGGGGGCACCACCACACTTCCATTCGGCATGCCTGCTGCACAGGTGACACTGGGGATGCGCCCGCTGTTCACCTACAAACAACAACATACATATTCAGTGGTGCACCATGTGAGTCACTTCAGCAGTCATATAAACCCTGAGTTCAAACATTTCTGGACTGTTCCTACTGGTCCAATACATGGTTCAAAATTTAAGGTGTTACTTCATGGCTAACAATACAGGCCTCTAGCCTCACTGACCATCTTATCAGCACCACCGACCATATAGGAGCACTCTGTAGTTCTACAGTTCCAGACTGTAGTCCATCTGTTTCTCTGTATACTTTATTACCCTGTTCTTCGATGGTCAGGACCCCCACAGGACCACCACAGAGCAGGTATTATGTGGGTGGTGGATCATTCTCAGCACTGCAGTGACTCTGACGTGATGGTGGTGTGTTAGTGTGTGTTGTGCTGGTGTGAGTGGATCAGACACAGCAGTGCTGCTGGAGTGTTTAAACACTGTGTCCACTCACTGTCCACTCTATTAGACACTCCTCCCTTGCTGGTCCACCTTGTAGATGTGCAGTCAGAGACGATAGCTCATCTGCTGCTGCACAGTGCAGTGTTGGTCATCTTCTAGTCCAGTGGTCACAGGACGCTGCCCACAGAAAGCTGCACACAGGACATTGGCCAAAGGACGCTGCCCACAGGACCCTGCCCACAGGACACTGTTGGCTGGATAGTTTTGGTTGGTGGATGATTCTCAATCCAGCAGTGACACTGAGCTGTCCAACAGCACTGCTGTGTCTGATCCACTCACACCAGCATGTCAGTGTCACTGCAGCGCTGAGAATGATCCATCACCCACATAATACCTGCTCTGTGGTGGTCCTGTGGGGGTCCTGGCCATTGAAGAACAGGGTAATAAAGTATACAGAGAAACAGATGGACTATAGTCTGGACCTGTACAACAACAGAGTGTACTATATGGTCAGTGGAGCTGATAGTAGCTTTGAAGCACTTTTAACGTCTGTCGTCGCATTCTGAATCGTGCTCACGGTGTACTTTCTTCTTCATGTGATGTCACTGATGACATGTCCCCTCTTTCACCCTCGCTCTTTCTCCATCACTCTCCGCTCGGCATCCCCCCGCTTGTCAGTCATGTGCTTTTTTTAGGTCATCGCAGCGGGGCGCATTTGTAGGTCAGAGAGGAAAAGGGCGGAACACTCATGCGGTGAATCTGCTGAGCTGCGTGTACTCATTACCCTCAAATGAAACCTCTGTCTTCATATTGGCTGTTTGAAATGAGACAATGTTTTGCACTAAACTGGACTGAATTTATCACGGTACCTCACATATTATTGGTCTGTTCATCGTGAACACAAAGGCACTTCAAATCATGCATAAGAACAAGACGGTTGGTGTGGCTCAGCGGATAACACCACTACCAAGGAGCCAAGGAACTACCACCCCATTTGGGCAAGACTCCTAACACTACATTGGCCTACCTGTAATATGATTAACCTTGTAAGTCACTCTGGACAAGAGCTTCAGCTAAATGCCTGACTATATAATGACTATATGATAGCAGACTATATGAGGTCGTCCTGTTGAGCATGTTTCCATTCTGGCTTGTGCTGGTAGCATCCTTTGCAAGCGAAGCATACCTCAGCAAGCGAAGCATACCTCAGCAAGCGAAGCATACCTCAGCAAGCGAAGCATACCTCAGCGAAGAGTTCGAAAGCAATTAGAGCAGTTGGAAGAGTTGGAGAGGGGTCGCATCGTAGGGCTCCAGGAAGTGGGATGGTCTTATCAAAGTATTGCAAGCCATACCGGTCGTGCAGATACTACCATGGCACACTGTTGACAGCAGTGGATAGTAGAAGGGACGCACCAGCGACATGAAACATCTGGGAGACCTACATGAACCTCAGAAAGAGAGAGCCGACAAACTGTCCGACAGAGTCACCCAACAGCCACGATTGCAGACATCCAGCTAGCAGTGATGCTCTCCATGAGTCATCCTATTAGTGCCAGCACCATTGGCAGACACAATGCAGGACTACATGCACGCAGACCGTTACGACAACTGTCCTTAACACCACGTCAACATCACCAAAGACTGCAATGGTGTCGTGCCAGACTGTCATGGAGTGACTCAGAATGGCAGCGGGTCATCTTCAGTGACGAGTCCCGCTTTTGTCTTGGTGGAGACGACCAACGAATGTGTGGAGGCACCGTGGTCAGC
>CM067480.1:9673601-9688884 GCA_034552555.1 Semaprochilodus insignis
CGTGGTCAGCACCAAGGTGAACGGTTTTTGTTGTCACACGTCCAGAAGGCCTGGTGTCACTCCACCTCCACCCCTACCGCACCATCTGCAGGAACTGTGTGAGAATATTCAAGCTGCATGGAATGGATTATCAAAGGACACCATTAGGAACCTCTACAACTCCATGCCGAGACGTCTGGCATGTTGGGTTAGCAAACATGGCAGTCCAATGGCATGCTGAGAGACACTCCTTCTGTACGTGTATCAGTCTAAATTTATCATCATTTATTGTTCCTGGTGACCTTTATCTTCCTTCCCAACAGCACTGCAATCCCACACCTCCTTCTGGGTGCAGCTAGTTTAGTGGTCTAACATGTTAATTCTACAGTGTGTTCTTAATGTGCTGTGTAGCGTATCACACTCACAGCTCTAGTTTGTTCTTGGCTCTCTGTCCATCGTCTCACTCTCCCAGCTCTCCTCAGATGGTCAGTCCCACGTGACTAAGCACATTAGCTGCTCTCCACTGCCCCCATCCCCCTTCCCTGTGTGGAATTGGGGCAACCCCCTGTTTTCCGGCCTTTCCAACATGTAGAGCGCTCATCCCTTCCACTCCCACAAGCACAGTCCGCAAGCAAGCCATGGTGAAGTCATATCTGAAGAAATGCTTGGCCAACATGGCCAGGCGGTGTTTGTGTCTGTGTGTGTTTGCATGTGTCGTATCAGAGGCTTACGTGCATGGTGTGAGAGTCGCATGTTCGTTCACTGGAGGATTGTAGAATAGCGCAGAGCTACACTGAAGCCTCATCAGTCAGCGAGAGTGTTCTCCATTCACTCTCTGCTGGCATAATTAATATACACGCACATATGCACACAAATGCATGCACACAAGAAACGATCTGGGCTGCACGCAACACGCAAGCTGTGGACCGAACTCAACTGAAAGCTCAAAGAGTCTAGAACATTCGTCCTGCACGGACGGCTTATGTGAACATACAAAATATGGCTGAATGAAATTCTGCATTGCGTAATAAACCGCCAAGTCTTAAAACTGCAATGACGTGGTCTCCTAAACATGGTTGGCTTCTGAAGTTCACTTCTTCAGTCATGTGCTGGAGGCTAATGTGGATCCAGAAGGAAGTGTGGGATAGCAGTGCTATTGGGAAGGAAGATGAAGGTTACCAGAAATGATAAATGATGATAAATTTAGACTGATATAAGGTTTACAGGTATGTAAGGTACTGTGTGTGTGTGTGTTAGGATGTGTGTGTGTGTGTGTACTGTGTGTTATGTTGTTATGCTCTGTGCACTGTGAGCTACTGCAACCAAAGACAAATTCCTTGTATGTGTGAACATACTTGGCAAATAAAGCTTGATTCTGATTCTGATATGGACAATATTTATTGAGCTACACATACAGAAGTAGTGTCTCTCAGTATGACGTCGGGCCGCCGTGTTTGCTAACCCAACATTGCCAGATGTCTCGGCATGGAGTTGTAGAGGTTCCTAATGGTGTCCTGTGATAATCCATCCCATGCAGCTTGAATATTCTCACACAGTTCCTGCAGATGGTGCGGTAGGGGTGGAGGTGGAGTGACTCCAGGCCTTCTGGACATGTGACGCGTGACAACAAACCGTTCATCTTGGTGCTGACTACGGACAAACACGGATTGGTTGGTCGTCTCCACCAAGACATCACTGCTCGCTGAATGTCTGCAATCGTGGCTGTTGGGTCAGTCAGGTACAGAGATAAGGTCCACCCTTGCTTACGTCACATGTGCGGCCGAGCGTGAAACTTGAATCATTCTCATGACTTACAATTTCAAACCTACCCACCAAGCTTCATTCCTGTTGGTTGATTCCTTCATATTGATGATCTTCTTGATGACGTTTTGCAGTTCTGAAACTTTCCATGGATCGGTACTGACGTGTGGCCAGTACCGATCCATGGATGGCCAGTTTTCGTTCGCCATCCCTGCCTGGAGATATGACTGGAGAAAGTGGTGCACAGTAGAAGCATGAGGAGGATGTTTCACATGATTCCAGGCATGTACCTTTTTCTAGGTGCTAATAGGCTTAGCTGCTTGAGCTATGCAAAGGCTTGACCCAACTATTTCCACTGATTTGGCCACACAGACCAAAGGTGGGGCCACAGGATCCTATAACTTTAAAAGCTATCCCCTCTAAAGTGGGTCATCCTTTCCTCAGGAGGCGCACCCTAATCCGCTTTGATAGCCTAATGGGAAAAATAGCCCCCTAACCCTGGTTCATGGTTTAACATAAGGCCTTTTTCGCTGAAGGCCTCTTACTTAACCGCCCTGATGTTCTCATCACTGGAATCAAGACGTGAGGACAGATGGGTCAGGAGCGATTGGGAGGACATGTTGAACTATGGCCTGGAGCTGAATCCTTCAGAGCTAGGAAGCAAGGGTTAGGAGGACCAATCCTGGAATGGATCTTTGTGCTGGTATTCAGAAGAACTTGACAAATGTTTTTGTATTGTTGAGACAAAAAACCTAACAATGATTGGTTGATGCTTTGGTACCAGTCAAAGGTTTAGGTACACCCATCTAAATGGACGTAGTTGGTGATCTTAACAGCTCCAACTGATGAGAGTCTGAACCAGTACATATCCTGATATACCACATATACTCTTGATGTACCACAGTATGATATTTCTCCATATCTCCACCTCTAATATATATTTAGTGGTGTAAAAACTTTGATCTCTTTTTCTGCACAGTGTAAAAGCTCTAGTTCTCCTTTCAGTTTAGTGAATATTCATGATGGACAGACCAATAGAATTGCTCCAAAACTGCTTAGAAATAAACCTTGTTCTATCAGCCTCCACTGCAGGTTAAGAAAGCTGGTTCATCCTCCTGTAAAGCTCCATTTTGGAGGGTTTTAAGGTGGACTGTATAATTCCATGAGTGCTATTTTATAGTTTGATGTCTTCACTTTTATTCTACAGTAAAGCATTAAGATACACAGAAGGAGAACCTGCTATGAGGAGAGCCTGCTATGAGGAGAACCTGCCATGAGGAGAGCCTGCTATGAGAAGAACCTGCTATGAGGAGCCGTGTCTAAACTGTTCAAAACCATAACTACATCACTTAGCTATTCATTTCAAAGTATCTACTTATTAAAGCTGACATAGACTGTAATGCTGTATCTACACTGTGATGGTGTAATAAGGAGAGTTCAGTACATAGAATTGACATACCGTGACCCTCAAACACTGTTGTTCCTCCTTCAAATACAAATCCTGAATTTCCAAAAGAGGACGGTAAAATCCTAAAATGTTATGGAAAAGACTGTTATGGAATATTTACACCCCCAACATTTACATACAACCACAACGGAGCTACAGAACCAACATGGTGGACTATGTGGAGAAATCCAGCGTTCCAGGCTGGGAAGGGGACTTTCCATTCCCTTCCTAAGGAACACAACTGTCAGCGGTACATGGTTGATGTTCATCTGTAAACCAGGCTGAAGTTGCTTCCTATTCACCAGCTTCTTAATCCAATGTTCCGTTCCACCTTAAATGCTACAGCTTGTACAGGTGCCAGAATGTCCTGCAGCACCATTTAAGGTGGAACAGAAAATTCCCAAAACAAACTGGTGAACTTCAGCTCCAACATCTTTAACAGGATCCCGGAACAACTTTAATCCTGCAGTCTGCACATTTCACTCCGGACAGTTTTCCAAACTCTTGGACAATATGGAGCAGCTCCGCTCAGCGTTTGACCCTGAAGAGACTGAAGAGAGGAGCAGCTCCACCTTTATTAGCATCACAAACCCAACAGCAGCCTGTAAGTAGCAGCCATGCTGTGTGATTGTATCCGTGTTTGCCGGTTGGAGCAGATCATCTTAAACTGAGAGTTCCATAGTGAGGAACAACTTTAATCTACTGTGTGTTGACCTCCAGATGGAAAGCCAGTAGCTAGTACAGGTAACGTTAGCTACTAGCATTAGCGCCAAGTAACTAGCATAGCTAACTAAATAGTATGAGGGCGGAGCTTATTTACACAGAGGCTGATTTTATTTACCCTATTTCCACATGGTGCTCCTGTGTGATCATCATGGGCAGGGTCTCGCTGTAAACCAGCCAATCAGAGCACAGCTCATCTAATTATTCATGAGCTCACCAACAAAGGGGAAACAGCTCATTTCATTCTAGAACCAAATTATAAGATGGAAATGGGGGTGTAGAACCACATCTGGCCATTTTTCACCCCCAACACAGAACATACCATCTATGTAGAACATCAGAGAACCATTTAAATACTGAGTTTCAAGTGTAAGGGTGCTCTCTGGGCTCCCTTCGTCCACTGCCATACCAGAGGGACGGCTCTCAGCCTGAAGAGGCAGCAGCTGGGTGGGATAATGCTGAGCAAAAGATTAAACAGGCTCTGAAAGGCTTTGTTCAAGTCGTACAAGTGGTTTGATTGCACGCGCGTTCCTCTGCACTCAAAGAGAGACTGCAGAGCAGTAGGACACTACTTGGTGTCAGCCATCATTATGGTTGGTATATCTTCCTGCCTGCAGAATGATTTTCCATACACGCTGTGTTTTATTTTTGCACTGAAGTATAAAATGCCATAAATACAACCTAAAGACACAAACCTGCCATGGTGTATGAGAACTCTGACGCAGATATGACAGGAAGACAAACTAATCTCACAAGAAAACACATATACACATCGCCAAACACGCAGCATGGTAAGTAGTTGATCCGCAGCACTGAGCTGCCAAGTCTCTGTTTTCATAACCCCCATACACCACAATAATCCCCTGGTGATCTAATCCAGGGCTGCCGTGGTGAGCATGCACTGTTTGCACACAACAAATTAAAGTTCACTTAAGGCCTTTGAAGCAAAATGACTACACATGTACATCATTCCAGCTCCGCAAAGGGCTGCGGATGTGTCGTGAAAGCGACAGTATCACTGTATCACTCTCACGATTGTGTAAACACGCTCTGCACAAAGTCGTACGCACAGGTTTGGTCAAATGACACGTTTTGCTGATTTGTGGAAATAAGACAACATGAATGTTAAACCGTCAGGCGGTGTTAGGAGCAAGCTGGCCAATCAGAGGCCTGGCTGCGTCCCAAACCACACACTTAAATACTATATATGCTGCACGAATGAATGCACTGTTAACGGTGGTGCACTACTGTCCACACTATTCAGTGCTGTAGAGTGCGGTTCGGGAAGCAGCCCCTGTGTGGTGGGAGTGCTGGATATAGCAGTGACCTCCATAGCTCATTCGGACCCCTGTGTTCTTCAGTACAGTGTAAGAGTGCCTGTATATGTATGTGTAAACATGGAACAAGTCCTCTTAGTTAGCCATGCTAACTAACTAGCACTATTCTGGCTACGACCACCTATGATCTAGGGTGCCCACACGTCAGGTTTTAGGCTGGACAGTCCAGTTTTTCAACTCCCAGTCTGGCGCGGTACGTGGACAGACACCTAGGACCATTAGTCCTCTGTTCACTCGCCAACAATATTATGTGTGCCATTGGCTCACGTCCGTGTCAAAAGACATGGCTTGCAATTCATTGGTTTAACAAGGTCATGTGACATCGCTCGCCTACCGGCTAACCGCAGGTCATCCCTCTAAATGCTAGTCAGTTAGTAAGCTCCTGTCTGACTGATCCATTCCACCCAATTAGGTGAATAAAGTAATCATGTATGTGTTATATAGGTTATGATTTCAATTCTGTCCTAGTACCTGGTTCTGACATAACACGACCTCTGCATTTAACCCATCTGTGCAATGAAGCGCCCACCAACACACACTCTAGTGAGCACACTCACTAGGGAGTAGTGAACATACTTGCCCAGAGTGGTGGGCAACCCCTATCCAGAGGGTCCAGGGAGGGAAATGGGGGTTAGGTGCCTCAAGGTTTGATTCCTGTGGGTTCAGGGAATCAAACTGGTGCCCTTCCGATTACAAGGCTGGATCTCTAACCTCCAGCCCATGAACGTCCTGATCACAGTAACAATGACTGCTGTCACACTGCTAGGCCCCATGTGGGACCAAATTCTCTGTAAAACAAATACATGATGAGCAATACGCTAATATGTCTGTCATAAATTTCAAGTAAAGCATGGAATGTCTTTCAGAGGCTTCTTAACCGCTAGCTTAGTGGTAGCAAACTACTAGAATACCAGTGGTGGACAGTTGGGAAGTAAATGTAATTAGTTACTGTACTTCCATTATTTTAGTATTTCAATTCCGGGGTACTTTTTACTTTAACTCCACTACATTTCAATCTCAAATATCTGACTGTTTACTCCACTAACGTGAAATCTGTCCTTCCTTTCAGCTTATGTGCCCGTAAAAAACGTAACATGTCCAAACGAAACAAGCTTATTCATGGATTCTTAGCATCCATGGAAATGTCCATTTCAGGCCTGGACTACATCAAGGACCACCTGGAGGAAGGCAGGTAAAGCAGGATGGTTAATGCAAACACTGACTGACAATCACACATTAAAGCATCAGTGAACAGATCAAACATATTGTTCCTGACTCACAATATAGAAATATGTCCACATGCACTTGTGACTGGCGAGTGTCTTTTTCTGAATGTATATAAACACTGTTTCCTTTTATAGTAAATGTGTTTTGGCTGGTTTATGTTTATGAACTGAGACCTACAGATGCAGTACAGTACAGGAAAACTCATCTGTGATCCGGTTTAAAGCAAGTTCTTATTAAACTGTAAATAAGATACAAATAAATCTTAAACTGAAACTTTACTTGTTTGCAAAAAGTTATTTTATAGTTCTAGCTAACGGAACCTGTTCTCCTTCAGTGTTCTGTGCTGATGGTCATTTGAATAGACATCAGTGTCAGACTCATTAATGAGCTTCTATTAAAGACTGGTGGACTGAGAGACACTAGAGTCTCTTCACCTAAACTGAGCTGATTAAGAGTCTTGTTCCAGAAATGATAATAGGACATTAGAGCCGTAATAAATCATGCTCCTGTTACTCTCCACACTTAAGTACATTTGAAGGTAAATACCTTAGTACTTTTACTCCAGTGGAGGTCTAAAGAGAGGAGCTTCTACTGACACTAGAGGAGTAGTTCACCTTGGGGGTCTCTACGCTAACTCAACGACATGGTTTGTGTACTTTGTCCACCTCTGTAGAATACTATAGGGAAGCTAGCAGAAGTTCAGAGACAATATGGCATTCAAATCCCCCATTGAAGGCCAAGCTGCAAGAGGTCGCAAGCAATGGACTTCAGCTCAAATCACATTCTGCCCATTTGTCACATCTTTATGCACCAAAGCCAAGTGATCCCGGGAAATGCACTGGAATTCCCACTACCGGTAGCCACCGAGGCAGTTAGAAGCAGTTAGACTTGGCATGAGGTTTGCTGTAGACTCTCCTTCAGTAACATTCACCATAACCACAAAGCATGTGCACTTAAGCAGGCCCCCAACCCCCTCAAGCCCCCATGACAGACGTTCTGAAACCTTCCAGTCTTAAACAAACACTGCCCACCCTCCGTTTCATGAATTCTTTAAGCTCTTGGGTTTCTCTCAATTATTCATGGCTTCGAGAGCATCCCGAACCCGCACTGCAGTATTCTCCTTCCAACGGCTGGAAATATCGACTGCATCCCGTCACCCAACGTCCGCAACACTTACAAGCCCTTTCCCTCTTCGACTGTCACGCTCGATACCCGATAAGGAGACTTCAGCTTCTCCGGGTGAGTGGATATTGGAGGTGACGTTGAGGGCCTTGAAATATTCAAGCCTTTTCACAGAGAGTCACTAGCGTCTCCACGCCACAGGCCCACGTGTGGGCTGGGAGCTGTTTTGTTTTGATGTGAGTGGAGTTGTTGGAGGGACAGAACAAGTGGGAATGCTTGTACAAGCCTCATTTACCCAACCCAAACCAGGAGGAGTGCATCGTTTGGTCTGAAGGAGTCGGGTTCATTGGGTGCAAAGCTGCACTCATGTTTCACTGTTATGACTGTCATCTCATCAAATTCACTCACGCGTCAAAACAGTAAACTGACACAGAAGCTTCAACAGCTAAATATAATATCAGGTGTTTGAGTGTTTAGTGTGTCCACTCTTTAGCTTCATTCCAGCTTCTATTCTTCTCAGGAGACTCACTTTCAGTTCCTCAGAGAGACACACCTCCAAAGTTCAGTCTTAGAAGCTGGTTTAGCTGTTTCTGCTTCTTCTCACCATCCAGATAACCTCAAACACATTCAGTGGTGTTGAGGTTCTGGATTCTGGAGCGGTCAGTCCATTGTTCTGAGAACACCAGCAGCAGCTTCTTTGTTGGATGTGTGTGTCTCCTTTTCTCAGTGAGGAGCTTCTGGAACAGCTACACCTCCTTTCAGACCTCCATAGTGTTGAGGTGTCTTCTCACAGTTGGAAGAAGGATGGACAGAAACACCTGTGGATGTTCTCAGATCTGAAGCAGGAGTGGAGCTTTTTGTTCTCCTCTCTCTCAGAGATGAAGGTGCTGTTTATCTGATGGGGACAGTGTTGGTGGGTCTACCGGGTCTTCCAGGTGGTTGTTAGGAGTCATGTTTTCTCTGTAGCTTTTCTGGTTGTGTGAATGTTGGTCACTCATTAAAGGGGAACAGAATGTCACTTGTTTGTGAACAGCTTTTGTTGGTAGAACTCAGTACAAAGTATGTTGTACCTAAAAGAATAAATCCCAGGAATGCTGCATGAGACTTAATTTTCCCAGAAGGTTAGTGATGTTCCATTAGTGCTCCGCTATGATTGTATCCTTTTCAGAAGCTGTAATCCAGCCGTGAACTGAACTGTCTTTTTAGAGTAAAATAAATCCATGATGATAAATTCAGCACTGAATGTCTGCTGTGATTATTTATCAACTTCTGAAAATTATTTATCAACATTGAAAATAGTTATTTTAACAACAATTGTTGTTGTTAGCTTGGCTGTTAGTCAACCACTGATGCCTTGGGTCAAGTCGGTCAACTAATCAGAGACCGTGCTCCTGACTTGTTGACCAATCAGAGGCTGTGTTCCTGATTTGCTGACCAGTCAGAGGCTGTGTTCCTGCCTTGTTGACCAATCAGAGGCTGTGTTCCTGATTTGCTGACCAGTCAGAGGCTGTGTTCCTGCCTTGTTGACCAATCAGAGGCTGTGTTCCTGATTTGCTGACCAGTCAGAGGCTGTGTTCCTGCCTTGTTGACCAATCAGAGGCTGTGTTCCTGATTTGCTGACCAGTCAGAGGCTGTGTTCCTGCCTTGTTGACCAATCAGAGGCTGTGTTCCTGATTTGCTGACCAGTCAGAGGCTGTGTTCCTGCCTTGTTGACCAATCAGAGGCTGTGTTCCTGATTTGCTGACCAGTCAGAGGCTGTGTTCCTGCCTTGTTGACCAATCAGAGGCTGTGTTCCTGATTTGCTGACCAGTCAGAGGCTGTGTTCCTGCCTTGTTGACCAATCAGAGGCTGTGTTCCTGATTTGCTGACCAGTCAGAGGCTGTGTTCCTGCCTTGTTGACCAATCAGAGGCTGTGTTCCTGATTTGCTGACCAGTCAGAGGCTGTGTTCCTGCCTTGTTGACCAATCAGAGGCTGTGTTCCTGATTTGCTGACCAGTCAGAGGCTGTGTTCCTGCCTTGTTGACCAATCAGAGGCTGTGTTCCTGACTTGTTGACCAATCAGAGGTTGTGTTCCTGTCTTGTTGACCAGTCAGAGGCTGTGTTCCTGACTTGCTGACCGATCAGAGGCTGTGTTCCTGACTTGTTGAGCAATCAGAGGCTGTGTTCCTGACTTGCTGACCGATCAGAGGATGTGTTCCTGACTTATCATCTAATCAGAGGCTGTGTTTCTGGCTTGTCAACAAGTCAGAGGCTATGTTCCCTACTTGTCGACCAGTCACAGGCCTTGTTCCCGACTTGTCAACTAATCAAAGCCTGTGTTTCTGACTTGCTGACCAATCAGAGGCTGTGTTCCTGACTTGTCGACCAGTCAGAGGCTGTGTTTCCGACTTGTCAACTAATCAAAGCCTGTGTTCCTGACTTGCTGACCGATCAGAAGCTGTGTTCCTGACTTATCATCTAATCAGAGGCTGTGTTTCTGGCTTGTCAACCAGTCAGATGCCGTGTTCCCGACTTGTCAACTAATCAAAGCCTGTGTTTCTGACTTGTTGACCAATCAGAGGCTGTGTCTGTTGTCTCAAGTCTCCTTTTCTTTTTCCTTTTATGTACAATGTCCTTTGACTGATGACCTGAGAGGGTTAAGACTGGAAGGATGGAGGAGTTAAAGTCGCAGTAGGTGCTCAAAAGTAAACAGTGTGCAAACTAAATCCTGTCAGATCTGCTACTGTATTTAATGTTGAAGGTTTTGAATCAGTTGTACTTAGCGGCCAGTTTGAGTGGAAATTACATGTGGTTGTTTGTTCTCTACATTAGCCGCAAAACTCCAGAGCAAAATCATGACAGGTCTTGGCTCACTGTGTGTAGAGTGCTGCCCAATGGCTCTCTGAAAACACTTCTTGGAAAACAAACACAAACAAAGTCCACACGGCAGCCAACAGGAAGTCTTACCAGAGAAGAAGTTCTTGGCACGCAAGTAGCTGACGCTCAGACGGAGGATGGACAGCTTGTCTAGACTGGAAGTGACCTCTTCGGGGAAAGGCAGTAGACTGGCCAGTCGCTCCAACTCTGAGTTGAGCCGGTCTCTGTGACGCTTGGAAGGGTTGGATTTGGTCCCTTCAGGCGGAGGCTGCTTCACCCTGTCAGAAGTAGCGTTAGGAAGTAGTTTCATTCTCCTGACATGGACTATGAAGATCTGCATCCCTAAACACTTCATTAGTGTACTTAAAACTGTTTTAATAGCATGTAATACCTCCACCAGCACCAATAACAGCTATGATTGGACCTGTATGACTGTACGCGTCCATACACCTGCAGACTCAGCTACGTCCTTCACACTATGGTCTTTGGCACGCCCAAATGCAGTCACTCCTTTTAGCCAATCATTAACATCTGCTTTGGAGCCATTGGGTGACATTTACACCACCAGTCAAAAGTTTAGAGACAGCTCCTCATAGCAGGTTCTCCTGATGTTGATCCTAAAGCTTTACTGTACAATAAAAGTGAAGACATCAAACTATAAAACAGCACTCATGGAATTATACGGTCCACCTTAAAACCCTCCAAAATGGAGCTTTACAGGAGGGTGAACCAGCTTTCTTAACCTGCAGTGGAGGCTGATAGAACAAGGTTGATTTCTAAGCAGTTTTGGAGCAATTCTATTGGTCGGTCCATCATGAATATTCACTAAACTGAAAGGAGAACTAGAGCTTTTACACTGTGCAGAAAAAGAGATCAAAGTTTTTACACCACTAAATATATATTAGAGGTGGAGATATGGAGAAATATCATACTGTGGTACATCAAGAGTATATGTGGGATATCAGGATATGTACTGTTTCAGACTCTCATCAGTTGGAGCTGTTAAGTGTAAGACTGTAGAGTCTTTAAGATCACCAACTACATCAATTTAGAGGGATGTGTCTAAACTTTTGACTGGTAGTGCTGGTGGTGTATATGACAGCATTCCCTGCTGTACTGGACGGCAGCAATATCACGCTGCATATAGCTTCCTATCTCCAACACAGAGAAGGTCTTGCCATCTCCTAAGGTCGCCTTCTGCCTCGATGCCCTGATGGATGTACTATCCCGTATCCCTTAAGATCGTTCCACACACTTCCG
Organism: Semaprochilodus insignis; assembly: GCA_034552555.1. NCBI lineage: Eukaryota > Metazoa > Chordata > Actinopteri > Characiformes > Prochilodontidae > Semaprochilodus > Semaprochilodus insignis. The sequence goes on from CM067480.1 coordinate 9,685,314, forward strand.
TCCAAGACTCTCTGAGTGCTACCCCAGGAGACAGGACCACATCCTGCCCTGGGTCATCCTATGAAGTGTGAGTGCTATCAGGAATAATGGCTCTAGAGCCCACGTTCTGAAAGGGCTGTGTGAAGTGTGAGTTCATGAATAAATAATAAACTAAGCTCTAAACCATACACAGGGCTAAGACTGGATCAGACGAGTTCCTCAAGGGTTCTTTAGTAATGACCTTGGTTCTTATAGAACCAGGAACACTCACAGAACCGTTTCATACTTAAATGTATCTTTGCATGGTGAAATGATTTGTCAGATTGATGGAGAATGTCTTGTTATGGTTCTATATGGCAGCAAAAAGGGTTCTCCTATTGCTACAAGGTTGATGATTCTTTGAGTGTTTATGTTTCTCTCTAGAACCTTTGTCTTTATTGAAGAACCATCTTTTTCAAGAGTATACTTTTTGGAGCAAAACATCCAGAAATTCAGAAAGGAGTATGAATATATAGCAGGTGCTGATGTTGGAACATTGCTGTGAGGATTTGACTATGTATTAGTGAGGTCAGATACTGATGTTGAACACTGCTGTGATGATTTGGTTGAGTATTAGTGAGGTCAGGTACTGATGTTGGTACATTGCTGTGAGGATGTGATTGAGCATTAGTGAGGTCAGGTACTGGTGTTGGTACATTGCTGTGAGGATTTGATTGAGCATTAGTGAGGTCGGGTACTGATGTTGGAACATTGATGTGAGGATTTGGTTGAGTATATGTAAAAGTCAGGTACTAATGTTGGAACATTGCTGTGAGGATTTTATTGAGCATTACTGAGGTCAGTTACTGATGTTGGAACACTGCTGTGAGGATTTGATTGAGCATTAGTGAGGTCAGGTACTGATGTTGGTACATTGCTGTGAGGATTTGATTGAGCATTAGTGAGGTCGGGTACTGATGTTGGAACACTGCTGTGAGGATTTTATTGAGCATTACTGAGGTCAGTTACTGATGTTGGAACATTGCTGTGAGGATTTGATTAAGCATTAGTGAGGTCGGGTACTGATGTTGGAACATTGCTGTGAGGATTTGGTTGAGTATATGCAAAGTCAGGTACTAATGTTGGAACATTGCTGTGAGGATTTTATTGAGCATTACTGAGGTCAGTTACTGATGTTGGAACATTGCTTTGAGGATTTGGTTGAGTATTAGTGAGGTCAGGTACTGATGTTGAACATTGCTGTGAGGATTTGGTTGAGTATTAGTGAGGTCAGGTACTGATTTTGGTACATTGCTGTGAGGATTTGATTGAGTATTAGTGAGGTCAGGTACTGATGTTGAACATTGGTGTGAGGATTTGGTTGAGTATTAGTGAGGTCAGGTACTGATGATTAACATTGCTGTGAGGATTTGATTGAGCATTAATGAGGTCAGGTACTTACGATGAACACTGCTGTAAGGATTTGATTGAACATTAGTGAGGTCAGGTACTGATGTTGGAACATTGCTGTGAGGATTTGGTTGAGTATTAGTGAGGCCAGGTACTGATGTAGAACATTGCTGTGAGGATTTGATTGGGCATTGTTGAGGTCAGGTACTCATGATTAACATTGCTCTGAGGATTTGATTGAGCATTAATGAGGTCAGGTACTTATGATGAACACTGCTGTAAGGATTTCATTGAGCATTAGTGAGGTCAGGTACTGATGTTGACCAAGATATGGAAACCAAGGTACTGGATGGAGCTCCATCACTCCAAGGAACCCAGTTCCAGTGCTACTCAGCCCAGTGCTGGAGGGGAGGCTTTATACCAGTCTAGCCCATGCTTGGTGTTGGACATGGTGACCTCAGGTTGGCCTTCTGCTCTTTTTATGGCGCATAAACGAATACAGGTTGAGTGGGTACTTTTGGACACATAGTTCCCTCTGAAGTCATCTGAGTATGTTCTCCGGTTCTCCTTCTGTCCAGTATAAAGCGTGTTCTTATCTATTAGCGTTATGTTACTCACAAAACGAGCTCAAATGAGAGAACCTAGCAGCTCCCGGCTACTTTTGACCGTTATTTCTTTTCCCACCCGTACTCAGAACAAGCCCGGCCCACTGCGCGCTACGATTGGCTGTAGGTAGCGCGCCTCTCCTGAATTGGGATTGGCTGTTAGCATCTCCACTTCTCCTATAGGGCGAACAGCCCGTCACTGTGACCGCCTAACCAATCACAGCGCAGGAAGCGTATTGACGGAAAACCGGTGGTAAAAAAAAGAGCTACTTACGGTCGCTGCACCGGCTTCCTCCGTTTACGTCCAGCGTACATCCTTAGATCTGTCTGTACAGCGAAAACAGACTAAAAGTATCTTCCGAAGATTGGGTAGGGCAGAGGAATCCTGCTTTATGTCCGACTTCTGCACTGTTTATAAATCCAGGAGCCGTGAAGCTGAAATATACGGTGGCTAAGCGTCAAACGGCGCATCACATACAGTTACAGGCTCCTCGGAACATCCAGAAACATCCCTTAGAGAGAGCGAATAAAACAGCCCGGCTACTGGCTTAAAACTCACGAACTGGTGGTGCTGTTAAAAGTGATAAATAACCTCGTTACTATGTCGGTCTTCCATACGCGCAGTACTTCAGCGCCGTGACCGCGCCGCAGGGCTCGAGCGCAGGTTCGTGCGGGAGCGCGCGCGCACGTAAAGTGTGTGTGTGTGTGTGTGTGTGTGAGAGAGACAGAGAGAGAGAGAGAGAGAGAGAGAGAGAGAGATGTAGGGGGAGGAGAGGGGTGCGCTAATGGGCATCTGATTGGATGAAGGAGGAAACAACAAACAAACAAACAAACAAATCTCCTGGATACTGGACACGTCGTTGCGCTCCAGGCGCCCGCTGATTGGACGACTCGGCGAGTGACGTAATCGCCCGAGTTTTTTTTTTCTTTCTTGATTGGCTTAGAGCTCAGCCGGTTTGGTAAATATTGTAGAGAACCGTACCGCTCATCAGATCAGCGAGAACGTTCCAGTGTTTCAGAAGAAGATAAATATAGTTCTCTATTTGAGCTACAAAAATGTCACAGAAGCCAGAATTGAGCCAGAGGAGGCTGTAGATCTATTGGACCAATCAAAAGGATGCTGTAGCCCTGTTGGTCCAATCAGAGGACAGCTGTAGCTCTGTTGGTGCAGTCATAAGAAGACTATAGCTCTGTTGGTTCAATCAAAAGGAGGCTGTAGCTCTGTCAGACCAATCAGAAGGAGGGTGTACGTCTGTCAGTGTAGTCAGAAGAAGGCTGTAGCTCTGTTGGTCCAATCAGAAGGAGGGAGTACATCTGTCAGTCTAATCAGAAGAAAGCTGTAGCTCTGTCCATCCAATCAGAAGGAGGGAGTACATCTGTCAGTCTAATCAGAAGAAGGCTGTAGCTCTGTCCATCCAATCAGAAAGAGGGAGTACATCTGTCAGTCTAATCAGAAGAAGGCTGTAGCTCTGTCAGTCCTATCAGAAGGAGGGTGTACAACTGTCAGTCTAATCAGAAGAAGGCTGTAGCTCTGTCCATCCAATCAGAAGGAGGGAGTACATCTGTCAGTCTAATCAGAAAACGGCTGTAGCTCTGTC
>CM067480.1:9708845-9740703 GCA_034552555.1 Semaprochilodus insignis
AGCAGATGTTAATGATTGGCTAAAAGGAGTGACTGCATTTGGGCGTGCCAAAGACCATAGTGTGAAGGAAGTCGCTGAATCTACAGGTGTATGGAAGCGTACGGTCATACAGGTCTACCAACACTGGCTAAAATCCCAGTCTACAGGGAATTCTCCTTGGGAATTGTGCCAGGGAAGGCATCCACCAAATCTGGACCAACTGACCAATTCTTTGATGTAAGAGTGTCTGAACATTGATGTGGCCTACATCCAGAAACTTGTCCAGTACATGCCAAATCCAGTCACAGCTGTTACTGGTGCTCGTGGAGGTGTTACACGATAGAAGAACAATAGGAGAACCCTTTTTGGTGCTGTATACAGGAGAACAATTTTCAAAAAGGTGTATTGGCTGTAGAACCATACGCGGCGCCTTCTCCGTCAATCTGAAGAACCGTTTCTCCATGCAATGATTGTGAAAATGGTTCTTTGAGGGTTCATGGTTCTGTATAGAACCACTGACTTTACTAAAGCCCCTTTTTCAAGAGTGTTGGTGGTTTAACACCTAGTACTCAGGTAGTCAATTACTCTTGCCCATCCCTAATTGTCAAGGCCAGTTTCACCATAATGACCAACACAAGGTTCTAGATCCTGACAGAACCTAGGGTTTCGGTTACAGTCTTTGGTCCGTAGTCTATTAGGACTCATTTCGTCCTCAGTCTTTTCCTGCCTTATCTCACATGCTTCGCTCCAGCTTTAGTTGTCTGGGGGAGAATCTCTAGATGTTGTCGCTCTGTCACAAGACTCTGCTGGTAGGAGGGAAGCAGGTATATGGTGCCTCTGTAGGCGCCTTGACGAAGAGCTCGTCTTCAGGAATGGCAGGCATGTGGGGAACGAAAAAAGGCCACTTTGTCAAGAAGCAGATTGGAAAGTACTCCATCGTTCCAAGCTGTGACAGTATGGAACTCTGTTTAATCCAGCACTGAGATGGTAGCGGTTGACGATTAGGCTATTTGGCCTGTGCCGTGTCCACTGTCTCACAGAAGCAGGGTGAGTTTTGAGAGGCCAAGCAAGCTGAACAGCAGATATACTACAAATAGCAACATTCATCCACCATCTGTCAAGTAACCAGCACCATGCCTGCCGAGCTAAAAATATGCATGATGATGACCAAACAGAAACAGCCCGAAGTTTTGATCTTCTTTATTGCACTTGTGTTCATACTGGAGGCGCTTGGAATACAAGGGACTAGTATAGAATATCTTTGGTCAGGATTAGAATAGCAAAGCAGAAACATGTGACTCACACCGTACAATGTCTCTGAAACTAAAGGTGACTGTTCATGAGCGCCTTTTATCTTGCTTTGAAGCGATTAGTCATGCAAGAGACCGGTGAGTCAGCTGTTTCACTTCGTTCAGCCATGAGGCACTCATAAAAGACAGGCCTGTCTCACTGCGCTTGCCTCTTACAAGTCTTAACTGCGCACTCATGGGCCTCATGGGCCTTGTCTGTTGTGGGAAGCGTTCTGTTTTCTTTTCCTGAGCCTCTGTGAATGAAAGCGAGAGGGAATTTGCGCAGTACAGGCCCAGCAAGTGTAGCACTGTTCGCTTTACAATGTGGATTTTGTGTAACTTCTTAGGCTGTCACTATGTGTTTTATTAGTAATCCACTGACTAATTCGGCAATGCAGTAATCTGAGGGCTTTCAAATAGGCCAAACACCAAAAGTGGAGCAAACCATGCATTCCAAAAACATTAAATGATAATGAAGGGAAGACTGACGGAGTCGGAGGCCGTGCTGTGTTTACTTAATTTTCATTCAAAACAGCCATTAAATTGAAAACTTTTAAAAATCAGAACTTCCCTAAAACTGGAGTTCAAAAAACGATTTAAATCTACAGAGAGAATGAGACTTCTAACAACCACCTGGAAGACCTGGTAGACCCACCAACATGATCCTTGTCAGATAAACAGAACTGCCGTCCTTGACAGAGGGAGGAAATTGGGATTTGGGACTACTTAGATTGTTGGAATTTGGGATTACTTGGATTGTGGAAAGCAGAAAATGCAACCGACTTTTGAGACTAAATTTTGGAAGAGTGGAAAAATACACCTACGGGTTTCTTCAGCTCTTTTGGAAAGACTAGAAGCTGTAAAGTGTATATCCTGAGGAAAATGCAGAGTGATTGCACATCGTAAGATTGCTGCTAGCAAGGTGTTGCTGCAAAGGAATGGGTGTCTGTGGGAGGAACAAGGGGTGAGTAAACGACACACAGAGGAGTGCGGGTCAGTATGTGTGTGGATTAGAGTTTGGGGATCTGCCCTGAGTTAGTACAAGCAGTTTGGTGTCTGTAGGTTAAAGCAGGCAATAGGGTTTGAATGGGGGTGAAAATGAATGGGAGTTCATGGGAGGAATGAGGGATGGCAGGAAAAAAAGACAAATAGACGAGTATGGGTTGGACCAACACTGAACTCATGCTCGGGGGTGTGCCCTGAGATAGTGTATGTGAAACAGTGTCTGTCAGTCCAGCAGAAGCACAGAAGATGGGCGTGCACTTTTCTACCCCCATTCATTCTTAATGGGACAAAAAGTCAAATGACAAAGCCGTACAAGCACACCATTCCCGATCAGACCGAACATTCCAAAGTTGGAACACAGTGTCGATATCTCGGAAACAGCAGGACTAGTTAGCGGACAAACTGTAATTCAGCACAGCAATGGTTGACAGCTGTAACCCCACCACTGTATGTGATGTTCTGTATATGCGTCTATTAAGAAGCAGTTCCAGGCTGCCGAGAGTTTCAGTGAGATCCCGCTGGCTGTTTTTCTCCGACATGCATGCAAATGGTTTATGTAAGAGCTAGACAGTTTTTTTCAATGGCTGGGTGTCGGCACCTGAGATGGTGACATTCCTGAGGGCGTGGGCTCCTCCCTGTGTTCTCGAACACCCAGAATGCCCTCTCACCCCATTCTTCTTTTTACACACCGAGCCGCTCGCGAGTGCAACACGCTCAGCTTCCTGCCTTCAGCAGATTAACCTACAGTGAGCAACTCATGACACCTGAAACATCTGCTGGGTCGTACACTCAGCAGACGAGCTGCAGGTGACGGAGGAAGCCCGAGGCGGTTGAAGAAAAGCCTGTTAGAATTGTCTTAGAAGCCCACGGCAGCCTCTCTAGAGCTGTTGCGCGTGAGCAATAGCACAGTGTGTGGCGTGTAGGCTGTTTTGTAAGACCTGTAGAACCTCAAGAATTTAGCACTTAAGTGACTTAACTCAGTGTAATAAAGCCTGATGACCTAATACAACATCTGAACTGATAATGTTCTAATGTTCTGGATTACGACCATATGTAATCCCTTATTGCGTTATTGCAAAGGGAGACCTCTGGTTGTGTTCCGACACAACTGGACCAATTTACAGTTGTCCTCCATCTGTAATTTCTTTCATCTTGTTTCCATGGTATTTTAATACTTTGTCCAGACTGTGGTAGGTACAGTTGGAACCAGAGACGGGGGTGGCGGGGTTGCTTAAGCCTATCCCAGCGCTCATTGGGCGGAAGGCAGGAAATGCTCAAATGTAAATATCATCTCGAATTAGTTGTATTTATTGTTTGTACGTTAGGGCAGTGGTTAGGGCTGTGTGGTGACCAGAACTTGGCGATATGATACATGTTATGATACAGGGGCTGCTTTTCCTAAATTCTAATTTTTTTTCCTCTAATTTTAGGAAAATTGTCATAGTACAAAAAACACACCACACCACCATGCTCAGGATCAAACCCCAGTCTACAGCAGGGGAGGCGTTGCCCACTACACTATACCAACCACATTGATGTGCACTCGTGTATGTGTGTGCGTGGGTGTTTGACTTCACGGATGGGTTAAATGTCGTGGTCCTCTGTGTGCAAACACAAATGGTAAATGGTCCTAAATTGCAATTCAGAAATTGTTCAGGTCCAGCGTTAATGGGGGAACCTGTATTCAGGTCGACACCTGTTGTGTTTATAGGGGAACTTTTTTTTGAATTCACAGAATTAAATAGTTATACAAAGCCAGTCAGAGTGGTCTGGTGGGTCTGGTGTGAAATGCTTTGTTGTAGAGAAACCCATCAGAACTGTATGCAGTGGTGGTGAAGGTAACCAGACGTCCCCCTCTAAAAGCTCTTACTACATGAGATGGTTATGAATACGCTGCCTGATGTCTGAGACGCTGTTTATGATAGTCTGGAGAAGATTTCAACCTTAAACTCCATTCATGGTGGAGGGATACATGCTGCAGGGCACTGTGAGGCAAAAAAAAACTAGTCCCCAAAGAAAACTTTTTATTTCCAGGTTTTCCAGATTTTCCCATCATCAACATTCCATATAACACTCAGAAGGCACGTGTAGGTTCGCTGGTGGTTTAGATAGTCAATAAAATGTCTATATGTGTGTTGTAGACATGGAGGCCCCTTGACCCCCATCGCCACCACCACTGTAGCCTGAAAGGTTTACAACAAACCATTTTACGGCAAATGCCTTTGTTTACACTGCAGTGACAGAATTATGCAAAGGTTTTGGAAAATCGGTGGAATTCCCCCTTTAGTTTAGTAAATAGCCGCTACTTTATACTAACACAGCGAGAAAGGTCGCAGTACCTGTTTAGCTCAGATTAGCTAACAGTCAGCTAGCAGCTGGTTCCTCAGGGTGGAGGGGGATCTTGGCAGGTTTCAGGAGGCAGATTTATCAGCTGATAATAGTTCATGTGTAAACCAATGAAGATGATTGTTTGGATAAAGTTCCTTGTGTGTGCTTGGTTCTCCTCTAAACTGGACATTTCTGGACAAATTAGGGCTGTATAGTGTTGTTGCTGCCGGGAGCTGCTCTGATCCAACTGGGTGAATCAGAACGGACTGTTTTGAATTTGACATTGCTTTCTTCTAATTTGTTTATGAGGATGGTCCCCTCCAGATGATCTACAGATGCTTTGTGGTGGTACTCACTTGATTATCAACACTATATTGCCATTAAGAGGAGAAGTAGGTTAGAGTTAGACTGAATAGACTCTATCACACTTAGCTGCACACGCAGTTGCGTTTAGTAAGCTCACAAGACAAACAATGAGTCCCTCCACGAGCACCAACAACAGCTGTGACTGGATTTGACATGGACTGGACAGGTTTCTGGATGTAGGCCACATCAATGTTCAGACACTCTTACATCAAAGAATTGGTCAGTTGGTCCAGATTTGGTGGATACCTTCCCTTGCACAATTCCGAAGAGAATTCCCTGTAGACTGGGATTTTTACCACTGCTGGTAGAACCGTATGATCGTACACTTCCATACACCTGCAGATTCAGCTACTTCCTTCACGCTAAGGTCTTTGGCACGCCCAAATGCAGTCACTCCTTTTAGCCAATCATTAACATCTGCTTTGGAGCCATTTTCCACACATGGAACGAGACATTCACTGCACTGTAGCACCTCTTCTCAATCTATGAATCCCGTCACTCACACCCCGCAGGTATTTATAGCCCCATCATTCTCATGCAGCGCCATCTGCAGGAGCCTGAAGTTACTACCACCTTAAACGCACAAGGTGACTCATTTTTTGTTTGAATGTAGTATCTACAGTGGATTATCCAAGTAAAGTGTTACCAAGTTCCGTGTTTTACTCCAAGAAGCACCATGACAGAGAAAACTGTACTCAGGTACTGAGAGTTAGTGTGATTCCTTACTTTGCACCAATTCCCGCCATGAACAAGCAGCACACATACTTGTTTTTACCTCATATGATTCCCATTTGTCCCATAGTTTCACCCAGCTGGCCTGAAATGCTTCCACAAAGTCTCAATGCCATCATCAGGGACCATCCAGACTTCCGATAAATTAGGCAGATCCGAAAGAGATACGATTGTATGGTGCGGAATCGGGCATTGAAATGAACAATGCTTAAAAGCAGCTAGCGTCCCGTAAACCGTCTGGTATCAGATTGCCATATTGTGTTTCCAGGTCCTATTATTTATAGGCCTCTGCCATTCATTGTGGTTGAGCTCATTGTCTCACTTTTCCTCTCACTGAGTTCAAATGTGTAGGATTTCCAAGGTGTTTTGGAAAACCCACAGCGAAATAAGGGCCTGGCTGAGATGCATTAGGAGCCGTACTTGGATAGTACTCAAAGACGTGCTCAAGGAAATACTTAGCACGCAAAGAGGATGGTGGGGGGGGGGGGTCTCGTTCACTTGGAGCAGGGGTTTAGTTTTGCACCTTACTATAGAGTTTGAGCGAGGACAGATGTTTTGAATCTGTGAAATGGGAATGTCTGGAAGGCCAAAAACCTTTTATGCCGCATCATGTCGGAACCCTTTTTTTTTTTCCTAGAGCTCGCCCACTGCAGTCAAATTTTCCTGGGATATAGTGTTCAGGGAAGGCCACAAAAAAGTCCTTTAATTTATAGCAAACCTGCGTTTATCAAAACAGCCTCCTACCCCCATGCAAACCACCCGCTTATCAGATCTCGGTGTCTAATTTTAATACTGGGCCATTTCATCTTTGTTTTAAAACATTCCAACGCCGGCACACTGGCTCCTTTCTCAAGTCCGTGATTAGCATCTTGGAAAATGATAAGGATCGGATGAGCAGAATCCTCAGCGGAGAGACGTGCCTACAGTGAATCTAGATAACCGGGCTGAATCAGGGCATGTTTGGATTTCAGCCGGGTGCAGGTAAATGCTGTTTTCTTGAGCTTGTTATTTCTAAGCACCACAGAGAAAGTCTGGATGTGCCACCTGACTCATAATGTACGACTCATTTATGCCTCTGCCGGTGGACGTCCCTCGGCTTCAGACGAAACAAACAAAGCCTAATCTACTGATGTGTAGCCAAATTAACCAGCGGAACGATGTTTGTTTGCCTTTTTGTCTGTTTATATACTTTAGTAGTAGTAGCATAAATGGACGGAGCAGACGAATCATCAACAAGGCTTTCCCTCACAGCCTGGACCGTATGGGTAACCCTGTAGCCAAACAAATGAACTCATGACGTTGGGTTCACAAAGGTCATGCAAAAGCATGGCAGGCGTCACTTGCGCAACTGCCTTGAAAAGTCCACTTACCCCGGTGAATGATTTATACACTCTTGCAAAATGATCTATTTCTCAGTTATTAAAGATTTAGCAGGCTCCTTGTGTGCTGGATCCTGGGCGAGACGGCGCTAAGTACGTGCTAGTGTCTACAAGCCGTGAGCTGAAGAAGCTAAGCAGTGATCTTTAAAGATTAGCGCAGATGCAATCAAATAAAATACCGTGGATTATTATTTGCCCAACCGCCACGTCAGCTCATCTTGAGAAAGATTGCAGGATAACCAAACAATTGTTCACTATAAGTGGTGCTTGTTGGTGGGAACCACACACTGAAAAGGTTCGGGCACAAAGTGTGGTGTTTATGGGTCAGGGCGAAAATATAATAACATCTTACTTCAGGACATTTTTCACGATAACCCTGAGGGCTAGAGGGTAGCGAACCACTGAGGGTGCACTAACAGCAAAGCTGGTGGTCCGCCAGCACTTTGCTCTGCATTTGCCCGTGTCTAGTTTCTTAAGTATTGGACCAAATGCAATTTTAGTCAGTAGTTTTACACTCACAATCCAATTTACACTGCACAAAAATGGTATCTTGAAAAGTAAAATGACCTTATATTTAGTTGATATATCCTAAAATTCTCATTTTGAGGTTATTTCTAGAATATTTCATTTATTTCCAGATGTTTTTACTTGTTTCAAGTTATTTTAGTAAGCCAGATTTTCTCACTATATTGGCAGATAATTTGGCAAATTTCTTAAAATAAGTAAAATGATCTGTAAAATCATTTAAAACTAGTAAAAATGTCTGGAAATAAGTTAAATACTCTTATAATAAGCCCACAGCAATCTTAAAATGAGAAATATATTAACATATTATATAAGATATTTTAACTAGATTTAAGATCATTTCACTTTCCGATATTTCATTCTTACAGTGAACTGATTCTTCACTGTGAAAAGTGAGATCTTGGCAAGTACAACGATCTTATATCTAGTTGATAAATCTTGAAATTCTTATTTTGAGATTGTTTCACTTATTGCCAGACATTTTTTACTTAAGTGATTCTAGTAAACCAAATGTTCTCACTATATTGGCAGATAATTTTGCTTATTTTAAGAAATTTGCTTGAAACAGGCCAAATGATCTGCCAGTATAAGGAGAACATTTGGCTTACTAAAGTCACTTAAAACAAGTAAAAAATGTCTGGAAATAAGTTAAATAATCTTATAATAAGCCTACAACAATCTTAAACTGTAAAATATAGGATATATGAACTAGATTTAAGATCATTTTACTTGCCACGAGGGAAAATGATATCTTGGCAAGTAAAATGGTCTTGTGTCTAGTTGATACATCTTAAAATTCTTATTTTGATTTAGTTTTAAGCTAATTTTTAGCTAACGTCCTGATATTTTTTGCTTGTTTTAAGTGATTTATAGTAAGCCAAGTGTTCTCGCTATATCGGCAGATCATTTTACTTATTTTAAGAAATTAGCTTGAAACAGACCAAATTATCTACCAGTATAGTGAGAACATTTGCCTTACTAAAATCACTTAAAACAATGTAAATAATGTCTGGCAATAAGATAAATGACCTTACAATAATACGATTGCAGCAATCTTAATGCAGCAATATTTGTAAGCCAATTTTTCTCACTTTATTGGCAGATAATTGACCCCTCTTTAAATAAGCAAAATCGGTCAGCAGCTAAACAACTAGTCAAACCGGAATCAGCCGGAAACTAATTTGGCAAACAAGATGGACTGCAACAAAACCACATCCGGCTTCATCTGGCGAGTTGTTACATAAACATCCAGACATGATGAAAAGGTGCCCACCATTGTCCATGACGCAGTAATGCAGTAATGCAGTAATGTTTACAGTGCACATCAGGTTTCCCGCTTACTCCACATGTAGCTAAGCAGCCAGGGCATGTTTGGCTTTTGCACTGGAGCCATACAATCTATAACCTGGACAAAAGTGTCCATGAGGCGTAACGCAAGTGCTAAAACCAGCCCCTTACGTACAACTAGGAGCACTTTCTGATTCTAATAGCTTTACAGAATGGCTAAGCAGGGGAACAGGGCCCACCGAGCCTGCACTCCAGAGCAACACTCATTCGCCTCACGCATAGAGACACACACACACACACACACACACACACAAATACACACACTTTGACTTTTGTATATTTGATCTGCATGTTCTTTACACAGGTACAGTGTTCAAAAAGCATATACACTGTATGGGCCGTTTGTCCTAGTAGACTAATTTACACTCACACACAGACACACACACTCACTCCTCAGTCAAACAGACAGTGAGTTAGAGTTATGACCCATCACCGAGAGCAGACAGTGAGATAATGTTCTAGATAGCTCTTTTATTCCAGTTAAAACCTCTTTTTCAGGGTGATCACATGACACGGCCTCACATGGTAATTGCTTTTTTGGCTAACTGCTTTTTGCTTCTCTTGGCTAACGACTACCAGTTGAGAGGGAGAACGAGGATATGCTGTCTGTACGTCTAGGGTTTTATAGAGTGCTGATGATCGATGATTGCGATTAAGAAAAGGAGATGAATAAGGAAACACCGGATGAATTAATCACAACACGGAATCAGTGGAATCAGTGGAAACTGACTCCTCAAGCCTACTGAGTTGTAAAGGAGCTTCAGAGCCTATGATAATGGGATATGGCAGAGATTAAGCCACTTTCAGGAAGTGTTATGATGAATATTCAGGGGCGACGGGGAGAAACCTGGACTGGAGCGCTGAGTAAATCAGCACTGCAGTTGGAATTCTTTGGAAATGAGCAATATTCAAAAGACTGGATGGAATCTTGTTCTTCCTTTTAAGAGGCTGATGTTGGCTTTGTATTCGCCAGCTACCTTTAGGACTCTTGCACTCCACCTTATGTGATACCACAGTTAGGGCGCACTGGCATCGGGCTATTTTCAGAAGCTGGAAAACAGGAGCATCTCAGCTCCACCCTATTTTCCACACCCCTAAAAAACATGGTCTGTTCTTGGTTTTGCTCCTTGTATTGTTTCTGATGATTGTTTATTTGGACCCAAATCATGAAGAGAGTGAGCTGCAGTGCAGGACGTATAGGGAACGGTTCTGTGGCTGGCGTTGTTTGAAGCTGGTCAAACTCCGAGTCCCTCCTGCTTTATGCTGTCCTCCGTCAGAGGCGAATATGGTGATGAAACTCGGGAGTCAACAGAGACCTCCCAGCATTTCGACTCTTAATCCCAATCCCATTTCTTATTTTTACCCCTACCCCTTGTTTTCGAGTGTAACCCTCCCCCTTGAAACTGAGTTACAAGGGGTAGTGGTTTAAAAAATCTGCCCTCTATGAAATGGGACAACCCTTCAAGAACCGGATACGCCATCAGTTGTTGTCAGCGGCTTTCGCGATTCATTCACAACTTCAGTTTTACACATCAATCAATCTAACGAGCCCCAGAATAAACGAGAGCACAAACAAAAAACTACATGACTTCATTAACAGGCTGCTAGCGTTGCTCTGTAGGAGACCCTGGAGGGTAAAGTTCAGCTCCTCACTGCTTAAATAAATTTAGGGCTTCATATGCCTTCAAAGAGGCGGACGACCATTATTTATTATCGCCACCAAGAATTCTTCGGTGATATGAAGCTGAACTTATCTTTTTAATCGCCAGCTTCATGATCCAGTTTTCCTGTTTCACCTTAAATGGTGCAGCAACCTCAGGTACCAGAACGTAACTGCTGCACCATTTAAGGTGGAACGGGAAATTTCGCTAGGTAGTCACCGAGACATCAGCATATTACTAGCGATTTTTACGCTTGTTATGAAGAAAATGACCATAAACCGCTTTTACAATGGTTATCTTACAGTACAGTGATATTTTAACAGATAAAATACTTATTCATGGGTCTCTTTGGTCGCTTGTGCAGCCATCTTGCCGATGATTCGCAGGGCATTCTGGGAATTTTCTCATAACACTCCATTTGGAGTGTGCCTCTGAAAAATCTACGTTTGAAGGGCCATGTAGCCCCAACACTTCGCCCTACCCCTCCATCTCAACAACAATCGGGACAACCCTACCCCTAGACGTGAACGTGCCAACGGAGGGGTAGGGCTAAGTGTTAGGAGCAAGGGGTGAAATGGGCTTGGGCCTTAGAGTCACTGGCCAAGAGTTGACTCTGATTCCCAGACATGCTGAAGTCAAAGAATCCAACTCCGAGGCAACATTAGTAAGGATGTGCTTTTCCTGCTCACATGCATTTTAGTAACGAGTGTGCAAGTTTATCCAGATACGATCCGGACATGAAACACATGCAGTCTGAATCAACTTGAAGAATCTTGAATCAAATGAGTGATGATTTAGGCAAGACATGTTTGGAGCTGCTATGAGGCTAATGCAATGTGTAACATGCATGTGGTTAGCACAGTGCTAACTGGTGTGGTTAAAAGCCTATATCACTCATTAGCTACGTTAGCTGCACTGCTGTACACCTCATGCACCAACTCTCTCTTGGCTGATTGACACCATCTGGGGTGGTCCGCCGGGAACCGAACGAGGCTCAAGATGACTGGATCTACTGACAGTCCTTCTGTGTCTGAGAGCTTCGTGCAAGAAGGCGTAGACTTCCTCTTTCGTGGTCCAAGAGCAAAAGCGTGATGACTTGATTTAGTCTGGTCTCGTATGCATCTGCGGGAGAAGTGGTCAGGATTTCCTTTGAAGGTGCTGAGGAGAGGATTTCCATGTTTAAGCAGTGTTAACAGATCATTATAAATGAGTTTCCCATCATTCAGCGAGTGATAAATAAAGACTTGCTGTATTTAGCTCCTGTTGTAGTTTACATATACAAACAGTTGGGAAGCAGCCAGTCACATTCTGCCGCACATACTGATGGAGGCTGTAGGTCTAAGTTGGTTAGGACCATAAGGATCATAATACAGGTCTGATTTCACAAAAGGCTGGAGTATTCAAACGGGCCCCGCGTCCCATATGGGCAAAATAACCCTATTTATCATGATTATGATGAGTATTATCACCATATGCTCATCAGTCAGCACTTTAGGACACTTCCCAACTGAATCAGAATCGGACTTCCCAGATGAGGCCTTCAGTAGTCCTGTTTGATGTCACTGAACCTGAGAATTCGGGAATTTCATTCATTTGGGTATTTGTTTGTTGTCACCATGCTGCAGTTCTGTGTCCGCTATAGTTTAAATCGAGTCCAGAAAACTACTCGGTTATCATTCTAGCTCTTTCTCTGTGCTGAGAAGAGGAAACGACTGCAGCTGATTAGCTGAGTTACAGTTCTTACACCAATGAAGGAACACACAGTTTGGTGCCCGTGGGCTCTAATGTTAGCTAGCTATAGCTAGCACACCTAGCTAACATTAGCTCCCACTGGCAAACGCCAAACTGGCCCTTGGTGGAGACCCATGACTAGACTGTGGGGTTTATAGGGTGTTTCTTGCTATGAACCCACATCTTCATGTTCCCGTTGTTAGCTGTTTTATGTGCGGCCCAGCTAAAGCTAATATAGCTAGCCTTAGGCAGCTATCTCCGCCTTAGCTAGCTTTCTAGCCTTAGCTAGATAGCTATCTATCTTCATCAGCACCTTTCTGACTAACAAGCCTGACAACGGAAACATGAAGATGTGGCTTCATAGTAAGAAACACCCTAAAAACCCCACAGACTATATCAAGTATCTGCAAAGGACCACTTTGGCTTTGTCAGTAGGTGCTAACATTAGCTAAGTTAGCTAGCTAGCTAACATTGGAGCCTACTGGCACCAAACCTTGTTTTTCTTCATTGGTGTAAGAATTTTAACTCTGCTTATCAGCTGCAGACATCTCCTCTTCTCTTTCTCACCACAAGGAAAGATCTAGAATGATAACTGAGTAGTTTTCTGGACTCTTTTGAGCCTCAGCTACAACCTGGATGAGAAAGTCACAGTTAAACACGGATTTACTTGTTAAAACCGTAATAAAACAAACAAAACAACAGCAAAAAACAGTTAACAAAAAGCATAAAAGTCAAATATCCTACTTAAAATATAAAACTAATACGATTTACCTTGAAATTACAAAGAACAACATTAAATTGCTAGTATGTATATAATAAAACCTTTATATGATGTGTTGCATATATAATTACAGATACTTACTGTGATTTTTAGGTGAATTTCTGTCTAATTATGCAATTATAAATAATTTTACTGTTAAAAAAAAAAGAAAGAAAAAGAAATAATGTAATTTGTCATTACTGTGGTAGTCTCTAATAATAACAGTTGGGTTGTTATTTTACAGATAAGGTCTGTAATTTCACAGGGCTTATATAAAATTTCGAAATGCAGAAAACATACTGTAAAAATTCAGTGTTATTTTCGAATTTTCGAATTATTTTTGGAATTTAGCTTTTTTACAATGCTCATTTTTTGTAGTGTAAAGCCTTTTCTGTGCTGTACGGAACCATATACACACTTTCTCCATCAATCTGAAGAGCCACTTCACATCCATGACCTGGATGAGACAGTCGCTACATCACGGTTCAACAAATTATATAGTAAATAATCCCAAAGAAGGTTCAAATATTTGCTTCTTCTGATGGGGGCCGAATCTCCGGAGCCCAGAAAACAGTATATGGGCCAGGCCTAATACAGAGTCATACACTGTACAACTAGCAGTGAAGTGTTTTGACAACTGCCTGCTCACAATGAAACAATAATATAATATAAAGACAGAATATCTGAAACCTAAAAAAAATCGAATAAACCTAAAATAAGGTTAAAATAATATATGGATAGATTATAGTACAGAAATGGAATGTAATTTAAATATTTACTAATATTCACTAAATGTACATTAATATACAACATGGAAATGAACAGTAGTGTACAGTGTGGGGATAAACATGGTCGACTTTGAAGTGTGGTGTGCAGAATAAGTGAAATGTGCAACATAATGCTGTGATGTAGCATGAAATCAAAAAGGACATTGTTTGTCATATTGTCCACCTCTAATCACAACATCTACACTCAGCTCTGTACGGATTGGCACCTTTCCTAAAGATGGGATCATAAAAATGTCTCACACTTAAAATATGAGAAACATCAAAGTAAATGTAGTCAGTGTAGTCAAACATTTATGTTACAATTTACCTTTATAACCAAAACCATGCGTCACGATTACTGGCACCCCCTAGACGTTCTCATGAACACAGTGTAACTGAAGCATGTTCCCATTTAAATTTGCCCCCTCGGAATGGAAATCTGTCTTCCTCTGCCAAACAGCTAAAACTGGGTCATGGCTGGATCTTCCAGCGGGACGATGCTCGAAAACATATGTCCAGATCCACACAAACATGGCTCAGTGACCCCAGAATCAAGCTTCCGGCCTGGCCTTCCCAGGATAACAGAGGAGAGGGCCTGTGATCTCTGGGGAGGTCCTGTGATGTTTACCAAAGGTACCAGTGATTATGGAGCGGACTGTAGCTATGGAACCGCTGTATGGAATTTTTTGGCCCGTATCTCCCATCAGTATCTCTGTGAGTCGATTTCCAAAATTGGGCAGGGTTGTCTTTATCCTGGTGGGCTACCGCGAGCATGTTTACCCTCAGCCTTCTTCACTAATTGCCGCTTTTTGTCGCACGGCTGAGCTTCTCTGTGAGTCGAGTTCCGTGCCGTGTTGGGAATGACGTCATATGCAAACATATTGCATTGTGTACCACACATCTCTCTCTGTTGACTTTCACACACGGAGTGAATGTGGCTAGACGGGAGGGGGGAGGGGCGAGTGGGTGTTTTGGAAACAGCTGTATTGTGAATGGATTCAAAACATCTCCATGTTATTGGAGGTGAACCTGGAACAGCCTCAGTTAACTGACGGGTCTCCGACAGATCATTTCAGGAGGCAGGCCAATGCAAAAAATGAGATCTTGGCAAGTAAAATGATCTTATATCTAGCTGATATATATCGTATTTCTCATTTTGAGGTTATTTGAAGATCATTTTAAGATTATTTTAGACATTTATGCTCATTTTAAGTGATTTTTATAAGCATTTATAAGGTTTTTTTCTACTATGTTAACAAGTAATTTGGCTTCTTTCAAGCTATTTTCTTAAAATCAGCGTAATTATCTGCCAATATAGTGAGAACATTTAGCTAAAAATGTCTGGAAATCAGATAAATAACCTCAAAATTATCTTACAGTAATCTAAAAATTAGATTTTTAATATATGTCAACTAGATATAAGATCATTTTAATTGGTAGCACTGTAAAAAAAAACAAACTATAAAAAAACATTACAAAAGTCAAATATCCAAATTCAGATATAAAACTGATAATATTTACCTTAAAATTACAAAGAAAAACATTAAATTGCTAGAATGGACATACAACTTTATATAAACATAAAGGCTTTATAGACAATTATTCTAATTTTAGGAGAATTTGTAATTTAAGATACTGTAAATATAGTAAATACAGTAAAAAATCTTGTAAAAAATAATATTACTATAAAACAATAAGAAATACATGTCAGTGTGTCATTACTGCGGTAGCCTTTAAAATGACAGTGGGGTTGTTATTTTACAGATAAGGTCCGTAATTTTATATAAAATTTCAAAATGCAGAAAACTTACTGTAAAAAGTCAATTAATTTGTAATTTAAGACACTGTTAACATAGTACATACAGTAAATATATGTTGTAAAAATAATTTTACTTTAAAAAATAAATAATTTTATTAATTTTATTTAAACATTTATAAAGTTCTATAAATAATATTTTTACTATAAAAAAATAAATGTTTATATAAAATGTCTAAATGCAGAAAACATACTGTAAAAAAAGTTTTATTTTGTGTAAAATTAGGATTTTGTTTTTTTACAGTGTAAATCCTTTTCTGTCCTATACGGAACCACATACACACATTCTCCATCAATCTGAAGAACCACATAACCAAGCAAAGAGCCATTTATGCATGCATATGGTTCCAAAAAGAATGGTGCTAAATAGAACCACTGCTACTTTACTGAGACTCTAGTTTCTAGCGTTCGGCCTTTATTTAGGGCAGTTCAGATGATGCAGTTGCTGAGCAGTGAATGGACGTTGTTGGGAAAGAGTTGGTGTCGCTCCCTCAGGCGAAGAGCTGTGAATGCTTTTCCAAACCCTGCACAGGTAAATTTACCCAGGAGGCCGTGGAAACCTGTACTCAGCCAAAGTTGGGAATACAGGGTAGGGGAATGGTGCATTGTGTCTGCTTTTGGAGGGGGTTTCTTTGCACCATCTGCAAGTGAGACCACACAATGTACGGTGGGAGAAAAGTGCAGTGGGCTGCAGTGATGGGTGTTGATTGTATTAAATACTGGTCTCCTGCCATTAACCGCACACACCCACACACACATATACACATGCACACACACACACAAACGTCTCCTATGAGGGTCCCCGGGGCCTCTGTAAGCAATGCTGACAAGAATGCTTCCTTATCTGAACAGCTGCCGCAGGAAAACCCCAGGATGTGGCCTCTCCCTGGTCCGGTCGTCTGCTCTAGTCACGCAACTGTTTGGCTGCTGCCCATTAGTTCTCCATTGTCTCATTTACTGTCCAAACACACACACACACACTCACACGAGCTGGCGGTTATTTTACCTCGAAAGCTGAAGCTCCACTCTATCCTGGTAGCTGCGTTTGCATTCGTTTGTTTTGTATGTTCTCTTGTTTTGCCCTTCGTCCAGATTTACATGCCTGTTCTTTGCCCTTCCTTGACTTCTGCATTTAACTGCACCGCCGTGTTGCTGCTGACCCGTCAGTGTGGCAGGACCAATCCAGGTCAGCGTGTCTCTTCAGCAGCAGTCAGCTAGCTGCGATTTCACCCCTATCTGCGTCCTGTCGTTCGGGCCCCTGCAAGTCTGAGCCTGCCTCCTCTGCCTCGAGCGACTCGCGGCTCCTTTGAGTTGAAACAAAAGCTTTGTTTACCACAAGACTCGTGGAGTGTACTCTGTAGCGGCTCTATAGAGGGAGAGGGAATGCTTTGTGGGCAGCAGGCTATGTTTCACTGTTTACAACCAGCACGGTGCTTCTTTAACCTACTGCAGTAAATAAACAGCCTCACGGTAACTGAACACCTTTACATGTGCTTTGGTTGCTAATCTATAGGGAGGCCTACAATACTACAGCACGCCCACAGTGACCTCATTCCAAAGTGACCATTTAAAACTATCCGAACCAACACACAGACATACGGTCCACACTGGCTATATGCTGCAGAGCTGCACAATATGGACCAAACACTAATATTGTGATTACAATATTGTAGTATATTAAAAAACAGTGGTGCACTGATGCTGATAGCCGATATGTTGTTCATGTACATATATGGAAACTCTGTATCACTAGATTACATTCAAATAAACACGGATGCAGTAAAATGAACAGCAATTTCCTTGTTCTAAAAAAAGTAGTTCATGTAATTTTAAGCCTGCTATTCAGGTTTGACTGATTATATCAATAATATCAGACCATTAATAGTGAGGTTTGGAACCCACTGAGTGTGTTTACATGCACTTAATAATCTGATAACTGCAGAAACTCCGATTTTTGTCAGTATTCCGATCAACACATTTTCATGCTCTTGGGTAAGCATATAATGGGAAACTCTGGGTCTACACGATTCAGGCAGTAATCGGATTTCAGACAGTAAACTCGCACTCTACCGTCACACTAACGGGAGACAAGCCACTTACACCCCACAAAGTTTGTCTCCTGTGGGCTCTTGTGTTCGGCGCTTGTACAAGGTCCAGGAAAGCTAGCTAGATTTTAAAGCACCTATTATTATCGAGGAACGAATCTGTATGGAAACCTAACTGCTTACATTCGTGGCTAGCTTTATTGGCCAGTTAGTATGCTGGCTAACCTAGCTAGCTTTTAAGTTACCTAACTCCCAAGAGACACCAACAGTATCCGCTACTGTCTTCCACACTTCATTTTTCTACAAATGTATATGTACAAAGACGCATGATATAAACTGGGGAAAGAAGAAACAGCGGTTATGAGCTTCTCCTCCATGTTTAACACCACACTGCTGAGAACTGAAACCAAATGCTGGTAGGAACAAAAAGTTCAGAGAGCAGAAGCTGGGGGCACCCCGGACCCCCATGTCTACAATTAGTCCAAAGAGTTTGTTGGAGCCAGTGGTTTAAAATGTTGCTTCACCGCATCATAATTCATTTACATAAAGTTCAGGAAATTTCGTCCAGATTTGTCGCTTGTTGCTCAGTCGCCGTGACGCTTGCCTCTTGCAAATCTATTCATATAGCACTTTTTACAACAGACGTTGTCACGAAGCAGCTTTACAGAGAATCCGGGTCCAAGCCCCCAGTCAGCGAGCCAAGGGTGACGGGGCAAGGAAACCTCCCTCAGAGCAAGAGGACAAACACAGAAAGGATCAGAGTTTATAATTATAGGCAACACTGAATAAGAGCTGTTAGTAACTGTTAGATGGAGGACTACGATGATGGTATATTAGAGAGAGTAGGAGAAGTCTTGAGTGTTTAAGGAGGAGTGTTGAGTGTGTTAGGAGAAGGGTTGAGTGTTTTAGGAGGAGTGTTGAGTGTTTTAAGAGAAGTGTTGAGTGTTTTAGGAGAAGTGTTGAGTGTTTTAGGAGAAGTGTTGAGTGTTTTAGAAGCAGTGTTGAGTGTTTTAGGAGAAATGCTGAGTGTTTCAGGAGAAGTGTTGAGTGTTTCAGAAGTGTTGAGTGTTTTAGGAGAAGTGTTGAGTGTTTCAGGAGGAGTGTTGAGTGTTTTAGGAGAAGTGTTGAGTGTTTTAGGAGGAGTGTTGAGTGTTTCAGGAGGAATGTTGAGTGTTTTAGATGTGTCAAGTGTTTTAAGAGAAGTGTTGAGTGTTTTAGGAGAAGTGTTGAGTGTTTTAGGAGAAGTGTTGAGTGTTTTAGGAGGAGTGTTGAGTGTTTTAGGAGAAGTGTTGAGTGTTTTAGGAGGAGTGTTGAGTGTTTCAGGAGGAATGTTGAGTGTTTTAGATGTGTCAAGTGTTTTATGAGGAGTGTTGAGTGTTTTAGGAGAAGTGTTCAGTATTTCAGGAGGAATGTTGAGTGTTTTAGGAGAAGTGTCGAGTGTTTTAGGAGAAGTATTGAGTGTTTCAGGAGAAGTGTTGAGTGTTTTAGGAGGAGTGTTGAGTGTTTTAGGAGAAGTGTTGAGTGTTTCAGGAGGAATGTTGAGTGTTTTAGATGTGTCGAGTGCTTTATGAGGAGTGTTGAGTGTTTCAGGAGAAGTGTTGAGTGTTTTAGTAGAAGTGTCAGGTGTTTTAGGAGGAGTGTTGAGTGTGTTAGGAGGAGTGTCAGGTGTTTTAGGAGAAGTGTTGAATGTTTTAGGAGGAGTGTTGAGTGTTTTAGTAGAAGTGTTGAGTGTTTGCACAGCAGGGTTTGTCACTATATTGTGTCTACAAATCCCATACTCCTGTAGGAAACGACTGGTCGCCTGCTAGTGTGAATGTCATAAAACTCAAACTTTATACCACAGTTTTGTTTTATACATAGAGTCACTTTACCTAAAGAATTGATTGGATGGGGTTTTCACAGGCATGTGGCCTCCACAGATAACCTTTTTCTCTTTGTATTGTCCTATTTCCTATTTTTATTGTTTCGTTATCGATTTACTGGTTGCTGTCGTGTTGTAAAGACTATTTCAAGAAATATAAAAAAGTGTATCTTAAACACACAATCACCTACTTCAGCTTGCAGGGTGAAGGACACCGGGCAGGGTGAATGACCTGGCCACAGATCTTCATGGCCATAGAACCCTTTGCAAGTAGACAAACACCTGATATAACTTTAGAGCCAACAACAACACAGCCAGTACTGGTCCTGAAACTTTGTGTGTGTCTTGCAGTAGAGAAACATCGGAATTGGAGTCTGGAGTCATCGGTCTTTGGAGCTGGAACATCTGCTGATAAAACGGTGACTGGTGACCTTGAACCATGGACACGGATCCATTTGGTTTCATAACTCAGCTTTCGGGGAGAGAGTGCTTTCCTGGCTAATCTTGCGCAGCTGGGTCAGTGTTCAAACGGCTGTGCTGGGGTCCTCATGGAGGTTCATATCCCCTGTTGATTAGTGTTCTCTGGAAAGAACCGGCGCATTGTTTGTTAATCGGCCACAGCCAGAGCGGTAGTGCAGTGCAGCTTGTGACGTGCCGAGCACGTCGCAGGATATCTGTCCGTTCTTCACCGTTCTTCCATTCGTGAATGGAGCCAGAGTGTCCAAACCTATTTATATTTATACACTCATCATCAATAGCTGCACCCATATTATGCACAATATAGCTGCACAACATTTATTGAGCTACACATACAGAAGTAGTGTCTCTCGGTATGGGGTCAGGCCACCATGTTTGCTAACCCAACACGCCAGACGTCTCGGCATGGAGTTGTAGAGGTTCCTAATGGTGTCCTGTGATGATGCCTCCATGACAGTCTGCCATGACACCATTGCAGTCTTTGGTGAGGTTGACGTGGTGTTAAGGACAGTCGTCGTAACAGTCTGTGTGCATGTAGTCCTGGGTGGTGCAGCCGTCTGCCAATGGTGCTGGCACTAACAGGATGACTCATGGAGGACAGCACTGCTCGCTGATTGTCTGCAATCGTGGCTGTTGGGTCAGTGGCGTACAGTGATAAGGCCCGTCCTTGCTGACGTCACATGTGCGACTGAGTGTGAAACTTGAGTCCTTGGCATGTCTCACAATGTCAAAGGTACCCACCACGTTTCAGTCCTGTGGGTTGATTCCTTCTGGGTGCAGCTATTTGTGCAACTGTTCTCTTGATGATGATTGTATGTTATCAGAAACATATGGCAGTATGTCAGCAAAGCAATAATTGGCTTGTTATGTCATGCATTTATTTCGTTTTTTATTTATATTGCAGTATATTGTGTCTTTATTGTTCATTCGACAGACTGGATAAATGTTCAGCATTGACCCAAAACAGTGATTTTGCATGCTGAGGTGGGCTTATTTCTTTTCTCTCCTGCTGCAGCCGCAATTAAGAAGAACAGCTTGGAGTTCCCCCCAGGAAATGGCCTTGATATCAACGAACTGGACGCCATGGGGCTCTCCGAGGGTGACCTGCTCCTTCAGGTGAGAATGACCAGTTGTGCTCCTGAAAATGAGTCGATAAATTAAAGCAGTTAAAGTGAGAAAGTCATTTTACGGTGATTTTACGGTGTCTTATGTCTTACTGCTTTTACCAGACAGCAACAAAATACATTTAGAATTACAGTTTTTTTATTTTTAATAATCACAATAAACCATTCTGACACCATGCAATGTAGTTTGTTAAAGGGGACCCTGACCTTGTTCAGGAATATAGGCCCCAATATGCTGTACATGTCCAATACCATTCAAATATATTACATAAAGCATATAAAATAGTTTATTCATTATTAAATTTAGACTATATCTATTTTACTAGCAGGCTGCCGTTTATGTCTTATTAAACTCTAATATTATCTAATGTATTTTCAACATGCCTCTGCTGGGCCGATGTTTGTGGTACATTGAAGGTATTAAAAGCTTGATAGCCGTTCGCACGCATTGTACATTCAAAACACAGGCAACTAGAGCTCCACCTTACGGACATATATTGGATTTCAGGTCAAATCAGACATTAAGTAGTTATTAAGTTATAATATCCATTTGCATAAAGAAGTGGAAGGTCTTTAGTTTCCAAACCCGGGCCACGAAAAAGCTGTAGAAGAAAATAGGACTCCTAACAACCACCTGGAAGACCTGGTAGACCCACCAACACTGTCCCCATCAGATAAACAACACCTTCATCTCTGATAGAGAAGAGAGCATCAAGCTCCACTCCTGCTTCAGATCTGAGAACTTCCACAGGTGTTTGGGTCCATCCTTCTTCCAACTGTGAGAAGACACCTCAACACTATGGGGGTCTGAAAGGAGGTGTAGCTGTTCAAGAAGCTCCTCACTGAGGAAAGGAGACACACACATCCAACAAAGAAGCTGCTGGTGTTCTCAGAACAATGGACTGACCATCCCAGAGTCCAGAACATCAACATCACTGAATGTGTTTGGGGTTATCTGGATGGTGAGAAGAAGCAGAAACAACTAAACCAGCTTCTAAGACTGAACTTGGAGGTGTGTCTCTTTGAGGAACTGAAAGTGAGTCTCCTGAGAAGAATGGACACTATAATAAATGTGGAGATTGGACACACCATACACTCAGACACCTGATATGATGTTTATGAGGTTTTGTGTCATTTTTAATTGTTTTCAGGTTTTTTTCCTGACCCTAAAAATGAGTAACTTGTTCATAATGGCTGCTTTGATTGGGAAGTAAGTGAACAAGCTGTGGTCTCTGTACAGCAAAATATGAAAATCTATGTGAAAATTATCTGATATCTATTTGCTGTATCTTACATTTCTCATTTTTAGACTGTTTAAAGCTCATTTCAAGATTGTTTCACTTATTTCCATGCACAAGTAATTTTATTTAGCTAGATTTTCTCACTATATTGGCAGATAATTTGACCTGTTTTAAAATATACCGAATTATCTGCCAATATGGTAAGACAAAAAATTTAAGTAAAATCCAATTAAAAATAAATAAGTGGTACCTAAAATTAAGCTAAATAATATTAAAATTAGCTTATATCAATCTAAAAATTAGAAATGTAAGATGTAGCAGGTATGAGATCATATTACTTAGCAACATATTTATTTGCATTGTGACTTTTCCACTGTACAGTATGTGGTACATTATAATTAATAAATACATTCATTTTTTTTCTGCCAATATAGTGAGAAAATTTGGCGAACTAAAATCTAAACAAAGCAAGTACGGAACACCTAGAAATAAGCTAAATAATCTTAAAATTAATTTAAAACAATCTAGAAATAAAAAAATATGATATAGCAACTAGATATAAAATAATGTTACTTGCCAAGATATCATTTTTGGCAGCTAGACTTTTGCACAGTACAGTATGTGGTATATCACAATATTTATTTGCTAGCTAAATGAAACGAAAATCTAATTAAAACAAGAAAGGAGCACCTAGAAACCAGCTAAATAATCTTAAAGTTAGCTGAAAACAATCTTAAAACGAGAAGACGAAGATATACCGGCTAGATATAAGATCGTTTTACTTAACAAGATTTTTTTTTTTTTTTGCAGTGTGACTTTTCCACTGCACACTATGTAGCATATTACAAAATTGATTTTTTTTCTCCCAATATAGTGAGCAAACGTGGCTAACTAAAAGCAAAACAAGTAAGGAACACCTAGAAATAAGCAAAATAATCTTAAAATTAACTTAAAACAATATAGAAATAAAAAAAAAATGATATAGCAACTAGATATAAAATAATGTTGCTTATTTTATATCATTATATATCATCATATGATATATCATTTATATCATATTTAATCATTTTTGGCAGTGTGACTTTTGCCCAGTACAGTATATTACAATATTTTACAATATCTACTTTATTCTGCCAATATAGTGAGAAAACTTGGCAAACTAAAATCTAATCTAAACGAGTAAGGAACTCCTAGGAATAAGCTAAATAATCTTAAAATTAGCTTAAAACTATAGAGAGAAATATTCTAGATGTCATATTCTAGATGTAAGAGTAGATATAGCATAATTTTACTTGCCAAGATATCATATTTTGCATTGCAACTTGTGCTCAGTACTACAGCTCTCTGGAAAGCTGTGGTTGACCTCTACTGCAGTGGAGTCAGTAGACACTAAAAACAAGAAACAAAGGAGCCAACGCCCAATCTATTAAACCGTACCATATCAGATCGGGACATCTGTAGTGGTAGCACGTAGATATTCTGAGTATTCTGTGGCTCTGAACGTGAGTCAGATATTAGAACTGTATTGTCCATTTTAGAAATAAACTTCAGTATTAACTTTATGGATTAGTGTTAAGAACCCAGCTGGATTACTGGACAGACACTGACTAATAATGACCTTGTGAAACCTTGTGAAACTGCGGTCATTCCACCTTGCATAATCCGGTCGCTAGACAGAGTTTATGTAGGTGGATGAAGGTAAGTCAGGTCATTACTTAAAAACAAGGAAGTTATGGCAACAGAGACAGTTTGTTCTGGCCACGTTTTGTGAAAGCGTGGTCACGCTCAGCGACAGCAAACAAAGCAGTGTAATCTTCCCTCCTCCGCTTGGCTTCGCCGCGCCACCTGAGCCTGTGTGTCAAACGTCCCTTGCTGAAAACTATCATACGCTCGTGGCCCAGCTGATCAGCAAGTACGGGACGGTGGGCATTAGGATAGGACAGCATGACAGCTATGGCAGAAATGATCAGAATGATCATATGCTGTAGATCTGAACAGATGTACCGTATTGGCAGTGGATGGAGTGTTGGCACTGATACTAGCACCTAAATACCGATACCATGAAGCAGCGGAGTTGAACTGGGCAGTAGTGGTGATATCTGCAAGGTGGGAGTATTTCAGGTTTAAGACAAGCAGCAGTAAATCCTCAGTTCAAAACCTGAACACCGTTTCAATACATATACCGCATAACGTGCAGGCCACACCATTCAGAACTCTCCAGAATGCTCCTTGAATCAATTCTGGATAACTTGGCCCCAACGGCACCGAGCATAATCCTGCTGGAATATCCCGTTACTGTGGGGGTACATGAAGTCTGTGAAGCACCACAAATGGTCACCAAGCAGTGAAACGTGGCAGCACTGGACAATAACGAGTTTAGGTAGACCAGTGGACCCAACCCATGCCATGAGAACATACCCCACATCAGTATGGAACCAAGACCAGCCTGCACAGTGCCTTGTTGACAACTGGGGTCTATGACTTCATGGCACATGTGACACACACAAACCCTACCATCAGCCCCAAACAACTGGCACCGTGACTCATCGGACCACGCCACATGTTGCCAGTCCTCTATGAGCTGTATTGATCCTGGGAATGGTGAGATTCTAAAGGGTTAATTACATTAGTGCTATTGGAAGTCTTCAGTGGGATTCCCCTTCACCGTACCTTGGCTGATAAGATGCATGAGATAAACTGGAATCTACTGAAATGCCGCTGTCCTCTGCTAAAACCGGAAAAAAACTTCCACATCGCTGACATTTATGGCATTGGAGCGTGACAGTACGTGCATCAGTGCATGTGCAATCAAAGACAGAGTGCTAGGTTATTGGTTGTAATTATTTGCTTGCAATATATGTGCTGTGCTGTAGTGTATAATACTCTATAATACTTCCATGGTGGTGACATATCGAGACCAAATGTATCAGGTGCTACAGATGTGCAAATTGATTTAAGGCTATTAAAGGGTAGGAACACTGGTGGAACCTGAGAACCCTTTTCACAACTAAAAGGACATCAGTGATGTTCAGTATAAATGGTGCCAAATTCATTCATTCATTCATTCAGATCACATTACATTACCCTTTAAAAACATAATTAAAAAAAAAATGATGAGTGTCATTTCTAACATGTTGCCGTTTTCTCTGCTAGGCTCTCAATGGCTTTGTACTGGTGGTGACCGCAGAGGGATACGTCTTCTACGTATCGCCTACCATTCAGGATTATCTTGGTTTCCATCAGGTGAGTGCCACTACCGCATTTCCAAACAGTAACAATCTACAGTTTATCACTTTGTACCTACACTACTTGGTCAGTTTACCAGAAACGTCCACTTTATGGATGGCCTACTTGTTGGTTCATCATTTACCAGCTGTTCTCATCCATTGGTGGGAAGGGACCAGCACAGGTTGACTGCAAGTCTTATTTGAATGTAAAATTCCCAAAAAATGTGTTTAAACATGTCTGCCATACTTTGAGGGTGTGTTCAGATTTGGCAGGTTTGATTGGATTAGAATGAACCCTGATGAGTTTACAGCACTGCCATTTCCGGTGCACCACATAACGCCCGGCCTACAGGATCCTTCAGGATCCTAAAAATCCCCCCTCACTACGCAATCTGCGTAATACACTTGCACGCTTGCGAATAAGGGACACAAACGGGAGTCCCAACGAATGGCTCCGATTCTCCAAACCTTGCTGAAGTTTCTCATAATCTACCGAGACTTTAGAACTGCACACACATGGCAATTAACAGCTATGCTGGTGGTGTGTACCTTAGACATGTCCTTTCAGCTCGATCATCGTTTAAGATCACCCTCATGAAAATGATCGGCCTCAGGAAATCGCCCTGATTATCCTGCACTGGGCCAGGCATGAGCTGCCCAAGACCCCCTGAGCAGGTCAGTCTCGATTTGCTTCAGAACCAACTATGGCGCTTTGTTTGAAGTATGAACCCAATACTGACCCAAGATATCAAAGCGGACCATCTTTGGTCCGTATTGGGTTCAGGCTTCAAACGAACCGAACCATAGTTGGCTTTGAAGCTGACCAAGACCCCATGAGCAAGTCTGTCTCGGTTCACTTCAAAACCAACTATCGCATGGTTCGTTTGAGGTGGGAATGTAATACAACCCGAAGAGTCAAAGTGGACTAAAGACATCTGAACTGTATTGGGTTCATACTTCAAACGAACCACACCATAGTTGGCTTTGAAGCTGAGCAAGACCCCCCGAGTCTCAGTTTTAATTCATAACCAACTATGGTGCGATTCGTTTGGAGTGCGAACGCAATGCAGACCAAAGATGTCTAAATGGACCGGAGACCGAACCGCTGCCGCCTCTCTGCGGAATGTCCCTGGTTCCTCAAGAAGTTCGGTGGACATTATCACAGTTGTTGTCCACCATAAAATCTGCCCAGTCAGTCGTGACCTTTTACTCGTATGACTTTTGTTTGCATCTTTTGGCTCACGTGATTAACACGTTAGTGTGAACGCTCAGCAAACCAGAAATAGAACACACCCTAAATCTGCCTGAGCTCATTGTGTTAGGATATAAAATGTCAAACTAAGTAGCGAGGATTTTGAGCAGACATTTGTCTTTTTCTTGTTTCAAAGAATTCTTTCAAAAGGAGACTGATGTGGTTTTTCGCTTGAGTAGTTCCTTTGCAGACTTCCGGAGGTCTGCATCCGACATTCCATCCTTTGTAGACTTGGGTGCTCATGATCCCGTCAGTGAAAACAAGCTTACCGACACCATTGTTGAGTAAGACGCTCTACGCTAGCTTTATGGGCGGTCTGGTTGGAGTTCTTCTCCAGACTCCACCAACAGTCTGATGTTGAGCTAACAGTGTTTCTATGAAACGACTAGCGTGTTTCTGATTTTATGAAGCAACCCGAATGGATAAGGCATCAAAATACTTTTTGGGGCCACTGTAGATGGTGGGCGTTTCTGATAAAATGGCCAGTGATACTACACAACCAGTGCATTGGGTTAGCATCAAATTCCAACAACCATAATCATCTTCAGAAGTCTTTTGGCAGTTTCCCAAGATTTGTACCCAGGCTCACTTATTAATTCACTCATTTCCGGGCCAAATGACTGGAATATCAGGACATTTACTGCCTTTGCGGGATTTTATCTCCGGCAGACAGAAAAACTTCCGCTGTATGTATTTGCAAGTCAAATAATATCGTTTGCAAAAACCATCGGTGATGATGCACAGAATAGAAGATGTGTTTATTTTTGAATGTATGTCGGCCACTTGGGACAGCACACATGAGGAATTTTCTTGACTCTTGAAATCGGAGAAACAGAAACAGAAACTGTTTGAGGTGGAACCAGGCTGAAACTAAAGCTGAAGGTGCTGCAGGTGTATGATGGTGGTGATATACCGAATATTATGACAACTAAAGTTTGGAAAAACCCCTGGAATCCAAGAACTTCCTAGGAACCTGTTTGGTAATTAATACAAAATGACGTTCCGCCCGTCCTTAAACACCTTAAATGGTTCCAACAATCAGGAAATGCTCAGTTTACCATCGAGTGCAAGCACGCTTTGTTTTTAGCACGCTAGAAACGAACATACTTTCCCATCAATGTCAAAAAAAGACCCCGTTGCTTGCCAGTATTTGCTGACTATGTTACTCAACCTCTTGGCAAGGATGCCCGCCCTTCAGCCAACAGTGAAAGAAGAACAGCTAAGTAAATAATCAACCACGAACTGGTTTTCCTTTTCCTTTTGTTGACACGCTCGTCTCAAACTCTCAGCGTGTTTCTGGAAGGTGACTTTAAAGAACATGTTGCAATGATTGTTATTAAAAGTGCCACTGAAACTTACGGCGGTAATATCTTCATCTGGGTCTGAACTAGAAAAACCAGTTCCTTTAAAGACCTAGTATCTGATTTCCGACAGCATTGTTTTCGGAGCGCTTGTATACGAGTGCCCAGGCGGCTCTCTGTAGATACAGTATGTCAAGGTCTCAGAGAAGCTTGTCAATGCCTGAGTGTCAATAAATGAAGACGTCTGACCCGACTGCATACAGTGTTGGGGGAACAAAGCTAGCAAGTCTCCAGAACTGTTAGGACGGTATAATGCTCTCTGCTGTCAGGATGAGGAAAAAAAACTCCATATCTCCATTTTTGCATATCTGTCATTTTTTTAGTTTTTGGCCTTATCTGAAAAGGTCTGCTGCTGTTTCCCATTGTGTGCACACTTCATGATGAGTGGACCAAAAGCATTAACCCCACAATTGCCTGTAAAATTGTCTGGTGACCTTGACTTACATGAAATGCAGAGTATAGCCCTGTTGGGACATGATTACTCCTACATAAGGAGAAAGTTTATGACCGATTCACATGAGATAAGAATTCTCGGCATAAATGACTGAGATGGGAGTGGCTACTCCATTTACACACTGCAGTCACCTCCAAAAACACTTTCACCCACCAACCAAAACTATTCAGCCAGCAGCATCCTGTGGTTGGCGTCCTGAGGGCAGCATCCTGTGGGCAGTGTACTGAGGGCAGTGTCCTGTGTGGAGCGTCCTGTGGGTAGCGTCCTAACGGCAGCATCCTGTGGGCAGCGTCATGTGGGCAGGTTCCTGTGGGCAGCGCCCTGAGGGCAGCATCCTGTGGGGAACATCCTGTGGGCAGAGTCCTGTGGGCAGAGTCCTGTGGGCAGTGTCCTGAGGGCAGCGTCCTGTTGGGAGCACCCTGTGGGCAGAGTCCTGTGGGCAGAGTCCTGTGGGCAGTGTCCTGAGGGCAGCGTCCTGTTGGGAGCACCCTGTGGGGAGCATCCTGTGGCCAGTGTCCTGAAGGCAGCGTCCTCTGACCACTGATATAGTAGTCTTATAACCCACTGATAATAATAATGACATTTCAGTGTGTAAATTAGCAGCTACATGTTCATAACCCATATGTAGGCTGTAGGCTACACTAGACAATGACATACCAAAAGCCGCCAGAAGCACCGCGCCTCTGAGGAGGCCTTTGACTCTCCACGCCTCCTGTGGCATGTTTCAGCACTGAGTATTGGTCACTGACTATGTGGACATTTAACGTCTGATATGCGATAGATGTAGATATTAAAGTCGTTTTAAGTCTGATTATTAATCTCTCCTCCTCTTGCTTTACAGCCCGATATGGTCCATCAGAGTGTGTTTGAGTTCATCCACGTCGATGACAGAGCCATGTTCCGTAGGCAGCTTCACTTCGCTCTCAACCCCAAACTATTAGACGTGGACAAGGACACTGATGGTCAGTGAATCTGTCTATATACACACACACTACTGTATACGATACCATATACTACCACAAGTAAAACTGCTAGCACGGTGGTGCAGAGGGTAGCGCTGTCGCCTCACAGCAACAAGCGTCTGGGTTTGATTCCCCGTAAGGGTAACCGGAGTCCTTTCAGTGGGGAGTTTGCATGTTCTCCCCATGTAAGTGTGGGTTTCCTCCCACAGTCTAAAGGCATGCAGTCAGATGAACTGGAGATGCTAAATTGCCTTTAGGTATGAATGTGGATGTCTGTATGTCTGCCCCGCCCAGACATATGTCTCCCGCAACCCAGATAAGCAGCTCAGAAGATGAATGTATGCAATGCATATAGCTTTTATATCATATGCAATGAACATCCTCATATGAACACATTAAATTACTGCTTTTGTTGATTGTCTAAGTGAAAAATCACATACATGATCAAGTTTAACATGTTGGAATAAAATAAAACATAATATACACTCATCATCAAAAGGATAGTTACACAAATAGCTGCACCCAGAAGGAATCAACCAACAGGAATGAAACTTGGTGGGCAGCTTTGACATCGCGAGACATGCTTCAAGTTTCACGCATGGCCCCGCATGTGACGTAAGCAAGGACGGGCCTTATTGCTGTACCTGACTGGCCCAACAGCCACGATTGCGGACATTCAGCGAGCAGTGATGCCCTCCATGAGTCATCCTGTTAGTGCCAGCACCATTGGCAGACGGCTGCACCACGCAGGACTACATGCATGCAGACCGTTACAACGACTGTCCTTAACACCACGTCAACGCCACCAAAGACAAAGACAACCAATGGTGTTGTGCCAGACTGTCATGGAGTGACTGAGAATGGCAGCGGGTCATCTTCAGTGACGAGTCCCGCTTTTGTCTTGGTGGAGACGACCAACGAATCCATGTGTGGAGGCACCGTGGGCAGCGTCAAGATGAACAGTTTGTTGTCACGTGTCACACATCCAGAAGGCCAGGTGTCACTCCATCTCCACCCCTACCGCACCATCTGCAGGAACTGTGTGAGAATATTCAAGCTGCATGGGATGGAACCTCTACAACTCCATGCCAAGACGTCTGGCATGTTGGGTTAGCAAACATGGCAGCCTGACGCCATACTGAGAGACACTACTTCTGTATGTGTAGCTCAATAAATATTGTCCATATCAGTCTAAATTTATCATCATTTATTGTTCCTGGTAACCTTTATCTTCCTTCCCAATAGCCCTGCAATCCCACACCCCTGCAATCCCTTTTGGGTGCAGCTATTATTCTGACAATGCGTGTATGAATGCCAACTTTTGCACAGGGGAAATGTGTTTACTTGAGCAAATAATCAGAAATAGTACAGTTACAGACTGTAGTCCATCTGTTTCTCTGTATACTTTGTTATTCTGTGGTCAGGACAGGATGTTGACTGAGTACTCACTGTTCAGGGTTAACACTTTGTTCATATTATTTTACCCAGAAGGCATGCAGAGCAGCAGCGACATCACCAGAAATATTGTGACCTACGACCCGCAGCACATCCCACCAGAGAACTCCTCTTTTCTCGAGAGGGGATTTGTATGCCGCTTCCGATGCCTCCTGGACAACTCATCTGGATTCCTGGTATGTTCCGACAGGAGATCCTTACTGGGTACATCACAGCTATCGCCAGCACTTCTAGAGTACTAAACATGTACCTGCATATATCATAAGAAGGACTTAGAGATTTAGAGCGATTACAGAGACCAACTGTAGGTGACTGATTCAGGTACTGAACTTTTATTTACACAGAGGGTGGCTCTCATTTTCAGTGTAGCTGAGCATTTACAGCTTAAAGGGATTAAAAAAAGAAAAGAAAATGGAATTTAATCTGGTTGCTAAACTGACGTGAAAGAGACTACATGAACAATTTGACAGAATTGAAGAAGATAAATGGACAAAGATTTCAAACAATAATTAAGATTTAATTAATTTAAAAAGGGGAAAATTATAATAGATTATTATAAAAGATAATAAACCAATTAAATTAAATTAAATTAAATTAAATTAAATTAAATTAAATTAAATTAAATTAAATTAAATTAAATTAAATTAAATTAAAGTTGAGATGAATTCAAATAAAATATAAAACTTAGAATAAAAACTAGAAAAGTCTGAAGGT
>CM067480.1:9775174-9810253 GCA_034552555.1 Semaprochilodus insignis
CCTAGAGGTTTTAGCCTCACCCAAGTTTGTAACGGCTGTGTTTGGTCAGTTCTGTCAGCATCTCTTCTTTAAGGCTTCTCAGATAAACTGAGAAGAGCAGTCACAGCCCTGACCTGCTTTGGTGTTTGAAGCTCTCAGACCAATTAAACGCCATTGAAGTTCCAGAAAAGATGGTTCACACTCAAGCTTGGTGTCAAAAAGTAATTTCTCAGTTTTTTATTATCATTTTTATCATCACCCCCCCCTAAATAACATTCTTAAAGTCATCTGGTGAAACTTACTGAATATCTTTTCATATCACATGTATATATCCAGCTCTGGAAAAAATAACAGACCACCTCAAACTGACGAGTTCCTCTAGTTTTACAGTTTATGTTCTGTTTGACCGGAATGAGCAGTGTTGTTTTATTCCATACACTACTGGAAACATTTCTCCCAAATTCCAGATAAAATACTGTATTTTTGATCTGTTTATTTATGAAATGACTAATGGCCAAAATAACAGAAATGCCTCCAGAAGCCTGTTTGGAACCGTCCTCACTGTGCAGTTCACCCCAGCTGCCGCTCGCCATTCTGTCTGTAGGTCACTTGAGGTCATCTTACGGTGGTTAAGTGACATTCGGATGAGGTGACGGTCATCACGGTCAGTAGAGAGTGGTTTTCGCCCTCTGCCAGTCTGTAGCTGTGTTGTCCCGTGTGTTTGCTGCTTGACCTTGTTCTTATGAACCAGACGCTCACTGTATCTGCCAGTAAAGCTGGAACCGAACCTTCTGTTCCTCACTAAGAACCCTTCTCTTCAGCTCTGTTGGTCTGTAGGTGTGTTTTGACTACACTGAATGTTTGGGTGGTACTAGTGCTGCTTTATCCATCCAGCTGGTTCTATAAGGAGAGAACAGTGATCACAGCAGCAGTGGGTTTATACTGTTGCTCGTTAGGATGGGATCCGGGTCGGGTGATCAGCTAATCAGCATCTCAGTAAGCAGAATGAGGTGTGTCTGGGAAGGAGTTCTCTTCAGGACGGCTGCTGTATGTGTGGAGATGCTGATTTAAGAACAAAATGGGGTTGTTGTGTATCACAGGGAGAATAATATTACAGTGTCAGGTTTTTCCAATATCATTCCAGTATCGTAATTTTCCGTCTTTCCATTGGAAAAACAGACTTTGTCTGTGTAGACATACAATAAACTATTCGTGTGTTAAACCACCAGTGCTGATAATCACCAAAAACTTTACAGCATAAAATCAATAAATATATAAATATTGTTATAGTGGTTTGTAGCCTCCCACAAATTCATAGCTGCTACGTTTGGTCGGTTCTAGCAGCATCTCCTTTCTAAAAATGTCCTGTCTAAAAGTCCGAGATGGCTAGAACTGTGGAGCGGAGTGATTGTTTTCTTCTCCGAGCGGGGAAAATTGAGTCGTGTTGTGTGGAGAATGATATTACAGCAAATATGAACTTCCCAGAGAGCGAGTCTGTGGTTAAATCGACCAAGTGCGATCGTATGTGCACGCATATTGGGGAGTAAGTGCAGAGGATAAAACCAAACGGATGTCAGGAAAAAGTATAAAATTGATTCTCTATTTATTTTCCTTAGACAGTGGAGCGACGTCTCTGCGGTCCATAATGGCCTTCGGCTTCAGCAGTAAACCCTGCGGAAGTATCGCTGACAGCTCTAAGCATGTCGGGCGTTTCGTGCGGCCCCAGAATGCATCCGGGTTGTGCCGCAGTGCAATTTCCTCGTACTTAGAAAATGCTGTATGGTAATGTTCTGAGTGTACTTATAGATCTACTGATTTGTGGTCCAATTTTATCGTTCTGTGCTTCTTTCTCCTCTTCCTCCAGGGTGGAAGATAAACAGAGGGTGGCCAATATGACCGCAATCCCCAGATACATCCCAGAGGTCACCATCGGCGCTCACGAGTTTGACAAAGACTACTACTCCTTCAAATCGGTATGTACACTGCAAACATCCACAGGTCTCGGTACAACCGTGTGTGGCAGGTGGGGCTGGAGGGTTGGGGGTGGGGCTAACTTTCTGGTAGTACTGTAAGCTAACATGCTTAAAGGCTGTTGGAACAACTGGAGCCCAAACGCCACTTCCCACAGTCCTTGAAAATCTTTGGAAGTTGATCTGCAGAAGGAAGAAATGGATAAGGATGCAGGAAAGGACTTGAACCATGAAGGATGCGTTACATCGTGAGGGGGCGGGGGAATGTTGCACCACGCCATGTCTGCCTGCACCTTTGCGCACCTTTGCCTAGGGTTCTCTTGCTCCTCTCCATGTTCAGCCATACAGCAAGAGCATGCAATCCCCTCAACCTGCGATCGGGAAGCGTCTAGGCCCATCGTATCGTAAGCCCACCCAGGAAAATTCTTATTTGAGAAATCACACAACAAACAAGCACATGGCGGCACTTAGGCAAGCAGCTAGCTTTGCTGCTTACTACTTTGCTTGCTTTTTATTTGTATCTGTAATCGTGTATTGGAGGTTCCAGTAGCTTCATTTTGTCTGTACGTCATGTAACTGTTAGTCTTTTTCTGCACACTGGCAGCTGATCTGTTTCCCACCTGTCCGCTTCCGCAATCTGTCCTAGAAAGCCATTATACCTGCCCATAATAATAATAATAATAATAATAAAAAGAAGAAGAATACAAATAATATATTTTATTTGTAACACACTTTACATTTGAAACAAATCTCAGCTACAGAGTAAAGCATCATGTAAGGTGTTAAAAATGGAGCAGTAAAACTTTTTTTCCTTTAAATAGCAGTAGTTGACAGGACGTTTACGAGTTATAGGTTCTGCTAAAAAGATACGTTTTAAGTCCTTTTTCGAAAGTCATAGACCAGTCCTCTATGGTGCCCTCAGATCAGGCAGGGCGTTCCATAGTCGAGTGGCAGCAGAACAGAAGGTTACTGGTCACCCATGGTGCCGAGCTTAGTTCTGGGGGGATTTGAGTTCACAGATCGGAGCGAGCGTGACAAGGTTAGTGGGGTGAGTAGCTCCTTGCCATAAATACACTGGTGAGTAAGGAGGGAAGCCTTGTACTCAATCCTAGTGGATATGGGAAGCCAGTGAGGAGAGTGGAGAATGGGTGTAGTGTGTTCATGTTGTCCTCACTCTCGTCTGGATCCTAGCAGCGCTGTTCGGAATGAGCTGTAGTCTCTGTAGACTCTTGCTAGGAACTCCAATGAGAAGTGTATTGCAGTAGTCCAGTATAGACAAAAGCATGAACCAGCTTTAAAGCGTCTGATAGGCTGGGAGTGGGACGGAGTTTAGGGATATTTCTGAGATGGAGATCTTACAGAGATCTTTGACATGAGCTTCAAAGGTGAGTTGAGGGTCGAACCTTACAACAAGGTTGGTGACTAGCCAGGAAACTGTTAGCTGCTTGCCCGCTATGACCTTCACTAGAGACACTACTCACACAGATTTCAGCGACAGCTCTGTTGTTCATCAGTGTTCGTATATACGGTCAGACATTATTATTATTATTATTATTATTATTATTATTATTATTATTATGACTACTACGACTACTGATATATGCAGTAATGTGACTCTGAAGTCAGTCTGGCCTAAAATACTTAGTAAGACCGAAAATAGCAGTCAACACATCAAAACATGCAGCCCCATTGGATAGGGCAGCACATGGGCTATTTTGATAGTCGAATATTGTACAGACTATTTAAATGAATAATAGAGTATTTTCGGATTGTTGTTTACTCAGTCACCAAATTACCAAAACTTATATAGCTGTCAGCTTTTAAATTAAGCTTGAGGTTGTTTCATGCACGTGTTAATTAACAGTGAAGATGTTGATGAATGGTTATTTTTAATAATTCCCCATTTTAATGACGCAAAAGATAAATAACTCCTAAACCTCTTTTTCCTATCAAAATTTAAAACCCAGAATAGGCAAAGTAGCAGCAATAAAATGTAACAGAACTGAAACTAAAGTTTTCTCCTTAATCGAGTAACTAAATTGGTCTAAATTTAAATGTGAAATATAAACAGTGTATTAATTCTGTGATTTGTGCATTCTGCTGTCTGCCTCTGCTCTAAATTAACTGAAATTCTGAATTCTACAATCACAGGTCATTATTGAAATCAACTGATTGACTATTAAATTAGTCGTCAACTAATTTGTTCATCGATTTTAGTCGACTAAGCCGATTAATCGCTGTACCTCTACTATCCAGTATCTTGTATCATACACACTTGTGTGCCGTACAGCTGGTGGCGGTCCGTAAAACTAGCCTAGCCTAGTCTTGTATTATGAATCATAACGGTACCCACAGATAACCCTGCCTCATGCAGACCTCTAGAGGGCGCCAGTGTATAGGAAGTCATTCAACAGCCTCTCCTAATTCATTATAAGCGTCCACATATCCTACTTTTCGCATATGTGGTCTTGAACGGAGCCTGGAAATAAGTCCCAGAGTTTATATGACTATGTTTATACCACCTGTGACCATCATCATTGATTGACTCCATATGTCACAGTTGTTAAGATAATAATACGTTTTATTAATACCTTGGCCTTTTTTAAGAAGATTTGTTGCTAATGGTGAAAATATTGACTGGAAGAGTTTTAAGCAGCATGGAGTGTCTACAATAACATCATGGCCTCAGTCTTTATTGTACCAGCAGTGGCATTAGCTCACGTTTACTGAGAGAGAGGATCGAGAAGACTCGCTAACAAATGGCAGTAGCTCAATATGCTGTAAGTGATTTGGTACCATCATCTCTGCCAGAAAATATCCACACCTGACCTTTAAGCCCGCGCGCTGGGAGAATAGCTTTTCCCT
This sequence comes from Semaprochilodus insignis, assembly GCA_034552555.1. NCBI lineage: Eukaryota > Metazoa > Chordata > Actinopteri > Characiformes > Prochilodontidae > Semaprochilodus > Semaprochilodus insignis. The sequence continues at coordinate 9,779,989 of CM067480.1, forward strand.
CGCTTCGGCTCGACCAGGAGCGTAAATTACGGTATTGGATGTTTCCGACTGACATTTTATTCCGCGCTTTAGTTTATTACGGCGTGTGCGGTGGGCAGTGGGAATATGAAATACAAGGGCCTGCTTTGACTTCATTCTTGCGCTCTGACCGGAGACCACTCATGATTTGCTTTAGTACATGAAACGAAACCTTGCATAAATGTCTTCTGAAGCAACAGCAGCTTACGCTCAGCAGTGTGGACTGTACGTTGGTGTTTTGGTCTGTTTCATGCACGTCTCACTCAGCTAAGCCCAGAGTAGTGCACCTGATTATCTAACAGGTGTGTAGCATAACTGTGTTTGCACAGTCTAATCTACTTTAATGCTTTAACCAATCACTGAGCGAGTGACTATGACTGTAACGACGACGCCTCAGGGAGGGTAGCCGGTAAGGAGTCTGGTGATTCCGTGGTCCATATCTTCCCTGAATGTCTAGTGACGTGATCCAGGGCTCGTTGGAAAGGGCACATCATCCTCTACCTCCGAGTAGCATGGCTGAGCAGTCGTAAGATCCAGATTAAGGTTCCAGTTTTTTTTTGGCTTCTGTCCCTGGGTGGTCTGGCGGCTAGGGTCCAGCACTTTCACTGCCACTGCCTGGGTTTGATTTCCAGTCAGGGAAGTCATCCCTTTCTGGGGCAGTCGTGGGCTGGAGGTTGGGGAACCAGCCTGGTAACCGGAGGGTCGCTGGTTCGATTCCCTGAACCAATAGTAATGACTGAAGTGCCCTTAAGCAAGGCACCTAACGCCCAACTGCTCCCCTGGCGCTGTGGACAGGGCTACAGGGTTTTTCCACAGAGCTTCACAGATCAGATATTGGATGTCGTAATATCTGGTTATGGTGCTCTAAATTTCTCTGGCTCTTCTCACCTCCGCTGTGGTTGAGCATCTCTGTAAGGACACCGAGGGTGCACCCGGGTCTTATGCAGATTGGCTAGATTCCTGGGTCCGTATCTCCGGTTTCCTGAAGACAAGCACATTTAACCCATCCATGAAGTGCAACACCCACATACACACACTAACGGGCAGTGAGCACACATGCCTGGAGCAGTGAGCAGCCTTATCCACGGCCCTAGACCCGCCGCTCACGAGGCTGGTTTCCTAAAGACTCCCCCACCCCACGACTGCCCCTGTTAGTCAGAACCAAGCCTGTACTATGCTGTGTGCCACTGTTGGGGCTAATGTTAAGTTCATTATCATCTAAACTTGAGCAGAGCTGTTACCATGCATGGCTAAGCTCATGCCCACCAGCTCCTCTCTCTCAGTTAGCAGCACTGGGTTATGGACTATATATTTTGAGTGGATTGATGCATCCTGGCCTGCACAGATCTTCTTTGGTATGTCATTATTAAGCGTTTGTATCTGTTCTTTACATGGCTGAGTTTCATTCATATACACTACCAGTCAAAAGCTTAGCTACACCCCTCTAAATGGATGTTGTTGGTGGTCTTAAAGACTCTACAGTCTTACACTTAACAGCTCCAACTGATGAGAGTCTGAAACAGTACATATCCTGATACACCACATATACTCTTGATGTAGCACAGTATTATATTTCTCCATATCTCCACCTCTAATATATATTTAGTGGTGTAAAAACTTTGATCTCTTTTTCGGCACAGTGTAAAAGCTCTAGTTCCCCTTTCAGTTTAGTGAATATTCATGATGGACCAACCAATAGAATTGCTCCAAACCTGCTTAGAAATAAACCTTGTTCTATCAGCCTCCACTGCAGGTTAATTTAAATTGCTGGTTCATCCTCCTGTAAAGTTCCATTTTGGAGGGTTTTAAGGTGGACTGTATAATTCCATGAGTGCTACTTTATAGTTTGATGTCTTCACTTTTATTCTACAGTAAAGCTTTAAGATCAACAGAAGGAGAACCTGCTATGAGGAGCCGGGTCTAAACCTTTGACCAGTAGTACAGCTAAGCTACTTTTGTGAATCACCAGCACTGCTAACGTTAAAGTACTACTCAGCACTGAAATCGGAGTGCCTGGCCAGGACTTGGTTTGGATATGGAGTCATCAAAAAACTTGACTTTGCTAATCCCAGGAATCTTGGGGCTGTTTTGCTTCAGTCTGTAAAGTGTTACGGCCTCCTTGCAGCTGTTTCTTCAGTGCGCACTGGGAACCCTTGAGCCGAGTGGCGCAGGGCGGATAAAGAGAGGCTGGATTGTGACGGCAGCTTGCCAGTGGACTCTTACTGGGTGACACCAGCAATTTAGAAGTGGCTTTTCCCAGGCTCCGATTCAAGAGCTTTTGTCTAGATCACCCTGTCAGTGGATGTTCCCCATTGAGAAAACGTCTTACTGTAAGGCCTGCCTTAATCTAGGCTGGCAGAACTTGTGCTGGGAAGCCATTCGTCTTGCCTTCACAGAGCACTTGGGAAGAGATGAAAGCCATTGTAAACTGCCCTGCGTTCCACTTGCCCCGACGGGAAAGGAGTTCATCTGCTTTCATTAGGAGACTGCCGAGCCTTCACGGCCGCTATGGGAATTTAACACACCCTCTATCTGTCTTCACTCTTGTGAACCTTCTCCGGGCTTCTCTCGCACTAAAGCAGATGGAGGCAAATGACTGGTGGTATTTTTGGCTCAATGTCGAAATTGAGTGACCAGGATTAGGAGGTAGCAGTGCAGTAGATCTGGATGGTACATTCCCTGAGATGAGGCGTTCTCTGGAGACCAATTTGTTTTGGAGTGCCGGTCGAAAGTGCATGTGTTTACCTTTCCACATTTCAGGAAGTTGGTGAAGACACCAAGATAGCAACAGGCTTGAACTTCCACATACGCCTTTTGACGCTAGTGGAATTCTGTTGCTCCGTTTTTTGTTGTTGGATAGTATTGAAGAACCTACTATTTTTTGGTTCCAGCTGGGAACAAAGTTTTTTTTTTTTTTTTTTTTAATCTTGGTGGAAATGGGCTTAAATGATCAACCAGTGTGGAACGGAACCTGTTCTACGTCGTTTTAAAAGTGCTAAGAAGAAGACAACAGGTGTGAGAAGCCCGGTGATTTTGGGGTCTATATCTTCCGGCTTCCTAAAGACTCTCAATCAGATCCAGGGCTTATTGGAAAGCGCTGTACTGACCTGTGCGGTTTGGCTTTGTCACGGGTTTTTAAAGTCACACTTTTTAAGCAGCTTGTTAGAAGCGTTCCCTTCTCCTGCTGTTTTATTCATGATGTCAGGAGTGATTAGTTGAGGCCAGCTTGTCTTTCTAACAGGGGTTACTTTAAGGGGTCGTACTTGAGGATGTCATTTCTGTCCGATTCAGCTGTGTCAGTGTTTTTGTCCATATTCCCCTGAGAAAATAATGGTCTAAATTACCTACAGTTTTCTATGGAAGCCCATTTCCACAAAAAAGGCCATATAGTAAGTCATAATTGGAGATGCTAAGTCAAAAATTAGATGCTAAGTCATAATTGAGATTCTAATTCATAATTATACTGTATGTATAGAGATACTGTATGGCTTTGGTGTATGGCTGTATGGCTTTACTGTATGGCTTATGGTAGTGAAAAAAACGTTTTCCACAGAACTCAGTGATGGTCTGATCATTTTAGTAGTTCATGAATTTCCAGGACGATGGATATTTTGAGTCTGTTACAGGGTAATTCCACTGATTTTTTACATGATGAAATGATAACAGTGTAAACAAGGTCACTCAGAGTGACTTGCTCTGAAACGCTGCGTTCTAGAGGACGTCAAAACTGTTCACAGTGGTGGTGAATGGAACCAGACGTCCCCCTCTAAAAGCTCCCTCACAGAAAGTTACTACATGAGATGGTTATGAATACGCTGCCTGATGTCTGAGACTCTGTTTAAGATAGTTTGGAGAAGATTTCAGCCTTAAACTCCATTCATGGTGGAGGGATACATGCTGTAGGGCGCTGTGAGGTAAAATAGTCCCCCAAAGAAAACTTCTTTTCTTATTTAAGTTTTCCAGATTTTCCCATCATCAACGTTCCATATAACACTCAGAAGACACGTGTAGGTTCACTGGTGGTTTAGATGGTAAATAAAGTGTCTATATGTGTGTTGTAGACATGGAGACCCCTGGTTCCCATCACCACCACCACTGTAAAGAGTCTCTGCAACATAAGATGCATGCGTCTTATGATCTAAATGTCCTTAAAATTAAGAAAAACACATTTAATCCAAGGCTTTTTCCAAACTCGTGACTGACACGGAATACATGTTCATGTCCTCATGTGTCTGAAAGGATTTCCTGGTCAGGAATTTTCTATGTTTGTTCAGCCACGGCTGGCAGTAACCTCTACCACCTCTGTTTCTCCCTTTAGCTTCCAGGGAAGAGGTACGCAGAGGGCTACAATGAAGACGTCGGAGACAAAGGCATCTGGCTGAAGTGAGAAGCTAACCGCTACCGCACCTTCTCGGAGATGCACCACCATGACTGAGAGGAAGGAGCAGCTGCCGGAGAGTAATCCCTCTTTATCCTGCTTCACTTGTTTGTCCATATCCTCTGGGAGGGGAGATTATGTATTCTGCCGTTCGGCGGCTGAACTTCTGTAAATTGTTATTAAAGAAAAATAAACTCTATGTGTTTAAAATGTCACATACTAATCTTTTTATTAACGGAACAGAAGAACGTGTTCAATCAGCCAGGACGTGTTTGCTGCAGGCTGTTTTTAGTTTTTGCACTGCAGCTTCAAGGCTGCTGTAGCTAACAAGCACGTTAGCTCATAGCCACGGCACTTACAGTACCATGTATCACAGGCTGGAGTGTGAAGATTGACACATGCATTTTGTTTGATGCATAGGGATGTGTAAAACAGTGTTTTGCGTTCCCCTGGTCAAGTTTCATGTTGTTGTTGATTTAGAAATAAGGCACATCCTCTATAATAAACACCGTACACAATTTAATACACAATTACTGTTTATTCTCTGAACTTTATACTCTATATGTAGGGGGAAATGTGGCCTGTGCAGAATTTATAGCTTTATGGTTTCCAAAATCTTAAAATAAATAGAATTTCTGCACTAAAATGAACTGAAAAATGCAGTATTTCAAGGTTGTCCCTTGTAGTGGGTAAATTAAATTTTTAAGATTTTCGATTTCCACATTTTATTTATTTATTTATTTTTGGTATCAACAGATATTTACATGAAGATAATTGGAGATCTGCCCAACATTTCCATATTAGTTTCATGCTTAATACTAACTCACATGGAATAAGTTCTGCTTCAGTTCAGTGCCCTTCGATAGATCATCTATTGCTATTCACATTATAACCAAAACTAATCTCACCTGGACATAAACAAAGACTCACCTGTGACTAAAACATACCTAATAGTATTTTCTGGGACATGACGTCCAGGCCTGTCATTTTTTCTTTAATTTTTGAGCACCAATAACAGCTGTGACTGGATTTGCCATGTACTGGACAAGTTTCTGGATGTAGGCCATATCAACGTTCAGATACTCTTGTTGATAATAATAATAATAATGATATATATAATCTTTATTTATAGACTGCTTTTCATACTGTTAGCAGCTCAAAGACTTTAAACTCTAATCTAATAGATACAGGCAGGTTTGTTAGGATCCGCACTGCCGCGATCCGTACGAGTTGTAGGGGATGGACTGTTTACTTGGGAAACCCAGTAGGAGAACCATTACAGCGATCAACTCTCCTGTAAGAGGATCATTACAGTGATCAACTCTGCAGTAAGAGGACCATTACAGTGATCAACTCTGCTGTAAGAGGACCATTACAGTGATCAACTCTGCAGTAAGAGGACCATTACAGTGATCAACTCTGCTGTAAGAGGACCGTTACAGTGATCAACTCTGCTGTAGGAGGATCATTACAGTGATCAGCTCTCCTGTAAGAGGATCATTGCAGTGATCAACTCTGCAGTAAGAGGACCATTACAGTGATCAACTCTCCTGTAAGAGGATCATTGCAGTGATCAACTCTGCAGTAAGAGGACCATTACAGTGATCAACTCTGCAGTAAGAGGACTATTACAGTGATCAACTCTGCTGTAGGAGGACCGTTACAGTGATCAACTCTGCAGTAAGAGGACTATTACAGTGATCAACTCTGCTGTAGGAGGACCGTTACAGTGATCAACTCTGCTGTAACAAATGCATGAACAAGTTTCTCTGCTCAGAGTCTAAGATCACGCCTAGGTTCCATACTTCACGTATTACACTTAGTTCCCTAGAATCAATATGTCAGTTTATTCTTCATTTAGTTGTAGACGATTCTGTGACATCCTCTGAGAAATATGTGACACACAGCTTCTAAGTTCTCAGTTCTACTGAGTCTAGATTATGGAAATTTTTGGGTATATGGAAATGGAAATTTGGGTATAGCTCTGTAGTAGAATCTAAATTAAAAGCTTTATAAGCATTATATACAGGCCATCTACAGCGGGGTTTCCAAATAGGTACTGCGTCTTAGCCTCTTACCCCTGGTGCGAAAACTAAAGAAGTAAATTTCGGATGGCAACTAAGGGGAAAACTGTCACACTCAGTTTTTCACCAACCCAATTTTCCTTAAGTGCCTCTGTCTAATGGTTATAGTGTAATAGAGCTTCTGCCGTCTAAAGCCCAGAAAGTCAAGTGAGGGGGACAAAGGACAAACAAGGCAAGTTGTGAGATACTGAATGGTGTCGCAGAGGTTTGTCCTAATGGCGTTTAGCGTTCCATCACCCCCACGACCCCAACGTGATGGCAAGACGGATTGGCCACAGGGAAGCAAAATCTGCCGATCAGCGCTTTCGTCTCGTCCCGCCGCGGCCAGACAGTGACTAATCGGCCCAATTAAAAGTCACTTTTGAGAAGCGCGTAGAGGAAAGCTCGTCTCAACTCATTAGCCACCCGAAACCGCCCGCTTCTCGTTAGCGCCCACACACCTCCCCCCACCACCAAAAAGATGCTATCTTGGTCCCGTCTGCGGTGTTATTTTGTTCCCACTGCCAGTAAGACTGCGGCCCGCCGTTCCAGAAATAGCGGCGCGCTTTGTGCCACTAGTGATTAATTCCTGTCTTTTGTATGCCGAAGAGGCTTCAGATTACCATCATCAGCTCCTGATTGCCAGTGCTGATACCTCCCCAATAAAAAATCGCTGTTTATTCATGAACCTCTCCAATTACACTGCAGGAGTAGATCAGGATGATAAAAATCGCAGAGACCTCGCATGACTCGCCCAGTCAAATAGCTTTGATCTGTGCATGTCGGCCTCTCGTCGTCTTCTGCGGAACCCGGGTCCCTCCTTATTACTGCCGTGAGTGATTGTTCAAAGGCCAGGAGAGGGATACAGGGAGACGAGATTAAAACAAATACAAGGGTTTCGCTTCAAAAGAGACCGAGAGCCTGTATCTGATTTCATGTCCTTGTCAAGTGGCCCGAGCTGGAAGAGGCCTGCGCTTCTGGAGCCTTGCGAATGCGCCGAGAATCTGAGCATCAGAAATGAATCGGGTAAGTAGTGACGTTAAAATTGGCTCTTGGGTGAAGGAGGCCAGGCTAGCTGCATCCAGTGCCTGGAGCTGATGGATCAGAACTTCCTTCTGGAGTTTGCTGCTTAAAAACTCCTAGACCTATAAGGCTGCTGTGATAGCTTTTGAGTGATAGAAGCTAGCTAGCTGTTAGCATCATGCAAAATGGCATTCCCTAAAACCATTGGTCTCGAATTGTAAGTGTGGTTTCTGATACTGTGTGCAACATATGGAGAAATCAGCTATTCACGTTGGCTGGTACAAATGTTGTTAGCCATGCAACATGTAACAAGCAAGCCTACTCAAGATTACATGACAACTTGACATGATATAAGCAAGCCTATGGTGATTTAGCCCTGTGGTTTCGCCAATGCTAACCTTGTGGCTTTAATAGGGTCCCCCCATTGTCCAGGGACAGTCCCCGTTTTTGTTGGCCTGTCCATGGCTGGAACTGTCCCCAGAAATGTCCTCATGTTTTTAACTGTGAATTAAATTCACACTGGAAAGTCCTAAGAAAAAGACCCACCACAGAGCATAAGGACAATTGTCTCACGTAGTGCTTGTTTTGGCCAGTAGAGGGAGCTGCTGCTGTCTGGTGACCACTTTCACCACTTTCTGGTCTAGTTTTAGAGAACGCCAAGCTGTCCAGTTAGTCCACAACATTACCAGACATATAGCCTAAAAATGTAACGGCCACAAACGGTGCATCATTATGCTGTCCATATATGACATAAGGTGTGTGTTGATAGTAGTGTCTCTCCAGCACTGGAGTCCAGGGGTGTGTTTAGGGTCTTGCTTTTGGCTATCATGTAAGTTGATCGCAGTGTCATTCCAGAACTGGAGTCCATGGGTGTGTTTAGGGTCTGGTTTTTGGGCTACGGTGTATGCTGATAGCAGTGTCTCTCCAGAACTGGAGTGCAGGGGTGTGGTAATGGGGTCTGGCTTTTGGGTTACAGTGTATGTTGATAACAGTGTCTTCCCAGAACTGAAGTGCAGGTGTGTGTTTAGGGTCTGGCTTTTGGGCTACTGTGTATATTGATAGCAGTGTCTCTCCAGAACTGGAGTCCAGGTTTATGTTAGTGGGGTCTGGCTTTTGGGCTACGGTGTATATTGATAGCAGTGTCTCTCCAGAACTGGAGTCCAGGGTTATGTTAGTGGGGTCTGGCTTTTGGGCTACTGTGTATATTGATAGCAGTGTCTCTTCAGAACTGGAGTCCAGGGTTATGTTAGTGGGGTCTGGCTTTTAGGCTACGGTGTATATTGATAGCAGTGTCTCTTCAGAACTGGAGTCCAGGGTTATGTTAGTGGGGTCTGGCTTTTGGGCTGCGGTGTATATTGATAGCAGTGTCTCTTCAGAACTGGAGTCCAGGGTTATGTTAGTGGGGTCTGGCTTTTGGGCTACGGTGTATGCTGATAGCAGTGCCTCTGCAGAACTGGAGCCCAGGGGTGTGTTTAGGGTCTGGCTTTTGGTCTACGGTGTATGTTGATAGCAGTGTCTCTCCAGAACTGGAGTCCAGGGATATGTTTAGGGTCTAGCTTTTGGACTACAGTCATGGGTCATTATTCTGTAACCACTGGTCTTTATTCTGTGAAGACCAGCGACCTGGAAGTCCTGGTGTTAATCACAGTGGCCTGTCTTGGAGTTGTAGTAGGTGTTGTTGAGAAGAGACATCACCAAAAGGCCCACTAGGACCAGAACCGGACATACTTTCCTTAGTCTGTAAGGTCATAGGTGTTATGGAAGGTGGTCTTTGTGTGGTTTGTTCATCAGGAGTTTCAGAGTTTACTAGAAACCACTAGGGGGCACACTTCATACACCTCTCCAAACCGATTCCAAACAGAATGGTTGGAGCTGGGTGGCCGAGGCCTGCAGTCACGTCTTCTAACCAAAAGAGGGCACAGTCGAGCCTTTACTCTTCCACCGAGCAAGAAAGTGATCTAAAACATCTTATGGATTCATGCTTGGTGGTGCGTAAGACTTTATTTCCCTTCAGCTAGTGCCTTAGGTGTAGCTGACATTAAGAGGCTTTTATTTTGACAGCACTGTTTTAAATATATAAATATTTAATGCTCCGAGATCCTCTCTCTAGTTGTTATTGTACACTCCTGCACTTTTAGGTTGGGATACTGCAGTGCAGCTGTGATAATGGCTGGAGACTATATGTGTGTGGTTGGGTGCGGTGGGGTGGGGAGCGGAGTGGAGCGCTAAGAACTCCTGATTTTAATGAAAAGAACACATTGGTTCGTATCCGCAATGCAGGAATTGAACTTCATTAATGCCGTCCATGCTAATTGAGTTTTAACAGGCTAAATTAGGTTGGCCCTAAGCGCCCCCCCCTCACCAAAGTGAAGTGCTTGGATAGTAGTTTGCATCTGCATTTGAAGTAAGAGCCTGGGTTCCTCTGCCCAGGGCCTAATCCGGTATGACATTACCATTTGAATCATGGATTATTGCCGTTAGGATCGGGAGCGGGGAAGAACCGAGCCAGCTGGAAAGACAGACAAAGCCACTGTCGCAGGGTTCAAAGACAATAGACAAAACGCCAGAATGAACAACTGTCAGGAAAATGAACAACAGGGGGGCTTATCGAGGAAGAACACATTGAATGTGGTGACCTTTGACCCCCCCCCATATATTCGAAGTACAGTCTAAGGCTGTTGCCCTTTTGCAAGATGTAATAATCTTGGGTGTGCATATTTAAAATTGAGCCGAAATATTAATTTGTCAACCTAATGTTCATCTCAAAGGTCCATCTACCGCATGTCTGTCTACCGAATGTCTGTCTACCGCAGGTCCACCGACCCCAGGTCCATCCACCACATGTTCGTCTACCGCATGTCCGTCTACCGCATGTCCGTCTACCCGCATACCGTTCATATACTGAATTTACAATCATAAATGTTTTTAAGAACAAGTTATTCCTTTTTCAACATTGCACAAACAATATTTAATAGAAACTAATCTTAAAATAATAAATATATCAGCTGACCAGTGTGTCTGCTTTTGACCTTCATTCCAGCTTCCATTCTTCTCAGGAGACTCACTTTCGGTTCCTCAGAGAGACACACCTCCATAGTTCGGTCTTAGAAGCTGGTTCATCTGTTTCTGCTTCTTCTCACCATCCAGACAACCCCAAACACATTCAGTGGTGTCAAGGTTCTGGACTCTGGAGCGGTCAGCTCATTGTTCGGAGAACACCAGCAGCTTCTTTGTTGGATGTGTGTGTCTCGTTTTCTCAGTGAAGAGCTTATTGAACAGCTACACCTCCTTTCAGACCTCCATAGCGTTGAGGTGTCTTCTCACAGTGGAAGAAGGATGGACAGAAACACCTGTGGATGTTCTCAGATCTGAAGCAGGAGTGGAGCTCGATGTTCTCCTCTCTCTCAGAGATGGAAGTGCTGTTTATCTGATGGGGACAGTGTTGGTGGGTCTACCAGGAGCAGGGTGTAACCTCTAACGGCGAGGTTGCATGGGTGGCTGACCATCAGGTGGTCTGGCAGTGTCCTGATTTGGTTTATCTTCTTCATGTCATCTCTTCTTTGAGGATTCACCCTCCTTTACTTTTTCTTGTGTTTTTGTGCTCAGTAATAGGTTCCATCCTCCATTTGTGCAAGTTTGGGTTCTCAAACACAAACCTGTTCTCCAGCACTGGGGTTCTAGCTATTTATTTCACCCATCGAGCGGTTCCACCTAGCATGCTCGTATCATTAGTACAGTGCAGTAACTCAGTGTTTAAATGTTTTATAGTGTGTCTAATGTTAATTCAATTTAGACTCAGATTAATAATCCCTACTTCCCCCTGATCAGCTGAGTTAGACCATCAGAACCTCCTCATCATTCTCTGACTGCTGGAAACACTATCTGATAAGAACATCCACCAGATTCTTGTTCCAGTTTTCCTGTTCCACCTTAAACGGAGCTGCGGTTATATCTTGGCACCTGAAATGTTATGGTAACTACGGCACAGTTTAAGGTGGAACGGAAAACTTGAACAAGAAGCTGGCGACTAAAACTTGAAACCTTATACTGGTATGCTGGTAGTATTTCTGATCAGCAGTTTTATGGGCAGAGCTAATGAGCGATATATACGCTACAGTAGAACATTTAAACAAGGGTTCTTCTTCTTCTTTCTAAGTCTATAGTCGGTGCTATAGTGCCCCCTAATTCAAGCTGCTGCTTCAGTGTAACAGTGTGAGAGTCTCTCTCTACAGCCAGTGTGTGGTGTGTCTGTTCTGGGCTACTGTAGAAACATGGTGGTGGTAGTCTCTGGAAGACGAGCTGCTGCTCTGTAGATATGAAGCTCATTGTAAGATAACCAGAACACAGCGATCTGTAGTTACAGGTAATTCTACACTAATGAGGACCCAGTTTGGGGATTATACTCCATTCCTGATAATAGACCCCCCCCTCTAAATCTCACACACTGCTCCTGTAAGGAATGCTTGAAGTGGAAATGAAATAGATGAGGCTGGTCTCTGACAGATCCAGTACTGTATTTCTGCAGAGCACGGTTTTGAGTTCCTCAGTGAAAGGTATTTTCTGAAATTGAGCAGTAAATCTGTATCATATGCTCTTTCAGTGATGGGATGAGTTTTCCAGAGGGATGAATTTGGACAAATAAGGTAAGCAGAAATGCTTTTTTACTGTGTTCCTCCGGCTTTAGAAAACTGGGTAAAACCCCAGAAGAAGAACTTTGATAAGACACTCTTTCATGTCTATCTCATCTTAGGGCTTAGGGTACTGTTAAGAGATTGACGAGTCAAAGTTTTAATTAGATTCACATTTCAAATAATTATGTATGGAATTCAGCAGCTACCCAGTGGTTTCAGTTGTATACAAATTTAACATCAGTTTTCTGTACTTTTCTAAGCTGACTCAAACATGCTGATATGGACAATATTTATTCAGCTACACATACAGAAGTAGTGTCTCTCAGTATGGCGTCGGGCCACCATGTTTGCTGACCCAACATGCCAGACGTCTCGGCATGGAGTTGTAAAGGTTCCTAATTGTGTCCTGTGATAATCCATCCCATGCAGCTTGAATATTCTCACACAGTTCCTGCAGATGGTGCGGTAGGGGTGGAGGTGGAGTGACACCAGGCCGTCTGGACGTGTGACGCGTGACAACAAACCGTTCATCTTGGAGCTGACCGCGGTGCCTCCACACACAGATTCGTTGGTTGTCTCCACCGAGACAAAAGCGGGACTCGTCACTGAAGATGACCCGCTGCCATTCTGAGTCACTCCATGACAGTCTGGTACGACACCATTGCAGTCTTTGGTGATGTTGACGTGGTGTTAAGGACAGTTGTCGTAACGGTCTGTGTGCATGCAGTCCTGCAGCCGTCTGCTAATGGTGCTGCACTAACACGATGACTCATGGAGGACATCACTGCTTGCTGAATGTCTGCAATCGTGGCTGTTGGGTCAGTCAGGTACAGAGATAAGGCCCGTCCTTGCATGAACCTTGAATCATTAGCATGTCTCACGATGTACCACTACCCACCCCCAAGTTTCATTCCTGCCAGTTGATTCCTTCTGGGTGAAGCTTTTTGTGCAGCTGTTCTTTTGATGATGACTGTATATTCCCATTGGCTTCTATGGTAAGTGTTTTGGTGTTAACAGATAAGCCTGACTGTCTGTGGAAATGGACCATACAGTACAGACGCAGCAGTTTTGAGATCAGGATTGAAAAAGTGTTTCTTTAAGAATGAGAGCTGCAAATCCTCAGACGTGCTCTTGTCTGGGCGCTGATGCGGCTTCTAACACCGCTCTGACACGCAGCATCCCACTTCTCTTTCACTGCTCTACTGTACAAGTGATCCGCTCCCTGCTGCACATGTGTCAGGAATTCAAACAGCTTCCGAAGCTGTCTAATAGATACTCCGATAATCCTCTTTTAGGCGTCAGACACATGCACATGCCTGTTAATGCGGAAGGAAACGAGGAGAGCTTTGTGAATTTGGATATTAAGAGCAGACATACGGTGACATGCTGAAATATGGTGCATTACCATTAAGTATCCTGACGGACTGATGTGGGTGACCATTCAGGGCTGTGCAACGTTCTTTAGCTTCCATGGTATGTGGAAGACTGGACACAGCACCTCATCTGGGCTCATGAGGTTGCTAACTGGACCCTAGAGGACTGGCAACATGTGGTGTGGTCTGATGAGTCACGGTACCAATTGTTTCAGGATGATGGTAGGACCCATGAAGCCATGGACCCCAGTTGTCAACAAGGCATGGGTTGGATCCACTGGTACACCTAAACATGTCATTGACCAGTGACCAATATGTTTCACTGCTTGGTATCCATTTGCAGCCCTTCATGGTCTTCATGTAGCCCCACAATGATGGCATATTCCAGCAGGATAATGCACCATGCCATCAGGCCCAAGCTGTCCAGAATTGGTTTAAAAAGCATTCTGGAGAGTTCCAACGAATGGTGTGGCCTGCAAGTTCACCTAAGCCCAGTGAGCCCAATTGAGGCATTCCACTATCATGCCTCTCCAATAATTCACGTCTCGTTGCCATGAGCACGGTGGCCAGCGTTCAGCCTCGCTCACAAGATCACACCTCACAACTTGGTGTGGGCGTTCCCAAGCTGTCCCTTGAGGCAACACTGCTTCATAATCATGATATCACATGACTTTTGATACGTCAAAGCCAAATTGATGACCACAATAGGGCAGTTTGGGGGACTTGAACCAACACTCATATAGTGGTTGGCATAGTGTAGTGGGTAACATCTCTGGCCTCTGGCACTCTAGACTGGGGTTTAATCCCTTACCTGGGCATGTACCCTACACTATACCTATAAGAGTCCTTGGGCAAGACTCCTAATGCTACCTTTGCCTACCTGTGCAAGAAACAATGAAATTGGTCTAGATAAGTCCACCAAATACCGTCAATATAATACATGACTGCTGTCCAAATAAGAGCTCATGGCTGTTGGATCAGTCAGGTACAGCAATAAGGCCCGTCCTTGGTTAAATCACATGCGTGAAACTTGAATCATTAGAATGTCTCACGGTGTCAAACCTACCCACAAAGTTTCATTCCTGTGGGTTGATTCTTTCTGGGTGCAGCTATTTGTGTGACCATTCCTTGGATAGTGAGTGGATTATCTCTGGTACATCAGGAGTATATGTGGTATATCAGGATATGTATTGTTTCAGACTCTCATTAGTTGGAATGTCAGTTGGATGTCTGATCACAAACACCATCCATTTAGATGGGTGCCTCTAAACTTTAGACTGGCCGTGTACATTGTTTGGACTGATATTCCGAGACCTTCTCTGGACCTCAGCAGTGTCTCCCTGATGTGTGCTGCACCTGAAAGTCCTTGACTGGCTCCGTATCCTTCAGAAATAAAAAGGGGAACACGAGAAAAGTTTCGGCTGCGAGAAGAAAAGCCCTGGGCTACAATTTCACAGCCGGGGTGTCAGGAGCGAGCCTCCTTTTGACAACTTTCCATTTTCACCGTCACTTTAATCATATTTCATACCTCGTTTTAAACGAATCATTAACATGCAGGGGACACATGATTTGTGTAGCTTTGATTACTTTTGCGCCTCCGTCGGTGCAGCCGTGGGCTAATTTCCGAATTTATAGCGTGGACCTTATTGCGGAGGTCTGCTGGCCGTCCTTGACCCAGGAATGTTCTGGAGCTTTTCTTTCGGGCTGAATGTCGGGGGAGCGGCCACAGGACCACGCTCAGCTGCTTTTTTCGCTCAGCAGTTTAACAGCTCAGCCGGGGCACTTTCGGCCAGCGGTGGAGGCTAACAGAGTTTAGGTGATTTATTACTGCACTTTCTTCAAGTACATCATCACTGGGTTCCCATTTTCCAGAGTTTGAAACTTCCATTGGCTGTTTGCATTGTGTTTCGGAATTTCATGATAAATGGACCTACAGCCAGGCATCCAAAATTTGGGGGTGGGCGATAACACTGATTTACTGTTCAGTACTATACCTAGTAATTCTAAGGCTGATATCCCCATACCAGTACCGAAACGGATACTATAAACTATGTGATTTTCACATAATTCTAACAGAAAATCTGACATTAATATTAAATAATATTAGTATTAAACTTTCAGACATCGGAGTCTCTCTCTGCTTGTTTTTTAATAACTTTACAATAAGGGTACATCCATTCACAGTACTTAGGACTGTAAGCATTACTGGATATTTGAGTAAAATAGCAATTAATCATTAACTAACTAATCATTTAATAAATGAATTATTAACTAAATAAGCATTTAAGCAATTAAGCATTAACTAACTAATCATTTAATAAATTACTTATTAACTAAATAAGCATTTAAGCAATTAAGCATTAACTAATCAATCATTAAAGAAATTGAATATTAACTAGCTAATCATTTAAGCAATTATTCATTAACTAAATAATCGTTTAAGCAATTAATCATAATTAACTAATAATTTAAGCAGTTAATCACTAACTAATCATTTAAGCAGTTAATCATTAACTAACTAATCATTTAAGCAGTTAATCATTAACAAACTACTCATTTAAGCAGTTAATCATTAACTAACTAATCATTTAAGCAGTTAATCATTAACTAACTAATAAATTAAGCAGTTAATCATTAACTAACTAGTCATTTAAGCAATTAATCATTAACTAATAATCATTTAAGCAATTAACACCAACTAACTAATCATTAAGCGATTAATCATTAACTAACTAATCCTTTAAGCAGTTAATTGTTAACTAGCTAATAAATTAAGCAGTTAATCATTAACTAACTGGTCATTTAAGCAATTAATCATTAACTAACTAATCATTTAAGCAACTAATCACCAACTAACTAATCATTTAAGCGATTAATCATTAACTAACTAATCATTTAAGCAGTTAACTATTAAGTAACTAATCATTTAAGCAGTTAATCATTAACTAAATTGCACAGAATGCATTTTTTTACACATACCCTGGTGATTCAGTGTATCACTTCTATAGAAGGACCAGTATTATTATGTTTATACTGCATTATGCACACTGTGTGTAAGATACATGTGTACTTAATAAGGATATGTGAATCTATAATTGGCTGCGTTTGCACAGTTCAGTCATTTACACTAATACTACATACTGTACATACGTTTTTTAAAGAAAAAAACGGAGTGGTCTCTTATTTTTTATTATTATTATTTTTTTTTTTTCTACTCTAGTATTATAAATAGTACTATATCTAGATAATCTTTCACAGAACCAGTCCTGACAAGACCACACGGCCTGCATTTCAAGCAGCATCATGTGGAACTGGTATTTTTGCTCTTGGGCTCCCCCTACAGTTCCGGAGTGCAGTTCACTTTTAGTCCACTGTTGTAAGAGCGAATCTCAGTCGGCTGTACATGGGTATTTGTGGACGAACTGAAGAATACAGAACAGGGCAAAGACAACCTCAGACCTGAAAGAACCATGTCAACTGACAGAGTAGAGTAACATCACAGGAACTATGACTCTGCCTAGTTTTATTTATTGTGACATCAGAGATGAACATCAACATAACCAAAAATAAAGACAATATCCTGTAAAATCCTCCATGAGCACCAAAACAGCTGTGACTGGATTTGACATGGACTGGAGTTTCTGGATGTAGGGCACATCAATGTTCAGACGCGCTTACATCAAAGAATTGCGCAGTTGGTCCAGATTTGGTGGATGCCTTCCCTGGCACAATTCCGTGGAGAATTCCCTGTAGACTGGGATTTTAGCCACTGCTGGTAGACCCGTATGACCGTACGCTTCCATACACCTGCAGATTCAGCTACTTCCTTCACACTATGGTCTTTGACACCCCCAAATATAGTCACTCCTTTTAGCCAATCATTAACATCTGCTTTGGAGCCATTTTCCACACATGGAGTGAGACATTCACTGCACTGTAACCTCTTCTCAACCTATGGATCCCGTCACTCGCACCCCGCAGGGATTTATAGCCCCATCATCCTTGTGCAGCGCCCTCTGCAGGATCCTGAAGATACTACCACCTTAAACACGCAAGGCGACTCATTTATTACAAGTTAGCAGAGAGAGGTTCGCCAGCTTTCAAGGCTGAGATTGATGAAGACTGACCAAAGCTGCATCCCTTTATCTCTTTTAGCTCTCGCCAATGAGTAAAAGCCAGTCAGAGGTTTACTCTGTCTGGTCTCCTTCTTGGCCACTCTTTTGGTGCTTCCTCCGGCAGCGTCTTCTTCCGTCTCTTCTCAGACTGTTTCAAGATGTCCATACCGAGCTAGCCTCTTCTTACAGCTAGCTGAAGAATCATAATTGTTGGTATGTGACATAGTGCTGTAAAGGGTCTCGTGCACACTCCAGCAGAGTTACCCAGCGCTACAGCAGGCGTGAAGGTGATATCTATCCGAGTTCCGACACTAAGTCTTTCCCATCTGCTCAGATTGAGGCTACAGCCAGTGCTTCCATGCATTATTTGCAGGAGTTTGAAGTGCTATTCCACCCCTGTCTTTCACCTCCTCTCCACTAGTGTCAATCCAGCTGTCAGTCATATGTTAGGCTGATGAGACCTCTTATGGAGTGGAAGGTAGTGTGAGCAGACTGAGTGTATATGCAGAAGGTGATACATTACCACAGCTGGTATTGAGCAGCGTCTGAAGCTTGAGCTGTCGCTGAGCTCGGAAAGTTTCAGCAACTCCACACTCAACACTGGGCTAAAACTGCTGCTCTGAATCATGAGCTCCACTTATAATGTGTTTTGGTATGTTCCAAAATGGACCATTACTTATCCCTCCCCACCATCTCTTTATCCGTTGGCATTAAATAGGCTGTTTGTGTTACTGTGCAGACTGACTGCAATGCAACAGACTCGGCCAATGGTAAAAACTAGACTAGAGGCTTTAATACAAAAACGGGACTTCAGAAACAGAGTCCAGGGTTAGAATCAGAGTACAGCAAGCAGTAACCAGGTAGGACATCCAAAGAGTAAATGAAAACTGACAAGAAGTCAATAATGAGATACCAGAAACAAGAAAACATTAGGGGCTAATACAGAAATTGCACTGTATTTCTCTGTAGCATGATTTAATTACTGCTGAGACTAGAATTAAATCATAAGTAATTAGAACACCATTCTAACACCATGTGGGATTGCAGTGCTATTGGGAAGGAAGATAAAGGTTACCAGGAACAATAAATGATGATACATTTAGACTGATATGATCAATATTTGTTGAGCTACACGTAAAGAAGTAGTGTCTCTCAGTATGGCGTCGGGCCGCCATGTTTGCTTACCCAACATGCCAGACGTCTTAACATGGAGTTGTAGAGGTTCCTAATGGTGTCCTGTGATAATCCCATGCAGCTTGAATATTCTCACACAGTTCCTGCAGATGATGTGGTAGGGGTGGAGGTGGAGTGACACCAGGCCTCCACACACAGGGACTCCTCGCTGAAGTGGCTCTATCACTAGAGTCAAAATCAGTTTCTCCCACGAACTAATATGATGGCGCATCGTCCGCTAAAAAGAGAAGACCTCCTGTAAGATGTAAGAATCTCCACCAGCATGCAGGATTCTACTGGTTAGATCTCCGAGCTCATCGGACATGCCTCGGTTCTTCTGAATATGGAATATTTTGTACAGTGTGTTCCTCTGAGTCCTGTTGTGGCGATGGACAAAGAGATTGTGACGCGCGCTGAGCTAAAAGCAAGGCACAGTTTATTAAACAGGTTCATACCAAAACACAGCAACACCAAGAACAAGGAAATACAATCAGAGGGTTAAACTGAGTCAGAGTCAATAAACAGGCAAGAGTCAAACCAAGCAGACAGTCAGACCAGACAGAGGTACCAAAGGGAATAAACAAGAGGAGTAAACCAGAGAATCAAAATAAGGTCAAAGCCAGAGTAACAAACAAGATCTAACAGAGAGAGCGCTCGGTATGCTACAGAGTGGCAATACTTCACAATGAGCCAGTGCGAGAGAGAAGCATTTAAGCAAACAGACTAAATGATGTCAGGTGACTAATCAATATTCAGGAGACCGAGAACGAGGCAACGGGGTGTGATTGGGCAAGGATGGACACGTGACATCAGGTGGTGGGTTATGGGAAATGGAGTCCGGGAGATCGGAGGTGAGAGGAGAACCAGCAGGCATGACATCCTAAAACAGCGCCATCAGTTGTGCTGTTTCTAAAGTGAGTCAGCTGCTTGGGCCCCTGATGGTATATTAATATTTTTTTATTAGTTTTTTAATGTTGTTTATGTTTAATAAGCTCATCAGACACAAAATGAGTCACCTTGTGTCTTTAATGTGGTAGTAACTTCAGGCTCCTGCAGATGGCGCTTCACAAGGATGATGGGGCTATAAATCCCTGCAAGGTGTGAGTGATGGGATCCATAGATTGGGAAGAGGTGATACAGTGCAGTGAATATCTCGTTCCATGTGTGGAAAATGGCTCCAAAGCAGATGTTAATGATTGGCTAAAAGGAGTGACTGCATTTGGGTTTGCCAAAGACCATAGTGTGAAGGAAGTAGCTGAATCTGCAGGTGTATGGAAGCGTACGGTTATACGGGTCTACCAGCAGTGGCTAAAATCCCGGTCTATGGGGAATTCTCCTCTGAATTGTACCAGGGATGGCATCCACAAAATCTGGACCAACTGACCAATTCTTTGATGTAAGCGTGTCTGAACATTGGATTTGGCATGGACTGGACAAGTTTCTGGATGTAGGCCAAATCAGTCACAGCTGTTATTGGTGCTCATGGAGGTATTAGGTACACTATTAGGTATGTCTCAGTCACAGGGGACTCATTTTTTGTCCAGCGAGCTTACATTGAAATCTGTACCTGTGACTTTTTACCTGGCGCTCCAACAGGCTCTAGAATCTCCACTGAGCAGAACCCTTTTTGGCGCTATGAACCATATACCACACACTTTCCATTATGTTAAGAACCATTTAAGCATGAGATGGTTCTATATGGGAGTCATAGTTCTACATGGAAGCATTGCCTTTACTAGAGAACCCTTAAAGAACCATCTTTCCTTCTTTCTCTGTAGATAGTTGCTTGGATTAGCTGATGGCGGTCTGAGTAGTCGGACAGCAGTGTATCCTGGTTGCTCTTGAGCTTGTGTTTTTTTCATGATCAGATCCAGCCGCTATCCAGCCGCCTAAGTGTGAGATGGTTCCAAGGTGTTGAATCCCGCTGTCAGGTTCAGGGTTGTATGCTGAGGTGTGGACAAGACTATCATGTTGTGGCACGCTAGTAGGCTAACAGTGATATGTTCGCGCTGGAAGTGGATCGCCAGAGGGGGGTTCAGAGTTTTACCGGTCTTCATGTCGGCTGTAAATAATGAAAGAGGCTTCAAGGAGTCCGTGTCCTTGGTAGTGAAAGACAGCTTCCTTGTTCCTCAGTCTTTTCAGAGGTAATACAAGGCCGAAGGGGCGACCGGATGGAAACTTACCATGTAGGACGTTAGTTCATAGGTCTAGTGCACAATGATTAAAGTGCATTTTCCCTTCAGTTTTGGCCTTTCATCCACCACACACATTACACTCCACAATGTCCGTTTTATCAGCTCCACTGAGCATACAGGAGCACTCTGTAGTTCTACAGTTCCAGACTGTAGTCCATCTGTTTCTCTGTCTACATTATTACCCTGTTCTTCAATGGTCAGGACCACCACAGAGCAGGTATTATGTGGGTGGTGGATCATTCTCAGCACTGTCCTGTGGGTTGCATCCTGTGGGCAGCGTCCTGTGACCACTGATGAAGGGCTAGAGGATGACCAACACTGCACTGTGCAGCAGCAGATGAGCTATCATCTCTGACTGTACATCTACAAGGTGGACCAGTAAGGTAGGAGTGTCTAATAGAGTGGACGCAGTGTTTAAACACTCCAGCAGCACTGCTGGGTCTGATCCTCTCACCTGGTTCAGACCCAAACGTTTTCCTGACATTTGCTGCCTGGATGGAAAAGCTTTCGTTAAATTCCATATTAGTGTGCACAGGGCTTTAGCTGGTTAAGCTCCGACTGATTTGATGACCACTTGAACAAACAGCAAAGCAGATCAGAGCACCTGGTGACACTCATCGTTCCCAAATCTTGGGCAGGATACGGTGAGCTGATTTATATCCGTGGGATTCGCACTGACAGGAGCTTCAGTATGTTTTGAGTTTGCTGCAGCACTTTAATCAGAGTGGCTGTGTTTTTCATATATGAAATTTAATCTGTCACTTAGCAGAAGTAATGACAGCCTTCTAAACACTGTCTCAGTAATTGCTTTAATTGCCAGGCCCTAAGTCTCTTTAGGTTATATTAGCGCTTTCATCTGACGCTGCCATCAGCTTTGGGAACAGGAGTGACGCAGGATTCCAACACGTGAGCGCGACTCTCATTAGCCGAACGCGAGAACAGCGTTAGAAAACCACCCAAAGCGTAGCTTGGAGGCTCAGCTGCCTGCTAGCGCTAACAGTTGCTTTATTAAACATGCTCATCTGAGGATTTACAGAAGCTGTTAGCTGTTAAAACAGATCAGTAGCACGACCATATGGCTAAATTGATCAGAAGTGTTCTCTGCTGGAGGAACCGGCACAGCACAGCCAGCATATGTTGTGTTTGGGATGCTGGGTGACCAGCTAAACCAGCACTTGGCCCGGCATAAACCAGCTTAGAGCAGCGTTTAGGAAGCAGCAAGGCAGCTAACTGCTAGGAGGCTGCATATCTTATTACCTGGAATATTTATGGTGGAATTGATTTGTAAGATTTGGAGGATGAAGCTAAGTGCTAGTGTTAGCATGGTAGCTGCTAGGCTAATATCTATAGGCCTACTTATATATCTTACTTGACTTTAGCCTCTTCTGTGGCTGAAAGAATTTGTGCTAAAGCTTTTGCTTACATACATGTTCAGTATCTGAGATAAGAGTAACATGAATGATAGCTTGGTTGAATTTTTAAAGCCATAAGCCTGTGGTTTGTGATATTTGCTCTGGTTTGAAGATGAATGGGAATGGGAAGTGTTCTTAGAGGCTAAAACCCCCTTCCCCATAATAAAATCACTGTAACACACACCCTGGAGTGGCTTGTTGCCTTTATAAATTAGCAGCTAGCATAAAACATGTTTAATAAGAACAATTTTTCAGAAAATAATTAAAGTTATTAATAATAAGAATTGATATAAACAAGTCCCAGAGAGCGAGCATATATCGGTCTGCTGGCTTGATAAGGTCGGCACCTCCGTGACTGTTTGCCGTTGTTGGTCCACTGTCGGACCACCCTGATTATTCTCCTGTGTGCAAGATCTGACTAATTTCTGATCTACTCAAACAGATTTTAAATACCAAGGACTTTTATTTTAGAAAATATACTAATATACAAATATTACAAACAAACAACTGAAAGAAAAAAATAATGACCAAGTCTGATATTAAAGATGTTGTTGACAATGTAAAAATGATTTACTGAATTGGATTACATGGACTCTGAATTGAAAATGATCGTCTGTATAACACTCTGCTTAACAACCGGTGCAAGATGTATAGACATTAGCCAAGCATCTACCATGCTAGCACTAGCATTTAGCTTACTGTCCTTAAATTATACAAATCAATTCTGTCATTTGAGGAATCAGTTTACGTACAGTAAATGGATGTGCACTTTTCCACCCTATTCATTCTTAATGGGACAAAATCCGGAATTTAATGCAGACAGTTTTTACAGAAACTGTCCGTGCGATCAAAAACCTGTATACAAGCAAACCGTTCCTGATCAGACTGATCATTCCGAAGTTGGAACAGTGTTGATATCTGGAAAACTGCAAGACTAGTTGACAACAATCTCTTAAGGAAGGAAAATTGAATTGCCCAATCTCTAATTCTGTCCTAGGAGGCTGAGTGACATAACCCTGCGCTACACAACATGACTAATAACATTCGGATTCTAATTTTTAGGCCCCCAATTCCAGAAATAAGCTAATTTTATTTAGCATTGTATGTCTTTTTCCTAACCAGGTCTACTCAGGTTGTGCTCCATGTTTTCGCCCCTGGCTTGCTATCGAAGGTCCCTTGCTAAGCAAGTCCAGGCTGCTCTCGCTGCACTGTGAAAACAAGTGTGTACTTGCTATCTCGCTCTGCACAAAGACTCGATTTCACAAACACTTTGGTGAGCCGGGCTTTAAATAGAAGTTTTAATCATATTTCCATATGTTAAACACACCGAGGGTACGAGGGGGGAGAAATTACTTTAGGGAATCTCTGGAAATCCAGTTAATTTGCTCCCTGGCCAGAATTAAGCCCCGAGCTCTCATAAATTACCATTTCATTAAGATTCAGAAGGCAAACACATTTAAATATTCATGGGTTCCCTCCCCTCTTTGATTAGATTTTAATTACATGACTTTGTCTTAAACAAATGGGGAGGGGGGCACCGGGATAAAGGAGCTATTTGTTTTGAGGGATAATGAGCGCACCTGAAAGGTAGGGGTGCCGTGAGGAGAGGTATCATTCAGTGGCGGAGACAAAAAGGCCCCTCGGGGCCCTCGCGCCCCCACCTCCCCCTCCACCTTGCTTTGTCTCAAAGAAGGGGAGTAGGTGGCGGCGGGGAGAAGGGGAGGAGATGTGATAGAAGCAGAAGTCCCTGACTCGCGGCTGCCGAAGCCTGAGGATCCTTTCGCGACTTGTCAGGGAGTATCAGGACCTTGGCTTGCACTGGAGAACAAATTTATCCTCAAAGTAGCTCCCGCCCTCGCCGTTCCCTGGCCTGCTGAAAATTTCATGACCTCTAACAATTATTCAAAGGAGCTCCGTACACGGCTCAATCACATTATAAACACGCTTACACACATCATCAGCTTTGAGGGCCGTTTTTTTCCTCCCTTCCTACAGGAATTGAAATATGCATGCCATTCCGTTCCATTATTAATTCGCCCCAGACATGATGCATGTGTCGTAGCCAAGGACGAGATTGTGGTCCGCCACGGTCATGACGGGCAGGCCGGAATGAAATCAATTATGAAATTCCAATTCTCACATGAGCTTTTTTCCTCTCTGTGAAACGCGCTGCTGCTGCTGCTGCACTGCTCCGCCAAAGCGCTAGCTCACCAGGACAACATTAGCCAAGCGATTTTAAGGGGATCCCCAGAGGCGCACGGCTGTTGCATTGTCCCTAAATTCATACATTTACATAACAGGCGACGTCCACTGCCAATTTGCTCCAAATCTCTCTGCATTATCTTCCAGCGCTCTCTATGGGCCGAACCCCAGCCTGGGCCGTGCACATTTAAATGGCCTTTTTTCGGAACGCCTGTCACCTCTAAATGAATCGTGACCCTTCTAATTTAGATCTCCACATGGGATCTGCGTGCCTGGGGCAGGGTCTTGCAGAAACTGGGACGTTCTTCCTTAATTCTTATATGCTATGTGAATTCCGACATTGTGGGGTCCATGCTGGGTTGCTCTCCACAGCCTGGAAAGTACAAGCATGTTTATTTGAAAGCCCTACCTTGTAGCTCCACTTGCTGGTGATTGTAGGACAAAGGGGCCCAATCCTGGTTCTGGTTGGCTCCTTCCCTAACACACCAGGCAATGAAGGCCTTCAGGGGGATCTGAATATTAGAGCCAGGTGTGTCAAATCTGGATTCTCCATGGTGGGAGATCTTCAGGACCAGGACTGGGTACCCCTGCTATAGCCCATTTGTGTATGCCATCTTCCAGTCGTTCATAGGTGGCCACTTTCTGACCACTGAGCTGCTCTTGGACATTTTGTGGATTGTTGGACCACTTTTAATGTGGCATTAACGTGGCATAATACTGGGTACCAGGCGGATGAGACATTCCATTTCCAAAGTTGTGCAGGAATTTAACATTCCTTGTCGCGTGTACTGGGAATACACAATAGAAGGCATTACTGCCCACAGTGGACCGCGCAGTGGCCGCCCACGGGTGCTTAATGAACAAGACCGGCGGCATCTGGCTAGAACTGTCCGTGTGAACAGACAAGCGACTCTGGCAGAAATCACATCCACATTCAACGCAGGAGCCCCCACACGCATATCCCACAGGTCAGTGCAGTGTTCTTTGGTTTCCATGGGATATGGGAGCAGAAGACCCACCAGAGTACCTCTGTTAACACCACCACACCAGACACAACGCCTCACCTGGGCTCCTGAGGTTGCTAACTGCACCAGTTGTTTGTGTGTGGTGCAGACCCAACAAAGCTATGGACCCCAGTTGTCAACAAGGCACTGTGCAGGCTGGTGGTGGTTCCATACTGGTGTGTTCTCAAGGCATGGGTTGGGTCCACTGGTCACCCTAAACATCTCATTGCTTTGTGAGTATATGCAGCCCTTCGTGGACTTCATGCACCCTTACAATGATGGGACCATTCTGGACAGTGCTGAGTGTGCATGTTCACCGAACACGAACCCAGTCGAGCATTTATTGGAATCTGGTGGAGAGTTAAGATCCTGCACCTACAATTATCCTGGAGCTGTGGGTGGCTGTCCAGATGGCATGGCTCAACATCCCTCCAGACATCTTCCGTCCATTTGATGCCATGTCGAGTTGCTGCACTTCACGGGCTAGAGGGGGTCCTACACAATACTAGTTCCTGTCTCATTACTTATGGCAAGTAACTGTTATATGACAAGATGCAACTTCAATAAATAATAGCCAATGTGATCTGTAATATTCTCACCACAATATACTTTCAGGTTAGCCTAAAAATCTTGATTCAGACAAAATACTACGTGTTCCAGAGAGAACAGACTGGATTTCTATTTTTATGCGGCCATCACACTTGCTATAAATGGTCTCGCAGGAGCGGAAGGTGCGGGCAGACCACATCTCCCTTATCTGCTAACATAAACACTTCAGCTCTGCTAGCACACACTCGTCCGTTCGGCGAGGCGGCTATCTTGCCTCGACATCACCCTGCGCCGGGGCAGTAATAAGGGCCGATAAATCAGCTGCTTCCGCTGGTAATTGTGCCTTTTGGGGATTTGTAGGCCCCATGTAATAGCCCTCTTAAACATACTGATTAAGATGACGGTGCACGCTGACTCGGCAGATTTAACCACATGCCTCATGCATCTTTTCTTCCTCCCTCACCAGCAGTTCCCCCATACGGACCCTGCCGGCCAACAGTACATCAGTCGCACCATGCTGGAGAAAGTGGAGACCCCCGTGCTCATAAAAAACAGACCAGTCGTAATGAGTAAAGTAGAAAGAATTAAACAAGCAGATTTAGAGTGGGTTTGTTAATCTGGGTTTTATTTCAGATCTGGTGGTGTTGCACCACTTAAATCTAAACATGGATGAACTAATCTGAGATTAAAGCCTTAATCTGTCTTTAAGACCTTAGCCTGCCAGGAATCTGAATTGTCTGCCATGATGGATTCGGCAGTATGAATAAACAGCAACATCATTACTGACACTAATCACACTAATCATCAATAATCAAGTTCACTTATAGTTCCGTTTGGGGTGATAACAAGCATAGTGCTACTTGAGAAACAGCCTCACAGGTAAACAGGGGATTGACTGAGAAACAGCACTGAGAAGACAGTGTACACATGTACGAAACCTGTTTAAATAAGATATATATGTATGTACACACACAAAAGCACTGTAAGTTGCTTTTACATAGCATAATGATGATTATACTTAAGGTCAAAACACTGAGGATTATTAGAGTAGCCTTTTAGCCTGTTAGCTAATGCTAGCTAGTTGTCTGCTAAGATGTTCATTTCAGAACAGCTAGTTCAATAGAACTTTCTCACATGAACGAAAGACTAGCCCTTCCAACATGAACGAAAGGCTAGCCCTTCCAACATGGACGAAAGACTAGCCCTTCCAACATGGACGAAAGGCTAGCCCTTCCAACATGGACGAAAGACTAGCCCTTCCAACATGAACGAAAGGCTAGCCCTTCCAACATGGACGAAAGACTAGCCCTTCCAACATGAACGAAAGGCTAGCCCTTCCAACATGGACGAAAGGCTAGCCCTTCCAACATGGACGAAAGACTAGCCCTTCCAACATGGATGAAAGGCTAGCCCTTCCAACATGGATGAAAGACTAGCCCTTCCAACATGAACGAAAGGCTAGCCCTTCCAACATGAACGAAAGGCTAGTCCTTCCAACGTGGACGAAAGGCTAGCCCTTCCAACATGAACGAAAGGCTAGCCCTTGCAACATGGACGAAAGACTAGCCCTTCCAACATGAGCGAAATGCTAGTCCTTCCAACATGGATGAAAGGCTAGCCCTTCCAACATGGATGAAAGGCTAGCCCTTCCAACATGGACGAAAGGCTAGCCCTTCCAACGTGGTCGAAAGACTAGCCCTTCCAACGTGGACGAAAGACTAGCCCAGTGACAAGGTAGTCTTGGTAGGCTTCTCAGTTTTGCCTTTGGTACTACAAACCAGGACAGTCCTGCCAGGGACCCACCGTTCTCGGCTGCAGCCCAGCATTTGGAAGGCAGCTACAGTCTGTGTTCACAACAGAAGTAGGCTTCAGAGCCAATCTTCAGCCTCTAATTCCATTTGAGTGCCATTCTAATGCCTCTACTGGGAGAAGAACCCCAAAAAGTCTGTAAAATCAGTGACGAAAATCACAGCTGATCAGCTAATTAGCTAATTAGCCAGACCTGGGAACCTCAATTACTGTGCATAGGTGTTACTACTGACACAACAGCGGTTTGCTTCTTCTGAGCATGTGTAAATCTGACAGGCGAGCGTCTACCACACTCGCTAGAAGCTTCAACAAGAAACACCGGTCACTGGCTCTAATGTAAAGGTTGCGTCTGATTCGTTAGAGCCTTTGGAGCGTGACGGTCCTCTGCCCACACCTTTGGTGGTGGCCCTGGGCGCAGTGCCAGTTCAAAGCAATTTCCAGCTAAATATGGTTCTGATATGGATACTAAAAGACCAGCAGATAAGCGACTCAGGGCCACTCATCTTCCACACGCCACTTCCTCCTTTAATGAAAGGATTAAGTGCTCAATGGTCCGTCGGAGGCCGAAGCGATGGCAGACTGGAGGGAACGTCCATGCTCCCGAGATGAATGCCATCATTCTGCTCATTGTTCCAGCCACCGAGAGTCACCCATGCCTCCGTACCCCCAAACAGCAGCTGGAGTCTGTTGGTCCCTGTTCCTAAAAAAGTTGGGACACTGACAGAATCACAGATTTATGGGCAGATCATTTAAACCCTGTATGTAACTGGACATTGGTGGTAGTAACTTCAGGCTCTTGCAGAAGGTGCTGCACGAGGATGATGGGGCTATAAATACCTGCAGGGTGTGAGTGACAGGATCCATAGATTGGGAAGAGGTGGTACAGTGCAGTGAATGTCTCGTTCCATGTGTGGAAAATGGCTCCAAAGCAGATGTTAATGATTGGCTAAAAGGAGCGACTGTATTTGGGCATGCCAAAAAATGTTGGACAGGAGCAACAAAAGACAGTAAAGTTGTGAAACACTACAAAACACCTGGCGGAACATCTCACAGCCAATCAGGTTAACTGGTAACAGGTCAGTATGATGATTATGAAGATGTTCTGGGAAACAGACTTCAGAGATGCATGTCTGGAGGCGTGACTCGTATTTCCAAAGTGCCAACTTACAAAAACATTATTAGCATGTAATGGAAATTAATGCAAACACAAGTCATTTTGGTCTATTTTTGTTTGTTAGTCTATCAGGAAATTTCATACAAGAAATTAAAAAAAGTTTTAAATAATCAAATTTCTTTCAAAAAGAAAGATTTGATTTTCTATGTGAAAATAAGTTTGTCTACAAAATTCTGCATATTTGTGTATGCAATTATTATTTATTGGCTGAATTTAGCATACTGTTGAAAAAACATTTACAAACATTTTTTATTAACATTTATTATCAACATTTAGAGGACATTTAATATTTCATTTAATGTGACGTTTTTCCAAGTATGTTAAACTCAGCAAATTAATAGAAATTGGGCACTAAAAATTGCAGAGGTTTGTTTTTGGTAGAGAATCTGTACATTTACTTTCACTGAGAAACTCAACGAAACATATACACTAGCACTCAAAAGTTTGGGGTCATATCATTTAAAAAATACTGTATCACTAAAGTTTCAGCCTGTCTCAGAGTGACACAGAGAAACTCATTCATGTGTTTGTTACAGCAGAGTTGATCACTGTAATAGTCCTCTTACAGGAGAGTTGATCACTGTAATGATCCTCTTTCAGCAGAGTTGATCGCTGTAATGGTCTTCTTACAGCAGAGTTGATCACTGTAATGGTCCTCTTACAGCAGAGTTGATCACTGTAATGGTCCTCTTACAGCAGAGTTGATTGCTGTAATGGTCCTCTTACAGCAGAGTCGATCACTGTAATGGTCCTCTTACAGGAGAGTTGATCACTGTAATGGTCCTCTTTCAGCAGAGTTGATCGCTGTAATGGTCCTCTTACTGCAGAGTTGATCACTGTAATAGTCCTCTTACAGGAGAGTTGATCGCTGTAATGGTCCTCTTACAGGAGAGTTGATCACTGTAATAGTCCTCTTACAGGAGAGTTGATCGCTGTAATGGTCCTCTTACAGCAGAGTTGATCACTGTAATAGTCCTCTTACAGGAGAGTTGATCACTGTAATGGTCCTCTTACAGCAGAGTTGATCACTGTAACGGTCCTCTTACAGCAGAGTTGATCACTGTAACAGTCGTCTTACAGCAGAGTTGATCGCTGTAATGGTAATCTGACAGCAGAGTTGATCACTGTAATAGTCCTCTTACAGGA
>CM067480.1:9839808-9858747 GCA_034552555.1 Semaprochilodus insignis
ATTTTACCCTAAATAAGTACACAGTAGTTTAGAGAGTGTTCCCCACACATCATCAGTTAATATCTAGAACTTTTTAGTCATTTTGGTGTAATTCAGTTAGACTGTATAGGTAATTATCAGTATTTTTACACAGTGCTTTAGAGATTGTTCCCCATATATCTTCAGTTAGTATCTAGAACCTATTACTAATTTCAGTGTAATTCAGTTAGACTGCCTTGTTCAATATCTTCATTTTACCCCAAATAATTACACAGCACTAGAAGATTGTTCAATATCTAGAACTTATTATTCATTTCAGTGTTATACAGTTAGACTGTGTTGTTAATTATCCTCATTTGTCCCAAATAATTACGCAGCACTTTAGAGATTGCTCCATATAAATCCTCAGTTAGTACCTATTAGTTATTTTGGTGTAATTCAGTTAGACTGTGTTGGTAATTATTGGTATTTTTACCTAAAGTAATTACACAGAGATTGTTCCCCATATATCTTCAGTTAGTATCTAGAAGCTGTTTTATGGGTGCATTGCATTTATGGGTGATTCAGTTAACCTGTAGAATTTGGTTAAATTGCCTTGGAACTTATCATGTTGCTCAAAAAATATTAACCTACTACTGTGGAGTGTGTACCTCACACTCAATTCATATCTAGAACCCATTAAGCATTTAAGTGTAATTTTGCAATATTTTCCACATAACCATCTAATACTTTGGAGTCGGTACTTCACACATACCTGGTTAATACCTAGAACTTATAGGACTGTAAAAGTAAGTGTCAGTTCTCCAGGGTTTAGGACCCAGCCGAATTTATGATTGTGATTCCAGATACAAAACAACTGGAGAAAAAGAGCATCTGCAGGGTTCCACGGAGTACACTAGAATTAAGGACACTGCAGTGGTCACATGAAGGGCGTTAGACATGCGCCTGGTGTGAGTGTAAACCCAACGACCCCGTGGAACCATTTGCTGTATAGTGGGTTCCGTGATATGCACACAAAGCCTGCATTACACTCATTATGCTGAACAGCAAACCCATTAGCATCACACGCGGGAATGCCATGAAGGTTCCATGTCACCTTGTCATGTAAAGTAATAGTCCGTGCCCACTGGCCATCAGAAGGGTCGTTAGTATTGTCATTAGCAGTGTCAGTGGAACATGTCGTTAGCACAGCTGGCCAATGTTATTATGATATAGCGCCCTTAAATGCTCAAATACATCAAGCCTCAACGTATTTACCCCAACAGTGATTATGATAACATGGAATTATTGCCCATAGATGGGATTCGGAAAGACGACGGGTGATCTGTGGGCCTGCATCTTCAAGGTGACTCCCAGCTCTGAACCATGGAGAGATATTAGCAAGAACCCTCGCAACGTTCCTCCTACTCATGATGCGTTTACTATCTGTGTAATTGCAGCGTCGCCACCATTAATACAGTATCGATTTTGCACTTATCTCAGCCGTGCAGCATCACACGACGGGAATGTGGTATATTACAGCAGAAATTACAACGATTTTTAACAGCGTATGATCTGCCATCCTGACTTGCCGGCCTCTCCTCCTCCGCTGAGGGGTTATCGCGGTTCTGGATATTGGCTGACCGAGGGCCGATGCGGCATCCGAGGTCCTGGGGTGAAGTCCAAGGAGATGAAATGTCAGGAGAGGTCGTTATATTTCATGGCGAGATGGTGAATTAAGCGCCGTTCCAACGTACGTCAGCCAGGCGCTCAGCTGTGGCCCACTGCCTGAGTTAAACTGAGGGTGAAAACAGCCACTAAACGCCTCGCTACCCCTCCTGCTCGCTCACTCTCGCTGTCTCTCCTAGGCCTATCGTTTATTATTTAACATGCCAAGCGTTCCTCGGAAAACATTCGGGAAGAAAATGCACAGACAAGAGTGCACTCAGAAAACAGAGCGTGCCATCGGAATGTGGCAGGTGTTACGGTGCATTTACAGTGGTCCGGTGCGGCACTGGACGTGAATGTATGTGGGTGTTAACAAAAGGCATTCCCTACATTGAAGTCACTAATAATAAATGTGTTTATTTTCCAATATTCCAGTTTTCCAATATTCTATTTTTTAAATTGTTTGTTTTCAGGGGTGATTAGCGCTTGTGCTCAACATCGACTACTTCATCGACTAGGTGAATAAGTGGATAAGTACATCCAGCCAGATGTTTTCCCACTTGGATTTGGAATGTTGGAGGGAATGCTGTTGAGTATAAATAGGTAGACTTTTGAATAGCTGTTTCTTATTTATATGGATCGTAAGAACAGGATTAATGCTATTGACTACGCTGGTCTACCAGGTCTTTCAGGTGGTTGTTATGAATCCCATTGTCTCTCCAGCTTTTAATCTTTCTCCTTCCTTATGCAGGTGGATTATCTCATATCAAATCACCTCAGAAATATGGGGAAGAAATTAATAACTTGAATTTAACTTGGCTAGTTTGAGTACAAAATTACACTTCAAAGTGGTTTCTAATGCAAATATAATGAGGGGAGTTGATGTCTATGTATGACATTATTTAAATTTCTAATAAATACATTTACAAACAAATGAAAGACAACAAAGTACTTTTCATGTAGAAATTTGGGAATTTGGAAAATGCAGAACCACTATTATGATATTATCCTAATCACTGAGAGAAGCTTTGTGAGACAAAAACAAATAAAAACCTTTTTATGAAAAGGTGTCTAAACTGATACTGTATATATCACATCACATTACAGCACATTACGACATCATCCTGAAAAGCTCAAACATTTAAACCTTTAATTTTTAAAAAAATAGCTTTAAACTGTTCATGTAACAGTGGTACCCCATGGCACACTGATGCCAGTGGGGAACATCGACTCCGGTGCAGAGCAATACACACGCCACAGTAGACCAGTTAACCTCTATAATAAACACAGGAGCCCCGAGGAAACTGCCAGGGATCACCACTGAACGGACACTGTTAGATCTGGGTCTGAGAAGTAGCCACATGGTTAAGGTCCCAAGGTTCATCAACAACCTCGCCTCCAGTTGAACACTGGAGGATTGGAAAAACGTTGCCTTCCTGGACAAATCCAGGTTTGTGCTGGATAAAGTAGACGGCTTTTGGAGAACCACATCCAAAAGACAACCGTGGGACCGTGGTGGTGGTAGCCTCTGAACACTGACGGGTAGTCTTAGCAGATCATGTGCTCCTGTACATGACATTCCACCCTGATGTCAACAAGGGTGGTGCATGAGTAGGTTTAGAAGGACAGTCATGACTTTAGTGTCCTTCCCTGGCCTGCCAACACGCCTGATCTCAATCCACTGGAGCACATTTGGTAACACTTGGATCAGCAGGTTCACAGTGTTGACCCACAACCATACAATATGAGGGACCTCAGTGCTCTGCTGCAGTTGGAGTGCCTCCGGGTACCATCCGTCACCTAATATGGTCCGTGCCATGGCATCTCGCTAGTGTCATCCGTGCCAATGTTTGTGTTATTCCCACTGTTAGGTAGGTGGTCATAATATTCTGATATGACAGTGGATATTTGATCTAAAGATCATATGTATACATGCAGCAAAATTATGCAGTACTTAGTATCTTTATTTCTTGAACGTCCAAAATCTGCTGACTCTCCTCTACCGACTGAGTATAGTCGGGAGGTGGGGGAGGACCTAGCGGAGCGGAGGGCGGCAGAGTATAGGGAGAAAGTTCGGACAGAGATATGGATGTATCACGCATGTTTTTAGGAGCTTTGTGGAGTTTGGAATGCCTATTTTTATGTGGTCTATATCGTCAACAGCCCACGACTGGGCTAACTGTCCATACCGGGGTTCCATTTCTCCAAAGCAAGCAGCACAAAAGCATTCATTTCATTCTGCACCTCAGAGCCAGTTTATATTGCTATGAATCCAACTGCTGTATTAATTTGTTAGCAAACCCGCCTTTTCTTCATATGCTCACTGTAACGAGTGCCCAAGCTAATAAAGAGCGATGGCTTGAGGGTCCCTGGTTGCCGAAAATGTTGCCCACTCGCAAATATATGATGAAATGGCGCGTCATTATTGAAGCACGAGGTCATTTGCCAGTGCCCTTGTGGTGCCGTCTTATATGGAACACGCTAAACCCACGCAGACCCCCACCTCCACTTCCCATTCAGCGTAAGCAGAGCAGAACCTCGTGCACGGCAAGAGGAGGCACTTGACAGTCCCACTAGATGAAGCCATTGCTAATGACTGTAATGGAAATAGATGATAGCCTTTGGGGGGAGGGGGGGCCTGAGATTCTAATAAAGCTCTAACCATCCACGCAAATGTTCAGGCACAGTTAATCAACACATTTTAATTAGGTACATTTTTCATTGCCATGCCGCTGCCTCGCTCTTCAGAGCCATAGAAAAGGGCCAAGAGTCCTCCCGCTGTGTTATTTTGTGCGCAGAGAGGGTCCTTTCAAACGGCACTTTCCAAAGACGCTTCCATTGAGCTCCCTCGAGAAAAGACAACCTGGATGTTTTGCGGTGCCAATTACAGTAGATCCATACAGGGCCGTCCTAAAGAGAAAATACCGAGCAACCAGTTATTTACTACTGCGGCGACGAGAGGT
Organism: Semaprochilodus insignis; assembly: GCA_034552555.1. Classification (NCBI taxonomy): domain Eukaryota; kingdom Metazoa; phylum Chordata; class Actinopteri; order Characiformes; family Prochilodontidae; genus Semaprochilodus; species Semaprochilodus insignis. Next base: position 9,844,398 of record CM067480.1, read on the forward strand.
CCCACTTTGCGAGGGGCCAGACAATGGCCTCTTGTGAAACTGTGAAAACGCCCCCCGTAAATCCATCAGTTATTGGTATGAGGCTATCGTACAGGCAGAGTTGCTAGATGCCTATATACTACAGCGGTTTTACGGGCCTTTATTTACCCCCCTCAACCTTCAGCCCCCCAACCAACCAACCGTTTTTACTATCGCCATTTTCTATCAAACCTGGAAGAAGCAGCCCCTGTATTTCTCCCAGCTGCCAATGTGACTGCAGAAACGATCCTATCAGAAAATTGGTGCTCGAGGGATCTTGTGTCAAGGCCAGAGGATGCTGGCTGGGCTATCCGTGTGCTAGGACAGGCGTGCCGTTGCGATTTTTTACACCCTTGTGAAAACATGTGGAACGCGTGGCTGCTATGGACACTCCGCCAGTATTCCGCAGTCTGATTCATCAGCTGTATTCAAAGGGCTTTAGAGGGGACTTCAGAGGACCAGCGATGACCACTGCAAAACCTTGATTATGTGGTCAGTGACCCCGTTTTTGGTGTTTTGGGTTATTACTTAGGCGAGTGGCAGGAGCCAACTGAAGTTGATGTTCTGGTGGTGTTTATATAGACACGTGAGGAACGTGTGCACTGTTATGGCCATCTTTACTGGTTCTTCAGTCCATCCTCCCGTAAGGAAGATTTGCTCCATGAAACCCCTACAAGGAACGAGGACAAGAAGTTCTCAACTGATCAGATGGCTATCATCTGCTTTACTTCCTTCTAATTCCTATAGGCAGTCATACCTGTTCATGCCATGCCAAGGAGTGTATGGTGCCATGTCATGGGATGGGTGTCACATGACCTGTGGGCGTGTTCTGGTGTAAGTATGGTAGTGCAGTATGGCTACTGCTTTACACTGAGTTTTTGATTGATGACTTTGCCATCTTATCCACTGAGATAGCAGCTGAGAGCTGAGTGACAGTGTTTTGCGGCTATGAGGCTGCCTGGGCCTGCCGCTTGAGTGACGTGTATTGTGGCTATGAGGCTGCCTGAACCGGCCGCTTGAGTGATGGTGTATTGTGGCTATGAGACTGCCTGGGCCTGCCGCTTGAGTGACGGTGTATTGTGGCTATGAGGTTGCCTGGGCCTGCCGCTTGAGTGATGGTGTATTGTGGCTATGAGGCTGCCTGGACCATCTACCTGAGTGATGGTGTATTGTGGCTATGAGGCTGCCTGGGCCTGCCGCTTGAGTGATGGTGTATTGTGGCTATGAGGTTACCTGAACCAGTCGCTTGAGTGATGGTGTATTGTGGCAACGAGGCTGCCTGGATCGGCCGCTTAAGTACGGTGTATTGTGGCTATGAGACCTGGATTGGCCGCTTGGCTGCCTGGACAGGCAAGGACTGCATAAGTTTCTGGATGTAGGACACATCAATGTTCAGACACTCCTGCATCAAAGAATTGTGCAGTTGGTCCAGATTTGGTGGATGCCTTCCCTGGCGTCTAACTGGTTGTTCCAGGTAGTTCCACAGATTTTCAGGAGGATTCAAATCTGGGGATTTTGCAGGTCAGCCCAGATGTGTGAATGCTCCAAAATGTTCATCATGCCAATCACATCTGCAGACCTGTGAACACTAATTGACTGACATCATGAGTAAAACCAGAAGAGAACTGAACACTGGGAGGAAACTGGCCAACTATGCGTGGGAAGTCATGACGGTTCATTTCAAGCAGGACATAACCCAGTTTTCCAGCCTCCATCAGATCTGGGCCAAATATCAGAAATGAAATATGTTCATTGTTGACTTGGAATGCTGGGAATAGGATCATATCATATGATATTTTTGCTAACTGGGCTAGCTGATCTAGCTAGGCTGTTTTTATCTCTTGCAAAATTTGTCAAAATTAAATTTCCCTAAATTATGGAAGCACTCGCATCTAGATGTATCAGCTTCATAAGGAGCTGGTGAACAGGCATGCTGTATTAATAATGAAGGCCTGTTCAGAACATACAGTAATACACTTCTTTTTCTGCCTGCAAAGACGTTCTCGCAAATGAGCTCAGGCTGTAAAACATCTGTGCATATTGAAATACCACCATAAATACCCACCCTGGGAGGAAACTAGCCAAATATGTGTTGAACCAATAGTAAGTAATGATGTTTGATTTCAATTAGGATCCAACCCAGTTTTCAGGCATCAACCAAATCCGGGGTGTCCGCTGATTCCAAATGCGCCCAAATGGTGCGGATCACGCTATTGCATGGGTTTACATCATACGACACAGAAAAGAGCTCGCGAAGCCTCCGTGGCAACCCCGACTGCCCCAATTAGGGGCTATGGGGAAGGTTTTTAAATGCAGCACAGGTGCAAAGTGAGCGGCGTGGCCAAAGATGTCAACGGTGATTATGACTCTGAATTCTCAGCTGCAGGAGGGGAGGAAGAGGAGGAGGAGGAGGAGGAGGAGGGGATGGGGGTTGGGGTGAGGTCAAGATGGAGTGCTAGCAGAGAGGTGGAAAAGGCAAGAGGAAAGGAAGAAAAAAGATAACAGCTCTTACAACCTCACCTTATTCCTCTCCGAGACAAATTAATAGGGGGCTGCAAGAGGAAGCCGAGAGGGGATGAGAGCGGGGACTCGTAGAGCGAGAGTTTGCCAGGCGTCGGGGGTGGTGGGGCGGGGGGTGAGGAAAGATGGACAAAGTGGTGCTTGGAAGGAAAGGATACTCTGTTATGAGAAGGAGGGAGGGAGTGGAGTGGGGAAGAGGGAGAAGAGAGATATCTCCGGCTGGGGCCAGATAGAGGCCACACTTTGGCTGTTTCTTGTTTATTGGGGGAGAGAGAGAGAGAGAGAGAGAGAGAGAGAGAGAGAGAGAAAGAGAGCCGTAATAACACATGTGCAACCCCCTCCTCTCTCTGCCCCAGCTCATTACACAGCATCCCAGCTATTTGGCAGCCCAACCCTCCCTCACTGATCTATCCTCCTACTCTCGGCTCTCTGCTCCTCTCACTGGCCTTATTAGGAGAGAAATTACATTCCTCACTGTAAGGGTGGCCAAAATATAGCATCATGAGTCCGGAAGATCGTAATATATATCACTATAGTTCAACAAAATCGTGCTGAGGGGGGTTTGGAGTGAAACGGATGATGGTAGAGACCCAGATGTTCCTTCCAGTGGTGGTGGTTATGGGAACCAGGGGTCTCCATGTCTACAACACACATATAGACACTATATGTACTATCTAAGCCACCAGTGAACCTACACGCTAATACCTCCCATATATCCTGCATTCATAATGCATTAGAAAAGCATTTATAAGATATCACTTAAATAATGCCTTATAAAACCAGGCATGAGCTTGTGTAATTACTCCATGCAGGCATTATGATATCTGTTCATAAGAACACAGTATACACTAATAAGCGTGTGTGTTTAAGGTGGTAGTAACTTCAGGCTCCTGCAGATGGTGATGGGGCTATAAATACCTGTGGGGTGTGAGTGACGGGATCTATAGATTGGGAAGAGGTGCTACAGTGCAGTGAATGTCTCGTCCCATGTGTGGAAAATTGCTCCAAAGCAGATGTTAATGACTGGCTAAAAGGAGTGACTGCATTTGGGCGTGCCAAAGACCATAGTGTGAAGTAGATGAATCTGCAGGTGTATGGAAGCGTACAGTCATACGGGTCTACCAGCAGTGGCTAAAATCCCAGTCTGGTCCAACTGCGCAATTCTTTGATGTAAGAGTGTCTGAACATTAATGTGCCCTATATCCAGTAACACCGCATGTACACCCTTACTCTGATTTCTTTCAGCTTCTGGATGATGTATGTTCATATTTTCTGCTAACGTGCTTAAAAGAGCAGCAGCATGAGTCTTACGTCTCAATCTGTGAGTCTATTGGCCAGTTGCGAAGCAGAAATCCAATTACTTCCTGACTCATGCAGACCTGGAGTTTCCCCTTTCTCTGGTTACCCAAGTGCATGTAAACGCATGAAACACATTACTGACCAAAGGTTATCAGATTATTGAAGTCTGGTAAACACATTCAATGTCATGGCAAGGTTGCTGAGGGCGGACAGTGCCCCCACCCCTCCACAAAATATCCAGCCAAGGCCACCTCTGTGGTCAGAAATTAACCTGGCTAACACAAATTACACAGATCACTTACAGTCCTTAACTGTACAGCAGCAAGGCAGCCCTGCAAAGTAGGGGGTGGGCTACTAATCTGGCCAGGGGGTGTAGGGCCGACCAAGATTTAAGAGATGATACTTGGAAGCTAATTTAATTGGAGACTCTTTGAAAAACAGAAACGTTAAAGGGCATCACAACACAATTAGCCCGAGCTCTTCATTTCCGAATATCAGTCTTAACCTCAGGTCTGCTGTTGACCCTCTGGTGAACTGTTGCCATTTGCCCTCACGTAATTACACGGGTCCTGCACTCGAGGAACGAGGGACTTGCCTTATAGGAATAACAGGCAAAGAAGGAAAAAAGAAAACAAATCGGAATTCTCGCTGCAGACGAGATGGCTCCATTCATCACTGTGATATGCCACATAATACCTTGAGTTGTAATCAAAGCACCAGGCCCACCATTATGATCCTCATTCCTATAGATGCTGCATGCCCTCATCAAGGTCATTCCATAATCACAAGGAACTAGACATTTAATCTCCCAGGGTGGCGAAAGTGCAAGGAACGGATTAGGAAATCACTGGGAAATAGGTACGGGAAGGAAATTGCAAATGACCCGTGGGTCACCCGGCCATAGATACAGATATTCAGTGACCTAGAAATCAGATTACTGTGCGGAGGAAGAGGGGAAAAAAATCAAATTGAGGAACAGAGCCAGAGGGGGATACCATGTACCTGTGAAGATAAAGATTCATATCGCCAGAGATACCTGAAGGAATTCGAGGACAGGCGCGAGAAACTGCTCTCCGAGTTTCGGCAGGCGATGAAAACAAATGATTTTGTCCAGTCCAGACTTTTGCGTACATGCATTGTTTCTAAAGTGACTGGACTGCTCGATCCCATGCTATGTTCCAAAGAAATGTCTCAAACTTTCACTTTCAAGGCTTTGTTTATTTTTTAGAAGAATAGCGTATTAAAAAGTATATAAAGCATTACATACACTCACCGTCAACCAGAGACGCATGTGACATAAGCAAGGACGGGCCTTATTGCTGTACCTGACTGACTCAGCAGCCACAATTGCAGACATTCAGCGAGCAGTGATGTCCTCCATGAGTCATCCTGTTAATGGCAGCACCATTGGCAGACGACTGCACCACGCAGGACTACATGCATGCAGAACGTTGCGATGACTGTCCGTAAGACCACATCAACGTTACCAAAGACTGCAATGGTGTTGTGCCAGACTGTCATGGAGTGACTCAGAATGGCAGCGTGTCATCTTCAGTGACGAGTCCCGCTTTTGTCTTGGTGGAGATGACAAACTGTGCTAGGAGACGACAAGCTGTGATTGGATTTGGCATGTACTGGACAAGTTTCTGGATGTGGGCCACATCAGTATTCAGACACTCTTGCACCAAAGAATTGCACAGTTGGGCCAGATTTGGTGGATGCCTTTCCTGGCACAATTCCGAGGAGAATTTAGCCACTGCTGGTAGACCCGTATGACCGTACGCTTCCATACACATGCAGATTCAGCTACTTCCTTCACACTATGGTCTTTGACACGCCCAAATGCAGTCACTCCTTTTAGCCCTTCATTTACATCTGCTTTGGAGCCATTTTCCACACATGGAATGAGACATTCACTGCACTGTACCACTCTTCCCAATCTATGGATCCCGTCACTCACACCCGCAGGTATTTATAGCCTCGCCACCCCCGTGCAGTGCCATCTGCAGGAGCCTGAAATTACTACCACCTAACTTACTAACGCTCTGAAGGTTCTGCTAAAGTCCAAGTAGACTGATGAATCGGTGTGACCAGTTATTATTACTGAGCTCTGATTACATGATCAGCCTTTATGAAGCTCCTTTCTGATTAATTCATTTAGGCCCATGTGTGTTTTAAACAAATTCATAGCACATGAAATAAAGTCCCACCTAATTAAACATTCACTGAAAGGAGGAGCGTCATTAATCATTCCGTAAAAAGAGGATAAGTCTGAGAATAACCGGAAGCAAGATAACCCTTTCAAGAATGAGGTGAGGGTTCTTTTGGGCCACTGTAGGCCTTGTTTTCGTGAAGTAGGCCAGATGGTGGCTTAAAATAGGAGGTGATTTTTTGTTTAGCGTAAAGTTGATTCTCCAAACTTGCAAAATTTCTCATTCAGGTGCAGAATTCCCAGCTAACTGTCCAAATAGAAATGAGATAATACTATTAATGTGCCAGCGCCCGACCACGACTCCTTAGTTCCCTCGTCTAGGTGTGTATGTGTACTTGTGTGTGTGTGTGGTATTGGGGTGGTAGGGGTAGTTCCCTCGTATAGGTGTTTCTGTGTATATGTGTATGTGTAAGTGTGTGTTTATTTGTGTGTGTATATGTGTGTGTGTGTATATGTTTGTGTGTGTGTATGTGTGTGTTTGTGTATGTGTGTGTGTATGTGTGTGTGTGTGCATGTGTGTGTTTGTGTATGTGTGTGTACGTTTGTGTGCGTGTATGTGTGTGTGTGTTTGTGTATGTGTATGTGTATGTGTGTGTGTGTGTGTGTGTGTGTGTCTGTGTGTGTGTGTGTGTGTGTGAGAGTGTGTGTGTACGTGTGTGTGTGTGTTTGTGTGTGTGTGTGTGCGTGTGTGTATGTGTGTGTGTGTGTATGTGTGTGAGTTTTATTGGGGGGGTAGGGGCGGGTGTCAGCGCTCATGAGGTTTGACAGTATTCCGAACGCTCTCCACGGACGTGCAGACATGTTTCATCAGCCGCTCGCCCCGCGGGGCCGGTGCTGGGCTGGAAAGACGCTTACAAACACATCTCTCCCCTTAGCTTCTCTTCCCCTCTGCCTTCCACAGCTGATTTCCTCAAACAATGCACTCCTTCACTCGTCCCCACTCCTCCTCCTCCTCCCTTCATCCCTCTCTCTCCGCTGCCTGAGGTCACATCTGGTTGGGAATTTGAAGCCAGAGTGGAAACTCGCTCCTATCTCTCTCAGCCATATGTCCTACGTCCAGCCTCGGCAGAGCTGCCACCCTTCTATTCCCTACTTTCTTTATTCCTTTCTCTCTTTCTTTCTTTCTTTTGCTCTGTCTTTCACTTGCTCTTTCTTTCTTTTGCTTTTTCTTTCGCTCTTTCTTTCACTTGCTCTTTCTTTCGCTTATTCTTTCACTTGCTTTCTTTCGCTTATTCTTTCACTTGCTCTTTCTTTCTTTCGCTCTTTCTTTATTTCGTCTTTCGCTGTATTTCACTTGCTCTTTCTTTTTTTCGCTCTCTCTTTTACTCTGTCAGTTGTTCTCTCTTTTTCTTTCTTTCTCTCTTTCTTTTACTCTGTCTTTCAGTTGTTCTTTCTTTCTTTTTCTCTTTCTTTCTGGCTTTCTCTCTTTCTTTATCTCACTCTAGTTGAGGTAGAGGGTCTGGAAGGACTGCATGAAGACTGCTGTTAGGTCGTATGATGAGGTCAGGTGACTGTCTATCCCGCTGAACTCTTTAACTGTACTATTCTGAGACCATTAAACTTCACTTAGATATAAATACATATTAAAAAAGTACATTTCTAGTACATTAGAATACAGTAAAAATATACTTATATGTACTTGGTATACTTATATAAGTACACTGAAATACTACTGAGGTGAAATGTACTTGTAATTATGACATTTTATTATAATTGATGTAATTATTACATCTAGTGCATTAAAATATACTTGGTACACTTTGACATAGTTTATTTATTGAAATATTGATTATATGATGACAATAGCACACTATCAATACATTAATCATGAGTACAAGGAAGTATGGTAAGTATATTTAAATGATGTATACTTCAGTGCACTTTGTTTTCTCTTGGGGCAGTAAAACACAAAGTTGCCAAGAAAACAAAACAACAACATGAAAGTACGAGACGCTATGTTGGCTTCCTTATAGAACTAAAGTAGAACTTCATAGTACATCCGGCACCTATCAGCAGAGGAACTACTGAAGCTTCTTAGTCACTGTTCCTCTCGTTTAGTCTCAAACAAAATGCTGAAGCTTCAAAGTAAGAGATGTGAGCAACAGCAGAGATGCTGCTAAAAAACGTACTGTATATCATTTATCTGTACATGCAGTTCTAACCAGCGTCGCTACAGCACACGTGCAGTATCAGCCACCTCTGGAGGCAGAGCAGGTAGAAACCAGCCCTTAAGGACCAGCAGGACAGGTCTCTGTCTCCACAGCAGGACAGGTCTGTGCTTCCACAGCAGGACAGGTCTGTGATTCTACAGTAGGACAGGTTTGTGTTTCCACAGCAGGACAGGTCTGTGATTCTATAGCACGACATGTATGTGTCCCACAGCAGGACAGGTCTGTGTTTCTACAGCAGGACAGGTCTGTGTTTCCACAGCAGGACAGGTCTGTGATTCTATAGCACAACATGTATGTGTCCCACAGCAGGACAGGTCTGTGTTTCCACAGCAGGACAGGTCTGTATTCCACAGCAGGATAGGTCTGTATTCCACAGCAAGACAGGTCTGTTTTCCACAGCAGGACAGGTCTGTATTCCACAGCAGTACAGGTCTGTATTCCACAGCAGGACAGGTCTGTAATCCAGAGCAGGACAGGTCTGTGTTTCAGCAGCAGGACAGATCTGTGTTTCCACGGCTGGACAGGTCTGTATTTCCCCAGCGTGCCATCAAACGAAATGACTCACTTATATTCCAGTGCATTTGTGAGGAATACTTTCTCACTTCCATTTTAGTCTTTTCACGTCGAGTTCCTAATTCCTTCTTTTTTTGGGTTCTTTTCTCAGTTCTTTTGGTGATAGCACCTACACTGCTTTGCTGTTGCTCACACCTTCACACTTTGAAGCTTTAGCATTTTATTTTAGACTCAAAGGATCCGAAAAAGAGAAGTGGAGCCTAACAAACCCCAGTTCCTGTGCAGATAGGCGCTGGATGTACTGAGCCGTTCCTCTGCAGTTCTATAAAGAACTCTTCAGAAGTTTTTGGGGAGCTACTTGTGCTTCTACCTGAGTCGTTATTTCACTTCAGGCTACTTTCACGGCACCACAAGGGCTGAGTGGGGCTGGTGGGCTTATGTCGTATGAGTTTGGAAACAATTTAGTTTCCTGTGTTTGCAATGTTGATTAATAACACTACGTTCTTGTTCCTGGGTACTAAGTGGGTTCTCTTAAGTCCTTAGGCCTACACTGTACAGAAAACGCTACTGGTTCCCATAAACAAAAAGCATTTGTGGTCAGGAAAATGAAGTTATGAAGAGTTCTCTATCTATAGAACTTTAGAGAATTGTTTAGAACTCTCTAGAACCGTCCAGTAGTGTACATAGCAGTATAAATACAGGTGTGCTAAACAGCCGTTTTAGTTGATGTTCCAGCTGAGTGAGTGAATAGTGGATACGGAGCTACAGGTCATTTAGAGGCATCAAGAGGCTGCAGCATCCAGCAGACGCGTTCTGCTCCGTCTGTGGACCAATTTATCAAGACTAGAGTGGAACAGTACACAATCAGAATCTGTGATGAAGCCAAACTCAAACTTAGTAGAACAGTAGAGCATAGCCTTCAGGGACATGGAGATACAGAACCTGGAATCCAAAAAAATTGCATCCTACTTAGTTGCACCCTAGGCGGCATAGCCGAGACGCTCGTCCGCAACAGAGTTCTGGAGAGCCAGAGAATTTTAAAGCTTATCAAGACCAGAGTGGAACAGTACTGGGTGAAAGCATCTTTTGAAAGCATTATTGAAGTTTAAAAGCTGTTATTCAGAAATGTTCTAGATGTTCTAGCAAAGTATATATTACATTACAGTATATATTTACTGCACTGTGTTAATATCTTACATATTACTCAGTAACGTGGAATAAACCAGATTTTTTGTTTAAACAATTAGATTTTTTGTTTTGTTTTGTTTTAAACAATTAGATCATAACACATAGAAACCAGAAGTCACATAGCGTTATTCATAATTCCTCTGGTAGTTTGGCTATGCTGTTTGGCTTCATCTATATTGACTCATTTTAATAGCTGTTTCCTGTCTTCCGCCCAGTGAGATCCGGGATGGGCTCCATCACCCCCCCTCCCCCCCGTATGAACGCATGCATGATCCATCCAAAGAGTTGCTAACACAACTCCCGTTATCTGCTAGTGTAGAGTGTACCTTTTTTGCTGGGTACACTTGCCCAGGTAAAAATTAAGTAGGCCTATATTTTGATGTACAAGAAATGTACTTTAATATCAGTAAGTGCTTTTCAGGAACATTATTGTTTTTTGTTTGCTACATATATATTCATGTATTTTAATAACATTAAAATGTACGTTAAATTGTTACTTGGGTGCCTCGGTAGTGATTAACCAAACAAAAAATATACTTTAATAAATTAAGTAAACCTAAGTAAATTTGGAGTATATTCGCCTAGGATACTGTATTTAGTATACCATAATCAGTGGACCAGTAGTAAACTTGTAAGTGTACTATTTCAGTGGTTCTTGGGACTAAATTGGCAACTCTTGGTTTATGAAAGGACATTTTAGGTTTACTTTAGATGTAAGAGTAGTAAACTTTGAGTTTTACTTTGTACTGCAACTATACTGAAAGTAATCTTACAGGTATACTGTTAGTTCACTAGTTACTTCATTCATCTTCTAAGCTCCTTATCACGCAGACATACACATTCACACACACATGACTGCCCTTAGTTCACTACCTATAGACGTCTTTCCCACTTTTTACTTTATAAAAGTTTAGAGTTTATATGAGCGCTTTAGTTTATAAAAGTACTTTTAAATATATATATACTCTAAGTAAACAACTTGTAAACACCAGTAGCTTTTAAACTGCGAGTATACTTGTAAATTTTCTTTAAATGATCTTAACATAATACTTGTAGTTTACTATTTATATATTATTTTAGCACTTTAAAGTATATGTGTCATGCCTGCTGGTTCTCCTCTCACCTCCGATCTCCCGGACTCCATTTCCCATAACCCACCACCTGATGTCACGTGTCCATCCTTGCCCACCCCGTTGCCTCGTTCTCGGTCTCCTGAATATTGATTAGTTACCTGACTATCATTTAGTCTGTTTGCTTAAATGCTTCTCTCTCGCACTGGCTCATTGTGAAGTATTGCCACTCTGTAGCATACCGAGCGCTCTCTCTGTTTGATCCTGTTTGTTACTCTGGCTTTGACCTAATTTTTGATTCTCTGGTTTACTCCTCTTGTTTATTCCCTTTGGTACCTCTGCCTGGTCTGATTGTCTGCTTGATTTGACTCTTGCCTGTTTATTGACNCACTCTGTAGCATACCGAGCGCTCTCTCTCTGTTTGATCTTGTTTGTTACTCTGGCTTTGACCTTATTTTGATTCTCTGGTTTACTCCTCTTGTTTATTCCCTTTGGTACCTCTGTCTGGTCTGATTGTCTGCTTGGTTTGACTCTTGCCTGTTTATTGACTCTGTCTCGGTTTAGCCCTCCGATTGTATTTCCTTGTTCTTGGTGTTGCTGTGTTTTGGTACAAACCTGTTTAATAAACTGTGCCTTGCTTTTAGCTCAGCGCGCGTCACAATCTGTTTGTCCATGGTCACAATATGACTATATTTCGATTTAGGTATTAATTTTATATTTAAAATGTACTTTTAATGGTACTTTAAGTAGACATTTCAGTGGACTACAAATATAAAAATAATACAGGAATTAAATTAAGTCTAACACACCTCCAGTTTTCTGCTAGTGTAGTGTAGAAGTCATATCCAGTGTGTTGCTAATGCAGGTGAGGAATCTGCTACTCTTACTTTGTTTAACTCGTGAAGTTGAATAAAAAGTTGTGGAGTGAAAGTATATGTTTATACCCCTCACTATAACGTGGAGCTCCAGTAGCTCCATTGTTAAAGCATCTTTTTGCCCCACCCACACAGGTTTCTCAAAATAGTGCAGCGCAGTAGGTGGTACTTCTTCATAAGCAGATGTGCATCTCACGCGCGCGTCCTATTTGCATAGCCTGTGCATGTGTTTTTACAACCTTGTTTTTACTGTGAACGTTCGCAAGACTAAACAAATTAGCCCACTGCATGACAGCTGGCAGCTTCGGCGTAAACCTGATCAGCAGGTATTCAGACACAGAACAGCGTTCCCTCATCAGATCCATGCTAGTGGACTCGGATCTGAGAGATAAATCAGCACATTCTGGCCTGCTGGGCTGCTTCTCTGAAGCGAGGAGGGTGAAGCACACACACACACATACACACACAGAAGCATCTCCAGCCCTTGAAGGTTCTATCTCTGTTTCTTCTTGTTCCAGGAAAACGGGAAAAAGGCTCCTCACGTTGTTTTGTTCTTTTCTGACTCCTCCATTCCTTTGCATCGATTTTCCTGTCCACGCTATCTTTGCACTCGCTCTCTCTTTTCCTTTTTTCACCCCCTCTATGTCATCCTCTCCCTAGCACTTTAGACGATCTTTGTTGGGCTCCGTTTGGGCAAAAAATAACATCATCAGAGGAAGATATGTGGAGTTCATATGGATCTGTGGATGTTCGGATGGTTTAAGCAAATCTGAATTAAAGTCCTTCAGCTTTGAGTGACCCTGTAACTTAGTTAGTTTATTTTATTTTATGCTGCATGAATGACTGAATGTTCCATTTAGTCACTACCAAAACCATCACAACTCTACCCAAACTTAGTAGTGATTGTTCGGTAGTGACAATTTTCATTTCATTTCATTCATATATATATACAGTATAGTTTTAATAGCACTAATGATTATATTTAGTATACTAAGTACATAGTCAGAATATGAAAATAGCACACTTTTAGTACATTAAGTGCAGGGAAGTTTACTAGAGCTAAATATACATAAGAAAGTATATAAAGTAAGTACATAACAAACATTTGAAAATACATTTGTAGTACATTAAAATATACTTTACACATATATTTTATACATATATATATATATATATATTGCACTTGTATTTAGCACACAAAACAATAATGTGCTTAGAATGTACTTGCTGATATTAAAGCAAATTAAATGTGCTTAATTTTTACCTGTGTTGCTTCAGTAGTGACTACCCTAACCTAAACAAGTATACTTAAACTTCATTTTATTAAGTAAACTAAAGTATATTTACCAAAAATACTTTATTTAGTAAGTATACTAATATCAGTGTACTAGTCGTATAGTTGTAAGTGTACCATTTCAGGACTTCTTGGGACTAAATTGGTCACTTTTAGTTTATGAAAGTACAATTTAAGTATAATTTAGTAATAACTTTGAGTACCCAACTAGTTTACATCTAAGTTTAATTTTGTATTGCAACTTTAGTTTATAAAAGTACTTTTACGTATATAATAAACTAAGTAAAATACTATTTTAGTAGTTTTTAAACTGCAAGTATACTTGTAAGTTTAAGTGAACTCAACATAATACTTATAGTTTACTACGTATATATTATTTTAGCACTTTAAACTATATGACTATGTTTCGATTTAGGTATTAATTTTATATTTAAAATGTACTTTTAATTGTACGTTAAGTAGACTTTTCAGTGGACTACAAATAAAAAATAATAATAAACAGGACAAACTCAAGATTAACATATTGTATTATTTATTAAAGTAATTTTCCAAACAAATATAGTACTGGATGACTTTATATACAAGGCAAGAATACTTAATTCTACTTTTCTCAACAGTAAACTGGAAGCATAATCATCCAGGTAAAAATTATTTTAATGTACTAGAAATTTACTTTAATACCAGCAAGTAGATTTCAAGCACATTATTTTCTGTGTGCTAAATACAAGTGCAAAATATATATATTTCAAGTGTAATAATTCCAAGTACATTTTACTTCAGTAGTACTTTAGTGTACTTAGTAGAGGTATACTAAGTAAGTATATATAAAAGTATATTTGAATGTACTAAAAATTAACTTTAATATGTATGTAAGTATCTCTAAATGAATCTTAGAGATGTCTCAAAATAGTACAGTTAAATACAATTAGTTCTATTTAAGTATATGTTTAATAGCACTGATAATATATATTTAGCACACTAAGTACATGGTTAGTATATGAAAATAGCACACTTTCAGTACAGTAATTATAAGTTCAAGGAAAGTATACTAAGTACACTTCAGTGTCCTTTTTTTCTCCTGGGCAATTATTTTCAGTTTAAAAGAAGCATATTAATAGCATACTTTAATAAACCTCTTTTTTGTAAGGGTGCACACACATAAAATCTACTGTAAAAAAAAAAAAAATATA
>CM067480.1:9867558-9880369 GCA_034552555.1 Semaprochilodus insignis
TCGTCTGTTATCTGCTGAGAAGACTGTGAATCTGCTGCAATTAGTTTTCCACTTCAGGAATGCCGGAAGGGGCTTCAAGGGGGAATTCCAACGATGCTTCCAAACTTCTGCATAATTGTATTGTCAAGAAGGAAACAAATTCATTCGGAGAGGTTTGGTGTGAAACGTTCTAGAGACACATACAGAATTGTTCTTAGTGGTGGTGACTAACCCCTACATTTCCACTAAACCCTAACCCCTACATTAACACTAAAACCTAACCCCTACATTTACACTAACCCCTAACCCCTACATTAACACTAAAACCTAACCCCTACATTTACACTAACCCCTAACCCCTACATTTCCACTAAACCCCTAACCCCTACATTAACACTAAAACCTAACCCCTACATTTCCACTAAACCCTAACCCCTACATTTACGCTAAAACATCACCCCTACATTTCCACTAAACCCTAACCACTACATTTACTCTAAACCCGAACCCGTAGATTTACACTAAACCCTGACCCCTATATTAACACTAAAACCCTAATCCCTACATTTACACAAACCCCTAACTCCCTAAATTTACACTAAACCCCTAACCCCTACATTTCCATTAAAACCTAACCCCTACATTTCCATTAAAACCTAACCCCTACATTTCCACTAAACCCTAACCCTACATTTACGCTAAACCCTAACCCCTACATTTCTACTAAACCCTAACCCCTACATTACCACTAAACCCTAACCCCTACATTTGCACTAAACCCTAACCCCTACATTACCACTAAACCCTAACCCCTACATTTGCACTAAACCCTAACCCCTACATTTACACTAAACCCCCTAACCTCTATATTTACACTAACCACTAATCCCCACATTTATACAAAACCCTAACCTCTACATTTACACTAAACCCCCTAACCCCTACATTTACACTAAACCCCCTAACCCCTACATTTACACTAAACCCTCTAACCCCTGCATTTACACTAAATGCTAATGTCTTTAAACCCTTATACCCTTAGTCACCTCTTATGACTTCAGTGTGTGTGGGCGGAACTACACTGGTGATGATGTTTGTGTATATAGTGCTCATAGGCACCTTTCATATGTGTCTATAGGGGGCCCTGGAAGTTTTATTCCTCCCACCACTGTCTGCTGTTAGACAGATTGAACACAAAGTTATACTGCTGTGTCATTCCCATTGGCCTTTGTATCCAAATCTTTGACACTGATGAGGTGACATCCAGGAGTTCATTAGCTCCTCCAGCTCTAAGTGCCAAACAAGCAGAAAACCAATGAGAGTGTGAGTGATCTTAATGAGCTGGAGGAGCCTAGTTTTGCTTTGACCACTGAAAAAGTCAACTGTGATTTGTTCAAAGACTCTTAAGATCACATTTCACCAAATATCACCATGGCAAGTGACCAATGTTTGCTGACCATTGCAATAAAACCTGTGTAGTATACCTGTTGGCACACTGTGTTACGTCATGCACCCTAGCTTTCTGTAGCATATTGTCATATAATGTAGCGTTACATAGCATAGCACCACATAGCATATCATCATGTAGGCTAGCGTAGCATCACATGCCAGAGTGTCATGTAGCATAGCCTCACATAGCATTGCATCATGTAGCATGCACTAGTGTAGTGTAAGATCATGTAGCATAGTGTTATATACCATATTGTCATATAGCATAGCATCACATAGCATAGCACTATGTAGTGTAGCATCTCATATTGTCATGCAGTGTAACAACACATAGTATAGCATCACATAGTATAGCATCACGTAGTATTGCATTGCATACATACATATTGTCATATAGTGCAGAGTCACATACCATTGCAGCATGTAGCTTAGCATCACGTAGCATAGCGTCAGATAGCGTTGCATCATGTAGCATCACATTGCATATCATCATGTAGCGTAGCATCACATTATTTTGTCACTTGGGTAGCATCACATAGAATAGCATCACATAGTTTTGATTCGTATACATATTGTCATGTAGTACAGTGTCACATAGCATAGCGTCATGTAGCATAACATCATGTAGCATCATATCATCATGTAGTGTAGCATCACATATTATATTGTCACGTAGCATAGCATCACATAGAATAGCATCACACAGTGTTGATTCGCATACATACATATTGTCATGTAGTGCAGCGTCACATAGCATAGCGTCATGTAGCATAGCGTCATGTAACATAGCGTCAGATAGCGTAGCATCACGTAGCATCACATTGCATAACATCATGTAGCGTAGCATCACATATTATTTTGTCACGTAGCGTAGCATCACATAGAATAGCATCACATAGTGTTGATTCACATACATACATATTGTCATGTAGTGCAGCGTCACATAGCGTCATGTAGTATAAGATAAGATAAGATAATCCTTCATTTGTCCCACAGTGGGGAAATTCACAGCAGCGGAGGGATAGCAAGGTACGAAAGGTACAAAAAATAGACGGTACAATTAAGGCACAATAAATAGTATAGCATCAGGATCCATAGCGTCACGTAGCGTCATATAGCATAGCATCATATAACATAACATCATGCACCTTAGTGTCATTTATAAAAGCATCACGTAGTGTTGCATCGCATATATACATTTTGTCATGTAGTGCAGCATCACGTAGCATAGCGTCATGTAGCATGACATCAGGTAGCATAGCGCCACATAGCATCATGCAGCATAGCATCACATAGTGTAGCATCATGCAGCTTGGTGTCATGTATAATAGCATCACATAACATAATTATTTTTTAAGTAGCTGCTGTTAAACCACCCTGAAACTTCTTCCTGCAGTCCTGCTCCCCTGATTCCAGGTTAATTAATTTCTGATACTTGACCCACAGGTGGGAATATTGAATACACAGTGATAACAACTGCAATACCTCTAAAAAAAGTTTGGGCCCTGGGGATGTCACAAATGCCATAATTGGCTTGTTGATTCTATTTTCATGTTGTGTTTTTTCGCCCTCGTCTAGCAGAGGTGTGAAAACCAGTGTGGAGCTGTTAATGGAGCTCTAATTAGTCTGTGAGTGGCACGCTAGATGAACACTCACTAATCGGGATTCTTCAGACTCGAGCTCAGAGCACAGCCGTCTCAAATAAAGATCGAGTGAGTCTGATCCCATCGGTCTTCGCTTCGGTCGACCTTGCGGACCTTAACGGCAGCTAATAAACTCGGGAAGAGGAGGGGAGATTAGAGCCGGAGCCTTATCACAGTCTGTCCAACTCTCTTATTTGCCTTCACTCACCTGGCACCTGGTCCCCCAAGCCCGCTTCCTGTCTGATTTCTAGCCAGCTGTACCATCACGCTATCCGCTCCTGCAGAGCAGGGGATGTATTATGTAATATGGATTATGGAATGCTGTTTTCCTGAGCTTCGCCAGGTTGGAGAAGAGGCAGTGCACCAGTGGTGTCAGATTTTGTAGTGCAAATTGTTTTTAGTTTCATCATTCATCCGATCAAACGAGGCCAGTTCTGCTCTCCTGGACTCCATGCTGATCAATGTGGTGGACATTATGGATGAAATATTGGATTGAAGAGCTTCTCCAGATCCGGTTCAGTCAGAAAATCTCCCAGCTCTGGGTTGTCTGTGCCTCTCACTGCTGTTCCGGATTAAATTAACCCATGTTTTGCAGAAAGCTGATTTGTTTTGTTTTGTCCCGTCCATTTAGTGATGTGCTCACAGCCTTTACAAAACCCTTATAGCTAAAATGCTTAGGTCAAATTAATAGTTCAGTTTATCACTAGTGGTCAACATGCATAATATGCATTTAATAAATGAATATAATTAAACAGTGAAAAAGAAGCTGCTTATTCTTAAGCTTAGGGTCATATGGCGTAGGATCACGTAGCATAGCATCACATAGCATAGTGTCACGTAGCGTAGCGTAACATAGCATCATGCAGCATAGCATCTTGTAGGGTCCCATAGCATAGCATCACTAAGTGTAGCATCACATACCATAGTGTTATGCAGTGTTGCATCGCCTAGTGTAGCATCAAGTAGGGTCACCTAGCATAGCATCGCATAGCATGACACAGCATAGCATTACCAAGTGTAGCATCACATAACATATTGTTATGTAGTGTAGCATCACCTAGCGTAGCATCAAGTAGGGTCACACAGCATAGCATTATCTAGCATATTATCACATACCATATTGCCATGAAGCGTAGTGTCACATAGCATAGCGCCATATAACATAGTGTCAGCTAGCATAGCATCACCTAGCATAGCATTACATAAGGGCATATAGCACATCATTTAGTAATGTGCTCAATTCATGCTTCAAATGCTTGGAAAAAAAGTCAAATTAATTGTTCAGTTTATCCTTAGTGGTCATTCTTACCACTAACATGCCCAATATTTAATATCATCATAACAACACAGTGAAGGTGCTGATTCTGATGCTTTTACAGGTGATGTGGAAATATGCTTCAGGATAATGAGTCACTATTTTGAGTCAACAGTTGGAGAAAATTAGTAGTTATTTGTAGATAATAAGTCACGATTTTGACGAGTCCCGCTGAAACTGAGATGAGGGTGAAAACTTTAAATGAGCAGCCATTGATTAGCCGGAAATACAAACCTAATAGGCCTGATTGTTTTGGTTCATTCCGGACATGGTATTTTTCCTGCTCCGGAATTACACGCTTCCCTCGTCAGTTGCTAATAATGCATGTTTAAACCAAATGCTGATCTGGAGCTGGTTTAGCTGGTCCTCCAGCATGGTCAAGACACAACATACAGTGGCATGCGAAAGTTTGGGCACCCCTGGTCAATATGTCTGTTAGTGTGAATAGTTAAGTGAGTAAAAGATGAACTGATGAACTGATCTAAACTGGTCTATGCTGGTGTTTCTAGCAGGGTGGGCTTTTGCAGACCGCTTCCACAACGTTAAACACAACAAAGGTATCAGTGCATGTACTCAGCGGTAAAACATAACACAGTGATGGATGAGTGCAGCTCACAAATGTTTGCCGGTTAACACGTTTTAGTATCAGATATTAAAAATAGCAGCACCCAGAAGGAATCAACCGACAGGAATGAAACTTGGTGGGTAGGTTTGACATCATGAGACATACTAATGATTCAAGTTTCACGCTCGGCCGCGCATGTGACGTGAGCAAGAACTGGCCTTATCGCCATATATAAGGTCGTCGTGTTGTGCGTGCTTTCCATTCCGACTCGTGCTGTTGTGTTGGTAGCACCCTTTGCAAGTGAAGTATACCTCAGAGAAGAGTTCGAAAGCAGTTCGAGCTGTTGGAAGAGATGGAGAGGGGTCACATCATAGGTCTCCGGGAAGCGGCATGGTCTTATCTACGTATTGTGCACCATATCAGTCATGTTGATACTGCCATAGCATGCTGTTGGCAGCAGTGGATAGAAGAAGACACGCACCAGCGACATGAAGGATCTGAGAGACCTACACGAACTATGGGGAGAGAGAACAAATGGATTGTCCGGCATACGTGGAATGACCCAACAGCCACAATCATCCTGTTAGTGCAGCACCATTGGCAGACGACTGCACGATGCAGGACTACATGCACCGTTACGACAACTGCCCTTAACACCACATCAACTTCGCCAAAGACTGCAATGGTGTCGTGCCATGGCGTGACTCAGAATGGTAGCGGGTCATCTTCAGTGACGAGTCCCGCTTTTGTCTTGGTGGAGACAACCAACGAATCCGTGTGTGGAGGCACCGTGGTCAGCACCAAGATGAACGGTTTCTTGTCACCTCCACGTCTACCGCACAGTCTGCAGGAACTGTGTGAGAATATTCAAGCTGCATGGGATGGATTATCACAGGACACCATTAGGAACCTCTACAACTCCATGCTGAGACGTCTGGCATGTTAGGTTAGCAAACATGGCAGCCCAACGCCCATACTGAGAGACACTACTTCTGTATGTGTAGCAAAAAATATTGATCATATCAGTCTAAATTTATCATCATTTATTGTTCCTAGCAACCTTTATCTTCCTTCCCAGTAGCCCTGCAATCACACACTTCCTTCTGAGTGGAGCTGTTCTTCTGATAATAAGTGTAAGATGAGTATGAAAAAAGGACTACATAAAAAATTCAGTGTCTATGAGGACAAAGATCTTAAAATATGCAGACTACACATTACAGTGACATGTACAGTGGACTCATGAGGTAGTTTAGCATGAAGTATTCATAAAGGGGTAGCCATCTCTTCCCACCACCAAGGTCGATTTAAAGACCGGCTTATCTGGGCTGAAGACCATTTAATCATTCCCGCTCCACCAACTGGGCCTACCCAGACTGATCACATGCTTATCCAGCCATATGGATGGGGAAAGAATATTTTAATAAGCCGAAATTTTAATTGGAATTTGGTTGTTTTCTGTGAGTGCTCTCACTATTATGGCCAATCAAATCGTATGCTCCTCGCCAAACTCCGCCTTCTTTTCTCAGCCCTCCAATCACTGCACAGCTGTTAACCCTCAAGCCTTCAGCTCACAACCCACAACCACCTGTAGCCCCAGGCCACACAAGCAGGTTCCCACCAAAGAAACTAAGGTTTTTCATTGCATTCACTTGAGCAGGGCACTCCCAACTGCTCCCTGGGTGCTGTGGATATAGTCACTGTAGTCACGTCCCTACAGTGTGTGTGTGTGTGTATGTGGGTGTTTCACTGCACAGATGGGATAAATGTGGAGGTCAAATTCCTCTGTGTGCAGCACAAATGGTCATACCCTGATAGCGAGAGGATAGCGGACCACTTGTCCACTGGTGTCTTGCTCAGGGCTTTTTAGGTGCCCTGCTGGCGGTTAAGCAGCATATTAGACAAAATATCGCTCGTTTTCCAAGCAGGAGTCCAATTTACTGAGCCTTCCGTCATTTAGTACTTGTGTTATCCTGTAAATTAGTTAATTAGTTATTCTTTCAGTTCTTTGTAATATTTGTCTTTGTCTATGTTCTAAAATTTAAAGCTGTACACATTTAAAATCGGTTTGCGGAGATTAAAATCCTATGGAAGACTCCACTTAAAGAAAATCAGGCCATACACAATCTCATAATTATGACTTACTATCTCATTATTATGACTTAATATGTCATAATTGTGACTTAGCATCTTATGATTACGACTTACTATCTCATAATTATGACTTGCTGTCTCATAATTATGCTATTTAAGTATGCTATTTCTCAATTATGACTTATTATCTAGCCATTTCCGCCACTTAAAGAAAAATTGCCATATAGTAAGTCATAATTATGAGAAAGTATGTCATGATTATGAGAAAGTATGTCATAATTATGAGAAAGTATGTCATGATTATGCCTTACTGTCTCATAGTTATGACTTACTATATGGCTTTTTTTTTCTTTAAGTGGTGGACATGGGCTTCCATAAAACCCAGTTAGGTTTTGTACACAGGACAGTAATGTGGGTGGACCAGCAGTGGCAAACAGTGGGGTGCCGACCGCACTGAGCCAGCAGGCCGATATATGCCCGCCATCGCTAAGTGGTTCTAAACTCCAAGTTTAGAGTTAAAACAACAAAGCATTGTCTAATTAGTTACAGACTCCACTGTATCAGCTGCTACACTGGCCTTTTGTCCTTGAAGATCCATACTTTCTCTGACAGTGGTATACAGACCATTACCTGTAAATTAACTGCAGCTAGAATGCTAACCAGCTAGCTAGCTACCCTGCCAACAGGGTAAAGAATGAATTCATGGTTTAATACACACACTTATATTGTTTCTCTGAGGATTTATGAATCCAAAGAAACCATTAACACACACATTTGCTAACTGTGCAGCACACAGAAGGCATTAACATTTTTCCACAAGCTAGCGCAAACTAGCGAGATGCTAACATGCCCTTGTCTTATGCTTGTTAGCAGCTTTTCGAGCAGAACATTACTCCAGCGTTTTATAGACTAGGTGATTCACTATCTCACTGTGAAAGTGACTCTTCAGTGAGTCTAGACCAGGATGTATTCTCTATCTACAGGAAACAGGTGTCCAGTAAAGAGGCCAAATCTCGTTTCCTTTGACCCTCCTGTTATACTGCGGGTCAAACTGACCCGTTCAGAAATACAGGAAAAATAGTTTTAATACTTTTCAGTGCATGAACTCTCATCTGCTGGGTTAATCGGTGTAATGAACATATACGGCCCCCCGGCAAGTTTGCAGTATTACACACGTAATGTTCAGGTTATTTTGCCCCAGCAGTGAGAACGGAGCACACAAACAGTTAATCAAATATCGCATTTAGACCAAAACTGATTTGTTTTCTTTTCAGATTTGAGACATATGTGATTACCTAATCCCTCCCAACCCCGCTTCCTCCCTCCAAACACACACACACACACACACACACAGTAAACACTGTTGAAGACAATTAAATTAAGTTTTAGAATAGCTTTTATGGCTTGCTTTTCAGACACAAAAAAGAGTTACAACAGAAAATCTGTCAAAAATCATTAAAAAATATATAAAATAAAAGAAAGAATAAATAAAACAAACATGCAGAAACAAAACGATTGAAAGTGTTTTTAAAAAATTAAAAAATGCAAAAAAATAACCCCAAAAAACAAACCTAAAATTACATAAAATATTAATTAAATTAAAAGTAATTAAAGAGCTAAAGATAATGTTTATGGATAAAATATACTGTGTATATGTATTATATGTACACTCATCATCAAAGTAATAACTGCACCCAGAAGGAAGTGTGAGATTGCAGTGCTATTGGGAAGGAAGATAAAGGTTACCAGGAACACTAAATGATGCTAAATTTAGACTGATATGATCAATATTTATTGAGCTACACATACAGAAGTAGTGTCTCTCAGTATGGCGTCTGGCCGCCATGTTTGTTAACGCAGCATGCCAGACGTCTCGGCATGGAGTTGTAGAGATTCCTAATGGTGTATATATACCATTACTGCTATACGTACTGCAATAAATACACTTATACAAGCAGGAGGGTGTAAATGTGGGTGTACCCTACATCCCAAATGGAAAACTGGCAAACAGTGGTTCTTTCGGTTGCTTAAAGAACTAAATACAACAATAAACAGCATTAAATTTAAACCATAATAAATTATCTCCTAGTTATACACACAGATGCTACATCTTAGCAGAATGTCTCAGCTTGTTTCAGTGAGAGTTAAATATCAAATTACTTCATGCTTTTGTTATCATAAACCTCTAGATCCCTAAATGTGAGTGGAGAACCTTTAAAGGACCTCCACGTAATGTTAAGCCTCCACAGCCAAAGGTTTTCCTAAGTGTCCATCCAAGATTTAGGAACCTTATCCCTTCTCCTGGCCTTCTCAGTGGAGGTTCATGTTTTAGGGCATTGTGTCCTCACTCCAGTCCAGGAAACCCACCCACACTCCCGCACAGTACAGGGACCGGAGCTGGTAAATATTGTTTTAGTCTGTTGCAAATCCCCAAAACAGAGGTGAGATTTCTAGGTGGGGTGGCTGAAACACCTTCATGTTCTCTTCCCAGTTCGCGTTTACAGTGTTCTATTGTGGAACCATACTTCATCAGAAACCAGCTATCTTGTATTGATCTTGTACTGTATTGCTCTATTGAACTGAACTGTTTCTGATGCAGGAAAATCACTATTCCGAGAGGACGTTAAATAACTAAGTGTAGGTTCTGACTAATATGACCATTTTTTCCGCAGCTGATCCTGATGCAGATTTTGGGGGCAGAACATACCCAGCACTCCACCGGTGGCTCGTTGTCCCCTTCATTAATGAACTCTATTTAGACCCCACCTTCACAGAAGCCTTGCACCTTCCCATGTGCCTAGGTTTTTTACTCAGTCCTGTATGGTTTTCTATTGCTGTTTCTTGTTGCCTGTTAGCATTAGCCTTGACTATATCTTTGATTTTAGTATAATAATCCCTGATATTTGTCTGTACATCGGCGTTTGCAGTTGACGTTAGCATTAGCATTGACTAGTTGCATGCAAAACCAGCTACTTCGATACTACATAGTACACGAAAGCAGTAGGCAAGAACGGTTAGTGTGTCTGAATACGCAGTATTTATCAAGCAGTATGGGAAATTCCTTGGATGACCTGTTGGAGTGGGAGACCCTTATCTCATGTGAATGGGGCTTTAAATGAGTAGCAGGACTTTTACTGTGGTGGTGGGACGTCTTGTGTCAAAGGACTTTGGTAAGATGGCGGACGTAGTGCATTTGAGGTTGTATGGATACCACACACCATGATAGCAACAGGATAGCAAACCACCATTGGACCACTGACGGCAAAGTTGGTGGACCGCTGGTGTTTTGCTCAGGGTTTCTGGGTGCCCTACTCGTGGTTAAATAGAGTATTAAACAAAATGCCATTTTTCATCACTCGTTTTCCACCAACAGTCCAATTTATTCATTTTTATTATGAGCACCCTCATTTCTTACCTTCGCTATGTTTTGTAAATTTATTTAGTAAAGAATTTTAGTATAATTTGTGTTTAGTTTCTAAGATTAAAAGCTGTACACATTTAAAATCTGTTTGAAGAGATAAAAAACTAGGTAGATTTTGTATGCAGGACAGTTATCTGGGTGGTCCAAGGGAGGACCAACAGTGGTAAACAGATATATCTTATAGTAGCCTATATCTTATAGTAGGCATTTTGGGACCCAGCCTGTATCTTATAGTAAGCAATTTGAGACTCAGCCTATATCTTATAGTATGCAAACTGAGACTCAGCATATATCTTATAGTAGGCAAATTGAGACTCAGCATATATCTTATAGTAGGCAATTTGAGACTCAGCATATATCTTATAGTAGGCAATTTGAGACTCAGTCTATATCTTATAGTAGGCATTTTGGGACCCAGCCTGTATCTTATAGTAGGCAATTTGAGACTCAGCATATATCTTATAGTAGGCAATTTGAGACTCAGCCTATATCTTATAGTAGGCAATTTGGGACTCACTTACTGAGTTACTGTACACCAACCAACTCACTACTTACAGTACACTAACACATTACACTTACTGAGTTACTGTACACCAACACACTACTTACAGTACACTAACACATTACACTTACTGGGTTACAGTACACCAATACACTACTTACAGTACACTAACACATTACTCTTACTGAGTTACTGTACACCGACACACTACTTACAGTACACTAACACATTACACTCACTGAGTTACTGTACACCAATACACTACTTACAGTACACTAACACATTACACTTACTGGGTTACAGTACACCAATACACTACTTACAGTACACTAACACATTACACTTACTGGGTTACTGTACACCGACACACTACTTACAGCACACTAACACATTACACTTACTGAGTTACTGTACACCCACACATTACTTACAGTACACTAACACGTTACACTTACTGAGTTACTGTACACCAACACACTACTCACAGTACACTAACACGTTACATTTACTGAGTTACTGTACACCAACACACTACTCACAGCACACTAACACATTACACTTAGTGAGTTACTGTACACCAACATACCACTTACAGTACACTAACGCATTACACTTAGTGAGTTACTGTACACCAATACACTACTTACAGTACACTAACACATTACACTTACTGAGTTACTGTACACCAACACACTACTTACAGCACACTAACACATTACACTTAGTGAGTTACTGTACACCAACATACTACTTACAGCACACTAACACATTACACTTAGTGAGTTACTGTACACTAACACGCTACTTACAGTACACTAATACACTAACCAATAAATGATAATAAACAGTATTTAACAGTGTTTATAACACTTCATATTCAGATCTTCAGGCACATTGCAAAGTGCTTCCCCAGTTCTTTAAGTGGCAGAACAAATGGCACGCACAACTGCTAGTCAGGCATTCTGCATCCAGTTTTAGTAACGCTTCATGCCACTGGCAGTCATGCAGACGCTCCAGGGTTTCAGTTCCTCAGGCTTTTACCAGCTAATCTGCACACTACTTTCCTGAACATGACCTGTAAGAGTAGACCTGCTGGAGGACATCTCTGTCCTCCTCGGACTGACAGCATTACGCCAGCTCTTTATCTTCACATAAACACTGCAAAGTAACGTTTCAGTAAAGCCATGCACACGTGTGGCGAGAAATGAGCTCCAACGTACCAACTTCCACTGGAAAGCAACAAGCAGTCCCTCTCCCGTCCTGCCTAGTCCACTACAGAGCCAGGAAATGCTTCCTGAGGCAGCCTAGCACGTAGGAAGTTCTTTCGGAGGAGGAAAAGAGAGAGAACTGCCTGCTAAACTCTCGCCACTGCTGCAGGCATTCGTATGTGGTTAGGTCAGATGGGTTGCACGTGAACTTTTTGAGTTGTGTCTTTTTTGTTCAGCCTGGTTTTGTGCTCCTCCACCCCTGACTTATTCCCTGGTGAATGATCTCTGCCGCTCCAGCCAATAGATCAGCGGACCCCTCCCCATAGCTGTGTAAATAACCCACAGCTGTTGTCGGTACAAGGTCTGGGAAAGTGTGGAGGGTGGAGGGGACCGGAAGAGGAGAGAGAGAGAGAGGGGCAGGGGGGGTGACTGTTCGAGTTCAGCGTGACATCTGGATTAGGAATGAAGATATGAATGAGGAACAGCTGCATTAAAGTTATGGTGTGATGAAACAACAGATGCACACAGCTTTCCTCTTATCTAAGCTCATACACACCCCTCTAAATGGATGTAGTTGGTGATGTTAAAGACTCTACAGCTCCAGCTGATGAGAGTCTGAAACAGTACATATCCTGATA
>CM067480.1:9885220-9911489 GCA_034552555.1 Semaprochilodus insignis
GACTCGTCACTGAAGATGACCCGCTGCCATTCTGAGTCACTCCATGACAGTCTGGCACGAAACCATTGCAGTCATCGTCTGCATGCATGTAGTCCTGCGTGATGCAGTCGTCTGCCAATGGTGCTGGCGCTAACAGGATGACTCGTGGAGGGCATCACTGCTCGCTGAATGTCTGCAATCGTGGCTGTTGGGTCAGTCAGGTACAGCGATAAGGCTTACGTCACATGTGCGGCCGAGTGTGAAACTTGAATCATTAGCATGTCTCTTGATGTCAAACCTACCCACCAAGTTTCATTCCTTCTGGGTGCAGCTATTTGTGCAACTATTCTATTGATAATTAATATATATTAAAATTTAAAGTAGATGAAAATATTTTACTGAACATATTCTTGGTTGCACTTCTTACCCCCAGGTAAAGCAGGCAACTGCTGTTTGTGGCCCCTGGCCAGTGTGGGGCCCCTGAGGTTATATTTATATTTTTGAATTTGTAAATAATAGTCTCATGAACTTTTGAAATATATCAGTGTTTACATTTTGAAGTTGTTTTGTTGGTTTCAGATTATTTATAACCTAATGGTGATGAACACTGGTTGGAGGTGCCCCCTGTGAATTTCTGCCCAGGGGCCCCAGTAGAATGGCACCCTGGGTGTTTGTAAGCAGAGGAGGAGATGTTTTATTATGATTTGCAGTTCTTGGCTTGTTTTGCAGAACCAAACCTAAAATGGCTCAGTTTAGCTCTTAGATGCTGCCTAATTAGCCGCTAACTTTTCCATTTGCTTTCCCAGCAAGCTTAATGGTGGAGGCAAGAAGACGGATGTAGAACTAAATCCGAACAGTTCATTCCTTAGCAGCATCCATGTTGCCATACAAAATAAATAAAAAGTCATGGGGACCCCTGGTGGCTTAGTATAATGTGTGTAGTTCACCTTTTGATTACACTAAAAAAGAAGGAAACAGGCAGCAATGAGAAAAGTGAATCAATGAGACTTCCTGAAGAGAACACAGAGTGACTGTGCAGCTTAAGCTTGGTTGCTAAGGTGTTGCTAAAATGAATGGGAGTCTATGGGAGGAACGAGAGATGAATGAACGACACATAGAGGAGTGTGGGTCAGTATGTCTGTGGATTAGAGTTTGGGCATCTGTCCTGAGTGAGTACATGCAGTTTGGTGGCTGTAGGTTAAAGGAGACAATAGGGTTTGAATGGGGGTGAAAAAGAATGGGACTCTATGGGAGGGACGAGGGATGGGGAAAAAAGACAAACAGACGAGTGCAGGTGAGACGAACTTGAAATTTGTGCTCCGGGATCTGCCCTGAGAGAGTGTATGTCAAACGGTGCCCGTTGGTAGAGCAGAAGTACGATAAATGGACATGTACTTTTACACCCTATTCATTCCTAATGGGAAAAAATTCTGAATTTAAGGAAGTTCTGAAAACTGTATGGCGGTTTAAGAAGCTGCACGCACACACGCCATTCCCGATCAGACCAAACATTTCTGAGTTGGAATGGTGATCGTATCTCAAAAACTGTGGGACTACTTAGCGGACAAAAATGTGTACCAAGAAGGAGAAGAAGAAGAAGAAGAAAAGTGTATTTCCTGAAGGATACTATAGTGTATTCCTGAATGGTTCCCATTTCCCGCTAGGCTGTGGTTGTCATGGAAGGAGCAAGGGATCAATAAACAACACATAGAGGAGTGCAGATCAGTAGGTCTGAGGATCTGCCCTGAGTGAGTACATGCAGTTTGGTGGCTGTAGGTTAAAGGAGACAATAGAGTTTGAATGGGGGTGAAAATGAATGGGACTCTATGGGAGGAACGAGGGATGGGGAAAAAAGACAAACAGATGAGTGCAGGTCAGATCAACTTGGAATTCGTGCTCAGGGGTCTGTCCTGAGATATGTGAAATGGTGCCTGTTGGTCAAGCAGAAGTACAGAAGATGGACATGTATTTTTCCACCCTATTCATTCCTAAGGGGAATAAATTCAGAATTTAAGGACGTTTTTCTGTAAAACCTTACAGCAGATCAAAAAGCTGTATACAGGCACACCATTCGCTTTCCGACCGAACATTCCAGAGTTGGAATGGTGTTGATATTTCGAAAACTGCAAGACTAGTTAGCACAAATGTGTACCAAGACACAAGAAGAAGAAGCATAGTGCAGTCACTAATAACACCACACTCCTGAGAGTATAGTTGATCACACTGTGCAGTAACACTGCGGCATTACTGTAAAACCCCGAGTGCTTAATGAACAAAAGGTGGTGTTTTTTGAGGCGGGTGATGTGCCTCACGATGATTTTGTTCCTAGCTGTGAAATTAGAGATAATACAGGAACAGAGGAAAGGCCCAGGAGAGACCATTCTGCACCGTAAACATTCATCCCTGAGCAAAGTGCGAACTCACTTTGAATTCACATCACTCTCTGACGCTCCGGGACGCCGGCGCCACGTTTGATTGACTGTGGTGTAAGCAAAGCTCGCCTATGCGGAAGGAGAATGGCTTTTTAATTGCTGCCATTTTCCCTTTTTAAAAAATGCAGGATGACTTCTAGGCTGCTGGAGAGCGCAGATGCCGCCCAAACTGTGCTTTTTCTCCCATCCTTGCTGCTTGGCATGGGCCAGATGTCGCCCCGTTGTCTCCCTCCCCCCAAAAATCCATCAATTATTGCGAGGGGGGTAAAAAGGGACACCTTCAGATGGGTCTGTGTGGCTCTTGGGGCGAGAATTGTCTGTTCCGTGGTCTCTTTAATGAACCCATTCATTAGCATTGTAATTCAAACAGAAGGAGAAAAAATCATTTAGCCAGAGCAATCAAAGCGAGCAATGACATTGTGCTGACGGTCCTGCCTTATTTCTGACCTCCAGAGTTCAGCCATGCCATCGGGCCAAGCGGATCTGCCAGTGTACTGCAGCCAGTCGATGGTTTGGACCAGCCTGCTTCTTCAAAAGAGCCCATTATCCTGGTATTCTCTTGGGGAGCTTCATGAAGAGTCACCTGAGATGCTTTGTCAACTGACCTGAGGAGATTCTGGATCACTGGAGTTCTGGGTCACTTCAACTCATCCCAAAGGTATATAGATGGAGCTCCACTGCTCCACAACCTCTCTGGCCCACACACTGATCAGCCATAACATTAAAACCATTTCCTTGTATCTACACTCAGTGTCCATTCTATCAGCTCCACCGACCATATAGGACACTCTGTAGTTCTACAGTTCCAGACTGTAGTCCATCTGTTTCTCTGTATACTTTAATACCCTGCTCTTCAATGGTCAGGACCCCCACAGGACCACCACAGAGCAGGTATTATGTGGGTGGTGGATCATGCTCAGCACTGCAGTGACACTGAGGTGGTGGTGGTGTGTTAGTGTGTGTTGTGCTGGTGTGAGCGGATCAGACACAGCAGTGCTGCTGGAGTGTTTAAACACTGCGTCCACTCACTGTCCACTCTATTAGACACTCCTACCTTGCTGGGCCACCTTGTAGATGTACAGTCAGAGATGATAGCTCACCTGCTGCTGCACAGTGCAGTGTTGGTTATCCTCTAGTCCTCTAGTGGTCACAGGACGCTGCCCACAGGACGCTGCCCCCAGGACACTTCCCACAGGACGCTGATGTGATGGATAGCTTTGGTTGGTGGACGATTCTCAGTCCAGCAGTGACACTGAGGTGTCCAGCAGCACTATCCCGGCACTCATTGGGCGGAAGACAGGACAACACCCTGGACAGGCTTCCAGTCAATCACAGGGCGGACACACAGCCATACAGATTCACTCACACCTTGGGGGGTGCAGTTTAGCATCTCCAGTTCACCTGACTGCATGTCTTTGGACTGTGGGAGGGAACCAGAGCACCCGGAAGAGGAAACCCACACAGACACGGACAGAACATGCCAGTAACTCAAACCCAGACCAAATATCTAAAATATCCTCCTTAATTGTAGGTTTAATGATAAAGAGAGATACAAATACTGTCGTCTAAAATGACTTTGGGCTGCTCTGGGTGAATAAACCAGCACTAATGTTCTGAGTTACGGCCCCCTTCCCTCACCAGCCTGCAGCCATCCACAGCACGGCATTTTCCCTGCTTAACTAAAGCTGTCATGAGACATCCTAGGGTGTCTCCTGGCTTC
Organism: Semaprochilodus insignis; assembly: GCA_034552555.1. Classification (NCBI taxonomy): domain Eukaryota; kingdom Metazoa; phylum Chordata; class Actinopteri; order Characiformes; family Prochilodontidae; genus Semaprochilodus; species Semaprochilodus insignis. Next base: position 9,889,352 of record CM067480.1, read on the forward strand.
CGCTGCATTGCTGGACCCGGTGGTTCTCATCCATTAGCGAAATGGTTGTTTACTATAATTACCGAAAACACAAGCCCCCCATTCGGCCAGGCGGGCAGGTTTAGACTGATAGGCTTCCTCTGAGAAAGTCTCACATGCACAATCTCTCTCACACACACACACACACACACACACGCACACACACCAACACGCACACACCAACACACACAGAGAAATCAATGGCAAGGAAAACCATGCAAACAAATTCCATTAACACCTCTCTCCGCTACAAGATGTTAATTATTTCGGATGGTGTGAGCTGTAAACTAAATCACCAGTCGTATACGCGGCTGTAGGTAATGGCTCACATTCAGGGTGTTTATTCCGTGCGAATGTGGCCTGATAGGTAATTTAGCTGAATGACATGAATTTTCCACCTCCAAAAAAATGGAGCTACTTAGTAATTGCAATAACACGGCTTAATTCAGCGAGTTAACATTAATGTGTGAAACTGATCGCTTTAAGGGCGAACAGCATGGCAGAGGAGAAACTGTTGCTGTAGGTAACAAACGGGCTTCGGTTTCCAGTTGCCTATTGTAGATTGTATGTACTGCGCTCAAAAGGAATAATCCGACGGCAATGAAACTTGGTGGGTAGGTTTGACATTGTAAGACGTACGAATGATTCAAGTTTCACGCTCGACCACGCATGTGACGTAAGCAAGGACCGGCCTTATCACTGTACCTGACTGACCCAACAGCCACGATTGCAGACATTCAGCAAGCAGTGATGTCCTGCCAGCATCATTGGCAGACGGCTGCACCACGCAGGACTACATGCACGCAGACCGTTATGACGACTGTCCTTAACACCACGTCAACGTCACCAAAGACTGCAATGGTGTCGTGCCAGACTGTCATGGAGTGACTCAGAATGGCAGCGGGTCATCTTCAGTGACAAGTCATTGGCATGTCTCACAACGTCAAACCTACACACCAAGCTTGATTCCTGTCAGTGATTCCTTTGATGATGCAATAACAGCAATTTAAGCCATTTTAAACAGTAAAGACATATTAAAGCAATGTTTATCATGCTTTAGTATTAATTCATACAATAACTAAATACAAGTAAATGCTGTATGTTAAAAAAAAATCGTTATTGCCAGTTGTATTAAAAACGTACTATAAATAAGAGTGTTCAGGGGTCCACAGTTTACTGTTCCTTTGTTAGCAAGTTAAGACCCCTACAGATTAACCCCATAAGATCTGAGTCTAAAAATGACTGGGCCTCTGATATCGAACAACTCTCAATACCCAATAAGAGAAAAGTGCACAACAGAGGAAACGAAGGGCCGAAAACGTTCAACTTGAGTCCAGCGGATGTAGATTTCACAGGTAGATGAAGCCCGCAAAACCACATATACCCAGCGAGCTCGGCTCCTGTGGTTAGATGTGTCTTTCAAAGCGGGTTGAAATCCCAAATGCTTGCAAAGTTATTCAGGTTTAAACATGAGTTTGAAATGCCCTTCATTTCCATGCATGCCCCTCTTTTTCCCCTCTGAGCAGCCTCTGGCCGCTGCCGGCCCTAATGAAAGGGCCAGTAAGTGGACAAATGAAAATCCCAGAAATGCACTGTGCCCGGTTTGGCTGATATGAGCATTTCTCACTAAGCCAGTTGGACTTCTCCACAGAGAGTGCCGTACTTCAGTGCCAGAGTAAATCTGGACTACCGGAGAGAGAGCTGTCGGTGTCAACTGGCCACGCGCTGTCCGCCTTACATAAATAACCCGGGAGGCTGAACTGGAGAGAGCTAGAACGGAGAGAATACTGAACTCTGACGGTGCTCCACTGGTTGTAATAATAATGTTTGATATTGTATATAAAATAACTGATTTAAATACTGTAATTTAAACACAAAAAGGTGCTGAAATATGTATTCAGTGTTTCTTGGGCAATAACAGGAAGATGAGATTAAAATTCTGAATATTTTCTGTGTAAAAAAGTCGAGATTAGTTTTTTGGTTTTGGATAAGAACACAGGTAGTCACCAGGCTGTTTGTAGGCTGTTTGCTATGGTATCCCAGGTGGTTGTTAATGTGTTGCTAAGGTGTTGATATGGTATTCCGCGTGGTTGTCAAGGTGATGCTAGGCCATTGCTATGGTATCCAAGGTGGTCGTTAATGTATTGCTAAGGTGTTGATATGGCATTCCGGGTGGTTGTTAAGGTGATGCTAGGCCATTGCTATGGTATCCCAGGTGGTTGTTAATGTATTGCTAAGGTGTTGTTATGGTACTTCAGGTGGTTGTTAAGGTGTTGCTGAGGTGTCGCTATGCTACTCCAGCTGGTTGTTAAAGTGATGCTAGGCCATTGCTGTGTTATTCCAGGTAGTTGTTAAGGTGTTGCTAAGGTGTTGCTATGGTATCCCTGGTAGTAGCTAAGGTAATGCTGGGCCATTGCTATGGTATCCCTGGTAGTAGCTAAGGGGATGTTAGGCCATTGCTATTGTTTCCCTGGTAGCAGCTAAGGTAATGCTAGGGCATTGCTGTGGTATCCCTGGTAGTAGCTAAGGTAATGCTAGGCCATTGCTGTGGTATCCCTGGTAGTAGCTAAGGTGATGTTGGGCCATTGCTATGGTAACCCTGGTAGTAGCTAAAGTGATGTCCCGCCATTGCTATAGTATCCCTGGTAGTAGCTAAGGTGATGCTAGGCCATTGCTATGGTATGCATGGTAGTAGCTAAGGTAATGCTAGGCCATTGCTGCGGTATCCCTGGTAGTAGCCAAGGTGATGTCGGGTCATTACTATGGTATCCCTGGTAGCAGCTAAGGTGATGTTGGGCTATTGCTACGGTATCCCTGGTAGTAGCTGAGGTGATGCTAGGCCATTGCTATAGTATCCCTGGTAGTAGCTAAGGTGATGTTGGGCCATTGCTATGGTATGCATGGTAGTAGCTGAGGTGATGTTGGGCCATTGCTATGGTATGCATGGTAGTAGCTGAGGTGATGTTGGGCCATTGCTATTGTATCACTGGTAGTAGCTAAGGTGAGGCTTCTAATAAACTGGACTATGAGATTACATGAAGTTGCACTGTTGAAGTGGCGATTGTGTCCACTGGCTCCTAACATAGCTTGCTTTTTAACTGTCTTGGGGTCACTGCTGTTGTTCTGACAGCTGTTCTAGCAGCTAGATTGGTCTTTTTAACACAGAGGGGGGTAATCCTCATCTGTTCATCCATTTCGAGTGATGCTGTGGCACGTTCTGTTGTATGAATATTTAAGCAACACTATGCTGGATGGCTCATTAGCAACATGGGAAGTGTTGACACATGCGTGATGAAAACGTGATGAATTACAGCACCGCCATCATTAATAACAATAACAGGTGACTGTCATAGGCACATTTCTGTGCTGGGGTGTAGAGCTCAACTCCTGTAGGGTCACGGACGGTACAGAGTTCTGTATTTTCTCTGCTCCACCGCCCCCAGCTCACCTCATAAAGGGCTTGATAATTAGCTGATGGGTCTAAATTATGCGTGGCTAATCAGGGAGAATTCAAAACTGCTTTGCTGAGGTGCTCCAAGAATGGAGCATTCCAAACATTACTGAAGTCTCAACCCAGTGTCTGTAACAGTGGGCACAGCCTCAAGCACATCCTCATCTAGCCACAAGTTTGTGGACACCTGAACGTCACACCTGTAAGTGCTTGTTGGAAATTCCATTACAAATCCATGGGCGTTAATAAGAAGATGTCTTATCCCTTTGCACCTATAACAGCCTCCACCTTTCTGGGAAGCTTTCCACCGGATTCTGAAGTGTATCTGCAGGAATCTGTGCAAGAAGCTGTGAGGTCAGGTACTGATGTTGAACGAGAAGGTCTGGCTTACAGTTCATCTCAAAGGTGCTCAGTGGGGTTGAGGTCAGGGCTCTGTGCAAGCCACTGGAGTACCTCCATCCCTCCACAACTCCTCAGTCCATGTTGTTATGGATCTGGCTTTGTGCACAGGGACATAGTCATGCTGGAACAGGAAAGGGTTATTCCCTTTCTGCTGCACAAAGCTGGAAGCATAGAAATGTGTAGAATGTCTTTGTGTGCTGTAGCATGAACACCACTCTTTGCTGGAACTAACGGTCAGAGCCCAAACCCTGAACCCCACCCCAGACCATTACCCCCCCTCAACCAAACTCTACTGTTGGCACTCTGTATTCCAACAGGTAGCATTCTCCTGGTCCAGTGGAAGTGCTTTCCACCACTCTGGCCGACGCTTGCCATTGCGTACAGTGATCTTAGTCTTGTGTGCGGCTGCTCTGCCATGGAGACTTAGTTCATGAAGCTCCAGTTACACAGATCTTGTGCTGATGTTACTTCCAGAGGCAGTTGGGAAGTCTGTAGTAAGTATGGGAACATAGGCAATCTATATGTGCTTTGTGCCTCAGCACCTGGAGTTTGCGTGGTCTTCTGTTCCATGGTTGAATTGTTTTGGCTCCTAGGTGCCATTTTATAGTAATAATAGCACTTACAGTTGTCCAGGGCAGCTCTAGCAGGGCAGAAATGTCATGATCTGACTTGTGGCAACGGTGGTATCCTATGACAGTGCCATGTTTAAAGTCATTAGGCTCATCAGCACGACCCATTCTACTGCCAGTGTTTGTCTAGGCCTCACAGCAAGAAGGGCCTGGGTCTGAAACCATGGGTCCTTTCTGTGTGGGGTTTGCATGCAGTGGTGGACGAAGTACACAAACCACCTACTTAAGTTAAAGTACAAATACCCAAGGTAAAATATTACTCCAGTGTCAGTAGAAGTTCCTCCCTTTAGACCTCCACTGGAGTAAAAATACTAAAGTATTTACCTTCAAATGTACTTAAGTATGGAGAGTAACAGTAGCATGATTTATTATGGCTCTAATGTCCTATTATCATTTCTGGAACAAGACTTTCAATCAGCTCAGTTTAGGTGAAGAGACTCTAGTGTCTCTCAGTCCACCAGTCTTTAATAGAAGCTCATTAATTAGTCTGACCCTGATGTCTATTCAAATGATCATCAGCACAGAACACTGAAGGAGAACAGGTTCACAAATGAGTTTTCCTTTACTATATTGCATTCGCTTTTATGTGCGCATAAGATGAAAGGAACGACAAATTTCAAATGTAGTGGAGTTAAAGTAAAAAGTCATCCAAAATGGGAATACTTCAGTACAGATACATGGAAAAACTACTTAAGTACAGAAACCAATTACAAGTACTTCCAGTGTCCACCACTGTTTGCATGTGTTCCCCGTGTCTGTGCAGGTTTCCTCCCACAGTCCGAAGACATGGAGTTAGGTGAACTGGAGATGCTGAATTGTCCCTGTGTGAAGGTGTGAGTGTATGTGTGGAGGTGTATGTTTGTATGCCCGCCCTGTGGTGGACTGGTGGCCCGTTCAGGGTGTTTCCTGCCTGGCAGCAGGGTTTCCAGGTGATTACCATAATTCTTGTACTGTGTACAATGTGTACTACCATAGCACGTTGTTGGTGGCAGTGAATAGAAGAAGGCACACACCAGCGTCATGAATGATCTGGGAGACCTACACAAATGATGAAGAGGGGGAATCGACAAATTGTCCCACATGCGAGAAGAGACCCAGCAGCCACAATTCTGGACATTCAGCGTGCAGTGATGTCCTCCATGAGTCATCCTGTTAGCGCCAGCACCATTGGCAGACAGCTGCACCACGCAGGACTACTTGCACGCAGACCATTACGACGACTGTCCTTAACACCACGTCAACATCACCAAAGACTGCAAAGGTGTCGTGGCAGACTGTCATGGAGTAACTTAGAATGGCAGCGGGTCATCTTCAGTGACGAGTCCCGCTTTTGTCTTGGTGGAGACGACCAACAAATCCGTGTGTGGAGGCACCGTGGTCAGTGTCAAGATGAACAGGTTGTTGTCACGCGTCACATGTCCAGAAGGCCTGGTGTCACTCCACCTCCACCCCTACTGCACAATCTGTAGGAACTGTCTGAGAATATTCAAGCTGCATGGGATGGATTATCACAGGACACCATTAGGAACCTTTACAACTCCATGCTGAGACATCTGGTATGTTGTGTTAGCAAACATGGCGGCCCGACGCCATACTGAGAGACACTACTACTGTATGTGTAGCTCAATAAATATTGATCATATAATTTATTATGATGATTATATATATATATATATGTGAATTAGAGCGATATCCACATCCGTTTCCACGCTAGTTTTTACTTTTCGGCTTCCACAGATTATTACAGCCATCTGAACAGTGCATGGAGCAGCAGCACAAAAATATGTAGTCTTTTCTGACTAGATCAAACACGGAGAACGCTCTGTTTCTGATCATGACGATCTGCTCTTCTCACTCTATCTCTCTGTCTAATCAGAGATGGTCATGCAGTTGAAACTCCAGCTTGTTTCTTCTTTCCTGAATCGTTTGTTATAATGGAGTGGTGATGGTAAAAATAGCATGAAAGTGGTGATGCCATCACGGAGAGAGTCAGCAGTGGTGGAGGAGGAACGCATGTGAGTCTGAAGATGAAGCAGCAGACGATGAGATACGACTGAGCCTCCTGCAGAGAGAGCCGTATGTGAGAAACGAGTTTGTTTCTGTTCATTTTCAGGTTAGGATTGTCCTGTCTCTTTCGGAAAACCAAGGAAAAACAGCTCGGAAATGGGCTTTTGTTGACCCGTTAGAGCCTGGGTTGTAGAAAACTTCATTAGGTACATCACATTCCACAGTGTCCATTCTATCAGCTCCACTGACCATATAGGAGCACTCTGTAGTTGTACAGTTCCAGACTTTAGTCCATCCGTTTCTCTGTATACTTTATTACCCTGTTCTTCAATGGTCAGGACCCCCACAGGACCACCACAGAGCAGGTATTATGTGGGTGGTGGATCATTCTCAGCACTGCAGTGACACCGACGTTGGGGTGGTGTGTTAGTGTGTGTTGTGCTGGTGTGTGTGGATCAGATACAGCAGTGCTGCTGGAGTGTTTAAACACTGTGTCCACTCACTGTCCACTCTATTAGACACTCCTACCTTACTGGTCCACCTTGTAGATGTACAGTCAGAGACGATAGCCCATCTGCTGCTGCACAGTGCAGTGTTCATGCTCAGTTGTGCTCCAGTCCTTTATCAGTGGTCACAGGACACAGTCCAGTAGTGACAGTGAGGTGTCCATCAGCACTGCTGTGTCTGATCCACTCACACCAGCACAACACACAGTAACACACTACCACCATGTCAGTATGTTCTCCCTACAGGTGGGGCTCACTCTGTATCCCAGGGATTCTTTCCAGGTCATTTCCTTCTGGAGCTGTTTCGGTGCTGTGGCATTGTGGGCCGTTATAATAGCTTTCTTTGTGGACATTTTTTACAGACCTTTAAAAAGCAATGAACACGCTGGTAATTGCAGCAGGTCTCTGAAATCAGAGATCATGTTAGTTAGGTATAAAACGCGAAGCGTGAGGCCGGAGCTTTTGTATGGATCATTAACACTCAAAGAATTTTTGCTACGTGAGGGAGGTTTGAATGGGACTGAGGGATATAAAAATTTCACAGCGCAGTGTGAAGTATCTTGGTATGCTACGCCTTCAACCAGACCATTCTACACTCTCCACTCTACAGTCAGCCACATTATTATCTTGTACTTTCACTCACTTAGGAGGGCCACTGTGCTAAAAAAGCCTTCATTTCCAGTTAAAACGGCCGTGTTATTCATTTATCAGGAGATGTTTCGGCATAGATCAGATCCACTTGCATGAGGAAGGAGAACATCAAAGGAATACACTCATCATCAAAAACTAGCTGCACCCAGAAGGAAGTGTGGGATTGCAGTGCTGTTGGGAAGGAAGATAAACATTACCAAGAACAATAAATTATGATAAATTTAGACTGATATGGACAATATTTATTGAGCTACACATACAGTAGTAGTATCTCTCAGTATGGCGTCGGGCCGCCGTGTTTACTAACCCAACATCCCAGACGTCTCAGCATTGAGTTGTAGAGGTTCCTAATGGTGTCCTGTGATAATCCATCCCATGCAGCTTGAATATTCTCAGACAGTTCCTGCAGATTGTGCGGTAGGGGTGGAGGTGGAGTGACACCAGGCCGTGTGGATGTGTGACATGTGACAACAAACCTTTCAACTTGGCGCTGACCAAGCGGATTCGTTGGTCGTCTCCACCAAGACAAAACGGGACTTGTCACTGAAGACGACCCGCTACCATTCTGAGTCACTCCATGACAGTCTGCCACGACACCTTTGCAGTCTTTGGTGACGTTGACGTGGTGATAAGGACAGTCGTCATAACGGTTTGCGTGCATGTAGTCCTGCGTGGTGCAGCCGTCTGCCAATGGTGCTGGCACTAACAGGATGACTCATGGAGGGCATCGCTGCTTGCTGAATGTCTGCAATTGTGGCTGTTGGGTCAGTCAGGTACAGCGAAAGGGCCCGTCCTTGCTTACGTCACATGTGCACTGCCAGTGTGAAACTTGAATCATTCGCATGTCTCACGATGTCAAACCCACCAAGTTTCATTCCTGTGGGTTGATTCCTTCTGGGTGCAGCTATTAATTTGACGGTCAGTGTAAGTGACATAGACAGGAGTTTACATAGCTAGAGACTCCTAACAGTCACCTGGAAAACCTGGTAGACCTACCAACACTGTCCCCCATCAGATAAACAGCTCTTTCATCTCTCAGAGAAAGGAGAACAACAAGCTCCACTCCTGCCTCCGATCTGAGAACATCCACAGGTGTTTCGGGCCCATCCTTCTTCCACTGTGAGAAGACACCTCAACGCTATGGAGGTCTGAAAGGAGGTGTAGCTGTTCAAGAAGCTCCTCACTGAGAAAAGGAGACACACACATCCAACAAAGAAGCTGCTGCCAGTTTTCTGTTCCTGGTTAGCCACTTCTGCAGCCTATGAAGCAATCTTTTCACAACTGTGCCATCATCTCTCAGTCTCTGTATCCCAGCGCCTCCCTCTCAATCTCCTCCTCCCCATCCAATCTTCCCTCGCTCTCTCTCTCCCTTACCCTCTCATTCGTTCCCCCTGACCTGCTCTTCATTGCCCTTGTTTTCCTTTTCTCTTTTCTCTTGCTCGACCCTGTGGACCAGGGAGTGGAGAGAGAGGAGATTGAGTGTGGAGGAGTGCCGTTATATGGTCAGCTCCATAAATAACTGGACGCGGAGAAAGCTGTTGTTAGTTTAGCCATTCAGAACAGTGTTAGAGTGGAACCATTCAAATCAGCTTAGAAGGGAAGCCATTTTTACAGGTAGTCTCTTATTGTCAGAGGTAATCAGACTATAGGCTCCTCTGCTGCTCACCTGGCCAGGTGTGTGTTATTCCTTTAAGGTCAAACACTTGACCTCAATCCAGTCCAGCATGCATTTTGCTTAATGCAGACAAAACTGAAGGTAATGCGCCCCCTAAGAACAAGCAAAAGAGAGCTGCAGTGAAGGTCTACCAGAGGATCACCAGGGAATTATTAGAGATTGTGCTGTGCCCAACACTCTTGTTATTTCGATTTATCTTCTTCTTCTTGATCAAAAGATTTGTTGTCCACTGACAAGCCTCACAGTTTATAAGATATCGACACCATTCCAACTCAGGAATGTTCGGTCTGATCTAAAATGTTGTGCTTATATACAGCTCTTTGCTCCATCGTACGCTTTCCATAAAAAACTTCCTTAAATTCAGATTTTTTTTCCTATTAAGAATGATTGGGGTGGAAAAGTACATACCCTTCTACTGTACTTCTCAGGGCAGAATCCCGAGCACAAATTCAACATTGGTCCTACCCGCACTCGTCTGTATGTCTTTTTCCCCATCCCTCTTTCTTCCCATAGACTCACATTCATTTTTACCCCCATTCTAACCCTATTGTCTCCTTTAACCTACAGACACCGAACTGCATGTACTCACTCAGGACGGATCCCCAAACTCTAATCCACAGACATACTGACCCACTGTGCACTGTCCTCTATGTGTCGTTTATTCATCCCTCGTTTCTCCTATAGCAAGAAGCACAGCTTAGCAATTGTCCACTGACAAGTCCTGTAAGTTTCAAGATATCGGCACCGTTCCAGTTCCTAAAAAACGTATGTCGGATCAGCAAGTGCACATTACTCCATTCAGTACCCATGAGCAAAGTTGTGTGGAACCACTTAAAATAAGTATTTTCGTTTAGGTATGTCCATTTTTTTGAGTGGAATGATTAAAGAATTCCTGGTTTTAGCCAATATTCCAGGTTTAGCATACCTGCTATTGTGCTGGTCTAATCTCTAATTACAATGTATGCGTATGTAAGTGCTCTTTACGGTATGCGTACCTGTAAGTGCTTATGCCATTCTTTATTTCATGCTTGCTCGCCCCTGTCAACGAGGGAGTGAAGAGAGAGACAGAGAGAGAGAGGGGAGGTTGTGAGTCGGTCGGAGGCTAATGGCAGAGCGGCTGGAAGTCTATGACTCTGGCTTTGGCTCAGAGGGTGGGCTGCAGCAGCCAGCGCATGACTGCCAACACACAAGCCACACATGGCTGGGCTGGGTGGAAATGAGTTGTGAGAGTGTGACAGGTGGCTGCTGGGTGTGTGTATGTGTGCGTGTGTGTGCACATGGGAAACAGCTGTAAGCTGTGAGTTGCGGCCTTCCCAGGTTTTTGTCCTTTACATCCTAATATCAGCTTTGATGAATTTATCATCAGCTTCGTGTTCAGTCACACATCATATTTGGTCCCATATTCCAGGTAATGATCTCAGATCAGGCCCCGTCTGTTCTATCGTATGGATAGCAATGAGAAATAACAGATCCTAGATCAGCAAATGTGCCGAATATGAGCGGAGGTGTAGCCGGGGGTGGGGGTGGCCGGCATGAAGCATCCCTAGTTATGGAAAATGACCATCCTAATCTTCCTATGCCATTATCAATCACGATCATTATCAGTAATTATTATTGTGTAAATCTGGCATCAGGGTCATTACCAGTCAGTTCTAGGAGTCCGATGTGATGATGCTGTATATAATAATTAGCATATCTTGCTGTGATACAGTTGTGATGGCCTGCGTGGAATATTATCACTGAAAAAAGTGATGCATATTTTATTTGACTCAGATTAATAATGTATGAATTAAATGCATTTTCTCAATTATGTAAATCATTAATGCCAATTCTCTTTAAAGAAATCAGTAGATTAAAAACTACGAACGAACCAGCTACCATCCAGTGCAGGAGCAGCTGGGCTTCAGCCTGACTGTTAATACAGTGTCACCACCTAGTGGACATAGTTTAAACTGCACTATTAGTTATTTAAATTCAGTGTTAATTTTGACACAGAACTAAGCTCAGAGTCCCATGTGACTGAACCGTACATAATAGCGTGTAATACCTCCACGAGCACCAATAACAGGTGTGACTGGATTTGGCATGGACTCGACAAGTTTCTGGATGTAGACCACATCAATGTTTAGACACTCTTACATCAAGGAATTTGATGGACGCCTTCCCTGGCACAATTCCTAGGAGAATTCCCTGTAGACTGGGATTTTAGCCACTGCTGGTAGACCTGTATGACCGTACGCTTCCATACACCTGCAGATTCAGCTACTTCCTTCACACTATGGTCTTTGGCACACCCAAATGCAGTCACTCCTTTTAGCCAGTCATTAACATCTGCTTTGGAGCCATTTTCCACACATGGAACGAGACATTCACTGCGCTGTAGCACCTCTTCTCAGTCAATGGATCCCGCCACTCACCCTGCAGGTATTTATAGCCCCATCATCCTTGTGCAGCGCCATCTGAAGTTACTACCACCTTAAACACACAAGGTGACTCATTTTGTCTGGTTAGCTTCTATATTGTCATTATTTTATTCAAGTAATCTTCTAGAATAAACCTTTTTTGAATGCCATATTATATAATACAATGTATGGAGGCTCAATAGTATGAAATAAAGTAAGTGTATTTCTTGCTGATACAGTGCTGCTTGCATTATACACTCATCCAAAGGAACAGCTGCACCCAGAAGGAGGTGTGGGATTGCAGTGCTGTTGGGAAGGAAGATAAAGATTACCAGGAACAATAAATGATGATAAATTTAGACTGATATGATCAATATTTATTGAGCTACACATACAGAAGTAGCATCTATCAGTATGGCGTCAGGCCGCCATGTTTGCTAACCCAACATGCCAGATATCTCAGCATGGAGTTATAGAGGTTTCTAATGGTGTCCTGTGATAATCCATCCCATGCAGCTTGAATATTCTCACACAGTTCCTGCAGATTGTGTGGTAGGGGTGGAGGTGGAATGACACCAGGCCTTCTGGACATGTGATGCATGACAACAAACCGTTCATCTTGGTGCTGACCACGGTGCCTCCACACATGGATTCATTGGTTGTCTCTACCAAGACAAAAGCGGGACTCGTCACTGGCGATGACCCGCTGCCATTCTGAGTCACTCCATGACAGTCTGGCACGACACCATTGCAGTCTTTGGTGATGTTGACGTGGTGTTAAGGACAGCCGTCGTAAGGGTCTGCATGTATGTAGTCCTGCGTGGTGCAGCCATCTGCCAGTGGTGCTGGCAGTAACAGGATGACTCATGGAGGACATCACTGCTCGCTGAATGTCCGCAATTGTTGCTGTTGAATGAGTCAGGCACAGCGATAAGGCCTGTCCTTGCTTAGGTCACATGTGCGGCCGAGTGTGAAACTTCATTTGCATGTCTCACGATGTCAAACCTACCCACCGAGTTTCATTCCTGTAGGTTGATTCCTTCTGGGTGCAGCTATTAGTGCAGCTATGGGTTTGATGATGGGTGTATATTGTTTTCTTGCAAGTCGGCCAGTTGATCAAATCTAGCAGCCCTTTTAACAGGTTTTAATGGCTGAACTAACTCTTACTGTAGCTACAGTGTGTTACTTGATCCATGCAGAAAGGATCAAGTTCACCAGCTTTCAAGCAGCACTGTAAATACCATATATAAGCCATAGATGATAAAGTACCTGCTGTAGACTATTCTCTCATTTACATTCATTGCGGCCCTTCAACTCAAGAAATGTGATGCATATCTCTGCTCACTAAATGGATCTGAATTTCATAGGTTGACCCTCATTTATGTAATAACCTCAGTTTTAATGGGTTTCTCTCACCTGTGTGCACTCAGACTCACCAATAGCCGGCAGCAACCATGTCACACTTGACAAATACCTCCTAGTGTGAGTGCTGGTCTAAGACCAGGCCCTGTCTGTTCCATCATTTGGATGGAAATTGCAAAATCCGATCCTAGATCTTTGTCCGCTGTTACATAACCCACATAGCGATGGAATCCCAGGAACGTCGCATAGCGCGAATTCCGTCTCAGCGACGTGGGAGGCCGTCAAATCAATTATGGCGGATGTTTGTTCTCTCTTACATGCCATGGTCAAATGGCTTTAACCTTGCAGCGACACCCTCCACACTTCACCTGTGGGGATCAGTAATCATTTAAATGGAAATTTCCCTCCCGTGTGCTGAGCTGGAAACTGGGACAGGCCCGCCTGCAGTTCTGAAGCGTCCGTCACGTGTGCTGGAATCTTTGACAGTATTGTGTGTCAAGTGGAAAATGTAAAAGTTCCTACTTAAGGACATAAAAATCAGAGCAAACTGGACACTGTAACTTACATGCTGCTACAAACCATTGAAACTATTGTTTGACCAAAGACCGTCCAGTTTATACAGTCATTGTAAGTCATTATAACATAGATTAGTGACAGAGGAGACATAGCAGATCATGGCTTATAATGCATTATGGCGTTATACGGCACGTTGAACATACACTGAAGTTTGTTATTTCTATAAAAGGCCTTATATTTCAACCTTCTACTATAAACCATTATAATTACTTATAACAGCTTATAGCATTCGTAGCTTGAAAAGTCTTACTAAAGGTCATCACACTCAGAAATGTTGAGTTTGTTGAATTTATAAGCTCATTGGACTAAAAAACATACCCAATATCCTGCAAAACCTCCACAAGCACCAATAACGACTATGACTGGATTTGGCATGTACTGGACAAAGTTCTGGATGTAGGCCACATCAATGTTCAGACACTCTTACACCAAAGAATTGTGCAGTTGGGCCAGATTTGGTGGATGCCTTCCCTGGCACAATTCCCAAGGAGAATTCCCTGTAGACTGTGATTTTAGCCACTGCTGTGACCTGTATGACCATACGCTTCCATACACCTGCAGATTCAGCTACTTCCTTCACACTATGGTCTTTGGCACGCCCAAATGCAGTCACTCCTTTTAGCCAATCATTAACATCTGCTTTGGAGCCATTTTCCACACATGGAACGAGACATTCACTGCACTGTATCACCTCTTCTCAATCTATGGATCTCATCACTCACACCCCGCAGGGATTTATAGACCCATCATCCTTGTGCAGCGCCACCACTCATTTTTTTGTCCGGTGGGCTTATAATGTGTGTTTTACATTTGCTAACATATTGTATTATTTTTACTTTTAACGGCTGCATCATGTATTACAGTGTACAGGGTACAAATACATTGTAGTCAATGACTGCTTGATGTCCGGACATCCTCCCTTCCGCTTCTTTGACAGGTCTTTACTGCAGACGTGTTTGGTTCTGACTTCAGTTTTGTATCCAGTAAGCTTTTGTGTTTCCCAGGTTTACTGGCAGCTATTCATGCCTATGCTATAACACTACCTCCACCATGTTTCACATTTGATGAGGCTTCCGGGTGCAGGTTAATCTTGGTTTCATCTCCCCAGATAACCTTGTCCCAGAACTGGGCGGATTTCCTAAAATGGCCTGGCCTTTTGGTCTTTGAGTGTTTGCATTGGTTAGCATCTTGAGGCAAACCCTCTATATTTACATCCACAAAGGGAACTGTTAATTGTAGACCTTGACAATGATATGGCAACCTCCTCTGGAATGTCCTTGACTTGATTAGACCTTATGAAGGGGTTTTCTTCTTTCTCACCATGGATAGAATTCCACGATAATCCACTAGCTGCCTTCCATGCTCTTCCAGACCTCTTGGTGTTATTGATTTCTCCAGTTCATTCGGCCTGGCCACTCCTAAAGGTCCTGCTATTGTTCCAGCTGAATTCAGTGACTAGAAGGGGTGTCCAGATATTTTGAGATACAGTGAATGTTTCTGGGGACTCACATCCTTCACTATTTGGCATGATACATGTATACAGGCTTTATAAGAAGTCTTATGACATGCACAGGTATTTTAGATGTCTATATATCACTTACGTTTATGTTATGTATGCATTGTAAATGCTTTGTGCAGTTCTTAGGCAGCCACCTTAACCTGAAGCTTGACCATTTATATTCTCCCGGCTTCCTTCACAAAGCCTGATTGTTTTACTCACTAGACTGCGCACAATAGCTCTTAATATTCCCTCAGCACTCATTCAAGTGGCCAAATAACACCGAGCGCCGGCGCCTGACTGAGGGAAGTGTAAAACCTTTCATTAGTGCTGCATGGGGTCCCCGGGGCAGTTTAAGTCTCGGGCGACACCCCGACCTCAGCTTCCCTGTCACTGACCACTCATTTCCCTCAGGAGGCTCAGTGGAAGCGCAGCGTCCCGGAAGAGATCGAAACAACATTAGACGG
This sequence comes from Semaprochilodus insignis, assembly GCA_034552555.1. NCBI lineage: Eukaryota > Metazoa > Chordata > Actinopteri > Characiformes > Prochilodontidae > Semaprochilodus > Semaprochilodus insignis. The sequence continues at coordinate 9,904,996 of CM067480.1, forward strand.
GTAGGGGAACACATTCAGAGAAGCGGGGTGGCCGATTTGCGGGGTTTGTGGGCCGGGAAATGACCAGCCTTATTCGCACCACTACATGCTGTCGTGTAGAGAGCAAAGCCTGACATTCTCTGTGCTGCTTTTTATTCGCCAGAGCTTCTTCACTGTGTTATCAAGCATGGCGGCCAATGCTCCAAATTACTGCAATTTCTGTACATCCTTTAACTTTGCCCTTTTCAGACAGCAGTAGAAAGTCCATCGGAGGAAAGCAGAGGTATTCATTAAAAGGCAACGTGCGGGAAGAAGCTTCCCCTGCCGTTTTCCCAAACCAGAGCCTCAGCAAAAGATTGTCCCACTTTCTTGAGTCAGGGCTGAGGAACCTGTGTTTACTTCATGCAGGTTGGAGTACTATGATGCTCTTTCTGCTGGTTTCCCTGCTAATCTGCAGAACTGTTCTGACTTAAGGCTGATTTATGTTTCTATGTCAAATCAATGCAGATTCTATGCCGTAGCCAGCGCATGTGGCCTAGGCCACTGTGAGCATTTGTATTTGTGCACTGGTGTGTCTGAAATGTGTGTCTATTTGGCGTTGTGGTTTCTGTGCCACTGTGTTGAGTTGCTTGGTGTTCTGAAACTGAGTGAATTATGTTGGAGTTGGAGCTAATAGCTGGTGACCTTTACTTTCTTCCATGTTGGTACAGTCTACAGGCTACCGAGTGAACCAGTTACATTTGTTGCAGTCTGCTTTGCCATGAGGTGTAGGTACATGTTTGAGGAGGTGTTCGTCAGGTGTAGGGTACAGCATAGGAAATGGCATAGGGTACATTGTAGGGTATGGTGTAGGGTACAGCGTAGGGTAGGGTGTAGGGTACAGCGTAGGGTATGGTGTTGGGTATAGCGTAGGGTAGGGTGTAGCGTACAGCGTAGGGTATGGTGTAAAGTACATCATAGGGTACAGCATAGATTACAGTGTAGGGTACACTGTAGGGTATAGCATAGGGTACGGTGTAGGACACAGCATAGGGTATGGCATAGGGTACAGCGTAGGGTACAGTGTAAGGTACAGCATAGGGTACAGAGTAGGAAAGGTGTTGGGTACAGCGTAGGGTATGGTGTAGGGTACAGTGTAGGGTATGGTGTAGGGTACAGTGTCAGGTAGGGTGTAGGGTACAGCGTAGGGTATGGTGTAGGGTACAGCATAGGGTACAGTGTAAGGTACGGCATAGGGTACAGCGTAGATTACAGTGTAAGGTACACTGTATGGTACAGCATAGGGTACGGTGTAGGACACAGCAAAGGGTATGGCATAGGGTACATCGTAGGGTATGCTGTAGGGTACAGTGTAGGGTACGATGTAGGGTACAGCATGGGGTATGGTGTAGGGTACAGCGTAGAGAGTACAGAGTAGGATACAACATAGGGTACAGTGTAGAGTATGGCAGAGGGACAGCGTGGGGTACATCCTAGGATATGATGTAGAGTACAGTGCAGGGTACAAGGCTGTGCAGTACCAACAGCGTGTTTGTGGTGTAAACTCTAAATTGCCTGTTATACTGCACCTCATGTTCATATAACTCCTGTACTGGCTGAGCTCCTGTTGGTACTCGTACTGACTTTAAAACTCTTATCTTAAAATACAAAGTGATTCACAATACAACTCCAGTGTACCTTTGTGACTTGGTGAATCCGTATGTTCCTCCTCGCTCTTTATACTCGGTTCTCAGTTGCTCTCTGCAACCTGGAATCTATGGGTGATCGAGCTTTCTCCTGTAGAGCGGCTGGATTGTGTTGATCTACTTGATGCTCCTGATGCTGAATGCTGATGCTGTTTGTTTGAAGAAGTTATTAATACTCAGCTTTTTCAGTCATTTCAACGGTTTAATAATTTGCACGTCATTGCATTCTGTTTGTATGTATGTTTTGCACAGCGTCCCAACTTACAAGTAACTAAAGGTCCACTCAGTACACCTGGAACACATTGGACAGTAAAGGAAAGACCCTTTGTGACTGGAAATGAAATGCCTTTTGACTGAGAAGTTCATTATTTGCTCCATATCAGTGAACACAACGCAGTGCTGTATATGTAAAGCCTTCTCCAATGCCCCTGCAAGCCTTCACACGTACCGCAGCAATTCATGGCTTTTCAGAAGCCTCAGCTTCTTCCCACTCTGTCATTGATTTACATGGCTTCAGCATCCGTCTCTCTGGCCTGCTGCTGTCTCCCGCGTTTCTTTTCGATCCGGCCGCTGATCAATCACGCTCTCCTACAAGCCACTCGCAGTGAGAGGCTGAGCGCGCCTACACAATCTGCCTCTGCTTCTGGACAGCGTTGGGCATCGTCGGCCAGAACGGCCCAATAAAATTCATCACCAGAAGCATTCATCAGCGTGTTCGGTAGGAGCTGTCGCTCCATCTGCAAGTGTTAAGTGAATACATGATCTGGCTCTTCAGAGCGAGTCCGTTAAACATGCAGGTGGTGTTACTGACTTAGAGCTACATGGCACAGTATTAATGTTATTAAATCCTCCACTGTTTACTGACTTCCCTCAAAGACTGCTGACAGGTTACAGCTTGCCCAGAGCGTAGCAGGTGCACCACACCTTGATCCAAATAGAAAGGAGGATGAGGTGTAGTTACTTGTTCAGTCCCTCTTGAGCTGATGTCTACTACTGGTTTGGAAAACTTGTAAGAGCTCATATGTTCCAGAGTGACTATCACTGTGTTGTAAGTTACAAGTTTTATGTTTTTTATATGGATCCATTTCTTCAAGCTTCAGCCTTGCCTTGGCATGGTAATAGGCTCCTGGCTCCAGGTTCTTTGAGCTTGAGTGCTCCTTCTGGTGCAGTTCCGACCACCTGTGGAGGTTTCCCCTCAGTAAATCCGGTCTGCGCTCCTCACTGCAAAGGGTAATCCCGGCAATGAAACATCAATAATGTTTTGTACAACACACAGCTTCGTGAATACAGACCCTGTTGTCTAATGTCTCTGTCACTCACAGTAAGTCATACTGTATCCTAATCCGCATCGACAGGTCCGCTGAAGACCTGAATGCTGCCTGCATGGGTGAGTTAAAGAAGTTTTGGTGATGTCAATTTCACAGAGATGATTTGGGGTAACTGGGTGACTACTGGTGACTGTCCTCATGACCTGTTGACCAGTTAGACAATGTGTTTCTCACTTTTTGACCAATCAAAGGCTGTGTTTCTGACCTGTCATTCAATCAGAGGCTGTGTTCCTGATATGTCGACCAGTCATAGGCTTTGTTTCTCACTTGTCGACCAATCAAAGGCTGTGTTTCTGACCTGTCAATCAATCAGAGGCTGTGTTTCTGATATGTCGACCAATCAGAGGCTGTGTTCCTGACTTCTTGACCAATCAAAGGCTTTGTTTCTGATTTGTCTACCAATCGAAGGCTGTGTTCCTGAATTGTTGATAGAACAACGTTACCCTTCCAAGCAAAATGAGAGTAAGTGTTGGATGTTTCGAGAGTAAAACCTGAAAAACACAGAATCAGAAGCTTCAGAAGTAATAACTTCATTTTAGCTTCCATGTTTTGTCTAATTGCATGTTTTTGTGAAGCACTTTGAGTTGCAGCTATTATTATTAACGGCTTCAAATAGAGATAAGTATCAGCACTCTTCACCCTCATCCGCTCTCATTTCGAGAGGCCTTTCACAGAGCTCGTTGGTGGACAGTGTCAGCTTCTGCCTTTGGCAAGAACTAAATCCAAGAGAAACTGTGGGTGACTAGAGGATCTGCATAATCACGTTTCCCACAGAGAACGCTTCCTACCTTTTAAAACGACCTTTCTTGACCTAGCTGGACCGGATTTGTATTTTCCTCCGCCTTTCCAGTGCTCGCTCTCGGGCATGCAATGACGCAAGTACACCTTTGAGTTTCTTCATGGATAGAGCCCGAAAGTTCCACCGAGAAGTCCAGAGCTTCTAGTTGTTAACTTGAGGGCTAACGAAAAAAGAAGCGATTGAAAATCTGAACACAAATCAAACGCCTGGGCCTTTATGTTCTTCCGGGAGTTGGGATATTGGGGTAGCGAAACATCAAAATCAACTTAATTGAGCTTCATCAACATTTAATGTGCAAAGCCATCAAAAAATGAAGCTTACTAACGCAGTTTCCAGACTGGTGCTTAAAATTCCCTTTGCAGAGCGAGGAGATTTTCGCTCCTCCTGCCGGCACGCATGAAATTGGCTGATTTTTATTCCCTTCTCCTTGTCAGACCTGCTTCTTTGCCGCCTTTTCCGACGCCCTTTGAGATGATGCATCTGGGACCCGAACGTGAGCCGAGAAAAGCACGGCTCTTGTTGTTTTTGGCTCGGCGCGTTCCGGGAGGACAGGTTCTCCTCGTCATTAATGAGCTTGATGGCTTTTGATGCTGTGATTTTAATGTATGAGCAAAAATCTCCTTGCGATATTAAAGCGGTTTCCTTCCTCACTGGAAGATTTCCACAGAAAAGATTTGAGCTATTTGGGTGACTGTTGAGTTCTAGTGTTCGGAAAGCTGAGAGTTGTGGTACTGTGAGGTCAGACCGTATGAATGGAGAGCAGTAATTTAGTTGTTGGTATTAGTCAGCTACGCTTCATAACTAGTTCCATTTACGCAGTTCAACCCACTTAAGTGCAATTATGTTCACTTTGAAGAGCTTTGTTCCAGACAGTCCTACTTTTACTCACGGATATCTGTGATGTAATGATGCAGCTTCTTCCTCACGTCCGTTTGAGCAGTTCAGATTAGGGATGGACGATACCACTGGCCTTCCTATCAATCCGATACCAATCCGATACCAAGTAATACCAAGACTACATTTCGATACCCATGCTTTGAAGTATGTGACTTTCAACAATGACAAATAGTACATTTCACCCAAATTGTAACAGAAAGTCATACATTTTATATTTATTAATTATTATTGCAGTTATTAACTAAATAAACATGGTGTGTAGGTTTGACATTGTGAGACGAATGATTCAAGTTTCATCCTCGAACGCACAATTCAGTGTTCAGTAATGTTTTAAATTCTATATTCACTTAAGCTTGTGTATTCATCAGACTAACATCATCTGGGTCATCTTCAGTGACGAGTCCCACTTTTGTCTTGGTGGAGGCACCGTGGTCAGCACCAAGATGAACAGTTTGTTGTCACGTGTCACACGTCCAGAAGGCCTGGTGTCACTCCACCTCCACCCCTACCGCACCATCTGCAGGAACTGTGTGAGGATGTTCAAGCTGCATGGGATGGATTATCACAGGACACCATTAGGAACCTCTACAACTCCATGCCGAGACGTTTGGCATGTTGCGTTAGCAAACATGGTGGCCCGACGCCATACTGAGAGACACTACTTCTGTATGTGTAGCTCAATAAATATTGATCATATCAGTCTAAATTTATCATCATTTATTGTTCCTGGTAATCTTTATCTTCCTTCCCAACAGCACTGCAGTCCCACACCTCCTTCTGGGTGCAGCTGTTCTTCTGATGATGAGTGTATTTCTGCCACATCTCCACCTCTAATATATATTTAGTGGTGTAAAAACTTTGATCTCTTTTTCTGCACAGTGTAAAAGCTCTAGTTCCCCTTTCAGTTTAGTGAATATTCATGATAGACAGACCAATAGAATTACTCCAAAACTGCTTAGAAATAAAACTTGTTCTATCAGCCTGCACTGCAGGTTAAGAAAGCTGCTTCATCCTCCTGTAAAGTTCCATCTTGGAGGGTTTTAAGGTGGACTGTATACAAACTAGTTTATAGTTTGATGTCTTCACTTTTATTTTACAGTAAAGCTTTAAGATACACATGAGGAGAACCTGCTATGAGGAGCCGTCTCTAAACTTTTGACTGCAGCAGTAGTGTAATTAGGAAGCGGCCGTGAAATCAAACAGTCACGCTTTAATTTCTACAATGCAGAACCAATTTTGTGAGAAAAGAGGTCTCCCTAGGCCTTCTGGGAGTTCTAGATACGTCACTGACTGAATATAAGTGAATATGAGCCAATCAATAGGCTGCTGGAATAGGAACACAAGAGCGACCAGATCTCTCTCTGGTAAACTATACGCTAATCTGTCTGTCACAAATTACAAGTAAGAGATGGAATGTCTTTTAGAAGCTGGAAATATGTTCACTCTGGAACTAACTTTTCTGACCCACCTTAAATGATGCTAAAGTGATGTTTGAGTGCAAACAAATGTTCTGTTCCACATTAAAAATGCTGCAGCAGTTACATTCCAGTGCCCACATGAGAATGCAATCACAGCATATTTTAAGGTGGAATGGAAAGTTCAAATAAAAAGGTTCAGCCTCATGAGAAAGTCTTCCTCCAAACTACCATTAGCTTGGTGCTAACAAACCACTAGAATCCTAGCAGAAGTGGGTCTTGTTCCCCATGTAGCATTATGGTTGGGGTGGGTCTTGTTCCCCATGTAGCATTATGGTTGAGATGAGTCTTGTTCCCCATGTAGCATTATGGTTGGGGTGGGTCTTGTTCC
>CM067480.1:9911685-9933605 GCA_034552555.1 Semaprochilodus insignis
TATTTATTGTTTAGTGTAATTTTCCTTTAGTTTAATACTGTAAATAATCTGTGTTCTGTGTTTTTGTTACTTGTTTTTTGTTACTTGTCATACGTGTTGCTCTCACCAAGACAAATTCCTTGTATGTGTAACATACTTGGTGAATAAAGTGATTCTGATTCTGATTCTGATTCTGATAATGGTTGGGGTGGGTCTTGTTCCCAATGGAGCATAATGGTTGGGATGGGTCTTGCTCCCCATGGAGCATTATGGTTAAGACGAGTCTCGTTCCTCATGTTTTGGCTGATATGTATGGCCCACATTGAAGGTCCGATTGTGTGGACCACCAAAAGATAAGCTACATTACCATCACCATTAGCAATTAAAATTTTTCCCCCCCCGGACAAAAAGTATAATGCAGAACATTCCTATCCCTGTATTCCAAGATGAGAGTTCTGGCGTTCACATGGCTGCAAATGTGACTGATTGGCATGATGAACATTCAGGAGCATTCACACATCTGGACTGGCCCACAAAATCCCCAGATTTGAATCCTCTTGGAAATCCGTGGGACTACCTGGAACAACCAGTAAAACTCCAGGGAAGGCATCCGCCAAATCTGGCCCAACTGACCAATTCTTTGATGCAGGAGTGTCTGAACATTGATGTGGCCTACATCCAGAAACTTGTCCAGTACATGCCAAATCCAATCACAGCTGTTATTGGTGCTTGTGGAGGTATCACACTCTATCAGGTACATACAGGTCAAGTTACCGGTCTGTCACAATCTACAAGACATGGAATGTCTTTTAGAAGCTGGAAGGGTCTGCGTTCACTCTAGAACTAACTTTTCTGACCCACCTTAAATGATGCTTAAGTGATGTCTGAGTGCAAACAAATGTTCTGTTCCACCTTAAAACGCTCCAGCAGTTACATTCTAGTGCCCAAATGCATCTTTTAAGGTGGAATAGAAAATTCAAATAAGAAAGTCTTTGTCCAAGCTGCCATTATCTTAGCGCTAACAAACCACTAGAATCCTAACAGAAGTTAGCATTATGGTTGAAGTAGGTCTTGAGGGGCTGATTTCTGATATGTATGGCCCACATTGAGGGCCGGACTCCATGGACAACCATACACAGTGAGCTGCATTACCTTGTTGGTCAGCAATACAGTGGAAGTATATTTGCCTTAGAATGCACACTGACCGGCTTAGCATTGCTGAAGTTTTCAAGGTACAGTGGAAGATAGAGAGCTGGAGAGCCAGACAATCCAAAGAAAAGGAGAAGTTCTGTGATAAAGAGATATACTGATACATGAGGTTTTCCCACCTAAACATTCCAGAGGGGTGTTATTTTACACAGGCTCAAAAAATAGAATCTGTGAAACAATAAGACTGCAGACACATCATGGCACGTTTAATGCTGCATCGTCTCACAAACACACATCTGATCCTGAAATCTGAAACAGTGTTATCCTGCTGGTATACTATTTCTGTGTGCATGTTTAGGGCTTGTTCCTCTGTGTCTACATTCGCAGTTAAAGGAGTTTCCAATATTTAAGATTACTGATGTTACTATACATTTACATCTGGATTTAATAGGCAAAAAACAGCATTTTTATAACCATGCAGGCAATAAACTCTACTTTGATTTGTATGAAACACACAAAAAATGTCTAATTAGTGCATGAAAACTTTCGTACAAAGCTCTTACCTTATCCAGTCAGAACTGTGCACAGTGGTGGTGAATGGAACCAGGCGTCCACCTCTAAAAGCTCCCTTACAGGAAGTTGCTACATGAAATGTTTGACTGACACTGTATATTTACATGCAGTTAATGATCTGATAGTGATCCGATTTCTGCAGGTGTCTGATTATTCAAGAGGTCATGTAAACAGCATGCTCTGATTTCTTACAGTGAATTAAGGTCTGATTAGGTCAGATTAGGAAATATGATGAAAAGGACTTGGATTTTAGCTCAGTAACCAGATTCCTCACTGCATGTATACCCTTACTCTGATTTCTTTCAGATCTCTCACTGCATGTATATTCTTACTCTGATTTCTTTCAGATCTCTCACCGCATGTACACCCTTACTCTGATTTCTTTCAGATTTCTAACTGTGTATATACCCTTACTCTGATTTCTTTCAGATGTCTCACTGCATGAATACCCTTACTCTGATTTCTTTCAGATTCCTCACTGCATGTATACCCTTACTCTGACTTCTTTCAGATCTCTCACCACATGTATACTCTTACTCTGATTTCTTTTATCTCTCACCACATGTATACCCTTACTCTGATTTCTTTGAGATGTCCCACTGCATGTATACCCTTACTCTGATTACTTTGAGATGTCCCACTACATGTATACCCTTACTCTGACTTCTTTCAGATCTCTCACTGAATGGATTCTTCTCTAAGTAGAAGTTTAGTGTAAGTAGCTGATATTGTAACTGTGTAAATAAATTGGACATTTGGTTTTGGCACATTAACTGAAGTTTCATCACAAATTACACTTTCAGAACACTTTTATACGGACCTTCAGATATTAATACCAGAGGGACCAAGTGCGAATCTGCACATGAACACATCCTGCTGTTTATGCAGTCATGAGACAATAGAGCCTGCTGAAATAGGAAATCCAAGAGCACAGAGCACCGATCATTTTTCCCTCTTGATTTGAAAATATACAGCTCATCTACTTTCTATTTAGAAAAGCCAGCAATTCAATACGGCCTGTTTGAGAGGCGCTGGAGAAGGGGAGTGTCAGCAAATTTCCTCTCATTATTTGTCCAAAGTGAAAGTGCATTAAATGTCAGGGAAACAGAAGGGTCTTGGCAACGTATGACGCTCCCAGGCAGGAGCAACGAGATTGAGAATGATGATATTTGTGCGGGAGCTTCAGTTGGCCCACATTCTGCCCAAGAGGAGAAGAAGGCTTTTCATATATGTTGGGATGTGTTCGAGCTCGGATCACATGCTTTCTGACTGAAGAAGACAAAACAGAAACTTTCTATGAAGCCTGTGTATAAATATTAGAAGTCATAAATGAACTATTAACAATACTTTAATAATACCTTCTAAGACTTTAATGTTTAAACATAACACATAAATTAAAATTCCAATATTTAAATAGATAAAAAACATCATTATAAAGTACCCATAAAGCCAATTCTTAGCACATATTATGGTTATTATACAATTGTAAAACTTATAAATACATTATAAATACACTTGTAACCTTTTGTAACTCTTTGTAACATGGTAATAATACTAATAATACTACTTTAATAATACATTTTAATGACTTTTAAACATGTAATAACACTGTGTCACTATCCATTAAAAAGCCATTTTAATTAACTCATGTAATAGCTATAATAACTCTTAAATGCACTAATAATGCACCATGAGGGTCAGTTATATAATTATTATTAATTCCCAACATTCCATATAAACTAACCTAAGACACATGTGTTCACTGGTGGTTTAGAATAAAATAGCTGTATGTCTAATGGCTATATTAGATATGGCTCACATCACCACCACTGTAACAAACACTCAATGAGGGCATATTAAGTGTTTATAATGTTGTTATAATTGTCTATATGCATACTAGGTGCTTCAAATTCACATACAGGTCCTTATTTGTGACAAGTACATTTTATTAGAGTTTATTTAATTATAAATTGAGACTTATGGTGCATTAATACTGCTTTTTGTTTTGATATGTACTGCATAATGCATGATAAGTACGTTGCGAGTTGTGAGTGCATTTATAATGCTTTTATAAACATACATAATAATAACCACTAATAATGCATTATGTGTAATGGCTATATCAGATATAGCTCACATCACCTCCATTGTAAAGAACACTCATTGATGGCATATTAAGTGCCATCAATGATTATAATGAATATTGACAGTTATTACATGTTTATGTAATTATGTCATTATTATTATTATTATTATTATTATTATTATTATTATTATTATTATTATGTGTTTAAAGCATTATAAATGCACTTATAACTCTGAAAAGCATTTATAGTGCATTTATTATACATAATAATAAGTACTTATAAAGCACTGTGAGTCTCAATTATATAATTACATAAACATGTAATAACATGTAATGATCAACATTCATTATTATCAATCATTAAACAGATAATGACCTGTACGTAATTGTGAAGCCCCTGCTATGCATATAGACAATTATAAAAACATTATGAACACTTAATATTTCATCACTGAGTGTTCTTTACAATGGTGGTGTTGTGAACCAAGTCTAATGTAGCCATTACTACACATATACAGACATTTTATTTACTGTCTAAAACACCAGTGAGCCTACACGCCTCTACCAAGTTGTATATGTATGGTTGATGGGAAGGAAAAATCTGGAAAACCTGATAACATAGGTTTCTTTGGAGACTATTTAGCCTTAGAGCACCTTGCATGTACCCATCCGCCATGAGAATGAATTTAAACCCCTTTATAAACACCTCATACTACTTATATACATAGAGGTGGACATTTGGTTCCCATCAACACCATGGTCTTAGTAGATTTTTCTAGAATGGAGCTATCCGAGGGTCGTACCATGAGCCTGGTTTACAGGACTGAGCCAGAAGCACCAGAGAATGTGAAAATAAGAATGTCCATATGGATGGCCACATTTGGTATTATGGCTCATTGGGGCAGTTGTGGGCTGGTAACCGGAGGGTTGCCAGTTCAATTCCCGAGCCAACAGTAACAACTGAAGTGCCCTTGAGCAAGGCACCTAACCCCCTAATTGCTCCCAGGGCGCTGTGGATAGGGCTGCCCACCGCTCCTGGCAAGTGTGCTCACTGCCCCCTAGTGGGTGTGTTCACTAGTGTGTGTATGTGGTTGTTTCACTTCACGGATGGGTTAAAGGTGGGAGACAAATTCCTCTGTGTGTAAACACAAACTGTCTACTCAGACAATGATTGGCCTCACCTAATAATTATGCATATGTATCCCATTTCAGCATACAGGCGATGGCGGGGACTGGATTTGAATAGAGTCTCTACCTTCACCTTTCCAAAACTTTCCTTAAATTAAGTTAAATTATGGGCATCCTCAAGGCCAGAGTGACCCAGGTGTTAAAGCGAGCGTCTAGCTTTCCAAGGCCTCTGAATTTCCTTTCCAGCATTCATAGTAAGGTCTGGTGCTTGAAATTCCCTCTCTGCTCATGGGGGGTCATGCGTGGGTGCCTGAGTCCAGCTGTGCGTTTTGAGCGAGCTTCCTGAGGGCTTCTCGGTAACCTGTATTCACCCCTCTCTCACTCAGTCTCTTGCTCGTTCTCCACACTCAGTGGGCAGCCTTCCCCATTGAGTACTCTTATCACAGCACCGCCAGCCCCCTTAATGAATGCTGACCGGGACCTGGCCTATTATTGGCCACATGGGGACTGCGATAATCGCAATGTAATATTTTCACCGTAGGAGAGCGTGGGGCGGGGGTTGTAATTTGAGAGCCGACGGTCGGCGGTGTCCAGCGATGCCTCTCGAGCGGGCAGTGTTCTTCAGCTCCTCTCGCCTCCTCTTCGCCACCACATGTGTGTCCTTGTCCCACTTTGGTGAATGCGGGATGGGAGGGGCACGGATGCCTTTGAATAATGACTTGGCATGCAGAAGATGCCACCTTCCTTCTTCGTTATAATGTCAGGATGTCTCAAAGCACACTTAGTAGTTTTTAGACCTGACATGTTTGGTTAGTTTTACATGCAGCACCTGTAGGGCTCCAAATTATACATTGGGCTATTTTGAGTTCTAAAGCCCAAAGTACACACCAGAGGGAGAACTGCTCTCCCACAGAAACCACTTTTCTCAGCTGCTGGAAATGCCTGAAATTGGAATTCCAGCCCTTTTCTCCCTTGCAAGGTGACATCATCTTGTAACACAGTCCTTATTACCTGCCTACTGGTAAGCTCAGCACACCCTCACACAACACACTAGGAGCTAAACCAGTAAAGACTGACCCCTCTGAAACCAGTCTGCTCCGGTCTAGCTTGTGAGGATGAATTTACCAGGTTGTTGTACCGGACTTTCAGGATCGAAGTCTGGATGGCAGAACCCACACCATTGTAAGAACAGCTACAGCAGTGTGGGGGCGGAGCTTGAGGCAGGATGCCACACTGAACAGAACATCAGGAGGCAGGGCTTAAAGACTCAGGAGCTCTTACAGAGTGTTTCAGACAGAAGAGTAAATGCAGGTATACAGTATGAGGGAAATATTATGTTTGTGATAAAAATAAAAGAAGCATGTAAATCTATAGAACCCAAACACACAATTATGAACCCTGAACTGCACTTGAGCTTCAGATCAAGGACTGGATGGAATTTTGTGGTTCCATCAGTTATGGCAGGTCACCTAGACCATGAAGCAGCAAAGCACTCCACGATCTTGCACTACCACCACCATGTTTCACTGTTTGTATGATGTTCTTATTCTGGAATGCTTACAACGGATGTAACAGGACAGTTTTTCTATCCACAGAATGTCATTCCCAAAGGTCTGGGGGTCATCAAGGAGTTTTGGCAAATGTGAGACAAGCCTTTATCTTCCTGTATTTGCCATGTAAGTCTTCCATTGATTTACTTTTTGGCCAGTCTCTGGACAAACACTGGTGAATGCTGCCCTGAGCAAAGCCAATGGTTCCTTAGATGTACATCTGGTTCTTTCAGTGACTTCAGTTATTGAGGTGCTCTTGTAGGAATTTTGGTAGGCTGGTAATGTCTGGAAGGATTCACTACAGTTTCAGGTTTTCATGATTTGGAGATACTGGCTCTCACTGTTGTAACAGACCAGGGGTGTGTTTCCCGAACAATGGCGGACGCTAGCACTGAACTAACCTGGTATGATGCATCATTAAACTAACTAACATCTGCAGTACGAGCGTTTCCTGAAATTGTCCTACCTTGTTCGTACCACAGTAGTTTGAACCACGTTGGTTTGAACACACCATAGTTTGAGCTACCATCTTTCGAAATGTGCTCAGTCTGACTTTTATAACGGGAAATGTGCAAAAACTGACAAAGCTTGTAATATAAGGCCAAAATATGAGAATCAATATACATAATTATACTAATTATATAGGCTACTCATATTTATTCATTCTGTAAACATATAACTTCCATCACCACTACCAATCATGATAATAGAATCAACAATTAAATGCAATTTAAATATTTATGGATAATGAAAATAATAACAATAATTATGTTAATTTTAATTAAGTTTTTAACATTAATAGGCAACTCTTAATATTAATAGGCAACTTATAAAAATGCTTCTTCAAAAAACAATAGAAGACCTATTAGAATAAAATAAAGTAAAATGAAATGAAATGAAATGAAATGAAATGAAATGAAATTAAATCATATGGACGTGTGTAAAACATTTGATGTTCTAAATGTTGGTACCAAAAGACTGATGTAAATTATTTTAGCTTACTGACATCACCTTCTACTGCGCCCTGCGTCATCGATGATGTAGTCACCAGGAAGTTTCTAACCACAGGTCTAGAGCGGAACACAACTTAAACACAGTGTTTGCAACCATTTGGTTGAACTACAGTTTCGGGAAACACCTGTGTCGCTTAACAATGGTTCGGACTATGCAAGTTACCAATGTAGTTACTTCCATAATTCCAACCATGGTTTCAGGAAACACTTGCGTCACAGCTGTTGCATTCCAACTATGTAAGTTGCTAACGTAGTTATAGCAACTATGGTTTTAGGAATCGCACCCCTGCTCTCAAATACAAGACAGCTTTCTTTTGAGTAATACCTTTGTTTCCCTCAAAGGGCTCCAACAGAAAATGGGTACTTTCTCTACTCATTAAAGACCGTAGGGCAGTACTTCCTGGGTATGAGCTGGAGAGTGTTTGGGACACATGTGCTCCTGGTTTGGTCTTAAGCTCTCTTTTTAACTCCTTTCCTGAGAAACTCAACTGGTTTCATGTTCAGACGTGAGCACTTTTGCAGATACTTGAATTTACTGAGCTGTTTCTGTGGCTTGTGTTTTAGCGGGATGGGAGGGAATGGATGCCTTTGAATGATGTCTTGGCTTGCAGAAGATGCCACCTTCCTTCTTAGTTATAATGTCAAGATGTCTCAAAGCACACTCATGTACTTTTTTACATTGTACATTGCAGCAGGCTGGAGGTTAGGGAATCAGCCTTGAGACCGGAGGGTTGCCGGTTCGATTCCCTGAACCGACAGTAACAACTGAGGTGCTCTTGAGCAACGCACCTAACCCCCAACTGCTCCCGGGTGCCGTGGATAGGGCTTCCCACCGCTTCGGGTAGATGGAACTTGTTAGCCTGGGAGGGCAGCCCATCTAAGGGAAGGAAAACCCTCACATTAAACCACTGGCCCTCCAAGCTTGGGGGCTGGGCAAGAGGCCAACTACCTCCTCCCATAAAAACCAATAAGTTACAGAAACGACGAACATCACCTTGAATGAGGAGCGATGTTCAAGCCTTGTGTGCCTCCTGGCACGGAGAGAATAAATAAAAAAAAAAAAACATTGCAACATTGGGCTATTTTGTGCATGTAAACGTTCCGCAGAGTTCTAAAGCCCAAAGTACACGGCAGAGAGAGAAACCACTTTTCTCAGCTGCCTGAAACACCTCATTGGAATTCCAGCCCTTTTTTCTGTTATAAGGTGATGACATCATCTCGTAACACAGTCCTTATTGCCCACCTACTGGCAAGCTCGGCACACCTTCACACAATATACAGGGCTAAACCAGTACAAACTGACCACTCTGGACTTTCAGGATCGAACTTTGGATCAAACTGATATGGCACAACCACAGATTAGAAGGTGCAGGGAGACATTTACATTTATGGCATTTACCTGATGCTCTCATCCAGGGCGACTAACAAGGTGAATCATGTTACAGGTAGGCCAATGTAGTGTTGGGAGTCTTGCCCAAGGACTTAGCATGGCATAGTCACGCAGACCAGGAATCAAACCCCACCCACTCCTATATGTGGCAGGTAGCGGTGTTATCCATTGCACCACACCAACCAGAAGCCCCTTTTTATATCGAGGGGGGTTACACTGTGATTCGTCTGAATCCCCAGAAATATCTTTGGTATTTCACTAACTTTGCTCTGATTGCAGCATCTTGGGAATCTCCCATTGCTGGAGAAGTTCTATTTGGGTGATGTTTAAATTCAGCCGGGGGTTTTCTCTCCAGGCCAGGTGTTGTTGGAAGACTTTCTTTCCTTTAATAAATGAAACAGTTGTTTAAAAACGCCATATTATGTTTACTCAGTTTGTCTTTGTCCTAAATCATTGTTTGTGATGATCCCAAACAATTAATCATGGCAAATATGGGAAAACAGAGGAAGCACCTCTTCACAGCGCTGTGTGCCGCTGCTATTTTGGAGAACAATTCTTTGGGAGGCTGCTCCAGACTTTCATTTCTCCCTCCTCTTATGTGTGTGGAAATATGAGCCTGATTTCTCCCTCCAAAAGACAGGAACAGCCATGGCTTAGAGCGAAAGATGAGGGAAGCACAGTCAGTGTTATTTCACAATATCATAGTTCAAAGAGACTTCAGTTTCTCAGAATGGGTGAAAGGAAGGAGGCAATTTCACAGGACCTGCGCCGCTGCAGTTTAATTTCATGGTGTTATCGTCGTGCGTCCCGTTCTACATTGTGTTAATCTGATGAATGGGTTATGAAAGCAAGATCATGGGAATTAAGCTAATTTGCATGGTTGAGTATTGATGTAGTCATGAGGGCACACCGAATATGACATGCACTTTTGAATTAATGCATTATTCACTTTTTTATCCTTAAGACACATGCCATGTCTAAGCTAAGATATCATAAGATAGATCAGAGTATAAATAAGATATGTAGGTTATGTTCAACCTCAAACTGATGCTGGTGAAGATGGAATTCTCTTTTTGGAGATAAATCCATAATGATAAATCTATTACTTGACTCACTTAATCTGAGTCAGTCGACCAATGAGTGTTCTTGGGTTGTTGACTATTTAGCAGGTGTATTCCTGACTTGTCAACCAATCGGAGGCTGTGTTCCTGACTTATTGACTGATCAGAGGCCGTGTTCGTGACTTGTCAACCAATCAGGGGTTGTGTTCCTGACTTGTCAACATATTAGAAGCTGTGTTTTTGACTTGTCGACCAATCACAAGCTGTGTTCCTGACTTGTAGGCCAATCAGAGGCTGTGTTACTGACTAGTCAACCAGTCAAAGACAGTGTTCCACCATGAATGGAGTTTAAGGCTGGAATCTTCTCCAAACTATCATAAACAGCGTCTCAGATATCAGACAGTGTATTCATAACCATCTCATGTAGTAACTTTCTGTGAGGGAGTTTTTAGAGGGGGGGTCTGGTTCCATTCACCACCACCGTAAACAGTTCTGACTCTCTAAGTTTATGTAGAACTGAGCGTTTCAGACCAAACCCCTCTGAATGACTCTGTTCACATCCCAACCATTCAACTATGTGGAAAATTCCCCTTTAAGTGACTACAGTGTGCTTATACTGAGGCTCATAGAGGCTAACCTACCACCGGTAAAATACAGGCTACTGACATGTGCTGCAGCCCACCCTTACCCATGTACCACTCCAACAAGCAGGGCTGAGGTTCAGTCCACTCTGTTAAGACCCCCTGATGGGACCCCCTATTGTAGAGAACAGATTGTCATCTAAATGATCACTACTGATGAAACCTGCACATGCTGTTTTCTTGTCGGTGCCTTCGTCATTCGTTCAGCTGGTGTGTACAGACTACCTCCATCAAAGCTTTCAGTGTTTCACAAAGAATGTGTTCTCTGTGTGCTACTTATAGCAGAACCAATAACAAGATATCCTCCTTGTAGATCCCTCTGGACCGCCATCGACTTTAGAGCCTGAAATAGCACACACACCTGGGAGGGAATGCATAGTGGGATGTTTGCACCAGTAAACAGTGTCGAGATTGATTTAATGACTCTGGGGCATGTTTAGACAATTTAGTTATTTGTACAGGTACGTTTTTTCCATGTGTTTGATGTCTAATTTGCCACAAATGTATGCCTTGAGGACAGTTTACCCATCCTTACCGTGGGACGCTGAATTTATTCATGAATGCTGGAATAAAAAAAAATGCCCATTCTGCTTTTCCGCCATTTGGGCCCAGGAAAGCCAGCAGTGTCCCCCTCCAATTCCCCAGCTTGTTGATTGGGCCTACCAGTATAGCAAAGCAGTGTTTCCAAACAAGGAGTTCACTTTATAGCCTGTGGTTAGTGTCCTGATGAAAAACCTTCATTCTAAAGGTTACAGGAGTGGCAGCAATAGTGTTCACCCCTATTTGCAGCTTATAGGCAATTCCGAGGATGGGCAGCTGAGCAATTGAGGAAGTGGAGCACCTGCAGCCCCACTTTTATTACAATTGGGGAACCAAACATAAGCTCACCCAACAAAAAACATTAGTCACCTTGTGTGTTTAAGGTGGTAGTAACTTCAGGCTTCTGCAGATGGCGCTGCACGAGGATGATGGGGCTATAAATACCTGTGAGGTGTGAGTGACGGGATCCATAGATTGAAAAGAGGTGGTACAGTGCAGTGAATGTCTCGTTCCATGTGTGGAAAATGGCTCCAAAGCAGATGTTAATGATTGGCTAAAAGGAGTTACTGCATTTGGCCATAGTGTGAAGGAAGTAGCTGAATCTGCAGGTGTATGGAAGCGTACGGTCATACGGGTCTACCAGCAGTGGCTAAAATCCCAGTCTACAGGGAATTCTCCTCGGAATTGTGCCAGGGAAGGCATCCACCAAATCTGGAAAAACTGCACAATTCTTTGATGCAAGAGTGTCTGAACATTGATGTGGCCTACATCCAGAAACTGGTCCAGTCCATGCCAAATCCAATCAAAGCTGTTATTGGTGCTCGTGGAGGTATTGGGTATGTTTCAGTCACAGGGGACTCAGTTTTTGGCTCATCATGTTAAAAAAATATATATTTGTCTTTTACAATGTGTGAAAATGGATTGGTCCTGATTTGACCAATTGAAATGCTTCAAAAAGGCTTCGAATGAAATCTCATCACATTAACTTATTTTGAGAGTAAAGAAATCTTTTGTCCGCCACTGTGTATCTACCATTCTGGAGTTGCTTGATGATATGCTTTGGCTTACATTAAGCATTGTTTTCCTGTGTAACTAATTGCATCAACACGTGTTTATAAAGTGATATTTTCAATGTAAGTTCATGAACCTCCTCTATAACAAAGCAAAAGCCCTGAAAACATGTGATGCTGGATGAATAAGGCATATGTGGTGTACACTACCAGTCAAAAATTTAGAGACGGCTCCTCATAGCAGCTTCTCCTTATGTGTATCTTAATGCTTTACTGTAGAATAAAAGTGAAGACATCAAACTATAAAACAGATCTCTTGGAATTATACAGTCCACCTTAAAACCCTCCAAAATGGACCTTTACATGAGGATCAACCAGCTTTCTTAACCTGCAGTGGAGGCTGATAGAACAAGGTTGATTTCTAAGCAGTTTTGGAGCAATTCTATTGGTCGGTCCATCATGAATATTCACTAAACTGAAAGGAGAACTAGAGCTTTTACACTGTGCAGAAAAAGAGATCAAAGTTTTTACACCACTAAATATATATTAGAGGTGGAGATATGGAGAAATATAATACTGTGGTACATCAAGAGTATATGTGGTATATCAGGATATGTACTGTGTCAGACTCTCATCAACTGGAGCTGTAAGACTGTAGAGTCTTTAAGACCACCAACTACATCCATTTAAATGAGGGGTGTACCTAAACTTTTGACCGGTAGTGTATATAATATCACAACACAGAAAAGTATAGCTGCAATTTGGAACAAAACAGTTAAAAATATGGTTAATCTGCCTTCAATTACTGTATATAATTGCTGCTAAATGAAAAACATTAATAGCATAAAACAGCCCTGTGTATCACTAAAACGACTGGCTATTATGATGATAATTTTAGACTGACATGGACAATATTTATTGAGCTACACATACAGAAGTAGTGCCCCTCAGTATGGCATCGAGCCACCGTGTTTGCTATCCCAACATGCCAGACGTCTCGGCATGGAGTTGTAGAGGTTCCTAATGGTGTCCTGTGATAATCCATCCCATGCAGCTTGAATATTCTCACACAGTTCCTGCAGATGGTGCGGTAGGGGTGGAGGTGGAGTGACACCAGGCCTTCTGGACGTGTGACGGTGCCTCCGCACACAGATTCGTTGGTGGTCTCCACCAAGACAAAAGTGGGACTCGTCACTGAAGATGATCCACTGCCATTCTGAGTCACTGCAATCATGGCTGTTGGGTCAGTCAGGTACAGCGATAAGGCCCATCCTTGCTTACGTCACATGTGCAGCCGAGCGTGAAACTTGAAGCCTGAGCTTCATGACTTCCAGTAGGTGTAGAGTGACCTGAAAGTCTAAATGTGCTTGCTGAGGGCCTATATTCCTTTGGTTCAGCTCATGAAGTGCTAGGCTCGCTTGGCTAGAAAGACCTGCCTGGATCGTTTCCTGTTGAGGCGGAACATGCAGGCATGATGGTTCTATTAATTACAATGGAACCAAAAACTGTATTGTTCTTTATTTCACAGAAATCGTTGGACCTTTTCTAAAGAACCCTGAGGTGAGAGCATGCTAAGTGCCAGCTGCCTGTGCTGTTGCAGGTCAAACTGTCCTGTTGCTTAAAAGGTTTAAAAATAGAGGAAAAATTATGTTTAATATTTTTGGGAACGTGAAACGCTTTCTGCTGGGTTAATTAGAGCAATTAACATGTTAATGGAGAAAGACTAATTTAACATGTTTGAAACCCCCGTGTTCAGGTCAGTTTGTCCCAGCAGTGAGAACAGAGGCTACAAAGTGCTAAATCACCAAATTTAGACCCAAACTGATTTGCTTTCTTTTCGAATTTGTGCTACAATTTGATTACCTAATTCCTTCCAGCCACACACTATTTGTATATTATTTGTTTTGCTGTACTTGTGCGGACATCTATAGGTTTCTATAGCTTTTTATATTACCGTAGCCAAGTAATAAAACATTTACACCTAAACCTAATATTAACAATGACCTCAGGCAGTTTTTCTGCTATTTAGATTTCCATGTTTCATGTTTTCTTACACTTCTCAGGATATCGCAAGGATATCTGAGGTCCTCACAATTATAGCAAGACAAACACACACACTCTCACTCACACAGAGTTTTCTTTCTCTCTTGTTCAGGTTTGGTCAAAAACACCAGTATAGACAAAAATCTGAAGTATTGGAAACTTTATAGGATTATTTATAAGAAGTCTCAGCTTTCATAGCTAGATAGCATTTATCGCTAACGTTAGCTATTAATAATATGATTACACATTAGGGTGGCCACTCTTATAACCCCAAAAAGGAGGACATCCCACCCCCAAAAGAGGAACTTCCACGACTGGACTTGTTGCACAGATGGCATCCTATCACGGTACCACGCTGGAATTCACTGAGCTCCTGAGAGCGACCCATTCTTTCACTAACGTCTGTAGAAGCAGTCTGCATGTCTAGGTGCTTGGTTTTATACACCTGTGGCCATGGAAGTGATTGGAACACCTGAATTCAATGATTTGGATGGGTGAGGGAATACTTTTGGCAATATAGTGTAGCTCCATGCATCTATAACCAGTGCATCAGTATATGGGATATGTGGTGGCAGGTGTGGTAGCAGTGTCTCCGTCTCTCCAGAACTTGAGCCCAGGGGTGTGTTTAGGTTCTGGCTACTGGGCTACTACCACAGGTCTTTAATCTGTAGTCCCTTATCTCTGCCTCATTCCTGCCTAACCTGCCAGACTTTATGACTTCTGAGACCTTTTTTAGATACGACTTTATTACAGTGTGTTATAATAGAAATGGGGTTTCATTAAACAAGGCCTCTCCAGCTTTAGCACCATGGGACTTTACCATGAGACCCTCCAAATCTTATTTGGGCTTACTTATTCAGGGCTGCCTCAAACACTGCAGCTGAGATTTTTCAAGGCCTGTGTCTTTTTTTAACCCTCCATCCGTATCAAAGCTCCGCATCCACACAGCCCGGCGCCGCCGCCTCTTCCCTCTGAACAGGGAAAGCAAGCCAGAAGGAATGCTGATGAAAACAAACAGGAAGGAAAGGCTTCTTTCGTTTATGATTTCCAGCTTGTCCCTCTTTCTTCATCCACTGATCTTCCTGTTTGGATGCCTCTCCTTCAGAGAGCATGTTGGGGGACAAAAAAACTCCTAACAAATCCAGCTCCTCTCTGAAGACTATTCCCGGGAAGTTGTCGTGAGGACACAGAGACTGCACTTTTTCCCCTCACCAGCAACACATCAGTGAAGCATGACTCTCCCTTACGCAGAGGATGCAACACTGGGACGACTTGAACAAACTTTTGTTTTCCTCCGGAGCACAAGTTTCCTTATATTCCTTATAAACCTTTGAATGGCGTGGTTAACTTCCGCTCGCCTCGTGCCAGCTGCTGCACTGTAAAAACTATTTTGCCGTTCTCTGATCCTACAGGGAATCTCGACACAGTTTACACGCTCGCCTCAATCATGCAGTGTTTACCCTTCAACTCCGGAGGATTCCGTAACAAGAGAACGGGAGGGGAACGTTGGTTTCACTCCAGTATCACCTCCGAATCTCTCAGTGGAGCGTCTCTCAACATGACAGTCCAAAAACTTCACAGCAGAGTTTGTGATTTCAGACGAGCGGCTTGATAGAGACTCATTTCTGCAAACTTCAGTTCACTGTCGGTTTGGATGTTTGAAGTCGTGGAGAGGAGCACTAAATATTCCAGCAATATCTGTCTCCGGAAACTTTTGACATTTCCAACAGTGTAAAATGAGGAGACTCTACCTTCATATACCTACTGTCATGGTATCTATCTGTCTGTCTGTCTGTCAATCTATCTGTCCCGCCTGTCCGTCAGTCAATGTATCTGTCTATGTGCCTCTCTGTCAGTCAGTTTATGTCTCTATCGGTCAGTCAGTCAGTCTGTCTATATCCGTCTGTCTGTCTCTCTATCTATTTCTGTCTGTGTGTGTGTGTGTGTGTGTGTGTCTGTCTGTCTGTCTTTCTGTCTGTGTTAGTCTGTCTCTGTCTGTCTCTGTCTGTCAGTCCATCAGTCTGTATCTATCTGTCTGTGTGTCTATCTCTCATTCAGTCGATCAGTCTATGTATCTATCTGTCTGTGTGTCTCTCTGTCAGTCAGTTTATGTATGTATTTGTCTGTGTGTCTCTCTATCAGTCAGTCAGTCAGTCTATGTATCTATCTGTCTGTCTGTGTGTCTCTATCAGTCTGTCTCATCTGTTTGTCGCTATCTATCTGTCTTTCTGTCTGTGTCAGTCTGTCTCTGTCTCTCTGTCTGTCAGTCAGTCAGTCTATGTATCTATCTGTCTGTGTGTCTCTATCTCTCAGTCAGTCAGTCAGTCAGTCAGTCAATCAGTCAGTCTATGTATCTATCTGTCTGTCTGTGTGTCTCTCTGTCAGTCTGTCTCGTCTGTTTGTCGCTATCTATCTATCTGTCTTTCTGTCTGTGTCAGTCTGTCTCTGTCTCTCTGTCTGTCTGTCAGTCAGTCAGTCTATGTATCTATCTGTCTGTGTGTCTCTATCTCTGTCAGTCAATCTATGTATCTATCTGTCTGTATATCTCTCTATCTATCTCTCAGTGTGTCAGTCAGTCTATGTATCTATCTGTCTGTATGTCTCTCTATCTATCTCTCAGTCTGTCAGTCAGTCTATGTATCTATCTGTGTGTATGTGTCTCTATCTATCTGTCAGTCAGTCTATGTATCTATCTGTCTGTATGTCTCTCTATCTATCTCTCAGTCTGTCAGTCAGTCTATGTATCTATCTGTGTGTATGTCTCTCTATCTATCTGTCAGTCTGTCAGTCAGTCAGTCAGTCAGTCAGTCTATGCATCTGTCTGTCTGTGTGTGTGTGTGTCTCTCTATCTATTGGTCAGCCAGTCGGTTGGTCGGTCACTCAAAGAAATCTTCAGCTTTCAGTGTTGAAAGATGGTTAATCCTCAAACGCGTTCAGTGTTTGTGTTCCTGATGGGGGGACAGTGTTGGTGGGTCTGCCAGGTGTGTGTTGGGAGTCCAGGCTCCTCTGTAGCTGTCAGTGTTCATGTTTACAGTGTATTTATGACAAGATATTGTAAAGTGTTGTAAAGCCTGAACTTTTAGTTTCTCTTTACTCTTAAACAGATATTTCACTTGATGTTCTCTGTTAATCCTTGAGTGGAGTGTCCCTCACTCGGCGCACGCTGCTGTCTTAAAAGGGCTTGTGACTGTTCAGCAGACAGCAGCAGCTCATAATCAGGCTGCATATACCTCATTTACTGTCTATCAGCGTTACAGTCTATCTAGAGGTTTACGCTTCTCTCGGTTTTAAACATTTAAACAGCATAATTCATTATAAAAACTCTAACATTGTCTTTCATTAATCATAATTTATCTTCCGGAGTTCTAATTTATCTTCTGTATCCATAGGACATTTCAATAAATCATCCTATTTATTCGCTTCTGATAACCTCCCTGCTTTTCTTCACCACTATCTCCTGGGACGCTGCTCCTGCTGAGATGAATTTAGAAGTTAGACGTTGTAATAACAGCACACACGCCTTTCATTCCTTATTACCATCTACTTCTTACTGTAGCAGTTAAAGCAATTTCATACTTAACGATCAACAATTTATATCAAAATTTATGTTTATATATATTTATATGTACTCATCAATGGAATAGCTGCACGCAGAAGGAATCAACCCACAGGAATGAAACTTGGTGGGTATGTTTGACATTGTGAGACATACAAATGATTCAAGTTTCAGGCTCGGCTCCACATGTGACGTAAGCAAGGACGGGCCTCATCACTGTGCCTGACTGACCCAACAGCCACGATTGCGGACATTCAGCGAGCAGTGATGCTCATTGGCAGACGGCTACACGATGCAGGACTACATGCACGCAGACTGTTACGATGACTGCCCTTAACACCACATCAACGTCACCAAAGACTGCAATGATGTCGTGCCAGACTGTCATGGAGTGACTCAGAATGGCAGCGGGTCATCGCCAGTGACGAGTCCCGCTTTTGTCTTGGTGGAGACGACCAACGAATCTGTGTGTGGAGGCACCGTGTGCAGCGCCAAGATGAACAGTTTGTTCTCACACGTCCAGAAGGCCTGGTGTCACTCCACCTCCACCCCTACCACATCATCTGCAGGAACTGTGTGAGAATATTCAAGTTGCATGGGATGGATTATCACAGGACACCATTAGGAACCTGTACAACTCCATGCTGAGACGTCTGGCATGTTGCATTAGCAAACATGGCGGCCCGATGCCATACTGAGAGACACTACTTCTGTATGTGTAGCTCGATAAATATTGTCCATATCAGTCTAAATTTATCATCAGTAACTGTTCCTGGTAGCCTTTATCTTCCTTCCCAATAGCCCTGCAATCCCACACTTCCTTCTGGGTGCAGCTGTTCCTTTGATGATGAGTTTATAATGAATGATATTAATTACATTATTGAGACAGACTCTATATGTTCTAAAAAACCAGAACGTTCCATCTCTGCCCTTTGTTGTTTTGCTAATGCAAAAACGTTAGATCATTATTATCCATAATTCCAGCAACCTGAGGAAAAATAATAGATAATAATAGGCAGTTAATCACAGGAAGATCACTGGTGGACGATGTGCATCCTCCCCTCGCACCTCATCCAAAGTTAATTACCTGCTGTGTTTTCCTCCCTTCAGTGGCCACTGACACACATGTAATTAGATTAAGATATTCAGCAGAGATAAGATTAATCATTGTAATCAGTGACAGATATATTGAGAAGTGCATGGCTGCACCATATTATTAGGCCCCAGGGACAGCCGGAGATAACAGCAAGCCCATGACAATCAGCGATAATGATACAGTTTGGCTTCTTCGGGAGGATGACCAGGAGTTATTAGCATAAAACTTCCCGGACTGAAAGATCGACTGTATTTGCTCTTTTCTTTTAGTTCCAAATAAGTTTGTGTCAAGCATTCCACTGCACTGTGTCTTTAACACTAACATAGCTGTTCTATTCACTATGGAAAACCACCAGTGATCCTACACAAGTGTTCATATGGAATGTTGACGATAGGAAAATAGTGGAAAACCTGGAAAAAGTTTTCTTTGGAGGGATTATATTTTGCCTCAATATGGGCAATATTTATTGAGCTGCACATACAGAAGTAGTGTCTCTCAGTGTGGTGGTGGACCGCCATGTTTGCTAACGCTACATGTCAGATGTCTCGGCATGGAGTTGTAGAGGGTCCTAATGGTGTTGAATATTCTCACACAGTTCCTGCAGATGGTGCGGTAGGGGTGGAGATGGAGTGACACCAGGCCTGGCACGATACCGTTGCAGTCTTTGGTGATGTTGACGTGATGTTAAGGGCAGTCGTCGTAATGGTCTGCGTGCATGTAGTCCTGCGTGGTGCAGTCATCTGCCAATGGTGGATGATTCATGGCGGACATCACTGTTCGCTGAATGTCTGCAATCGTGGCTGTTGGTTCAGTCAGGTACAGAGATAAGGCCCGTCCTTGTTACGTCACATGCACGGCAGAGCATGAAACTTGAATCATTCGCATGTCTCACGATGTCAAACCTACCCACCAAGTTTCATTCCTGTGGGTTGATTCCTTCTGGGTGCAGCTATTTGTGCAGCTATTCTTTTGATGCTGAGTGTACATGGGTTGAATTCTGTAGGTGCGATATAGGTGTGACATCACTAATGTGTTTCTGTGAGAATGTGTATTAACAAGTTTGAGATATTAATTTGGCAGAAAGCACTGTTTTTTTTGGTTACGGTCATTTCTGGTGCTTGCTTTGCACGTTCATATCATATAGACCAAATCGGAATGTTTGTCAACGCAAACTTCAGCTGTTCTTCTGGGTGGATACCACATCCAGTCTGGTATTTAGATAACACTTAATACAATCAGAGCACATTGAACCAGAATGATAATCAGTTATCTGACTATTCAAGAAGACATGTAAACAGGATACTCTGATTTCCTAGATCAGATTTAAACCAAGAAGTCCTAAGTCGAGTTGGATATTGGCTCAGTAATCAGGTTTCTCAGTGCATGTACTGACCCTTACTCATTGACCCTTACTCTGATTTCTTTCAAGTTACAACAAAACACTTTTGAAGTGATTTTGGAGCTGGATGATGTACTGTACCAGTCAAACGTTTAGGTATACCCATCTAAATGGATGATCTTAAAGACTCTACAGTCTTACACTTAACAGCTCCAACTGATGAGAGTCTGAAACAGTACATATCCTGATATACCACATATACTCTTGATGTACCGCAGTATGATATTTCTCCATATCTCCACCTCTAATATATATTTAGTGGTGTAAAAACTTTGATCTCTTTTTCTGCACAGTGTAAAAGCTCTAGCTCTCCTTTCAGTTTAGTGAATATTCATGATGGACAGACCAATAGAATTGCTCCAAAACTGCTTAGAAATAAACTTTGTTCTATCAGCCTCCACTGCAGGTTAAGAAAGCTGGGTCCTCTTGTGAAGTTCCATTTTGGAGGGTTGTAAGGTGATCTCATGGTGGCGTGAGGTGTTTGTATGACTGTGTGTTGAACAACACTATCAAGATATGTTGTTTGGTGATGGTGATGATGGTGATGATGATGTAGTGCAGATTGGTCTTATAACAGATAATGATTAGTACAGAGGAAGCAGGTGGGCAGGCTGGATCTTGGATATAGCTTTGGTAAAGCTGTGAAACTGTCATCAAGGACTTGGAACACAATGCTGCAGGAGAAGCCCTGAACAATGGTGCTGCAGCTGTGGAGGACCATCACACACATTTAGAGGAATGCATTAAAATATCAGCCAGAAAAAGAACTTATTAAAGTCTAAAGCTCAGCAGACAAAAATGATTCACCTTGTGTGTTTAAGGTGGTAGTACCTTCATGCACGAGGATGATGGGGCTATAAATCCCTGCAGGGTGTGAGTGACGGGATCCATAGATTGAGAAGAGGTGCCACAGTGCAGTGAATGTCTCGTTCCATGTGTGGAAAATGGCTCCAAAGCAGATGTTAATGATTGGCTAAAAGGAGCGACTGCATTTGGCCGTGCCAAAGACCATAGTGTGAAGGAAGTAGCTGAATCTGCACGTGTATGGAAGCGTGTGGTCGTACGGGTCTATCAGCAGTGGCTAAAATCCCAGTCTCCAGGGAATTCTCCTCGGAATTGTGCCAGGGAAGGCATCCACCAAATCTGGACCAACTGCACAATTCTTTGATACAAGAGTGTCTGAACATTGATGTGGCCCACAGCCAGAAGCTTGTCCAGTACATGCCAAATCCAATCACAGAAGAACCTTGTATGACTTGTATGTGACATCAGGTCTCCATCACAGTTTGTTTGAGTTCATGATGACTCACTGGAAAGAAACTAGCATGTGATATAAGACCGATGACATCATAACACAATAACATGACAACATAGGACATGACCGCATATTTCTGGCATGGTTATGGCAATGCTATGCAGCAGGCTCCAAATATGGTGGCACTGTCATTAATACGCCACTGACCGATTACCCCAGTATAGCTGTTGTGGCTAAAGCGTCCTCTAAATTTAGGCATCCATCGATCAGTGCGTCCACTGGGCTCAATAAACGGATTACCCTGCTAGTGAGGACGCCAACAAATGGCTTTTGAGGCGTGATGCATATGTTCTCATTCGTTTTGGTATCTGGAGACTTCGGCTTGAGTATGTGTGCATGTTTTGGGTGGTGGTGGGGGGGGTTGGGGGCGGTGTGTGTGGTGTTTGGGGGT
>CM067480.1:9933983-9974868 GCA_034552555.1 Semaprochilodus insignis
AAACGTTCCCGAATTGTAACACTAGACCTTCAGACGGATTGCGCTTCCAAGGCAGCGTCCGTGGATGTGGTCTGGAATGATATCTAAATGATCCTGAACTGTCAGCAATAGTGTCTGCTTCGATTTTCCGCTCAGTCGTGACTAAAAAAAAAAATTGTAATAAAAGTGTTTTTTTTTCCCCCGACGTTCCAGAGATCCGAGGCGGGAAGTGAGTACAAGTTTCCTGATTATCCCACCAACATTAAACAACATCACCGTAGGCTAGACCAAGTATAGCCTTGTTTACGGGAAGGAGTACAACGCGGATGAGGGCCTTGAGTGAGGCTAACAACCTCATAAACAAGCTTGAGTAAACAAGCAATCAAACGTTGATGCTCTCAGATGTTGGTCCTTCTAATCTTCCCTGCGTTTGACATGTTCCTCCACGTTTTGCTGCGCTCCTCCAGCTTAAAGAGCATGAATATGCAATGAGGGCTGTCAAAGGCAGAAGTACCAGAGCTCCCCACCACGCCCTTAACTGTGAGGCAGAAGAAAAACACACATTGTTGAGTCTGAGAAGCTCCCCTCGAGCAGGCCGTGGGTGTGGAGGCATTCGGCAGAGAACCCCGCCGGGTGCCTGACGAGCCCGTGAGTGACAGGCCATCGTTCTTTAATCTGCGACGGCCCGGCGAGTGCCAGCCGCTTGAAATGGCCGCCCCTTTTAGCAGCTTTATCAAGCCTGACACTCCCACCACGGCCTTAATGCTGCACAGATGGCATGCAACGCCATGTCACCATTTGTCACCGAGGCACCCAGAGTGACAGGCACTCCACTGACAGAATCCAAATGAGGAGATGGAGACCCGGTAGCATGGCTGCAGTGACAATCCCAATGTAGAAACAGCAAATATTTAGCACAATTGACCCATTCAGATTCTAAATGTTCCCATAATTCAGTGTATGAGATGTAAACAGAGTGGGTTTGGTGTGAGATGGTTCAGATACAGTCCTTTACAGTGGTGGTGGTGATGGGGACCAGGGGTCTCCATGTCTACAACACACATATAGACATTTTATATTCTATCTAAACCACCAGTGAACCTACACGTGTCTTCTGAGTATTATATGGAATGTTGATGATGGGAAAATCTGGAAATAATATGTTTTCTTTGGGGGACTATTTTTTTGCCTCACAGCGCCCTGCAGCATGTATCCCTCCACCATGAATGGAGTTTAAGGCTAAAATCTTCTCCAAACTATCATAAACAGGTCTCAGACATCAGGCAGCATATTCATAACCATCTCATGTAGTAACTTTCTGTGAGGGAGCTTTTAGAGGGGGACGTCTGGTTCCATTCACCACCACTGGGAAAAGCTCTGACTCCTGAGTTTCTCTAGAACCGAGAGCGCACAGAACATCACAACAGCGCACAGCACAGCACAGCACATCACCGCAGCTGACCCTCCCACCCATCAGAGACATATATGACAGGAGATGTCTGAGGAAAGCAGTCAACATATCCTCAGACCCCACACACCCCAGCCATCCCCTTTTCCGACCTCTGCCATCCAGAAAAAGGGTACTGGAACATCCGAGCCAGAAGCACCAGCTTCAGAACCAGAGCCGTCAAACTGGTCACATCGGCAGCACCTACCAGAACATGACTACACCACTATAGACTGTACTGATCTAGCCCTGATCACCCCAGCCCATACATACTGGGCTCCATTAGCCCACGGGACTGTATGCACTGCACTTTAACTAGACATGTATATTGGAACATCTGAGCTGTGTATATACTGTATATCTATATATACATACACTGTACATCTGTACTGTAAGCTGTTTTAGCTGTTTACCTGAACACTAAGCTGCTATGCTCAGTACCTGGACTGAACACTAGTATATATACATCTTCAGTTTACAACCGCATACTTACCGCGCCTGGCCACCTCAACACACTGTACTCTCCTACATGTACATGTACACTAAGCTGAATTTCACTCCACTGCATATGCTACCTGCTGTTTGCATCTCAACTCTAGTACTCTAACATACTGACGTACAGTTACTGCTCTTGCACGTTTTGCACGTGTCTTACTGTTTATGCACATATTGTAATGTGTCTCTGCACCGTACTTACTGTTGATCTATTCTATAATCTGACAGTGGCCTGACAGTGTTTTGGTATACCATACAAGCCTGTATTAGTATAATAACAAGTTGAACTGAAGTTGAATATAATTGAATTTAATGAAATTTCAGTGCAGGTGACATCAGGTCTGCCCAAGTACCAGTCCGTCGTAGCAAGACGTCAGTTACTCATGTCCCTCTCCTGCCTATTCAGCCTTGTTGTGATTGATCAGCTATGAACAGTGATCAACTATTCAGCATTTTAGACATACTGTAAATCACTAGTTTGTGTTTTTGTGCATTGGGCTGTCCCTGCATGCACATCAGCTTCTAAAAAAGGTGTATTCTTATCAAGCTTCTGATAAAATGAGGAAAATCTGGGCACAGTTTGCAATTTGAAATGTGGTGCATTTCGCTGAAGACAAGTTCCAGCTATACGCCGCTTCCTACTTGCATTAGTCACCTGTTGCTGCATCCAGCTATTAGCAATTAATGTTTAGGTTTTATATTAGCTAATTTTTACATTTAGCTTTACAGACAAATGATTTACCTGTAGTCTAAACATGTGCCAAGTGCTGAGGGTTCCAATATCAGACATGGTCTGTCCATGAATCCCAGAGTTGTGGAACCTTCACTGGATCTCTTAAATCACCATTAGACATGTTGTTCTCCACTTGAACTTGGACTTTGTTGATAATATCAATAGCAGCCCTAATACAGTGTTATTTAATGGAAATAATGCTCATTTTCTGTAATATTTGATGTTTTATTTTACTTTTTTTAAGCTGGTGAATAGGAAACAACTTCAGCCTGGTTTAAAGATGAACATCAACCATGTAACGCTGGTAGTTGGGCTCCTTGGGAATGGAATAAGAAAGTGCCAACATCCCCTTCCCAGTCTGGAATGCTGGATGTCTCCACATAGTCCACCATTTTGGTTCTGTGGCTCCATTGTGGTTGTATGTAACTGTTGGGGGTGTAAGTCTGTTCTGTAACGGTTTAGGATTTTGGAATCAACCCGTTTTCCCGTCCTCTTTTGGAAATGCAGGATTTGTATTTGAAGGAGTAATAGCAGTGTTCGAGGGTCATAGCATGTCAGCTCTATGTACTGTAAATACAGGTTTACATTCTATAGCACCATTAAAGTGTAATGCATTGGTCCAAATATTGGTAGGCATGTTTATGATGCCTTATAAATGTGGTATAGCTATGATTCCGATAGACATGGCACACATGTATACGTATGTGTGTTCCTTCCAGATAGCTCTGCTGCATCTCCTGTAGTTTCCAAGAGGAATTCACCACTACCTGCGCAGCAGTGTGCAACAAACAAAACTCCCTTTACTGTGTGACACCACCAAAACACATGTCCTGTTTTTTTTCCCACTACTATTGAGATTCATGCCCCCTCGGATATCCCCGTCTAGATAGCAGAGCCAAACATTTGGGTGAGGAAGGCTGTATTTGGAAGCCGTGGTTAGGGTGTTCTCAGTGCCTGAATTTGAGGAAACCACAGATTCCCAGCTCATGTTGTACCTCAGAGTTCCCACCAACATGGATGTTTTCCTGCTCTACCACACCTGCCTCAACTCATCAGCTGATTATTAAGCTCTTCAGGAGCTGAATTGGCTGTGTAAGAGCAGGGAATGACATGAAACTCAACACTGCAGGTGAGCTTCCATGATTAGAGCTTGGGGAAGCTGCTGTACGCGATTCAGTTCAGTAGTAATATGCTGCCAAGATGTCTTGGAGTAATGAATAGGGATACAGTCTAGTACAGTCTAAAAGCAGCGGATACAATCTACCTTTCAATATTAACGCCACAGTTCACTTTGGCTTTTTCCTCGGAATGCATTTATTCTACATGTAAACTGTTCTCTGGTGTTCTAGATAGAAGGTATGTAATGCTGTTCTACACTGTGCCCATTTTCCCCCTGTGATCTGATCCTAGAATGAAACGAGCTGTTTCCCCTTTATTTGGTGAGCTCATTAATAATTAGATGAGCTCTGCTCTGATTGGCTGATTAACAGCGAAACGCCGGCTCCGATTATCACACAGAAGCAACATGTGGAGATAGACTAAATAAAATGAGCCTTTGTGTAAATAAGCTCCGCCCTCATACTATTTAGTAAGCTATGCTAGTTACTTGGAGCTAATGCTAATAGCTAACATTCCCTATACCAGCTACTGGCTTTCCATCTGGACATCAACACAAAGTAGATTCAAGTTGTTCCTCACTATGGAGCTCTCAGTTTAAGATGATCTGCTTCAACTGGCAAACACGGATACAATCACACAGTATGGCTGCTACTTACAGGCTGCTGTTGGGGTTGTGATGCTAACAAAGGTGGAGCTGCTCCTCTCCTCAGTCTCTTTAGGGTCAAACTGAGCGGAGCTGCTCTATATTGTCTAAGTGTTTGGGAAACTGTCCGGAGTGAAATGTGCAGACTGCAGGATTAAAGTTCTGATAAAGATTCTGATAAAAATTCTGTTAAAGATGTGGGAGCTGAAGTTCCACTTCTCCAGCTTGTTTTGGGAATTTTCTGTTCCACCTTAAATTGTGCCCCACAGTTACACTCTAGCAGCAGCATTTAAGGTGGAACGGAACATTGGATTAGGAAGCTGGTGAATAGGAAGCAACTTCAGCCTGGTTTAAAGATGAACATCAACCATGTACCGCCGACAGCTGGGTTCCTTGGGAAGGGAATGGAAAGTGCCGACGTCCTCTTCCCAGCCTGGAATGCTAGCGTTCTCCACATAGTCCACCATTTTGGTTCTGTAGCTCTGTTGTGGTTGTATGTAAATGTTGGGGGTGTAAATATTAATGAGTCTGTTCCGTAACAGTTTAGGATTTGGGAATCGGCCAGTTTTGAGGGTCACAGTTTGTCGGTTCTATGTACTGAACTCTCCTTATTAGACCATATAACAGTGTAAATGCAGGTTTCCATTCTATGGCACCATTAAAGTGTAATGCGTTGGTCCAAATATTGATAGGCATGTTAATGATGCCTTATAAATGCGGAATAGCTGAGATTCCGATAGACATGGCACTCTTAGAAAGAGCTACGCAGTAAGTTTTACCCTCATTATAATGTAAACCTAAAGCAAAATATGTATTCCGGGTTTCCTTTAATGCGTGTATGTCTTACCCACATTACCCATTTGAAGTGACTTTCATTATTCTTCATTAACCTGAACCGAAACTGAAAATCAGCCAGTGTTTGCATTCTGTTGTCATTGTCTGGACCATATGTCTTTCTGATTCTGATACGCTTAAAAAGAGTCTAATGTGCATTTTCTTTACTCATCAGACCGTTTCAGATTATGCAGGTCCCTGGAGTGTCCGTCATGGTGTTCTCTCCACTGCTGCCCCGGTAGTGTGGATGCGAAATGTGCTGACCCAGTATAATTAGACAACAATATCCTTGCAAGACACATCCCAGTGGTCAAAACTGATTGTCCTACAGAGTCCACTGTCAGCAAAAAAACAAGAGAACTGAAAAAGAGAAGCCGCCTTTCATCAAGACCTGCACCTGAGACCACCCAGAGCATGCAAACAGCTCCTACACAGGCCTACACATGAAGATTAGTCCACACAGTCATGCATTCAGAGGAGGACGGATTCATTACGACTGGTGGGCACTTAACAAAACACAGGGATTTGGGGCTCTGTATGCGATAATGACCTGTTTAAAGCCTCCAGGCTGGACTAATACTTACTATACAGATCAATTTGTGGGAGATACGTTTCCTAAGTTCCTCTAAATTGAATCTGCCGCGCAGTCACTTCTTTAGATACCTCCAAATTCGTTGTGTTGTTAGGCAGCACTGGTTTGAGTTTCCTGCCAGAAGGAAGTGTGGGATTGCAGGGCTATTGGGAAGGAAGATAAAGGTTACCAGGAACAATAAATGATGATAAATTTAGACTGATATGGACAATATTTACTGAGCTACACATACAGAAGTAGTGTCTCTCAGTATGGCGTCGGACCGCCATGTTTGCTTACCCAACATGCCAGACGTCTCGGCATGGAGTAGAGGTTCCTAATGGTGTCCTGTGATAATGCATCCCATGCAGCTTGAATATCCTCACAAGGTTCCCGCAGATTGTGCGGTACGGGTGGAGGTGGAGTGACACCAGGCCTTCTGGACGTGTGTGTGTGACAGCAAACCATTCATCTTGGTGCTGACCACGGTGCCTCCACACACGGATTCGTTGGTCGTCTCCACCAAGACAAAAGCGGGACTCGTCACTGAAGATGACCTGCTGCCATTCTGAGTCACTCCATGACAGTCTGGCACGACACCATTGCAGCCTTTGGTGACGTTGACGTGGTGTTAAGGACAGTCGTTGTTATGGTCTGCATGCATGTAGTCCTGTGTGGTGCAGCCGTCTGCCAAAGGTGAAAGCTGAATGTCTGCAGTCATGACTGTTGGATCAGTCAGGTACAACGATAATGACTGTCCTTGCTTACGTCACATGAGCAGCCGAGCATGAAGCTTGAATCATTGGCATGTCTCACGATGTCAAACCTACCCACCAAGTTTCATTCATTTGGTTGATTCCTTCTGTGGGTGCAGCTATTTGTGGAGCTATTCTGTTGATGATGTGTGTATGACTCCCAAGCATCTCTGCACATCTTCAGTTCTCCAAGTGCTCGCTCCTTCTACTGTAATGATCTGTTTGATGTACGCGATGTGTGGATATTTCCATATTCAAAGCAGCCCGTGACGACTGGAAGATTAAGCTGATGAACACTTTTATTGGTTCTTTAATCAAAGAAATTATTGTGCGTTTCTAAATGTATTCTCTTTCATCTTTCCGCAGCGGGAACGCCCCGGAGCCTGTTTGTTTTTAAGTGGAATGTATTACTTTCCCGATGTAACGGCGTGCGGCTGTAAGCCTTTTTGCATATTGCAGAATAAATATCAATTATTAATCATTTACAGTCACTTTCTCTCTCCTTTGTTGCTCTGCTAAACATCAAGCCGCTGTTCCGTATGCATGAAAAGCTCTTTAAAACTTGGTAGAACTGCAAAGTACGCTCTGCAATGATGAGTGGCCAATAAGTGTAGATTCAAGTGGCTGGTTAGAAACCTCAACAACACAATGTAACACCGTCAATCCTTAATCTACCCACTCTATTCCTTTATTACAGCCTCAGAGAGGACTCACCTCCAAAGTTCAGTCTTTATTCTATACACATACCCCTTCTCCAAAACTGGGCTCATAACAACCACCTGGAAGACCTGGTAGACCCAACAACACTGTCCCAACATCAGATAAACAGCACCATCATCTCTGGGAGAGAGGATAACATTAAGCTCCACTCCTGCTTCAGACGTGAGAACACCCAAAGGTGTTTCTGTCCATCCTTCCACTTTGAGAAGACACCTCAACACTATGGAGGTCTGAAAGGAGGTGTAGCTGTTCAAGAAGCTCCCCTCTGAAAAAAAGAGACGCACACATCAAACCAAGAAGCTGCTGCTGGTGTTCTCAGAAAAATCGACTGACCAACCCAGAGTCCAGAACCTCAACACCACTGAATGTGTTTGGGGTTATTTGGATGGTGTGAAGCAGATCCAACTTCTAAGACAGATTCCTTTTGAGGAATTGAATGCAGACGTCCCATCATGGATCTTATTACTATTTTTTGGAAGTAGTTGTTGTGGTTTCTGCTCTGGGGGCTATTAGTTCACCCAGTGTATAGGATCCATCCAGCTCCCAGTTGGTGTTCCACAAAGGTTTAGCAGATGGTGCAGACACTCATCATCATAACACTCATCATCAAAAGAATAGCTGCACAAGTAGCTGCACCCAGAAGGAATCAACCGAGAGGAATGAAACTTGGTGGGTAGGTTTGAAATTGTTGAAACATGCGAACGATTAAAGTTTCTTGCTGGGCCGCACATGCGACGTAAGCAAGGACGGGCCTTATCGCTGTACCTGACTGACCCAACAGCCATGATTGCAGACATAGGCAGTCGTGGGCTGGAGGTTAGGGAACCAGCCTTGTGACCGGGGGGTCGCCAGTTCGATTCCCTGAACCAACAGTAACGACTGAGGTGCCCTTGAGCAAGGCACCTAACCCCCAACTGCTCCCCGGGCGCCGTGGATAGGGCTGCCCACCGCTCCGGGCAAGTGTGCTCACGGCCCCCTAGTGTGTGTATTCACTAGTGTGCGTATGTGGGTGTTTCACTTCACGGATGGGTTAAATGCGGAATACAAATTCCTCTGTGTGAGAATCACGAATGGTACAAAAAT
Organism: Semaprochilodus insignis; assembly: GCA_034552555.1. Classification (NCBI taxonomy): domain Eukaryota; kingdom Metazoa; phylum Chordata; class Actinopteri; order Characiformes; family Prochilodontidae; genus Semaprochilodus; species Semaprochilodus insignis. Next base: position 9,942,363 of record CM067480.1, read on the forward strand.
GGCTCAAAAACTGTACTTAGAGAATGATTGGCCTCACCGATTTGATTTGATTCAGCGAGCAGTGATGCCTTCCATGAGTCACTGGCAGATGGCTACTGCACGCAGACTGTTACAACGACTGTCCTTAACACCACGTCAACGTCACCAAAGACTGCAAAGGTGTCGTGCCAGACTGTCATGGAGTGACTCCGAATGGCAGCGGGTCATCTCCAGTGACGAGTCCCGCTTTTGTCTTGGTGGTGACGACCAACGAATCCATGTGTGGAGGCACCATGGTCAGCACCAAGATGATGATGTTTGTTGTCATGTGTCACACGTCCAGACATCGAGAAGACTTCAAGAAAACATCTAACCTTATTGTAGACCTGCGCTTGTTTTAGGCTGGATCTCAGTGACAGCAAATTTATCGGATGAAGCAACCTGTTGAATGTATGCTTGCTCCAAACAGTAGGGGGCACCATATCACCAGGAACTGCATAGTCACTCTTCACTCCTTACCAGCCTAGCCTGTTCGGAGTTCACCATCAAGCATCCTCCCTTTTCTCTCCAGGAGTGTCTCCTCCAGCGGTAGACAGCAGCACCAGTGTTAACTCTTCTTCTGCTTCTGTTTATATCACTTATCTTTGCTGCAGGATGTGGTTTCTTGCCAAGAGCAGACAGTGGCAGCGGTAGTTGCTCGGCAAGAGCTTCAGCCATGGTTGTGTTTCCTGCTCCTTTCATTGGCTACCTGCCCTTAAATGATCTAACCAAGAGCAGCACCTTCAACATGACTGATAAGAGGTTAGAATACGCCGTCGGGGCAGCAGAGCTACTTCTTCATCCTGTCATGTTGGACTGATTCCACTCCTACAGCGCTACAGTGACTCACTATCACCTCTTCAGGTACACAGTGGGATTACGAGACAACACAGCCCGGGGCTAGCTGGTTAGCATGCTAACTCCAGTAGATATCTCTGATACACCATGCATAGACGTCTTTGATGTACCACATTCTGTTGATCATTTGGTTAATTCCTGAACGTTTTAGACTAAAAAGCTCACAAATTGCTCTTTTAAGGCACCCTCCCACATCCTTGCCATGGCCATTGGGTGGATAGGACCATAGGGTGCCTCTCCGCTGATACTTAAGTGATGTGCTCGGCAATGGTGGGCGTCAGATAGACCACTTAGACAGCTCTTCTCCAGGCACGTTGACCTGAAGCTGTTGTGTGGGCGGACAGTTAAAAGAAAGCCTCAGAGTGTCTACATTCAGACGCAGCCGCGTGTTAACAGTCCTTTAATACTGAAGGGATGCAAAGTGATTTCATTTGGGTGTAGCAACAACAACAACAAGAAAACTAAGGAAAAGGAAAATAAACAGTTGAAGAAGTTCAAAGGCTTTATGTTGTTCGGAAAGTGCTGGGCGCAATCGCATGGAGGCAGCAGTATATGATACGTGTCAAGTAGCTCATTGGAGAATTGTGCTTTCTTCTTCAGTGGCAAGTTTGAAAAACAAACTTTGGAAGTCTCATTTCTGTTACGAGGGCTTTTTTAATGGAACTAATAAATGGGAAAAAGTATATGTGCTGCGAAATTATTTTTGCAATGGGAAATGAATATTGTCTCTGAGCCAGTCAAGTGTAAAAGCAAGAAACAATGAAATCAGGGCTGGGAACAGGGCGAGGACGTCTGAGAAAGCAGTTGAAGGAGTTTCAGGCGCTGTAGAGAGGTTATTGCCGCTACGCTGAGACAATTATAAAACTCTCTCTCTCGGAGGCTTCCTCTAATTAATGACGATAATAAAGCTAAGATAACACCCCCCCTGATTTCCTTCCTTCTATTTCTGACCTTGAAGAACAAAGACTCACCCGTCACCTTGACCATAAAACGGAGCCCTAATTACTGGGAGGTGTGAAGACCCCTAACAGAACGATTGTAGTCTATAGTATATAGTATATGAAACGTGAGCCGCCAAAGCCAGTATTGATCGCGAAAGACGCACCTGATGGATGCTCTGGAGTTTCCCGCCAGGGCCATTGATTATGAATCATGCGGCATTAACATTGCACGCATGGCGTGCAGACTCCCTCTGCATCGACCCAGCTCTCCAGAGCTCACTTACCACCCGCATCGCTAGGTTATGTCTTAATTTACTCGATTTGCTGTAACGACACCTTTGCATGCCATATCAGTCTTGGGAAGCCGTGTGTTTACACCATCAACTAGCACTTTGTTATAAGGTGAGCAGATTTCTGAAACGGAAACCGGACACATCGCTAGATTTCACGCTCATCGCTTTTAGGAACATGCCGGTAGCAATTTACTTTACAGATTGGTAATAAGCAGGTAATGATAGGGTAATTTTACTGTAACAAGTTGTACATCATCATTAATTAAATGTCCTTGTCCTAGTTGTTACTAAATAATAAATCAGAAATTGTAGTGAGTGTTAACAAGGCCATTACAAAATGGTAAAATAATGGTAACAAGCTGTACTTACCTAAAATGACCTGCTTATTTTAGAGTTTGTTCTGTATAATAAGTGAGTGATAGTAAAAATGCAGTAATGTCATAGAAACACAATGGTAACAAATACTGTCCTAAATATTATATGCTCATCTTCTAGTCATTAATAAATGAATAGATAGTCACTGTATCAGTATTTTTGTAGTAAAATGATTAAAAAGTGAACAAGTTTATTTACCTAAAATACCCACTTATTTTACAGTTCCTAATGAACAATAAGAGAGAATAATGATTGAGTACATGTATATACAGGGGTTGGACAATGAAACTGAAACACCTGGTTTTAGACTACAATCATTTATTAGTACGGTGTAGGGCCTCCTCCTCCTTTTGCGGCCAATACAGCGTCAGTTCATCTTGGGAATGACATATGCAAGTCCTGCACAGTGGTCAGAGGGGTTTTAAGCCATTCTTCTGGCAGGATAGTGGCCAGGTCACTACGTGATGCTGGTGGAGGAAAACGTCCTTCTTGGTGGTATGCTGACATTACCCTGGATACCGTGGCTCTTGATACATCACAAAGACTTGCTGTCTTGGTCACAGATGCGCCAGCAAGACGTGCACCAACAATTTGTCCTCTTTTGAACTCTGGTATGTCACCCATAATGTTGTGTGCATTACAATATTTTGAGCAAAACTGTAAAACTGTGCTCTTACCTGCTAATTGAACCTTCACACTCTGCTCTTACTGGTGCAATGTGCAATGAATGAAGATTGGCCACCAGGCTGGTCCAATTTAGCCATGAAACCTCCCACACTAAAATGACAGGTGTTTCAGTTTCATTGTCCAACCCCTGTAATATTTAATGTTAGAGTTATTAACCTAATTTGCTGTAATTACTTGGTAGCAGGGCTGTAAAATACTAATTCACTTGTTTCTGTTTTATTTCTTACCTGTTATGTATTTAACTGGTCAGACAGTGTGATATTAAAGACAGTAATTACAGTGAAACTATATGGTATTAGAGCCATAAATAGCAACCTTATTACATACTTATTTACATCTTGTTTCTTACTTACTGTACGTCCCATCAGGTCTCAACATTAGTTCAAAATGGTCTTGTGCTTCACATGTAAGTGCAACTTGTTACCATTATTTTACCGTTTCCTAATGGCCTTGTTAAGACTCACTACAATTTCTGATTTAGTATTTAGTAACAACTAGGAAAATGACATTTAATTAATGATTCAATACAATTTGTTACTGTAAAATAACCATATCATTACCTACTTATAACTGATCTTTAAAGTGCCACCAATGTTAGTTAAAAGGCTCTGGAATGTGCTTCTCTCTCTCTCTCTCTCTCTCTCTCTCTATATATATATATATATATATATATATATATATATATATATATATATGATGGGCTGGAGGTTAGTGAGCCAACCTTGTGACCGGTCCGTGATTCGATTCCCTTACACGACTGAAGTGCTCTTGAACAAGGCACCTAAGCCCCAACCACTCCCAAGGTGCCATAGTTAGTGTCCCCACCTTCTCAGGCAAGTGTGCTTACTGCCCCCTAGTGTGTGTGTTCATTAGTGTGTGTGTGTGTGCATCTGTGTGTATGTAGGTGTCTCACTTTACACTTAAATGTGGAGGTCAGATTCTAAATTCTAAATTAGAAGGCACCCCAAAGGCTAGACCCTAAACACACCTCTGGACTAGCTCCAGTTCTGGAGTGACAGAGGTGCTGCTGTCAACATATGCCATATATGGATATCTGAAAAAGTGCTGCAGTTTAAAAAATGCTGCTCTGTTAGTAAATGGCATGAAGCTACGTTCAAGTAGACTGTATGTCTGTACAAATCAGATCCTACCATCACCTGGTGGTATGGTTCAAGTTTTGTAACCTCGCCAATTTTAACCACTGGGGTACCTTGTGTCTTTAAAAAAGATGTTTGTGGTGACGTTGTGGACACACCGAACACTTGCTGGCTTCTGGTCGAGCTTTACACAGCAGTGTTCTTCAAATCTAGGCCAGCAGGTGGTAGAAGTGATCAGTAGACAGCAGCAGACAGCGCCCTCTGCTGGCCAAAACAAGCAGTCAAAAACAGGGACATTTCCAACAACAGGCCACCAAAATCAGAAACTGACCCCAGAAAATGGTGACCCGACTAGGTACCTATAGCTACACTCATTGCTTATTATATCAGCTCCACTGACCATATAGGAACTCTCTGTAGTGGTCAGGACCCCTGAAAGACTCCATTATATTAATATCCATAAAATCTGCCTTGTGTGTTTAAGGTGGTAGTACCTTCAGGCTCCTGCAGATGGCACTGCACGAGGATGATGGGGCTATAAATCCCCGCGGGGTGTGAGTGACGGGATCCATAGACTGAGAAGAGGTGGTACAGTGCAGTGAATGTCTCGTTCTATGTGTGGAAAATGGCTCCAAAGCAGATGTTAATGATTGGCTAAAAGGAGTGACTGCACTTGGGTGTGCCAAAGACCATAGTGTGAAGGAAATGAATCTTCAGGTGTGTGGAAGCATACGGTCATACGGGTCTACCAGCAGTGGTTAAAATCCCAGTCTACAGGGAATTCTCCTCAGAATTATGCCAGGAAAGGCATCCACCAAATTTGGACCAACTGCACAATTCTTTGATGTAAGAGTGTCTGAACATTAATGTGGCTACATCCAGAAACTTGTCCAGTACATGCCCGATCCAGTCACAGCTGTTATTGGTGCTCGTGGAGGTATTACAGGCTATTAGAGGACTTGTATATGTATATATGCAGATATAAAAATGCACATCAGTGTTGGTATTAACAATTTAAGATTTATTCAATTGTCATTATTGACTGTCACATAATAGAATGGTTTACACTGGTGTCAATACATAACCAGTAGTGCCACTGTTGTATGTGGTGTTGTTAATGTGTAATTACATAGTTATTACAGAGCCTGTTTATGAGCATGTCGAGGCTGTGAGGTGAAAGTACAGTGTCACTTTTAATACAGCTGTGTTTCTGAGTCGATGTGTGTTATTGATTTGTGAGTTTTGGCTCCAGTCCAGCCTATATTTACCCTTTACATTAACCACAGTGGATGGTTTACGTCTCCCTATTCATTATAAATGTTGCTCGCGGGAGCCGAATGCTTCTTTCATCCTTCTCCTTTACTCATGCCATGTATGATCTTCTCAGAACTTACCCTGTGCTGAATCCTTTAAATGATAATTCTTCCCTGCAGGGTGAATTTCTCCACACTGGTACAGTACAGTACATTAGAGCTGAATATCTGCTGAAATGTGTGGGGATATCAGGCTGCCTGTGCCTACAAATGTGGGTAAGAACAACAAACAATCCAAAGAGCTTTTCAGATAAAAGCCTACACTGTAAAAAGTGTTAGTTGGTCCAATTAAAGAAAAAAACTTTAGTTTGTTACAGACAATTGAATTAGGTTTCAAGCTAAAAAGTGCAACCTAAAGAATGGCTCTAATTTGTTACAAACAACTGAATAAGTTTTACTCAACTTAAAACAATTACTTTGATTGAATCGTTTGTTCAAAGTCCTTTTTTTAGGTAAAAAAAATCTAATTCAGTTGCTTGTAACAAGTTAAAGTTGTTTTTTTTTTAGGTTGGACCAACGAATCCCGTTTTACAGTACATCTGAAACTCCTTGAGGATCTTGTTTGTGTTCTGATCAAAACACAACTTCTTAATTGTACCGAGATAGTTATAGTTGTAATAGAACTCTTTTAACTATGTTGCCTTCAGTTGTTGTAGCATAAACATCATTGTTCTCTCACCTAAAATCGACCACCATCTCTTTGGTTTTATAGATGCTTGGTCACATCCTGCATTGTAAAAAGTGCAACCTAAAAAAATGACTCAAATTTGTTACAAGCAATTATCTACATTTTACTTGCTGTTGCAAGCAATTGAGCAAGTTTTACTCAACTCATAAAATGAATTTGTTTAAATGAATTGTATGTTCAAAGTCCTTTTTTGAGGTTGAGTAAAGCTAATTAATATAATATAACAAAATATCCACCACTACTGTCAGAACCAAACCTCATATTTCAACTTTTGGCATAATTTGAAATTACCCGTAGCCCTTTACTTGATACAGAAATTTCATGATGAATAGACCAAAACAAATGGGCCAAAATTACTTTTAAAAAATCTGATTAGAAAAGCTTACATTAAAAGTATGTTATAATATGTACAGTAAAAAGTGTTTAGTTGGTCCAACCTAAAAACATTACTCCAATTTGTTACAAGCAAATACATTAGGTTTATTCAGCCTAAAAAAGGGACTTTGAAAGAACGATTCTTTTAAATCAGAGTAATTTTTGAGTTGAGTAAAACTTGTTCAATTGCTTGTAACAACATGGTCATTGTTTTGCACTATAACATTTTTTTGTGCAACATAAAGGAATTACCCTAATTTGTTAAAAAAATGATTGAATAAGTTTTACTTAACTTAAAAATATACTTTAATTGAAAGAATTGTACATTCAAAGTCCTTTTGTGAGGTTGAATAAACCTAATTCATTTGCTTGTAACAAATTAAAGTCATTTTTTAGGTTGGACCAACAAAATACTTTTTACAGTGTAGTAATTAGTTTATTTCATTTTTGCACTGTTTGTCAATTTTGGACTGTAAAAATATCCATCACTGCTGTTAAAATCAAACATCATATTTCAGCTTTTGGCATAATTTGAAAGTACCTGCTGCATTTTACATTCTACAGAAATTTCATGATGAATGGACCAAAAGAAATGGGTCAAAATTACTTGTACAAAAAATCTGATTAGAAAGACTTACGTTAAAAACATGTTATAATATACATATAATATGTAAAAAGTGTTTCATTAGTCCAACCTGAAAAAAGACTCAAACAAATGAATTAGGTTTATTCAACCTATAAAAAAGGACTTTGAGTCAGCGGTTCTTTCAATCAAAGTAATTTTTTGAGTTGAGTAAAACTTCAATTGCTTGTAACAGCATGAAGTAATTGTTTTAAATGTAGTTTTTAGAGTGTATGTTAATGTTATATAATATACATTATAATAATTTTTTTTTCCTTCTCCTGTAAAATTGTCATTTTAGAGATACAAAATTTGGATACAATTATAAAAGTATTCCAAAATAAAACCAATAAAATAATTTTAATATTCAACTCAAGTAATGTAAAGGAACAGCAAAAAACAAACAAATAAAAACAAACATGTATGGAATGGTGAACAGGACAGTTGGTGTTCCAAAAATAACATCAGGAATGAAGCTCTAATAATCTGAAGAAAGTGCAGAGTGATTGAGCAGCTGTTGCTAGCCAGTTGCTGGAGTGTTGCTAAAAATGAATGGGAGTCTATGGGAGGAAAGAGGGATGGAGAAAAAAAGACAAACAGACGAGTGCGGGTCAGAACAACATTGAATTTGTGTTTGGTGGTCTGCCCTGAGATAGTGTATGTATAACAGTGTCTGCTGGTTGAGCAGAAGTACAGTAGATGGGTGTCCACTTTTCTACCCCATTCAGTCTTAATGGGAAAAAAATCAGAGGTTTTTCCGAAACTGTATGTCGGATCAAAAAGCTGTATACAAGCACACCATTCCTGATCAGAACAAACATTCCAGAGGTGGAATGGTGTCGATATCATGAAAACTGCAGGACTAGTTAGCAGACAAAAAATGTGTACGAAGAAGAAGAGGAAGAAGAGGAAGAGGAAGAGGAAGAGGAAGAAGAAGAAGAAGGGGAAGAGGCCAGATAACAATAGTCTTACACATTGCACCATCACTAATGAGTATTTGGGAATTGTTCATATTTGAGTGGCTGTCAAATCTCCAGGCAGATAACTTTTTATTACTGTATTATGTAACTTATTATTACTGTAGTAATACTGTAAATACATCATTCTGAATCCAGATCTTTATCTGCTAAGTGCCAGGTGCACATGGAATTTCTCTTGGTGCCGGAGTCAACATAGATGAATTCCAATAAACTGAATATAGAAAAAAAAATACTATATATAATCATAAAATAGCCTGTGCAGAGACAATCTGCAGGTAATATCAAGGATATGTGTAGTGAGAGGAGTACAAATACAATCAAGTAGCTGACTGGAGTATTAAGGTACATATATACAGCATGTACAGAGATAACTGAGCAGCACATAAATATAAATATAAACATATACGTACATACGTGAGCTGACTACTATAGAGCAGATGTGAGAAGGTTCCTTGTTTAGGAGGATTATGGTATATACAGTGGTTATATACTGTACATATGAACTGCCACTTGCAGCTACTCTATAGTACTGTAGTTCAATGATGATGTTTAATATTAAGCTTACCTGTGACTGAACCGTACCTAACAGCATGTAACCCCTCCACGAGCACCAGTAACAGCTGTGTCTGGATTTGGCATGTACTGGACAAGTTTCTGGTTGTAGGCCACATCAATGTTCAGACACTCTTACATCAAAGAATTGGTCAGTGGGTCCAGATTTGGTGGACGCCTTCCCTGGCACAATTCCAAGGAGAATTCCCTGTAGACTGGGATTTTAGCCACTGCTGGTAGACCCGTATGACCGTACGCTTCCATACACCTGCAGATTCAGTCTTTGGCACGCCCAAATGCAGTCACTCCTTTTAGCCAATCATTAACATCTGCTTTGGAGCCATTTTCCACACATGGAACGAGGCATTCACTGCACTGTACCACCTCTTCCCAATCTATGGATCCCGTCACTCACACGCTGCAGGGATTTATAGTCCCATCATCCTCGTGCAGCACCATCTGCAGGAGCCTGAAGTTACTACCACCTTACATACGCTGAAGGTGACTCATTTATTGTTGTTGTTGTTGTTGTTGTTTTACTAGAGGTTCATCTAATGGATCTTTGTGCAGCACCACCGTTTCAGCTCTCTACACTCTCAGTGGTTGTATGAACTGTGGCTCTGATTTCCATTCCAAACAGTAAACGTGCTAGTAAGTTAGGAACAGTGCTTCACTGTTGCGTCCTGGAAAGCTTTAGACCTTAATAAGTTCTTTTTCTGGCTGATATTTTAATGCATTCCTCTAAATGTGTGTGATGGTGCTACACAGCTGCAGTGCCATTGTTCAGTGCTTCTCCTGCATCATTGTGCTCCAAGTCCTTGATGACGGTTTCACAGCTTTACCAATGCTTTATCCAAGATCCAGCCTGCCCACCTGCTTCCTCTGTACTAATCATTATCTGTTATAAGACCAATCTGCACTACATCATCATCACCATCATCACCATCACACCATCATCACCATCACCAAACAACGTATTTTGATAGTGTTGTTCAACACACAGTCATAGAGACACCTCACGGCACACCAGGGAGAAACAGTAGGTGCTGGTTGCCCTTTCTACTGGTCAGAATGTGACTAATTCTTATCTCAGCTATTATACTGGAATGATTTTTAGGGCTGCTTACCTTGTTAAATTATCATCAGTGTGTCATCCAGCAGAGAGGAAGTTAATTCATGCTAAACCAAGTTAAGTCTTGAGTCTATAATGGAGGTTTTTGGTTATTAGCTTCAGGCAAAAGTAAACCTTACTAAACACCTATCAAGTTCAACACACCTTCATATAATGAGCCTCTCATTACAGAGGAACCTTCATTCTGAAGACAGAACTGAGTTGGTGAGGACATGTCCCTGTCATCCATATGCAAACCTATGCCTCATGAATCACTACAAGGAGTGATTTGGAGTCAACTCAGAATCACTTTAAGTCATGAGTCATATGTCATTTAAGGCATATGAGAATCATTCAAGGACAAGTCCAAGTAGAATCATGAGTCATTTAGGGACAAGCTTGACTTAAGTCACAAGTCTTTTAAAGGCAAGTCGAGTCATTTGGGGGGGTTGAGCCTGAGAGTCTTTTAAGGATGAGTCCAAGGTAAGACATGAGTCATTAAAGGATGAGTCTGAGTCAAGAGTCTGTATTAAGAGACATTTAAGGGCGAGTCTCAGTCTAGAGTCATTTAAAAGTAATTGTAAAACATGAGCTGTTTAAGGCCAAGGCAAGTCCAAGTTGGCAAGTCCAAGTTGAGGTCAGAGTCATTTAAGGACTAGTCCAAGTTGAGTTCAAGTCAAAAGTGCAAATGTGAGTCATGAGTCATTTAAGGGCAGGCCCAACTTGCGTCACCAGTCAATTAAGGGTGTGTCAGAGTTACAAGTAATTTATGAATGAGTCCCAAGCCATTTAAGGGGAAGTCTGACTTGGGAGTCATTTAAGAGTGAGTCCAAGAGTCAAGAGAGGGCAAGTCAATGTCATATAAGAGTCATTTAAGGGTGAGTCTGAGTGGAGAGTTATGTAAGGCTGAGTTCATATGTCATGTAAGGGCAAGTTAAAGTCATGTAGGGGAAAATGTGAGTAATGAGTCATTTAAGGGTGAGTCCAAGTTGAGTCAAGAGTTATTTAAGGGTCTGTCAGAGTTGTGAGTCATTTACAGTTGAGTCTAATGGTCATTTAAAGGTGACTCCAAGTTGAGTCAAGAATCATTTAAGGACAAATATAAGTGATGAGTCATTTAAGAGTCTAAGTTGAATTATGAGTCATTTAGGGCCATGCCATTTAAGCCCAGGTCAGAGGCAGATTTAACTATCTGTCATCCAGTATGTTCAGATCTTTAAGTCTTTTCAGTTTGATGAAATCAAGCAATTAGATAATGGGAGGACAGGGTTTCCAGAAAGGCCTCTCCACACTGAAGAGGTGAAGAAATGGGCAGAAGGTGTTGGATCTGAATTCTTGTCTGCAAAGTATTACAGCCATAGCACAAAGAGAAACGGTGCAGAGATGCGGCTGCATCTCTTCAAGTGAGTGAAACAGCCTGAGGCGTTCATGCTTTCAGAGTGGGGCTGGGAGAAGAAGAGCCTAGAGGTAGTTCTTCACTTCTCTTACCACAATGTCTTTGAGCAGATCTTGTCATTTGTGAACCTCAGTTGTGTAGTGAGCACATCATTAACTTGACAAAGCAATATATTTCAAGACTGAATGTTGTGTAATGGGAGTGGTACAGTGGATCTTGACTGGTGCAGCCAAGTGGCACAACCAGGTGTCATTTGAGGCTGTGAGCCGAAGAGAGCACGATTGGCTTTGCTCTCTTTGGGTGTGTGGGATGGTCCTGCCCTCCACGTTACTTACCACTTTGGGCATCTGTCAGATGGCATAATAAAATGGATAGTTAGCATTCTCCTCCAAGCATGTTGAGCTGTCCAGTGGCTTGTTGGATTCAATCACATGCTATCCTTTGTTCTTCCAGCATCAGTAGTAGGTGGCAATTGGCCACAAATACACTGGAGATATATCTGATATCTGACTGGACAAAAATGAGTCCCCTGTGATTGAAATGTACCTAATACCGTGTAATACCTCCACGAGCACCAATAACAGCTGTGATTGGATTGGGCATGTACTGGACAAGTTTCTGGATGTAGGCCACATCAATGTTCAGACACTCTTGCAACAAAGAATTGATCAGTTGGTCCAGATTTGGTGGATAGCTTCCCTGGCACAATTCCAAGGAGAATTCCCTGTAGACTGGGATTTTAGCCATTGCTGGTAGATCCATATGACCATACGCTTCCATACACCTGCAGATTCAGCTACTTCCTTCACACTATGGTCTTTGGCACGTCCAAATGCAGTCACTCCTTTTAGCCAATCATTAACATCTGCTTTGGAGTCATTTTCCACACATGGAACGAGACATTCACTGCACTGTACCACCTCTTCTCAACCTATGGATCCCATCACTCAGAAGACACATGTAGGATCACTGGTGGTATGATGGTAAATAAACCTCTATATGTGTGTGTTGTAGACTTGGGGACCCCTAGTTCCCATGATCCCCACCACTGTAAGGAACATCTGAGTCTCTACAATCAACCGGTCATTTCACTCCGAACCCCTCTCTTTGTGAACACTCAAGGATATTCCTGATGTCTCAAATGATAGTTCTATAGCTCTGTTCACCCGCTTCTATAAAAACGAGCATGGATTAAAGCCGGCAGAATTACCTAGGTTACTTGTAATACGCATGTGATTCATGAAACTGTCAACAATGTAACAAGCAGCGATTTGAGTTTCTGCGGTGCGGAAACAAGTTTCTACCCACTAGTCCTTATTTCCATATCATTTGCAACTGATGCGCCAAAGTTTACCTCATATGAATGCAATTTACATGACAAAGACCATTATTCATGGAGGCATCAGCCAATAGATGGAGAGCTCTCAGCGTGCTCATGAATCCGCACTGCGTTGTCTTTTAGTCATGTCAGGATTGCATGCCTGCTCCTAAAACGTTTGACTGTTTGTGCTTTCTACTCTACTAAGGATCTAATGAGCAAAAACCCAAAGCAGTTTAAGGATTCCAGTTTATGTGCAATTATTAATACCATTGGTGCTTTCCATATTGCTATTACTGATGTTATTGGTGGTCTATTAAAATATCACACTGCAATACTGACCTGAGTCTGAAATACTGATGGACTGATAAATAATGAAAGAGGTCAGTGTGGTTTTCCAGGTGGTGACCATGAAGAAAACTCAAGTCTTTGAATCCAGTAAGTACATTTATTCTGAAAAAGCTGAAGATCTCAGATTCATCAATTCCAACAGATGCTATGAAAAGCCTAAACATCATATAATGCAATTCCAAGCAGTAGAAAGTTATTGATTGTGTTCCAGGCTGTGGGCTACTCAGATATGCCTTTATTGGACATGCAAATGCTAGGATTACACTCAGTAGTTGCACCCAGAAGGAATCAGCCGACAGATAAAACTTGGTGGGTAGGTTTGACATCATGAGACATGCAAATGATTCAAGTTTCACACTCATGACGTAAGCAAGGACAGGCAAGGAAGGACCATTGGCAGACGGCTGCACGACACAGGACTACATGCACGCAGACTGTCCTTAACATGACGTCAACGTCACCAAAGACTGCAATGGTGTTCTGCCAGACTGTCATGGAGTAACTCAGAATGGCAGCGGGTCATCTTCAGTAACGAGTCCCACTTTTGTCTTGGTGGAGACAACCAACGAATCCGTGGAGGCCGGTTTGTTGTCATGTGTCATTCGTCCAGAAGGTCAGGTATCACTCCACCTCCACCCCTACCACAACATCTGCAGGAACTGTGTAAGTATATTTAAGCTCCATGGGATGGATTATCACAGGACACCATTAGGAACCTCTACACCTCCATGCCGAGACATCTGGAGCAATATATGTGGTGCTAACTTCACGCCAAGATAAGAAACCCAACAGCTACATAACATAGTCAGGTAATGGTAGATGAGTTGTCATGACAGATTACACTACGGAACAAGATTTCTGTTTCCAGCTTCTATGTGTTATAATCCAATTACTTATGTGTAAACATAAACAGCTATATTCATCACACGCTATATTTCTGTGAGCAGGACAATGAAATTATTAAATCTGATTCATTCTCCATGTTAGTCAATAATATGTAAGATATGAACACAGTGCAGTAAATATATAGTGTACTGTAATATACATTTACCAGAACATCAAAAACTGTGACAGATTTCTTAATGACAACTTTTAAACTTCAATGAATCCTCAAAACCATACAGAATAAAATTCTGCTGTCTAAGTGAGCAGCAATCGTTCACCTCACCTTCAAGAGTTCTCCTGCAGTGCTCGAACGTGAAATGAGGTGGCCATGGTTTATCTTGATCCCCGACAGGCATGCTGAAGGATCAAGACAGATCATGGACAACTCTGCATGGATAGGTACTTCAAGTATCTTCTAGAACTGTGAGAACTCTACAGAAGCTTATAGAACTGTCTGGAATGTTCTAGAACTTTGGAGAATTGTTTAGTACTGTCTGGGACTGTCCAGTAGTGTACATATCAGTATAAATACAGCTGTGCTCCAGCTGAGTGAGTGGATAGTGGATAGAGAGCTACAGGTCATTCAGAGGCATCAAGAGGCTGCAGCATCCAGCACGTGCATTCTGCTCTGTCTGTGGAGCAATTTATCAAGACCAGAGTGGAACAGTCCTCCACGAAAACATCTGCTAAGATGTGCGAGGCCTACAGAGCGTACTTCAGCATGCCTGTCAAGGGTCAGGACAAACCATGGGCACCTCATTTCACGTGCAAGCACTGCAGGAGAACTCTTTGTAGGCCTCGCAGATCTTAGCAGATGCTTTCCCGGAGTACTGTTCCACTCTGGTCTTGATAAATTAGTCCACAGATGGAGCAGGATGCATCTGCCGGAAGCTGTAGCCTCTTGATGTCACAGAGTTATTTTGCTTTAAAAATCTCTGGCTCTCTGGAGCTCCGTTGTGGGCGAGCGTCTCGGCAAGGCCGTCTTGGATGCGTTTAAGCAGGATGCAAATTTGTGAGATTCCAGGGTCTGTATCTCCATGTCCCTGAAGGCTATGCTCTACTGTTCTACTAAGTTTGAGTTTGGCTTCATCACAGATTCTGATTGTGTACTGTTCCACTCTGGTCTTGATAAATTGGTCCACAGATGTAGCAGAATGCATCTGCCGGATGCTGCAGCCTCTTGATGCCTCAAATTACCTGTAGCTCTGTATCCACTATCCACTCATTCAGCTAGAGCATCAACTAAAACGGCTGTTTAACACACCTGTATTTATACTGCTATGTACACTACTGGACAGACCCAGTAGTTCTGGACAGTCTCCAAAGTTCTAAAACATTCCAGACAGTTCTATAAATGTCTGGAGAGTTCTCACAGTTCCAGAAGCTACCTGAAGTCTATTCAGCGCTGAATGTATTGCAGATGTTCTGGACAATAGAGAACCCTTCAAAACATCATTTTCCTGACCACAAAAGCAAAGGGGACCAAAAGGCATTTACTGTACTTTTTAGGCCTAAGGAGTTCAGAGAACCCACTTAGTACCTGGGAACAAGAATTTGTGATGTAGTGTTATGTCCTGGAATATAACAGTGTCATACTGTTTGACCTCATGATGAGTACACAGTAACAATGTGCAAACATTATGACACAGTTATGTCAATGACATGTTGATAATAGCAAAGTTCCCAAGTATAAAGCCTACGCCTGTGTTAGGTCAATTATAGGATACCATTACTCATACCAATGAAATGTTCAGTTATCATTGAGCAGTTTTAGTTAATTACGCTGCTGCCTAATTAATGGTGACTGATGGCAGTAACAGCGTTTGCCAACATCATGCAAACCTTAATTTGCTCCATATTGCTTTACCCATAAGAAAGACCTGCTGCCTAAAGACAGACTGCGAGAGACCTAGGCACACACTGTTGACCAATCCAAGCAGACAACAAACTGTTACCAAACCAAAATGCAGTACAACTCCCCTCTGGACGACAGAGTCCACTGTTACCCATAGGCAGCATGGTAAGAAAAAGACGGCCTGGACCAAGCCTATGATGGTAACCCTCATCTGGCTCCGGTATGCGGGCTGGGAAAGGGAACCACTGTTTCTCGCCATTGTGCTCATATGCCTGCGCAGGTAGATGAAGGTGGCCCCCCAGGTCAGTGCCAAAGTCCAGAACGACAGCTGGAGATGGGTGATATATAGAGCTGAACTAAAAGAAAAAGATGATGGCGGGGTTCCCTGCTCCTCGAAGCTGGTGAGGTTGGATGTCAGATTAGAGATGATGCCAGGGACCTGTACACTGAGACGCTGTAATTGTGACGCTATGATGAAAGCAGTCGACAGGGCAATCAAAGAGCTGTCCCCCAAAGCGCAGCAGAAGAGCACCACACTGATGTTCCTCTTGCTCCATGCCATGATGCTTAATTTCTGGGGAACAATGGAGAAGTAGTAGAAGATGCTGAGCCATGAGGGTGTGACGAGGGAGATGCACGCAAAGAAGTAGTACACTATGCCCACGATCGAGATGAGCACTTCGTCTGCGCTGTAGGAGAAGGTGTAGACCACAGATAGTGTTGCAGCATTGAAGAGCAAGCCAAACCCTACACACCAGGTCAGAAGATGTCTGAGAAGTCCCTGTAGACTGCCTCCTTGAAGACACCATAAGCAGCAGAAGAAGGAGATGTTCAACATGATAGCAATTAGACTTAGTATGCTATTAACAACACCACTGACAAACCAAGCAGAACCCATACTGAAATACGCTGTTCTGTATGTCTGTCCAGTTGCTGGACCTTCTCTTCCTAGCTTTCCGTGCTACGGGCTGGTGCCTCTTTGCCATGCTCACTGAATTTAAATGGGCCTCAGCCGTCCCGGAGTACATGCAAATTCTCATCCTACAAGTTCCTGCATGTTTTTGGGGGCGTTTTAGCTGCAGTAGGTGAATTGCATGCTCAATTGGACAGGAGTCAGGTGAATGCAGAACATGTTCCTTTCCCAGGTAATATAGCACTGTACTCAGAATTCATCCTGTCAGGGTTTAGATATACCTTTATGGCATTTGGTAAGCACTCGTATCCAGAGTGACTCATTTCTTACACAGGTAGGCGAGGGTGGTGTTGGGAGTCTTGCCCATTGGTATATTATTGGTATATGTAGGGTGCTTGCCCTTTCAAAAGTGATGCCAAATGATCAAGGATAACAATTCTTGAGACATACAGAGTCCTAGGCCAAGGTCTTGAAGCATTCAGAACCTCACAGATCCTGACAGATATGGATGGCAGGGACAGAGCCTACTCCCTGGACAACACGACTGGGACCAAACCGGTGGTGGGGTGGAGGAAGGAGGAGAACGTTGACACGTCGGCACCCGAAAGCAGCAGAACAGGAACGTAAGTTGAATCCATTTAAAGCCAGGTGGCGGACTGTGATTGGCCAGAGTAATGAATGAATGAGTGACATAGCTTTGGAGTCTTCCTAGGAGAACTTGTGCTAAAGGTTTCTTATATGGTCCCAAGAATCTCACAAACTTGCAAGCCAGATAAATCTAGAGCTCCATATCTCATAACGGAATTCAAGCTTCAAAGGATTATAGGGTGTTGTGCTCCCTCTCCAACCACACAAGACTTTAGACACAAGTACTGTAGTCTTCAGGAAATCTGAGATCACGATGTTCAGTATCTGACCTTTGAAGCTCTGTAGATCAGTGGGGATCAATGTTAGTACAGAGCTCCACAGGTCAGTAGAGGATGGCATGTACTTTCCAGTGAGGCCATGCTGAGACACTCACCTATGACAAAGGTCCACTGAGCCAGAGAAATCTAGAGCTCCATAACTCTGGGAAAATGAGAGTAACTAACTTCAGTCTTCTCAGAATTATAGGAGGTTATGCTCCCTCTCCATCGACACAAGACTTTGTATTGAAGTCTATAGGAAACTGGAGATAATGATGTTCAGTATCTGATCTTTGAAGCTCTGTAGATCAACAGAGAAATGTTAGAACGAAGCTCCTGGTAGTAGAGCATGACGTGTGCATTCCAACAAGCCTTATATGTAGCCTTCAGGGAGCCGGAGATACGGACCCCCAAAATTTTACACAATTGTATCTGACTTAGGCGCACCCTGGGAGCTTATACCAAGGCACCTACCCACTGCATAGGTCCAGCGAGCCTGAAAGACAAAGACCATGTATCTCACTGAAAATAACTGTCTTCAGACTGTCAAGGATTATATGGTGTGTGCTCCCTCTTCAACCACACATGACCTTTTATTGTAGTCTTCTCTGTCTTCTCTATCTGTACTCTGTAGATCAACTGAGAAAAGCTAGAACGAAGCTCCACAGGTCAGTAGAGCATGGTGTGTGCTTTCCAAAGAGTCCTTTGCTAGCCTTCAGGAAGCCAGCGATACTCTATGCTCCTGGTGTCTTCTCGGAGGCGTCCATATCATTAATGCCTTAATCCAGTGTTTCTCAAGCTTGTTCTTGGAGGCACCATGCCGTGCACATTTTAATGCTTTCCATGCTCCTAGCACACCTGACTCAACTTATCAGCTCATTAACAAGACCTTTCAGAGTTGCAGGGGGGGTGTTAAAGCAGGGAACCCACAAAGATATGCAGGGCAGGGTGCCTCCAGGACCAGGGTTAATCACATGATCAGTGACCAGCCGGCATTAGGCTTAAAGTGTCATCCCTAGCAGTACAGTGGACAAGTCTGCAACCCCTACGATACCGATAGCTTAGTGTTATGCATGTGAGTACAAAGGAAACAAATAGCACCTTTACGTGTTCTAGATAGTGCCATTTTTGTGCAAGTCCAACAAAACATTAGTAAACAGGAAAAGTGATTGCTTCAAGAACCAGAAATGGCAGTGACTGTGCTGCCTAGCAAGTTTGATTAATAAGAGAACCTGCCGTGGGGGAGACACTTCAATGTCGTGCCATTGATTGAAAACGCCTCCCTGATGGGACCTTTTAAAATAGGCTGTAGAGCTGGGAGGTGTTTTCATTCTGGAGACATACAGGTTTTGTACTGAAGCCAGTCTGTGGCTGATGTAGTGCTCTTCTCAGCTGTTCTAATAGTGTGCTGAAGGGTTCTCCTTACATTAGTATACACATGGGAAGTGTGTGGTAGGTTGAACTAAGACAGTGGTTGTAAGACGTGGATCCTTCTGAGCCTTTGTACTGATGAAAGAGGTGCACTATGTGGCCAAATGTATGTAGACATGAATACTTCACACTTGAGAGATAGGCTCATTGGAAATCTGTAGCACTACAAAGGTCAAATTTTCAGCGTCATCATCTCAGGTTTCTTGAAGGCTACAGTAAGTAGGCATGTGTGATTGGAGAGGGAATATGATGCCCAATAGTAAGTTACTCCTATTTTTCACAGAATTACAGCACTCTGAATTCCTCTGGGTCACTGGACCTGCACTGCGGGCAAGCGCCCCGGCAAGGCTGCTGAGTCAGGAACAAGTTGGCCAGATTCTGGGGTCCGTATCTGTGGTTCTTTGAGACTTTGGAAACGGTACACTTAGCTGACCTGCGGAGTTTGGATTTGTGCAAATGTCTTTGATTTTGCTAGTAACTTCTTTATGTGGCGCCTACTAGGGGTTGCACTGACTAATCAACTAGAGGACTCATTGAGATTATGACACTCATGAACAGGTGACTCCAGTTTTCTGAAGGCTAGAAATGGAACCTAAGGCATGGAGGTAAATGGTCTTGTAAGGCTGTGATAGGGAACAGTCGGTCTAATACACATACAGTACTTTAGGTACAACATCAATTAGAACATGGCTGGCAAGGATAAAAGTGTAATTACATAGTAATAAGCTATTGTTTTTCTGTTTCTTGGAATTTGTTGTTACTGTTAATATCTATGTAATTAGGGATACTTGGTAACAGGGTTTCAGATATCATTGAGTCATTGTGGATGTCAGTTTATGTACAGATTTCCCAACTATCAAAAAACCACTCAGGGCTCCATTTATCATCCAGAACGTCTTCATTCCTACAGCTTCCTGCAAACGGTCTGACACCTGTAAGAAATTAGTTTAATCATAGAATTTCATACACGGATCTGACCCCACACTTTTGAGCGGTGGTGTGTAAGTGGACCTATGCCTGCCAATAAACACTGCTCACACAGGACATCTAATAAAAGAAAGGCTATATGAGGGTTATTGCTGCCAAGTTATTGAGAAGTGAAAGCAATCTGCTGATACTACAAATCTTTGCTTATATGATATGGCTGCGATAAGTGAAATGCTAAAGTGGCAGCCAAACGCCTCCGCATGGAGTCATAGGTCAGAGCGAATACGGCCCTGTGATTGCTGAGAGCTTGCGGAACAGCTCAGGGGGAAACCCTGTAGGGAGAGAGTTACGATTGCATGAGCGTTCAGAACGTATGAAGGTAGTTTCAGAAACTGCTTTTGCATTTGTTGTAGGCTTGTCTGAGAACTCTTCTTGGTCCTTAATAGCCTCTGAGATGTCAAATATTAAGTGTTAAATCAAGTATGGAACTTAAAACTTTTGGCCAAATAAGAATCTGCTATTGTGCATTTGTTTCCTAATGTCATTGTTGTGGCACCTACTAGGTTTTGCACTGACTAGTCAACAAGTTGACTTGGTGATGCTCGGTGATGATGATGCATTAAGCTCGATGTCGACTAGTCATTGATTGGGTGAATTTGACACTCCATGGAATCATGTTTCTGGTAAATTGTGTTGCACTAAAAGTGGCATTGCAAACAGTTTTACAGTTTTCCCAGTATGTTTTTACAGTTTTCCCCGTATTTCAAAACAACAGAGAAAAAAGCTACTAAATTTATAGGAAAATTGCAGAATAATTTGTAAAACAAAGTGTGAAAGAACAGTCATTTTCTGGCAGCAGGCCAGATTCTGTTGTCCGTATCTGTGGTTCCTTGTGACTATGGGATTCAGGGCTCTTTGGGAACAATACACTTAGCTGACCTGCAGAGTTTTGTGCAAATGTCATTGATTTTGCTGGTAACTTCTTTATGTGGCGCCTATGAGGGGTTGCACTGACTAGTCAACTACTCGTCTACTCACTGATCACAAGATTATGACACTCATGAAGTCATGGAACAGCATGGACACCTTAGAGAATGAAACAAGTGAGGAGCCTGGTATCTCCAGTGTCCTGAAGGCTAGCAATGGAACCCAAGGGTTGGAGGTAAATCGTCTTGTAAGGCTGTGATACGAAACATTCGGTCTAATACACACTGTTTTACAGTTTTCCCAGTATATTTTTACAGTTTTCCCTGTATTTCAAATTGACAGGAAAAAAGCTACTAAAATTGCAGAAAAGTACTGTTTTATTAAACTCTAAATAGCTTTGCCATGAAGAGACAATGGGAAAGTACGACTCATCTTTCCCATTGGCTCCTGGCTCATGTATCTGCATATTGTTTGACTCACCCTCTTCGTGTTGTCTTCACCCAGCCTACATTCCATACATTGTTGTTGTACAGTTCAAACAAGCGCAACAGCTTTGTATTCAAATCTGCTGTTCCACCTTAAATGGTGCAGAAGTTTAATTCCGTCACCTAACTCCTGCATCATTTAAGATGGAGAAAATTTCAGTAAGGAGCCAGCTTCAGTTCCATACACTACAGTCAAAAGATTAGACCCGTCTCCTCATAGCAGGTTCTCCTTCTGTTGATCTTAATGCTTTACTTCAGAATAAAAGTGAAGACATGAAACTATAAAATAGCACTCATGAAATTATACAGTCCACCTTAAAACCCTCCAAAATGGAACTCTACAGGAGGATGAACCAGCTTTTATAATAACATTTTATAATATGTGAATTTAGATGATAATGTATGATTCATAATTTGCATAACAAGTGCTTAACAGATGTATTATTCAATTACATTATTATTAAATTATTATAAATTAAACATTTCCCCAAAGTGAATCATCTAATTTATATAACAATTAATAGATAATTTAATCTAAGCCTAATTTGGGCTAGTTAATTAGTAAGCATTAATTAGTAATTAGTGGAATTCATTAGTAATTAGAAATAAATTAGAAATGAATGAATAAGAAATAAGCTCAGTGGTACCTTGAAGGGTCTTTCACTACTCCAAAGTTGTGTATACCACTGTGTCTATCATGGTTATCCATGTACCTCTGAGTATGTGTTTATTTGGAGGGGTAAAAACATGCTGTCACTAGAAGGCTGTATTACTGTTACCATTATTTGTGGTGTTCAGGGCTCAAATGGTCTTAAATGAGCTGAAGAACAAAGACTCACTTGCTTAGGACTCAAAAGGTTGAGACATGGCTTGAAACGAGACTTAACAGTCTACACTCTCAAATGTCAAGACTTGAGACCTGTCATGCTGATCATACAGTAGAAGACTTGGATAAGATTGAGCACTTGAGATTTAGTCATTGGCACATTGTGCTACAACAGCTTTGCCATACTGTGTACTGAAGTTTACAAATCATCATATTGACGTTTATACCTCGCAAAGTTGGCTTATATTGTGGCTGTCCAAAGAAAAATCTTTGAAAGGGGAACTTTACAGGAGAAGGCAAAAATCTCATTTCATTATAATGTACAGTAAGTCTATGGAACCGGACTTTTTACCAAGTAATTTTGGGCCATTTCTGTTGGTCCATTCATCATGAAATCTTCACACAATGTTAAAAACTGCTCATGTGATCAAATTATGCCTAAAAGTAAAACTGACAAAAATTGAGATACATGTTTTTCTTTGGACCAGCGACCATACTAAAGTTCCTACCGCAAATGTTTACACTTTTTTCATCCATTTTGTGTGTTCACCTGTGTAGTTTGGGTTGGGGTGCATCTTTGATAAACCAGTTTGTTAGCTCAAGTGGCCAAAAATCAGACTTGGGTCTCTTTAATGGCTTAAAAGGTACTGGACTCGCTCTTCAGTTAAGTTTAGTTCAGTCTTTATTGTTATCTGTGAAGGAGAAAATTGCTGTTTGCAAGCAGTTACTATCATTCATCACACCCACTAACAACAATAAAACAGCACACTAAATATAACATAACAGATCCTTAAACAAA
The DNA here is from genome assembly GCA_034552555.1 of Semaprochilodus insignis. Taxonomy (NCBI): domain Eukaryota; kingdom Metazoa; phylum Chordata; class Actinopteri; order Characiformes; family Prochilodontidae; genus Semaprochilodus; species Semaprochilodus insignis. Next base: position 9,965,291 of record CM067480.1, read on the forward strand.
AACAACACAAAAACAAAAATTCTACAGGACAAAGAGAGCGTACGGATGAGCCAACAGTAAAGCATTTATTTATACTCTCTCATTCAACAACATGACTGAACATAAATGATCAAAGAGTTTTTATATCTATTACATCAGATGTCAAAACTGTCTCAATAAAAAGACTTGTAAGATGAAGCCATAAGCTTTGAGCACTGTAAAAAGTACAACCTGAAAAAATGACTTCAGTTTGCTACAAGCAATTGAATTAGTTTTACTCAACTCAAAAATTACTTTGATTGAAAGAATTGTTCATTCAAAGTCCTTTTTTTAGGTTGAATAAACCTGAAAATAAATTGTAACAAATTGACGTCTTTTTAGGTCACACCAGTGAAACACTTTATACAGTGTGTAATCTGATTGCTAGTTTTGACAGTGCTGCTTAAAACAAAGCCTATTTTTAATGGTAAAATTTTCAAACTAGCTAATAAATGCAAATGTCAAAACTGTCTCAATGAAATACTTGAATGAAGGGTTAGGTTTTGAGCACTGTAAAAAGTGCAACCTACAAAAATTACTTCAGTTTATTACAAATAATTGAATAAGTTTTACTCAACTCAAAAAGTTACTGCGTTTGAAAGAATTGTTCTTCCAAAGTTATTTTTTTAGGTTATTTATATAAACATTATAAAAACAAATTGTAACAAATTGAAGTAATTTTTTTTTAGGTGGGACCAACAAAACCCTTTTTACAGTGTGTGATCTGACTACAAGTTTCAACAATGCTACTTATAAGATTCTTAACGGTCAAAGTTTCAAACCAGCTAATAAATGCAAATGTCAAAAATCAATAAAAGACTTGTGAAATGAAGCCATAGGCTTTGCACACTGTAAAAAGTGTTTTGTTGGTCCAAACTAAAAAAATTACTTTAATTTGTTACATGCAAATAAATTTCGTTCAAAAAAGTTTGTTCAACCTAAAATGAGGAATTTGAACGAGCTGTTCTTTCAAACACAGTAACTTTTTGAGTTGAGCAAAACTATTTTTTTATTTTGTTGTAATTACTTGTAACAAACTGAAGTCATGTTTCAGGTTGCACTTTTTACAGTGTGCAAAAGCTTATGGCTTCATCGACCACCATCTCTTCGGTTCCATAGATGTTAAGCTTTAGGAATAAATCCTGCACAAACTCATCCACGATCCAACAACGGCTGTTCTCATTGTCTCAAAGAGTCGCCAGCATAGTTTAAAACATGTTTGTTCTCATATAGCTCATATCCAAAATGGGAACCTTACAGGACAGGGCAAAAACCTGTGTTTATTTTAATGTCAGTCAATGGAACCAGATCTTTTTCCAAGCAATTTTTGGACCATTTCTTTTGGTCCATTCGTCATGGAATTAACAGTCAATCAAATATAGCTCTTTCTACTATTCCTGTCTCTATGAGGCTTTGGACTGGTTTTGGTTCATGTATGAACACGCAGGTGAAGCCGTGAGACCTGCTTTATATGGTCGCGTAGTAACTAGTTGGAATACCGTCGATATGTGTTCCAGTCTACGTCATGTGCTCTGTTTCTCAGTTGCTCATTCCTCATCTCCAAAAGCTCTTGACTGGAGTGGAAGGTGAAGCTAGACTGAGTCCAAGCAATACAAGGGTCACTATTTTCATGAGCCAAGATTGAAACTTGGTATCAGAACAAGGCTGACTTAGGACAGCTATACTGACCTCCTTACCCCAAACTGTGACCCTAAGGCCAGAATTAGTGGCTCATTCCCACCTCTAGCTGCTCACGCTGGCTCGAATTTGGAAAATTCTGGAACAAGCCTCTTAACATCCCCGGAGAAATGGCACATATCCTTCAAAATGAATGACCTGTATCTGATGTCCTTTTGAACTGGACATGAGCTGAGTGAAAGCCACTCTCTGACTCTTAGTCAGTCTCTTCAGTGGGGTCTATTAACCCCAAAGCCTTCTTGAGTTTGTTCCATTTCACAGCCAGTGTGAACCTGAACACAGTCTGAGACAATCCCAAGCAGATGATGTTGGCGCAGTTCGATACAGAGCATATAGTAAGGGTCAGTAAATTTTTGCTGTCTATTTCAGGCATGGCTATGGGATGCACAGTCACCGTGAACAGAGTCCATATGCAGCTGGGCAGGAACACGGCAGCCTGTACCATACCCATGACTGCCACCCTTTTCTGGTTCTTCTGTTGAGGACTGGAGGTGGAACCGGTGCTTTCCTTCATCTGCCTGATATGTCCACGTAGATAGACAAAGATTCTGATCCAAGAGACCGTCAGCATGATAAGAGGAAAGAATAAATATGCTACAAACACTATGTCGCTCACCATCTCCAGGAACAAATCCAAGTTGTCCACCACAGGCACCGTCCTGTTCAAAGGACCGGAAGTCGAGTTGAAGAAGGAAGACGGGGGAAGCAGATATGGGACTGTGCCCAAGACGATCGCGGCGAGAAGCGTGGCGTGACCCCAGAAGACCCCGGCGTAAACCACAATCCTGATGTTCTTTTTAACCCAAATCTGCAGAGCGCAATGGAGAGGAACGATCTTGACGTGGTAAAAAATGCTGATCCAAGCGCTGGACGAGAAGCACGAACAGTAGGTCAGGTACATCAAGGCTTTCAGCAGCACCAAGAGCTGTTTAGGTCCCTTCAGCAAGATCACGAGAATCATCAGCATGGTGGTGCCATGCTGGATGGTCGAGTTTCCAACCACAACAATTAGCAAGAACCGCAAGGGCTGGTGGAGGTTGACTCCCGCAGCCGGGTGACATAGGCACAAAATGAAGACGACGTTCAGAACAGTGCTAACGAGTGCGAAAGGCCCGCAAACTGCGAGATACAACTGCTTCTCCATCTCCATTTATCACTGTTAACTCTACACCTGCCTGCTCCGCATCTCGGCCAGGCAGAGCTGTCACCTCCTGAAATTCGTCCTGATAGGTTTTGTGATTGCACCACAGGCAAATGGGGTCACATCCACCTATCATATGGTAATGAAATTTGATGGAACTTGGCTGACCATGTGAATATCGCATGCAAAACTAACACCTGGATAAATGGGAACCTGACCTATGTCTGCTTAAGAAGCTCAGGGAACAAGGGCTAATGGATGACCAGAATTTGATAATTTGATTTCCTGCATGTTCTATGCAATTAAAAGAGGCAATCAAAGTCATTCAAGGTGGATTGACATGAAATGCCCGTTTCTAGATAAGAACCAAGTCACGATGGTGGTGAATGGAACCAGACGTCCACCTCTAAAAGCTCCCTAATGGAAAGTTATTACATAAAATGGTTATGAATACGCTACCCTCATGTCTGAGACTCTGTTTATGGTAGTTTTAAGGAAATTTTGATCTTAAAATCTTTTCATGGTGGAGGGATACATGCAGGGTGCTGTGAGGCAAAAAATATAGTTCCCCCAAAGAAAACTTAATATCAACATTACTCATGAAAGCTTATGTGGTTTCAGTGATGGTTTTGGGAGACCCCTGGTTCCCATCACCACCACTCTAAAGAACTTCTAAACCACTTCACACCAAACTCACTCTGAATCACTCTGTTTACTTCCCCAACAACACTTGATTATGCAGGGATTTTGAACAAGCAGTAAAATTTGCCATTTTGTTAAACAGTTTACACCAAGGTGCAAACTACAGGGTGGTCTTGAGGGGCCCGGAGCTCCCTAATTAACCTCTTCGTCAGAAACACCGTCAATTTCTCTGGGTTCTGAAGCAGCTGGGATGGACCACCACACAGTGGAAACTTGGTACTAGTTTCTGACAAATCAGTATTTTGTGTGCTCCATCCAGACTGTTATTAGCAACAAGTCTGAAAGCCAGTGTCAGTCATTTGACTGTCCCCAACAGAGCACGCGTTTTACACCTAAAACATCTCATCATGTCTTCAGTCCCTAAACATCTTTTAAGTGTTATGAGAAGCAACTGCCCCGTTACAAAGTGGTAAGTTGAGTAGAACGTGTTGAATATGATTCTAGATCGTACCAAAAAGGTTTCTTCAGTTGTTAGGTTGTCAAGCTAGCCAAGCTATCTGAAGACCCATTTCACCATGCAAGGAACCGTTTAAGCATGTGAATGGTTCTATATAGAAACATTCCATTTCCTAAAGAACTCCATCATACAGGTAAACAATGGCAACATGATATCATAATATGTTTATTTTCAGGGACCCCCCCTCCCCCCACAATTTTGATTTCAGGACATGTTCTGGTATAGCTTTGGTGTAGCGCCCTCTACTGGCCTCGTCTAGTATTATACATGACTTGGGTTTAGTTGTTAGTTGCCCATCCAACAGTGCAGTTGCAGTTTTTCTCTCGGTGAATCTTGGTCCACATATGCCTTTAAGTTTGCCATCCTAGGTTCTAATCTTGATATTTCATGTTCTAATGTCTTTGTGATGGAAACACAATTTTTTTTTCTAGTTTTATCTGATAAGCTACAAAAGCTGTAAAATGTCTGAAGTTTGAGCTTAGTATGTTAGCATTTATGCTAGTGTGTTTATATGGCAGCAATGTAGCTAGCTCTCAAGAATGCTAATATAGACTGAGCTATACAGTGTTACCTCTGAGATAATGGGTTCATGGTGATATGTTTGTGGAAGCTAATGTCTTGGAAGGAGTTGAGACAACGTATATATGTGATGATTAAGAAATTGTATTGTCATATGTATTGTCATACATCTATTTCAGTTTTACAAAATGAAAGAGAGAAAAGAAAGGAAAACTCAAGAAAGTAAAACAAAACAAAGAATAAAGGAGACCTTGAGTTTGAACTTAATCTCTGCTGTATGCTGTCTGTCTAACTGGATAGCTCCAGCCAGTTCCATTTCCAGTGAGGACAGAACGCCTGAAAATAAACATTATTATGATATTATGTTGTCATTGTTTAGCTGTTTCACCCACCAATATTGGTCTTGGATATTTTAACTTACTAGAGCTGTTCTGCCTCAAGGTGGCGCTGTAGCAAAACGGTTCACCCAATTGGCTATTCATGGCTACTATGACCAGGATACCTCTGAAAAACCTGCCCAATTTATTGATGAAGAGTGAATTAGTACTGATTTCTCCAACTGGAGACAGAAGAGGACATGATGAGTAAGATCTCAGCTAAGTAGTGAAAGATCAGTCAAACTAGAAAAAGCAAATGAGCAAGATCAAAAATATGATGCCACTATGGTGATCTACCAGTCAGCCAGGTCTGGATTAGCAAGCAGAAATGGGACCCCTGCCCCCCAAGAGTGCCAGTGGGCACTTCACACACTGCCTTAAAGAATCACGGTTAAGAGTGGAGTAATGGTGGGAGCTATCTGGTGAGAACCCAGTCATGATTTTAATGGACCCTATTGCTTTGGGCAGGGGGGCCCATAGGCTCCACTGCAAACGCTCTCTGTAGTTACATGACAGTACAGCCTAAATGCTGTGGTCAACACTGGCCAACATTATGCCTCATTCAACAACCCCTGCGGAACTCATTTGACTGAAATATGACAGGTTCCAACAACAAGCCAGGGTGATAAGTGGATCAGTGAGCCGCAGTGGGAAGAGGAAAATGCTTGTATGCGTGCACCTCTAATGATCTAATAAACCAATGCGTAACTAACATTCATCGACTAAGAAATATGAATATACCACGTCTGCCGCATGTGTGGTAGATGTTGGGACCGACCAATGCCTGCCTGAACTCATTAGCAGAACCATAAACCATAAAGGTCAGATTTTGTGCAGGTCAGTCACGGGTACTGTAATCCAAAACTTGGCTAGCAGGTGCCCTGTTACATTTCAGGTTGTTCAGTATGTTCCTGCAACCCGATAGCCTTCCTCAGCCTGTTCCAAACAGCAGCGACCCTGATCCTAAAAACTGACTGTGAGATTCCCAAACACACAATGTTTCCCAGCCCCGATGCAGAGGTGATGGTCAAGGTTATGTGTTTGTTGCCATCCAGGGTGTCGTAAAAGCTCGAGTAGTAGAGTACAGATGTAACCAAACTCCACACGCTGCTTGGGATGAACAGCGCAGTCTGCACTATGCCCATAACGGTCACCCTCATCTGGTTGCGATGTTGAGGACGGGAAAAGGGACTGGCACTCTGCTCCATCCTTTTCATATGTCCATGCAGGTAGATGAAAGTTGTCCCCCAAGAGAAGGACAGTGCACAGATGGGAAAAGCCCCATACAGGAAAAACACTTTGTTGCTCAGGCTGTACAGAAAGGCTGCAAAGTTGTCATGCGTCGCTGTGGTTCCATTTAGACTAGCAGCGCTTGAGTTGGAAGGCTGCTGCACTGGCGTCGGCGGCAGTGGTGGCAACAGGACTGATGCCCCGGCTAAGCACATTGAACAACAGAGTATGATCAGTTCCAGGAAGTAGCCGCAGTATGTCAAAGCCTTTATGTTCCTCTTGATCCAGATAGCAGCGGCATGTTTGTGCGGAACAATCTTCAGGTAGTAAAGGATGCTAATCCAGGCGTTTGAGGCAAAATTGCCACAGAAGGTCTGGTAGGTCAAGCACCTGACTGCTGTCAGAAGCCAGTGGGGCGGCATGAAGAAGCAGAGCACGATGGTCAGGGAGACGGCACATTGCTGGATCGTCGAATTGCATAACACGGCAAACAGCAAGAAGCGCAAAGGCTGCCGGAGGGTGATCCCCACCGCCGGCCGGCGCAGGCAAAAGAGGAAGAAAATATTTAAAACAGAAGCGGTGAGACATAAAGGGCTGCAAATGGTGGTGTACAGTAGGTTATCCATCGCAGCGATAACATGGCCTTACCAGCGATGCACTCATCTATAAATGCTGTCTCGTTGATCCTGGACCAGACAGGTTGGTTATGCAGCTGAACCACAGTCAAATGGGGGTTACATCATGTGGAATATGTTAATTAGGTTTAATGGGCCTTGTCTAGCCTTTGTATCACATGCAAAATGGGAAACACCTGGATCAATGAATAGCCGTAACTATAAGGTAGACAGCTTCCATTCCAAAAGTTAAGCCTTTTCCTATAAAGCTGGTTATATACACTATATTGCCAAAAGTATTCATTCCCCCATCCAAATTATTGAATTCAGGGTTTCCAATCACTTCAAGGGCCACAGGGGTATAAAACCAAGCACCTAGGCATGCAGACTGCTCCTACAGACATTAGTGAAAGAATGGGTCGCTCTCAGGAACTCAGTGAATTCCACAGTGGTGCCGTGATAGGATGCCACCTGTGCAGTCCAGCCATGAAATTTCCTACCTACTGAATATTCCACAGTCAACTGTCAGTGGGATTATAACAAAGTGGAAGCGATTGGGAACGACAGCAACTCAGCCACGAAGTGGTAGACCACGTAAAATGAAAGTGCACAGAGGTCACCAACTTTCTGCAGCATCAATCGCTACAGACCTCCAAACCTCATGTGGCCTTCAGAATAGCTCAGGAACAGTGCATAGAGAGCTTCATGGAATGGGTTTCCATGGCCGAGCAGCTGCATCCAAGCCTCACATCACCAAGTGCAATGCAAAGTGTCGAATGCAGTGGTGTAAAGTGCCGCCACTGGACTCTAGAGCAGTGGATATGTGTTCTCTGGAACTCTTAATGCTTCAGCGGACCAAGAGATTCTTGAACTTGACTGGCCTGAGTCCTGACCTCAACCCAATAGAACACCTTTGGGATGGATTAGAGCAGAGACTGCGAGCCAGGCCTTCTCGTCCAACGTCAGTGTCTGACCTCACAAATACGCTTCTGGAAGAATGGTCAAAAATTCCCATGAACACATTCCTAAACCTTGTGGAAAGCCTTCCCAGAAGAGTTGAAGCTGTTATAGCTGCAAAGGGTGGGCCGACATCATATTACACCCTATGGATTAAGAATGGGATGTCACTCCCAAGTTCACATGCATGTGAAGGCAGACGAGCGAATACTTTTGGCAATATAGTGAGATATACAAACAACTACAGAGTCAAGTTTCACTGTAATTTCCAGGGCCATTATGAAAATTGTACCACTGGCAAAGGTTCTAAAATCTACTGCGACAGTCAACCGTGTATGAAACCCTAGTGTATTGAAATGGCACCCCCAGATATAAAGCTATGAGATCCATCAAAGTCTGGGTTACCCAGTACAAGGGATGCAGTCTTTTACAGTGGACTGACTGTCTTTTGTCAGAATGCTGCCAAGCTTAAGTGCATCTAATCACCCTCAATTTAACCTGTCACACTGTATGACCGTAATTTGCATACGCACTTCAATCATGCTGCAAGCTCTTGGTTAGGTGCCAGTTCTGGAGCATTATTGCATGTCTGCGTCTGAGGTTGCAAAGCTACAGCGAGAGACATTTGTATCTTCCCATCCATCCAAGCTGAGTGGAGCCACGTGCCATTGCACGCAAGGCTTGCTTTGACATGCACCAGCTCATCACCAACACATAATGATAGCAAATACATTACATGGCCATAAAGTCTGTGGACACCTGGCTATCAGATCTATAGGAGCTTGTTGTACGTCCCACTCCAAAAGCATGGTCATTAATATGGAGTTGGGAAGGCTTTTCACAGGATTTTGGAATCTGGCTGTGGGAATATGTGTGAGCTCATTCAGTCAAAAGAACATTTGTGAGGTTGCTGATGCTGTTGTTGGACATGAAGGCCTAATTCACAGTCAATCCCAAAGGTGCTCAGTGGGGTGTAGGTCAGTCAGTACGTTCAGATGTTCAGTGGAAGTCACTGAGCCTTGACCTGGACAACTGAAGCCCCCCGATTGTAAGGCTGCATCCAGACGCTTGTACAGTGGACACTATGCATGATCGGTGCATCCCTTCATGCGCTTCCTGAAGCTTCCATAACTCTGGACCTTTCTCCATCACTCCAGAGTCCAGTCTTACTAGTCTCGCTAACAAGTGGTGGTCTTATGTCCACACAGCTGTTTAGTCCCAATCCTGTGAGATCTGGTAGTGTGGGAACGCTCTTACTGTCACTGTTAAACACAGTCTTGAGTTCTACTGTCTGTTTTTACCTTCACTGATCATTTACTGAGCATGCTCTGTGTCTCCGATCATGCTCATTCAGGATTTTTTCAGATCACATTTGTTCTGTGAAGTTTGTAGTTCTCCACTCCCCTTCCAGGTGTTAATAAAGCAGTGGTCAGTTCTGAACCCAATTCCAGTCATTCCTGCTTCTCCTTAGTGGTTTTCTTTGCTAGACGCTGGACAATAATTTGGCCTGTTTCTGAAACACATTAAAATCCCCTCCATGACCATGGGATGCGTCTTCCCACATGGCTGTTTAAGGAATGAGAATCTACTCACTGACTCCTCCATGACCATGGGATGCGTCTTCCCACATGGCTGTTTAAGGAATGAGAAGATACTCACTGACTCCTCCATGACCATGGGATGCGTCTTCCCACATGGCTGTTTAAGGAATGAGAAGCTACTCACTGACTCCTCCATGACCATGGGATGCGTCTTCCCACATGGCTGTTTAAGGAATGAGAAGATACTCACTGACTCCTTCATGACCATGGGATGCGTCTTCCCACATGGCTGTTTAAGGAATGAGAAGATACTCACTGACTCCT
>CM067480.1:9979868-9994694 GCA_034552555.1 Semaprochilodus insignis
TGTGAGACTGAGAGGTTGTCAGGTTGGGGGGTGTGAGGGTGTGAGACTGAGAGGTTGTAAGGTTGAGGGGCTGGGAGACTGAGTGGCTGAGAGCTCTAATCCAAAGTTCTGAGGAGGACTGTCAGCTTCTCTGCTGTTCTTCAGTTCAGGTCAGTACTTCAACCTGCTTTTCAATACCGTATTTTAAGACTTGGAAACGGCATGACCGTCACTGTACCCGAGTGGATAGTTTATTTTTGCTGGTAACGTCCAGCTACAATCACAAAGCATGAAGCTGAAGTCGGCTTCTTATTCGTCAGCTAATCTTGTTTTTAACCCTTAAATGGTGCAACATACACATCCTCGCCCCTCAGACAACTGCTGTTAACTGCTGCTCTGTTTAAGGCGGAACAAGAAACTGCTTGCATCTCGAGGTAAACCCCCTCTGTACTTAGATTCACACAGGTGTCTCTTGATTGTAGACTTGATACGCCAACTTCCTCCGGAATGTCCTTGACTTGATTAGATGTTGTTGATTAGATGAGCCTTCTGCTATCTCTCTGGAAGCCCTGGGATTTGTATTCTCATCCCAATGCGGACCCCTGTTTACTTGCACTCACCTCTTTGGGCTGTGTACTGAGGGCACAGTTGAAATCAACTCCAGAACTTTTATGTCCTTAATTCAGTCATGCAGTAATGAGGGAACGGGACACACCTGGCCATGAAACTTCTCACAAGTCAACAGTCCAGTAACTTTTCAGCTGTAACTACTGATCAGTTAATGCAAAAGCTTTGTTAAGGCACTTGAATTAAAGCTCGAAGTCTAAACTTCAACCCACATCTGGACTGCCGCATTGCAGATCCATTCTGGTGGAGTACAGAGGCAGCATTGCAAGCACTGGGCCACTGTACAAATACCTATGAGCCTGACTGTGTTTATTTGAGCTGGATAAAACCAGTTAAAGTGCTTATTTTCACATGAAATACCATTTTGATTTTGCACTGTTTGATTTTGACCTGTCCAGGGTGTTTCCTGCCTTCCGCCCAATGAGCACTAGGATAGGCTCCGCCACCCCTCGGGACCCAGAAGGATACGCAGCTCTGATGAATGAACAAATTAATGAATGTACTGTATTTACAGCGTGGTCTGTTTTAACCCATTACTAGTGGTAACAGAAGCTGACGATCACCAGCAAACATACTGCACCTTCATTCAGTGAAGAACCTTCTAGCTGGACCGCCCTTGGTGACCTTGGTTACAACTATGGTCAGTTTAGCAAATGCCAACCCCAATCTTAAAAGCATGGCTAAGACCACAGTCCCACCAGCTGAAAGGAAACCGAGGAACATAGACGCCAAGGGACATTGCCCAGGTCCATCAAAGCAAGCTTGTCCACTTTATCCCTATCTGAATACGCTGGGCCTGAAACTGATGCTCCATGCTGGCGGGGTATGTATATCTGTGGTCACAAACTCTTCCATTGCTTTTGCATGTGCATGACGCTCCGAGGTAAATGTATCTTTTCTCCAAATGTGTTTATTGGACCTGAACGACCACTAGTCTTCTATGTAAAGTGTTATGAGGGGTATTTACATGCAATGTAAACAGGGTGTTCTGACTCCACTCCCTGGTTTGGCATGTACGACATAATGAACTCTTGGTGAGTGAGTGCTCATCATGTTATAGTTCCTTTATCACTCGCTTTGAGGGGCTTCTTCTCCAAAGTGGTGGTGTTCTTGCAGTTGAAGGTTCAAGGAAATGTCATGAAGGACTTTTTAGAATAAGTTTAGATACCAGTTTAGAATAAGACAGGTTTAAAATGAGTTGATTAAAGGTTATTATTTAGGTCCTACACACCTGAAATAATCGCTAATAAGCATTTATAAGACATAAATAAGAAGAAGGGTAACAGTGAACCCACATTCTGTTAAAGCTTAGACTTTGATGTTCTTCAATGTCCTTTGATGTTCAGGCTTTGATCTTACTTTGTGTTCTCTATCAGTTAGTATTAAACCTGTCATGTTCACTGTCATGAGGTAGAACAGATCACTTCCGACCTTGTTGTTAATGTGTTGAAACTGCTTATTAATGACATGTAAACTGTTTACGACATAGTTATAACCATTAATAGCTAATTTTATTTCAGGAATCCTTTATAAGGGTAGTCTCATTCTGGAGTGGTACCAAACTTTCATTAATCACAATTACAGATTGCACTGAGCCTTTTGACTGTTGATTGGTACACACACTGGATTGAAATCAGCACACTGAAAAAACCCGAAATGCTGAAAAAATCATTGTGTTTATTTATTAAACATGTATTTACAATATAGCTGTACAGTTATACAAAACACGCCCCCCCAAAATAACCAGTATCAATAGAGGTATAAAATAGTCTGAGGGAGGAACATATTAAAGGACACTTCAATTTAAAACCAGAAACAAAGACAATCAGTCAGCAGGTTAGCGTGGCATGACATGAAGGTTCTTGGGTTACTGGAGAACAGATGATCTGGGAGTAAAGAAAGGCTGCTTTGAATTTTATGAATCGGTCACCTCAGGTTTAACTTCTTAAGATTGGGGTCTTAACGACTGGCCAATCTCTCAATGCGAAACAAGGATGGTAGATTGGATTAGAAAGCAGCTAATGAGTTAATGAGTGCTCACACCCACCAGCCACTTCATTAGGTACACCCATACCTTGTATCTACACTCACTGTCCACTTTATCAGCTCCACTGACCATATAGGAGCTCTCTGTAGTTGTACAGTTCCAGACTGTAGTCCATGTGTTTCTCTGTATACTTTATTCCCCTGTTCTTAAATGGTCAGGACCCCCACAGGACCACCACAGAGCAGGTATTATGTGGGTGGTGGGTCATTCTCAGCACTGCAGTGACACTGATGTGGTGGAGGTGTGTTAGTGTGTGTTGTGCTGGTGTGAGTGGATCAGACACAGCAGTGCTGCTGGAGTGTTTAAACACTGTGTCCACTCACTGTCCACTCTATTAGACACTCCTACCTTGCTGGTCCACCTTGCAGATGTACAGTCAGAGACAATAGCTCATCTGCTGCTGCACAGTGCAGTGTTGGTCATCCTCTAGTCCTTCATCAGTGGTCTCAGGAGGCTGCCCACAGGACGCTGCCCACAGGACGTTGCCCACAGGACGCTGCCCACAGGACGCTGCCCACAGGGCGCTGTAGGCTGGATAGTTTAAAAGAGGTGTCCAGCAGCACTACTGTGTCTGATCCACCACCCACATAATACCTGCTCTGTGGTGGTCCGGGGGGGTCCTGACAATTGTAGAACAGGGTAATTAAGTATACAGAGAAACAGATGGACTACAGTCTGGAACTGTACAGAGAAGTGGCCGGTGAGTGTATTTATTACAGAACTCAGTCAATGTTAGAATTAAAACCTAGAATTGAATTCTCATACTGAATGTTCATGTAGATTTTCAGGAAATCAAGTAGAGCAATAGCTTTTCTGTTTGCAGCCCCAGCAGTAATGACTCAAAAGCATTGTTGAAGCTGCACTATGTATGACTGGTGGATTTGGAGACCTCTCTGGTGGGAATGTGTAACTGCATGCAGTGTGCATAACAGCATTGTGTAGTGCAGGTTGAGCTTGGGACCCCTTCCTCGAGGGAATGGATCTGAGGACTGAGGGGGAATTCAAAGAAAACTCAGATGTTCGGAAAAGGATGTTTCTGAAGGAGAAGGAGACCATGAGGTATGACATGGCCTTTAAAAACTCAAAAACTGCTAAATCCGTCACACATGTACACACAGGGTTTATAGCGCTTGCATTCTACTGAATGTTAACGTGTACTGTAACAACAAAAGTGGTGGCACTTTATACAAAGGTCTGCATCTTAAAAATCCAGTAACTGTGAGCAAGTAATTAATAATGACCTAATAAATAGAAACATAAACTCACCAGACAAAAAAAATTAGCCCCCCTGTGACTGAAATGTACCTACTAGTGCGTAATACGCCCACGAGCACCAATAACAGCTGTGACCGGATTTGGCATGTACTGGACAAGTTTCTGGATGTAGACCACATCAATATTCAGACAGTCTTACATCAAATAATTGTGCAGTTGGTCCAGATTTGGTGGACGCCTTCCCTGGCACAATTCCGAGGAGAATTCCCTGTAGACTGGGATTTTAGCCACTACTGGTAGACCCGTATGACCGTACACTTCCATACACCTGCAGATTCAGCTACTTCCTTCACACTATGGTCTTTGACACTCCCAAATGCAGTCACTCCTTTTAGCCAATCATTAACATCTGCTTTGGAGCCATTTTCCACACAGTGGGTGATATATACTCACATTTACACTACCAGTGAAAAGTTTAGAGACGGCTCCTCATAGCAGGTTCTCCTCATGTGTATCTTAAAGCTTTACTGTAGAATAAAAGTGAAGACATCAAACTATGAAATAGCACATATGGAATTATACAGTCCACCTTAAAACTCTCCAACTTGGAACTTTACAGGAGGGTGAACCAGCTTTCTTAACCTGCAGTGGAGGCTGATAGAACGAGGTTTATTTCCAGGCAGTTTTGGAGCAATTCTATTGGTCTGTCCATTATGAATATTCACTAAACTGAAAGGAGAACTAGAGCTTTTACACTGTGCAGAAAAAGAGATCAAAGTTTTTACACCACTAAATATATATTAGAGGTGGAGATATGGAGAAATATAATACTGTGGTACATCAAGAGTATATGTGGTATATCAGGATATGTACTGTTTCAGACTCTCATCAGTTGGAGCTGTTAAGTGTAAGACTGTAGAGTCTTTAAGACCACCACTTTTGATAGTCTAATTGGTCATTATTGTGATAGTACTTAAAATTACAGTTGGGTTGTTATTTTACAGATAAGGTCCGTAATTTTACTGAAGTTTATATACAAAATCAATAAAAACAGACTGAAAAATATTGTAGTGCTGTAAAAAAAAAATACTGAACACTGTAAAAAAGCAATTCATTTTTCCATATTTTTACCTTTATTACAGTGTTTAGTAATTGTTAATTAGCAGACCTTAATATAAAGTCCTAACAAAACCATTACATAGTGCAGCTTCAAGTTTCTGATGTACCTTTGTTTTATAACCCAGATTTTTCCAAGTTGGCATTTTTAGGCTTGGGTTTCCATACAATCCGACCGGAATTTTAACAAACAGCAAAGGTTCCCAAATGAAGTTACCAGACTTTGAGGATACAGAGCGCCATGCCAAGATGTGTTCATTAGAAAGATGAAAGATGAAAGATGACTTTTCACATCATAACATCAAGTCACATTTTCTGCTGTAACAGGAAGCTTGAATGAAGATGTGGTGTTCCACACTGCATTATTCCTAAATGTACAGTTTCCCAGCATGACCATTAAAAGCTTGGTAAAGATTCTGAACCATTTCAGTTTTTAGATGAGAGTGATCTACACTGACTGACAAAACCTAATGAGGAGGGTGAGTGGAAATGCTGTTTATATACTGCTAGGGTTAATAAGTAATTAACCTTCTTTAGGTATGTGCTTATGGACAAGTTCAAATAATCGTTTATAGGATGCATTTAAACTGATAAATAAGTACAGTGCGGTGTAAAAGTCAGAGACCACCCTTTCAGTTCAATTCCCAATCAAAATGGCCATAAAGTGTGAGATGCTCTTGTTTCATGTTTCTCAGGAGATTTGATATATAGAAGGGTTAGAAAACTATTTAAAAGCCACAAACTCCTAACAGGACTCCTAACAACCACCTGAAAGACCCGGTATAGCCACCAACACTGTGCCCAGGGTTTGGTGGAGAACATCAAGCTTCACTTTTGCTTCAGATCTGAGAACATCCACAGGTGTTTCTGTCCATCCTTCCACTGTGAGAAGATCCCTCAACACTATGGAGGTCTGAAAGGAGGTGTAGCTGTTCAAGAAGCTCCTCACTGCGGAAAGGAGACACACACATCCAACAAAGAAGCTGCTGGTGTTCTCAGAACAATGGACTGACCACCCCAGGATCTAGAGCCTCAACACCACTGAATAACATTTTGACTGGGTGGTCTCTGACTTTCGCACAGCTCTGTATATGAACAACCAAAAGAAGAGTTCAGCGACTGCTAACTGCCTCATGAAGTAGGCAACTGTTACTCTTTGTGTCCAGTCCAGTAGTGGGAAGTGGGGGTAGATTTTTGCAGATCATAGCATAAACCCTTGAAGCCCAACAGGAATAACCGGAGCCCCTGGGAATAACGAGGTCGCTCTCCACGTAAGACCTCTCTCAGAGGGATACTGTCCAAAAATGCAGGGACTTTCCCCATAACACCATCACCATACATCGCAACCCTGGTCCCCCACGCTGGGCCAACAGGTTGGGCATCTACTAGCTACTACCTACCTAGATCCGTAGACCCCTATGTTCTCCAGGCTTCAGTAGGTGAAGGATCTCCTCCACGCAACCCCTGCTAGACGAGGTCCGCACCACGCATGTGCAGAAGGACTAAACATAAGTAGGGAAAACCGACTAAGCTACAGGCTTAGCACGTCCATCAGATGTAGTATTCCTTCATATTGTCCCTCATTGAATTGTTCAGGTGGAGTTCCGCCCTATAGGCAGCTTCAAGGCTGTGTCTGTGCTCCTTCTCCTGGATGCTGGCGGTTCTCCGGACCTGCCGGTGCTGGTACAGGAAATGGGCCATCACTGCCACCACACACAGCGTTATGAAGACGACTGCCGTGACTACACCTGAAAGCGAAGAGGAAATGAAGGTTAGATGTTTGATCACGTAGGAGGGAGCTATTAGCTTCATATTAGCACATAATCGCTTATGTGCATCACTCACAGAGTGGAAACCCACACCAGCAGGATCTCACAGTGGATGCATGTTTGTACACGTCTCATCAAAATAATATTTGGAATCAACAGGAATGAAACTTGGTGGGTAGGTTTGACATTGTTTCATACTTGGCCCCACATGTGATGTAAGCAAGGACGGCCCTTATCTCTGTACCTGACTGACCCAACAGCCATGTTTGTGGACATTCAGCGAGCAGTGATGCCCTCCACGAGTCATCCTGTTAGTGCCAGCAACATTGGCAGATGGCTGCACCACGCAGGACTACATGCACACAGACCGTTACGGCGGTCAACGTCAACATCACCAAAGACTGCAAAGGTGTCATGCCAGACTGTCATAGAGCGACTCAGAATGGCAGCGGGTCATCTTCAGTGACGAGTCCCGCTTTTGTCTTTGTGGAGACAACCAACGAATCCTTGTGTGGAGCCACCGTGGTCAGCGCCAAGATGAACAGTTTGTTGTCACGTGTCACACGTCCAGAAGACCTGGTGTCACTCCACCTCCACCCCTACAGCACAATCTGCAGGAACTGTGTGATAATATTCAAGCTGCATGGGATGGATTACCACAGGACACCTTAAGGAACCTAATGGTTTTTATTATTATTGTTGTTATGAACACCTTTGCGGGGGATGAACTGTGAGCCAGGCCTTCTCATCCAGCATCAGTGCACTTCCCAGAAAAGTGGAGGCTGTTATAGCTGCAAAGAGGGGCCAACAGGCTCAGTCCAGTGGTGCCTCCTCATGATACTATGATAATGGCTGTACATTAATCAAGAATATGGGTGGATTACTAATGTAACAGATGGCGATAGCCCCTTTTTTCATTCATATGTTTTTATTATTATGGCTGTTATTATTCTTTAGCTCCAACTTTGAGCTGCTAATCTCTAAAAATTAGCTAGCAACAATTCTACAACCCAAAAAAGCCAATAACATGCATTGGTTGGACATATCAGCCAGAAATGATATGAGATGTTAGAAGCTTTATCCAAATTTCAGAAATGAGAAAACGTGTTAGCCTTAGTTACCGAGAACGTTATGTTGGCTGAGCAACAAACAATAAAGCACCTGAGACCAACCCCTCATGATGGCTTCTGGGGCTGTTTTATAACCATGTTCCCTTATCAGCACACAACACATAATCAATATAAAGTCATTAGACATTTCAGAAACACCTCCCCACATCCCAACCCCCACCAAACCCCCCCCCCACCCCCCAACAAAAAAAACAAAACTGTTAGATAGCTACTACTCATTTCACACTTGGGTGACTCTTACAAATGGCGCAATAAAGGAGATGGAGGTAATAAAACGCACCTCCGATTACTGCTGAATCTCTTTGGGTGTCATCTTCACGGTGCCCCTTATCTTTACCCGCCTCATCCCCGTGGTCTGCCGAACAGAGAGACAAAAACAGGAGAGGTTTTGTCACTCATGCAGCCTTAAAAGAAACAGACGGCTAAGCTTCATCTCCAGAAAGCTGCTTGATGAACGGCTTGCCAGAACACACCTAAACGGGATTTAGAGGTTGATAAATCAGCCAGTGCTCCGCAGTTAGACTCCAGCAAATGTCCTCGTATGCTGACCAGCGAGCTACCACGGTTCAGCAGTGCTGCTTTCAGTGGAGCTATGTGATTGTACTGGACGGACGAAAAGCAGCCCACGAAACCTCTGGATCCTGCTTGGGCCACTTCCTCGTCTAGTGCATCGTTTCCTGTTAGGAAGAGAAAGAAAAAACATGATAGGACACTGGCATACCAAAAGTCACGGGATAGCAGTATGTAAGCTGATTAGGAAGCGGAGCTACATCTGGGGACAGCTTGGGAACGCAGTACACCTGTACACTGAACACTGGCCAGCATGCTCATGGCAAGGAGACGTGAACTAACAGAGTTTGAACGAGGTATGATAGTGGATGCCAGACAGAAGGGATATTCCATTCCAAACTTGTGCAGGAATTTAACATTCCTCGATCCACAGTGTCGCATGTGCACCGGGAATACATCATAGAAAGCATTACCACCCACAGTGGTAATTTCCATGGGATATAGGAGCAGAAGACCCACCACAGTGCTTCTGTTAACGCCACCACCATGGACACAGCGCCTCACCTGGGCTCATGAGGTTGCTAACCTGATCCTAAACGACTGGCAACATGGTCCGATGAGTCATGGTACCAGTTGTTTCAGGCTGTGTGGTGCAGACCCCATGAAGTCATGGACCCCAGTTGTCAACAAGGCACTATGCAGGCTGGAGGTGGTGGTTCCATACTGGCGTGTGGGGTGTGTTCTCATAGCATGGGTTGGGTCCACCGGTCCACCTAAACACGTCACTGACCGGTGCTACGTTTCACTGCTTGGTTACCATTTGCGGCTCTTCATGGACTTCATGTACCCCCACAATGATGGGACATTCCAGCACCGTGATCCATAATGCACCGTGCCATCAGGCCAAAGCTGTCCAGAATTGGTTCAAGGAGCATTCTGGAGAGTTCCTACGAATGGTGCATGTTCACCTGACATGAGCCCAATCGAGGGATTCCAATCCATGGGCATGCTGGCCAGTGTTTGACCTAACTCACAAGATAACACCTCACTACTTATACAAGTGAGGGGTTCCCAAGCCGTACCCTGAGGGAAAACCGCTCCATAATCAACACCTACTGCACACTGCTATCCCTTGACTTCTTCTGCAATCATTATTCGTGCTCAGGTCTCTAATGGCACAACTAGAGCTAAAAGAACCACATAGTGACGCAGGACTACACAAACGTCAGCACATGCAGCTAAAGACTTCAGCTCTAAAGCTAAAGGTTGCGAAGCCTTTCACCAGCGAAATGTTTGTTTTTCAAAAAAGCCTGTACATGTTTCAAAAGCACTCTTTTCAAAGCCACCACAGTCTCCCAGGAACACAACCTTGTTTTGTCATATGAATTAATATTTAATCTCCTGACGCCTTGACTGAATAAAATATTACCGACTCTGTGGTAAAAGAGCACAGTGTGCTCAAGAATCGATTTGGCCTTCACTTAGTGCTTTGGGGATAAACGTGAGAAGCAGAGAGACAAATTTCTAGCATTTTATTTCCATGTTATTTTCATAGTAAATCCGGGTCCCTTTATGTTTAAACGGCACCCAGTAACGTTCCGGGTCTGATACTGGGCCAAACCCTTCGGGGCCTTACCTGTAACCTTTCCCAGAGTTAGCGACCTCATGGAGTTAAACTCTGTATCATATGAGAGGGTGTATTTCTTGTTGTCTTGATCGACCTACCACAAAAAGACAGAAGAACAACAACAGAAGAACAGTTTAGGTCTTTGTGTTCTTCAGTGTGGAACACCTGGTAGACCCACCAATGCTGAATCCGTCCCCATCAGATAAACAGCACTTCCTGCTTCAGATCTGAGAACATCAACAGGTGTTTCTGTCCATCCTTCTTCCACTGTGAGAAGACACCTCAACACTATGGAGGTCTGAAAGGAGGTGTAGCTGTTCAAGAAGCTCCTCACTGAGAAAAGGAGACACACACATCCAACAAAGAAGCTGCTGGTGCTAAACCAGCTTCTAAGACTGAACTTTGGAGGTGTGTCTCTCTGAGGAATTGAAAGTGAGTCTCCTGAGAAGAATGGAAGCTGTAATGAAGGTAAAGAGTGGACACACTGAACACTCAAACACCTGATATTAAAAGCTCACCAGACAAAAATTTGAGTCACCTTGTGTGTTTAAGGTGGTAGTACCTTCAGGCTCCTGCAGATGGCGCTGCACGAGGATGATGGGGTATAAATCCCTGCAGGGTGTGAGTGACGGGATGGATAGATTGAGAAGAGGTGCTACAGTGCAGTGAATGTCTCGTTCCATGTGTGGAAAATGGCTCCAAAGCAGATGTTAATGATTGGCTAAAAGGAGTGACTGCATTTGGGCGTGCCAAAGACCATAGTGTGAAGGAAGTAGCTGAATCTGCAGGTGTATGGAAGCATACGGTCATACGGGTCTACCAGCAGTGGCTAAAATCCCAGTCTACAGGGAATTCTCCTCGGAATTGTGCCAGGGAAGGAATCCACCAAAACTGGACCAACTGTGCAATTCTTTGATGTAAGAGTGTCTGAACACTGATGTGGTCTACATCCAGAAACTTGCCCAGTACATGCCAAATCCAATCACAGCTGTTGTTGGTGCTTGTAGAGGCCTTATAGGCTACTAGGTACGTTTCAGTCACAGGGGACTCATTTGTTGTCTGGTGAGCTTATATAGTTGCTCTAACTGAAAAATAATCTGTACCACAAAATGTGCCATAATGCTTACAGCAGTGGTCCTCAGGGACTCCCGGACGACTCCCGGACGAGGGTCCACGTTATTGCACGTTATACCCTGTGTATTTTAAGTTAGCACCACTCCAGACTGTGTGGGGGGTCTGTAAGGACCACTGGTTTGCAATGACCATACTTAGACAACAACAACAACTGACCCAGGTCTAACTGATGGTCTGTGTGGTTAAACTGTGAAGCTAACCCACCTGCACATACAAATCCCTTCCCTCTCGGTGGAGTCGGAGCCGGTGAAGTTCTCCATCTGCCAGGTTGGTGAGCACAGGGCTGAACACACTGGGCCTCCGCTCTTTATTGAGCCGGTACCAAATCTGCAGACTCCCTGTAGGACGAAATCAAAAGCATGTTAACTCCAAAGAGTCCAGGTAACCAGGTATATTTCCCCAGCCTAAAGTCACTTAAAATCTCTCCCTAATCCACAGACATACTGACCCGCACTCCTCTATGTGTTGTTTATTCATCCCTCGTTCCTCCCATAGAGTTCTATTCATTTCCTCCCCCATTCAAACCGTATTGTTTCCTTTTAGTCACAGCCACCAGACTGCATGTACTCACTCAGGGCAGATCCCCAATCTCGAATCCACAGACATGCTGACCCACACTCCTCTATCTGTCATTATTCATCCCTCGTTCCTGCCATAGACTCCCATTCATTTTTAGTGACACCTTAGCAACCGGCTACCAAAAACAAGTTTAAGCTGTGCAATCACTCTGAACTTTCTTCAGGAAGCGTACTTTTCTAGTTTAATCAGTATAAAGTTCATTAGTTAAAATATTTAATCAATATTATATTTGTGTTCGCGAGCACAAGAGGATCATTATTCATTACATACAATGCAAATACGCTTAAACAGGTCAAAGACTACTGTTTTGGCCAGGTTTTCTCTGAATCAGTCTGTTTTTGATTCTTGTCTAAGTGCAACGGCATGACTGCCTGAGGTATTGAGCTGCACGCTACAGATAGGCAGATAGGGATTAGGCTGAAAAATGCTGGATACATTTAATGGGACAGTTTCGGTGGGAAACGATCAATTAACGGTGCTACCTGCTGGGTTTCACGTCCTGCTGGCTTATATTCACCGTTAGCCACAAACGTCCCTTCGGAAAACCTGTTACAATGCTTGATGATGTGGATGATGTAAATCAGTATAATGGGCTTCCGTTATCATGTTAACACATCCAAAGGCGTTTTCCACGAACTCTGCGGGGCGGCCTGGGAGAGGATTGCGTAAGGCGATGAGACAAAGTGTTTAAACGTATATATAGCCTATTTGAGGGAGACCTCGGAGGCTCGAGCTCTCTGCCTGCTGCTGAACGTGTCAATGCACACTTGGGTGTCCCTCCCACACGCGTACGCTGCGTAGGAGCCAAGAGACAAAAGGGGCTTTGTATTATCGAGTGGAGCGGGGTCAATTTTAAAATTCCCTCTTAGCCTTAAAAAGGTTTGAGAGACAGCCTGACTGCGCTTGTGTGCCGAGGATTACGAGGGGATAGCGTTCTCCTGCATGATCCTTCAATATTTATGAAGACGTGAATCAGCCAAGTGATTGGATTTAGCACAACAGAGCTCTGACTTCAGGGGGAGTGAAGCCGTGTCCATCAACACTGTGTTTGCATAAATGTGTTTATGTGAGGCTTTATGCTGTTTGTGAGACGAGAAAGACCGTTCATTCAATCTGCTTCTGAGCTGCTTATCCTTCACGGTGCTGGAGCCATTCCCAGCTCTCATTGGGAGGAAGGCAGGAAACACCCTGGACAGGCCACCAGTCCATCACAAGACTTGAGAAGCTACAAACTACTATTGATTTCCTTTTGGTCTGCGGAGATCAGAAATATATGGTTCATATGTAAATCAATGGAAAACCCTCATAAAAGTCCAAAAACTGGGAACTGAGAGTAGAAATCCGGAATGCCAGAGATCTCGCAGGGAACTGATGCCATTGTTGTGCTTAGTAAGTACTCTTAGGTAAACATGAATAAGTAGACAAAACCAATGTACTGATCTTCTATGCTGGTGCAGTATAAGATGGTGCCTGAGATTTTCTCCACCCGTGACTCAGAAGCTTCTTGGGTCGGCTGTTCAAGCGCCGCAACATTGCAGCTATGATGCAGCCTGGACCAGCTACTTGAGCGACGGTGTATTGTGGCTATGAGGCTGCCTGGAATGGGTGCTTGAGTGACAGTGTATTGTGGCTATGAAGCTGCCTGGAATGGGTGCTTGAGTGACGGTGTATTGTGGCTATGAGGCTGCCTGGAATGGGTGCTTCAGTGACGGTGTATTGTGGCTATGAGGATGCCTGGAATTGGTGCTTGAGTGATGGTGTATTGTGGCTATTAGGCTGCCTGGACCAGCTACTTGAGTGACGGTGTATTGTGGCTATGAGGATGCCTGGAATGGGTGTTTGAGTGACGGTGTATTGTGGCTATGAGGCAGCCTGGAATGGGTGCTTGAGTGACGGTGTATTGTGGCTATGAGGCTGCCTGGAATGGGTGCTTCAGTGACGGTGTATTGTGGTTATAAGGATGCCTGGAATGGGTGCTTCAGTGACGGTGTATTGTGGCTATGAGCTAAAACTCCTAAAACACTAAACACTTCTCCTAAAACACTAAACACTTCTAAACCACTCAACTCTTCTCCTAAAACACTCACCACTCCTCCTAAAACACTCAACACTTCTCCTAAAACACTCAACACTCCTCCTAACACACTCAACACTTCTCCTACTCTAATATACCATCATCGTAGTCTTCCATCTAACAGTTACTAACAGCTCTTATTCAGTGTTGCCTATAATTATAAACTCTGATCCTTTCTGTGTTTGTTCTATCCGGGGTCAACCTGAAGAAGATGGGATCCCCTTTTGAGTTCCTCTCGAGGGTTCTTCCTCTTGCTCTGAAGGCGTTTTTCCTTGCCACTGTTGCCTCTGGCTTGTTCATTGGGGCTTGAACCCGGATTCTCTGTAAAGCTGCTTTGTGACAACATCTGTTGTAAAAAACACTATATAAATAAATTTGACTTGACTTGGAGTTCTGTCTTTTGTGAAGAAGGAACTGCAGTGTTACAGGGATTTGATCATGTTTAACTGTGAAGGGACTTCACTTGATATTCCATTATTCCAGGTATAAGGAATTCCAGGGGCTGCACTGTTAATTATTGCAGATGATAACTCCAGATAAAGGATGTCCGATAAGAAATGCAGCCGGTGCTGTAGGGATAGGTTAGGAGGGGATAACCAATGCTGGACAATGACTTTTTGTGCTGCAGTTAAGCAAGACAGCCATATTTCCCGGGATCTTCCATTATCAGAAATTCTTAGTAACCGTTACGGGTCCATGGGGAACTGAAGAGCAGAAGTAGATTCAGATACCTCCTCTCAAAAGACGTAGTCCTACACTGCATGAATAAGGTCCCCAATGTCCCACATGGACATGGAACATGTATGGATATGTGACCGGATCCTAAACCAAAAAGCATCCTAATTCATAGTCAGAGAAGAGATGGACCGTCGTAGCCAAATTCACTGACCAAGAGTCGACTCTGACTCCCAGACTCTTTTGGAATCTATTCCCCATAACTAAGTCCTCATGACGGTCAGAAATAGAGAGTATGGAAGAGAGCATACACGTGTATAAAGTCACTTCGCAGTTTAGGAGCT
>CM067480.1:9995194-10013550 GCA_034552555.1 Semaprochilodus insignis
TTATGGTCTTTGATTGTGATCTTCATTTAAACCACCACGGAAGATTGCCTCATACCATCTCCAGCACACGTGAACCATCAGAACACGGGGACTCGACTGTCCTCGTCATTAGTCCCCCTTCCTCTGAAGACTCGCTACCCAGTGTTACAGCTAAATAAATAAGAACTGGATGAATAAATCAAGAATCTATTCTAGCTGCTGTAAAAGGGAGGGCTCCAGTCAGCGCTGAGCGCAAAGAACAGGGTGGACACACGCCCTGTAAATAAGCCATGAAGCGGGAACGCGCTGAACTGGGTCACTGCGGCCGCCGTGTCCTTTATGAAAAATACAGCCAGCTTCTCCGTGTTACTCTGAAAGCTTCAAGTGATTGCCGGCCACTTCACAGCTCTCACAGCTAAAGGTACCACCAGGCGCGCAAGGCACCAGCGAGAAACCTTTGCACACTGACTCCATCAGAGGTTATAGGAGGAAGAGAAAGAGAGAGAGAGAGAGAGAGGAATGAGGGAGTGAAGGGCCCCAGAGTTTATATTGCGTGCATACATACGACGTCCTGGTGGTCACTGATAAATGGTTTAGATGTCTCAGTCAGGTACAGTGAGCTGCTGGTTTATTACGCAGGCTGAGCTGTAGCTACGCTCACTGGCCATTTTATCAGAAACATTGGTAACACTTCCATGAACCCTGTATTCATAATGCACTATAAATGCATGTACAAGGCATTATATAGCACATATAATAGATTATAATACTTGGCATAAGCTTCTTTATTGTCTCTGAAGTAGCTATAATGACATGCATGATACAAATAAACAGAAGGGTTCTATACAGCACCAAAAAGGGTTCTGCTGTGCCTACAAATTTGACATAGGAACAATACCGGAACACTTTTTGGTGCTGAATGGAACCCTTTTTCAAAGAAGTTCCATGTAGAACCCTCTACAGCACTTTAGTCAATCAGTTATCAATCTGAAGAACCCTTTTATTATAATGGAATGGGTTCTTACAGTGTTCTATATACCTGACCTGTTCCAGTGTTAGCTTTAGCAGTAGCTCATCTGAAGGAGTAGCTTCAGTTGATCCTTTGTAGATCTTGTGAAAGTGTAACGGATATAGCAGTAGTCACTCACAAGCAGTCATGGGTTGGAACCAGCCTTTGACCAGAGGGGTGCTAGATTAGATTAACCATTTTGCCAAACATGCTTACACACAGAGGAGCTCAACCTCCACATTTAACCCATCCGCGCCGTGAAACACCCACACACTAGTCAACACCCACACTAGGGGGCAGTTGGCACACATGCCTGGAGTGGTGGGCAATCCTATCTACGGCACCCGGGGAGCAGTTGGGGGTTAGGTGCCTCGCTACTTAAGTCACGTCCTTCAGTTCAGGGAATCGAACCAGCAAGGCACTTAAACCCTGACTGCTCCCTGGGTGCTGCCAATAGTTTGAGAGTTTGAGTTTGAGAGGTGGGACCTATCAGAGTTTCCTGATGGGTCACTTCTCAGCCCATTAGAAAGACTCCTAATTAGCTGCAGGAAGCATCTGCATGTTGTTGCGAGCTGTAGGTAATTACCTGATAGGGTGTCCAGCGGCACATGCTATAATTACTGTTCGATATTTTTATATAAAATGCATTAATATTTGAATGAAAACAGAATTTTCCCAGGTAGGACATGTTTACCTCTTTGTGCAAACCTTTACATACAGCTCTGATAACTTTCCATGTTATTTAGTCCCAAATTTTCTGGGCCACAGTGTAATTGCACAGTAGTAGAACGTTTTGTTAGGAGAAACAAAATAGCCCATTAACATCATCATCTTGTAGTCACTTTATCGTTTTTGTCCCACGCTTGTTTCACACAGCTGACTGGATGCAAGCAGACACTGCAGTAACACCACATGTTGTGCCACAGCCTTCTTGCGGATGTTCAAATGGCCCCCAGAATACTTAAAAGCTTCAAAAGTCTGAGTGGTTGGATCGGGGCCCGAAGAAGTCCAGTCTCCGTATCTATAAATGGCATACCAGGAAGATGATTAGCCTGCCAATTTTGCATCCGACACATTTGGGACTAAAGGGCATACAAAGTCTAGTTGCTAGGCGCGGCGCAATTCGCAAGTCACAAGCCCTCATCAGCTTCTCAAATAAGTGGCTCAACTGCAGCCGGGATCCCTCGGCAGCTCAGCGTGAGACCTCTAAAGAAAGAGACTTGTCTGAAAGTCCTTGACACAGTACAATTTCTTGGCAGAGCGTGGTTTACTTTTGGCGTGTAATAAGGACAGCAGCTTTTTCCCCCCTCATGCTGCTTCTGTAAGAAGCAAGAGGCAGAACGTTTCTGGCTTCTTGACTCCAAAGACTAGAAGCTCTTTGCCATCGCAGGGCGCAGAGTAAATAGACTGTGCGCTGAAGCTTTCCTCAGTCTCTTCACATTAGGAGCAAACTTCTGTTAAATAATACAGGCCCTCAGATTACACAGAGAGGATTATAATGAATTCCACAGTCGGATCCCATTAGACTACAGTCCAAAAGTTCAGGACCGCTTGTCTCATTAATAACTGTTCAAAAAGGCAACTTTTAGTTGGACTGAAATGTCTCAAGACAGTAAGCTGGACAAAAAAAATCTGTGACTGAAACATACCTGAAAGCTCAAACCCACCTAACGTACACTATACTGCCACCAGTATTGGCTCGTCTGCCTTCTCGTCTCATTCTTAATCCATACGGTTTAATATGAAGTCGCCCCACCCTTTGCAGCTACAACAGCTTCAACTCTTCTGGGAAGGCTTTCCACAAGGTTTAGGAACGTGTTTATGGAAATTTTTGACCATTCTTCCAGAAGCGCATTTGTGAGGTCAGACACTGATGTTGGACTAGAAGGCCTGGCTCACAGTCTCCGCTCTAATCCACACCAAACTCACTCATCCATGTCTTTATTGACCTTGCTTTGTGCACTGTTGGAACAGGAAGGGGCCATCCCCAAACTGTTCCCACAAAGTTGGGAGAATGAAATTGTCCAGAATCTCTTGGTCTGCTGAAGCAGTAAGAGTTCCTTTCACTGGAACTAAAGGGCCGAGCCCAACTCCTGAAACACAACCACACACCATAATCCCCCCTCCACCAAACTTTACACTTTGCACATTGCAGTCAGAGAAGTACCATTCTCCTGGCTACCACCAAACCCAGACTCGTCCATCGGATTGCCAGATGGAGAAGCGTGATTGAGAACACGTCTCCACTGCTCTAGAGTCCAGTGGCAGCATCCTTTACACCACTGCATTCAACGCTTTGCATTGTGCTTGGTGATGTAAGGCTTGGATGCAGCTGCTCGGCCATGGAAACCCATTCCATGAAGCTCTCTAGGCACTGTTCTTGAGCTAATCTGAAGGCCACATGAAGGTGGAGGTGAAGTTGGAGTGATTGACTCTGCAGAAAGGTAACACCTCTGCGCACTACTTGCCTCAGCATCCCCAACCCAGCTCTGTCATTTTACATAT
Source organism: Semaprochilodus insignis (assembly GCA_034552555.1). Lineage (NCBI taxonomy): Eukaryota > Metazoa > Chordata > Actinopteri > Characiformes > Prochilodontidae > Semaprochilodus > Semaprochilodus insignis. Next base: position 9,998,688 of record CM067480.1, read on the forward strand.
CCTACCACTTTGTGGCTGAGTTGCTGTCGTTCCCAATCGCTTCCACTTTGTTACAATCTCATTGTCAGTTGACTGTGGAATATTTAGTAGGGAGGAAATTTCACGACCACGGCATCCTGTCACAGTACCACGTTGGAATTCACTGAGCTACTGAGAGCGACCCATTCTCTCCCTAATGTGTGTAGAAGCAGTCTGCATGTCTAGGTGCTTGGTTTTATACACCTGTGACCCTGGAAGTGACTGTAACACCTGAATTCAATGATTTGGATAGGGGAGTGAATACTTGGCAATACAGTGTACCTAAGAGCACGAATAACAGCTGTGATTGGATTTGGCATGAAGTGGACATCAACGTTAAACCACTCTTGCATCAAAGAATTCTTCAAGAATCATCGAATGGTTTGATGAGCATGAAAATGATAGAAATCATATGCTATGGCTTTCACAGTCACCAGATTAACCTACCTGAACACCTATTTTGGACTAGTGCATGCTCTCCATCATCATCATCAAAACACCAGAGAGGGAATATCTTTTGGAAGAACGGTGTTCCATCCCTCCAGTACATTTCCAGAGACTTGTATGAAAGACGGGGACTATGGTCAAACGCGCCGGCAGCTCAGCCTACTAAGAAACTTCCCCCGAGCAACAAATATGGTTTTAATATCACTGACTTCGGTGATTCTGGACTTTTATCCTAGATTTTCCTTTTGCTAGTCCAAGATGCATTCTAAAGGAAAGTGCTTGCCCAAGTCCATGAAAGATGGTGGTTACCCATTACCACTACCGTTCCCAATGGACCACGGCTCTTCGCATTTTAATGGTTTCGCTGCTGCAAAGCACTTGATTCAACTCATCAAGAACTTGCTAATTAGCATCCTGTTTGCGGAGGGACATATTACTGCAGAATTTAGTGTTTACTCTGCGCTAGCAGATTTGTTTCAGCTCATGAATGGTTTGGTAATTAGCCAATGACTCGAATTACGTGGTTTAAATCAGGGAAAAGTTTCAGCTCTGCATTACCGGGGTCCCACAAAACTGGAGTTTCACTCTACTGAACAAAATGGACTGAATTTACATTCACCGTCCTCTTAATTTAGAGCTCCACTCACTGGCCACTTTCACGTACATTTTTTAAGGTACTCTGGAGGAGACCACTTTTCATTCATTTAATCACCAATAAAAACTGACATCACAGAGATCTTCAGGAGATGTTTATTTGTAGATTAGATACAAGACAATCCACATACATAAGGAGGGACAAAATCAACAGCAGTCCAAAAACTGCTTAAAAGCTTGTGAGTAAATGGGACTCCTAACAACCACCCGGAAGACCGGGTAGACCCACCAACCCTGTCCCCGTCAAATAAACAGCACGTACGTTCTCAATGTACGTTCCTGTTCTGCTGCTTTTAGGTGCCAACGTGTCAATGATCTCCTCCTTCCTCACCCCACCACCAGTTTGGCTCTGGTCCTGTTGTCCAGGAAGTAGGTTCCACCCCTGCCGGGCTCTGCAAGGGTCTCAACACTTCAAGACCGGACGAGGTCCACACCACAGACTCTTTATTTCTTGAGAATTGTTATGCATCAGATTGTACACCTTATCGAGGATTACAATTTTGTTTTCCATCACTTTTGTCTTTTGAGTCTATCTGGCAGGACATCTGAAATGTGGGAATCAAGTTTTAAAGAATGAAGATTGGAGATCTCTGGGGGTCCAGATTTGAGATCTGTAGAGCTATGAGAACCTTGTATGCCTATGTACACCACTGGTGCAATGTAAGACTCTTAAAACCATGTCTACAACCCTCAGTCACGGGGGTGAGTAAACACATCTGAAGCTGCTGATAAATACAAACAAATCTGAGTACATTGTGTGGACACTGCTTGATTGGGAAGAAATACAATCTACAGCAAGATAACGACTCCAAGCACGCTGCTAAGAAGATCCTAGAGGTACTTATCAAGCAAAGAACCTGCGGGTGTTCTCAGAACAATGGGCTGACCATCCCAGAGTCCAGACCTCAACACCACTGAATGTGTTTGAGATGGCACCAAGAAACGTTTCTCACAATGAGAGCACACTTGCCGAATTCTATGAATTCCAGCAAACGGGTAGGCTGTGTTTAGGCTGCAGGCAAATCAGATTTGTTTCTGAAATCAGTTCTATAGGGATGGTGGTCCACACTGTTGCTATTTGCACCACTGAGTGTGTTTGGGGTTATCTGGATGGTGAGAAGAAGTAGAAGTTGCTGAATCAGCTTCTGAACTTTGACTGAACTTTGGAGGTGTGTCTGTTTGAGGAGCTGAAAGTGAGTCTCCTGAGAAGAATGGAAGCTGGAATGAAGGTAGAGAGTGGTATAAGTCGGTACTGTATCTATGTGCTGTGTCCTGTTGTTGTTGTTTTGGTTGCCTCCTTGTTATCTGTCTCACCTGTGTGTGCTCTGTAGCCCCGCCCCCTCATTAGTCCAGGTGTTTCACTGTTTGTCAGTGTGTTTATATTCCAGTCTTTGGAGGTGTGTGTCTCTGAGGAACTGAAAGTGAGTCTCCTGAGAAGAATGGAAGCAGGAATGAAGGTAAAGAGTGGACACACCAAACATCTGATATCATAATTAGTTGTTGGGGGTTTTATTATTTCATTTGATGCTGTGGTTGAAATTCATGTGTACTAAGCATTAGTGAACGTGTTCAAGCAAGATATAGATCGAGCATGCAATAACATCTGTTAGAATTCTTAAACCACAGCTTGAACCTATTCATCAAATGGAGCTCCTGCTGTGGTTCATATTATCGGAGACACATTTCAGAGTGAAGAAGGTGTTTCCTGTCACCTTTAATCCACTGGATGCCAGTCAAGTAAACAGCCCAATTTGCCGGTATCTGGCTATTTCTAATTTCCTCGATACCTCCAGATGAAGATCTCAATCAATGTTCCCAGCCCCCAGGTGTCAAGCCAGGTCCAGATTGACTGGAAGCCTTATTTAGACACTCGAGTCTGCAAGGTGACATTTAAGGCCGAACGAAGCCCATTGTAAACAAACGAAGGCCAGTTATCTCTAATCAAAACAATGGATTTCCTCTTAGATAACGTTTTTAGCACTGTGTTAGGGAATCGCTAGCACTTCAGGTTGTGTTCAGGTCTTCATAAAGCATCTGTGCCAAGTGAAACACACATTTACAGCCACATAATTCAGCGTTTGTTGTTGACAGTGCAAGAGTATCTGAACGCATGATGGGACCGACTCGTTCACACCCACGAAATGAAGACGAACGCGCCGTCATGCCTCCCAAGTGCCAAACTCTCAGGAAGGCAAATTGGCTCCATTTGCATGCCTCCTTCATTTCTTCCACCAATATTCAAACTCTACAAGACTCCCGCCCGCATTACTGGATTTGCACACACTTCAGCGGCTACGGAACTGATTTCCATTTTCTGTCCCTTTTTTCCCTCTCAGGCTCTGAGCACTGCGGAGAAAAGACGGCAACAATGGGCACAAAAATCTACGTCCTTGTATCTGAGCTCATCCCGTCCATTGTATACCCAAACTGTTGGGATTGCGAGGAACGTAAAGCATCCGATGCACCACAGAAGTAAGTAAGGACACATGGAATATGGGCTGAATTAGGGCCCCAAGGAACGCCACCTTCGGCATCCTTCTAGTCTTGTCATGGGTAAATGTGCTACAAGACATTTACACGCAGAAATGTAAACACTGTTAAATATGCTTCATTCATTCAAGAACATTCCCTCGTTTCTCTATTAACTTCCTCATACTTCTTCCATCTGATGGAATTTTGTGAGTTCCAGCAAACAGGTAGGCTGTGTTTAAGCCGCAGGCAAATTGGATTTGTTTCTCAAATCAGATCTTTTGGGATGGTGGTCCACACTGTTGCTATTTGCAACTGATCAGATTGAACTGGTGTTTCCATCTGTCAACAACCTACCCGCATGGGTCTCTGTGGTAAAGACATAGTGGTCAATAACTGTGTAAGAATTCCCAGCACATGAGACGCATCTGGAAAATTTAGATTAGAATCACGTCTCACACTTCAATTGGCAGAAATTGGACTTGATGTGTTTTTTGCTGTCCAGATTATCAAAAATCTATTTAGATATGTGTCCATGCTATATTCCATCTAGAGACACAATCTGGATATGCCAAAAATCAGGTTTGGGTTGGCAGTCGGTACAAAGCATAACTGACCACCACACGATGACACCACCTGTTCATAAATGCATTCAAGTGAATTTTGAAGAAGTATAATTGAAATTTATGCATAACTGTGTGTGAGGTGTAAACAGAGTGATTGAGAGTGGGTTTGGTGTAAGGTGTAAACAGAGTGATTGAGAGCGGGTTTGGTGTGAGGTGTAACCAGAGTGATTGAGAGCGGGTTTGGTGTAAGGTGTAACCAGAGTGATTGAGAGCGGGTTTGGTGTGAGGTGTAACCAGAGTGATTGAGAGCGGGTTTGGTGTGAGGTGTAAACAGAGTGATTGAGAGCTGGTTTGGTGTGAGGTGTAACCAGAGTGATTGAGAGCGGGTTTGGTGTGAGGTGTAAACAGAGTGATTAAGAGTGGGTTTGGTGTGAGGTGTAAACAGAGTGATTGAGAGCGGGTTTGGTGTGAGGTGTGAACAGAGTGATTGAGAGCGGGTTTGGTGTGAGGTGTATACAGAGTGATTGAGAGTGGGTTTCGGTGTGAGGTGTAAACAGTGTGATTGAGAGCGGGTTTTGGTGTGAGGTGTAACCAAAGTGATTGAGAGCGGGTTTGGTGTGAGGTGTAACCAGAGTGATTGAGAGCGGGTTTGGTGTGAGGTGTAACCAGAGTGATTGAGAGTGGGTTTCGGTGTGAGGTGTAAACAGAGTGATTGAGAGAGGGTTTTGGTGTGAGGTGTAACCACAGTGATTGAGAGCGGGATTGGTGTGAGGTGTAACCAGAGTAAGTGAGAGTGGGTTTGGCGTGAGGTGTAACCAGAGTGATTGAGAGAGGGTTTTGGTGTGAGGTGTAACCAAAGTGAGTGAGTGTGGGTTTGGTGTGAGATGGTTCAGATGTTCTGTACAGTGGTGATGATGGGAACCAGGGTTCTCCATGTCTACAACACATATATCGACATTTCATTGACTATCCAAAGGCTGAAAACCAGGTCAAATCAGATCTAAAGTAACCCAGTCGAAGTCAACAATCAACTGTCATGTCTGTTACAAGAGCAACATATCAACATACCATAACCATAATGGTAAAAAATTATACAAAATAACATTAAAAATGTAAATGTATCCAGACAGCTCCTGTTGCTGATGTAGAACAGATCAAATCTAAGCTGAAGTGTGATAAACTGGAAGTTCTGAATACAATGAGTACACCCCTGCTGTTTATCAGAGCCTCACCGCTCCTCAGTTTCAGTTTCTATATCCCAAACGTTTTAGCCAAGCATGCTAACATTATTCCTCCTAATAAACATCCCCACGTTTAGCCCCGCCTCCTCATTGCCATCACTGTAAGATGTTATCTGAGCAGTTTTAATCAACATTAACACAGGAAAGTAATAAGAGGGGGCGGCGGAGGCTGTGCGTCTCCAGTGCCTGGGATTTTAGCGAATGTGCATATACAATTTTTTTTAAATGACTTATATCTGTTCATGTCACTGGTTTTGAACATGGACCAGATCTTTTATTCACTAAACATACCTGAAGGTTTCCCCAAAGCATCATATGAGATGTTGGTCAGTGCAGAGCTGTAGCATCTGGTCTTTCCTATGAGGGTCTGAGGTTGTTTAGGCTGCATATGACACTCCTTAAGGCTCCATAAGGTCCTAATTAAGCTTTATGGAAGCAACTTTTATTCAGGAAGTTGAGCAGAAATGTGGGCAAGTATATGGAACTATATGGGAAAAATATGTGGGAAATATAGTGTGCATTAAAATGTGCAGCGTGTTCTCTGTAGATGAGCTCGAGTCGGTAATTGGACCGCTACATGGTGGAGCTGTAAAGTGGTGACTAGAGTGACACAACAAGTAAACTTGTCCTCATCTCCTAATGTAGGAAGAAGTTTCTTTCCCTGTCCATCATGCTCCACTTCTCCCAGCGCGATACCAGGCCTGCTGATTGGCCCGCTCCGTTCATTTGTTTGTTTACCAGCTTCTTTATTTATTCATGGGACCGTCTTGTACAATACTGTTCGGCATGAAAACTCCCCGATGTAAATTACAGTGAGTCAATATCACGATTATGCGCCGGCCTTGCTGCTGCCAGGACTTGGAAGCATGCCACACTCGTTTACCTGCAAACGGCTCCATCCTTCCCCCACCTGCCGCTCAGACACGGGGGCCCCCCGTCAGCCTGCAGGTCTCTCTTCTCTCCCGCTCTTCTTCATTAACAATAAGAATACGAGACACCAGCCTGGAAGATTTCTGGCTCTGGCTCACTTGAACTGCCTTTGCTTTCATCTGGCCAAACAAGGACATCAGCGGTCAGCATTTTGGTCTCCCAAATGCCATAACTCAGAACTTTGCTGACACTCAAAAACTCTACCTTGAGGCTTTAAAAATGTCACATTTAAGTGGAAATAAAGTGTCCATACCAGGAAATTACTCCATCCATGGATATACTGTGTGGGGAAAAGGTAGAAAGTATCTTAACTGAGGAAGTTGACTGGTCAGAACTGTTCACAGTGGTGGTGAATGGAACCAGACGTCCCCCTCTAAAGCTCCCTCACGGAATGTTACTACATGAGATGGTTATGAATACGCTGCCTGATATCTGAGACATCAGCATCACTATACTAATACAGGGTCGGGTCTCCCTTCGCTCTCAAAACACTCCCAATTCTTCATGGTACCAATTCCACAAGATGTTGGTAACATTCCTTTGAGATTCTGGTCCATGTTGAGATGACTGCATCTCGTTATTCCTGCAGATTTTTCAGGAGCACATTCATACTGCTCATCTCCCGTTCAACCACATCCCAAAGGTGCTCTACTGAACTGCGATCCAGTAACTGGGAAGATCACTGAAGAACACTGAACTCCTTGTCATGCTCATGAAGCCAGTTTGAAGTGACTTTTCCTTTGTAACATGGTGCTTAATCATGCTGGTGGTCAAGAAGGGAAGCACATGGTCAGCAACAAAACTCAGTGAGTGTATATTTGTGTTGTAGACGTGGTGACCCCTGGCTTCTATCACCCGGCTTCAGTTATTATCACAGTGATAATAACTGAAATCTGAGGAGGCGAAGTCCAGCGGCTGAGGTTGGAGGAACAGAAAGCAGAAATTTAACCTGTTCTGTGGTTTTTGGAGCTGTAGCCTTCTAGCTAAGCTAAAGCTAGTGTCTCCTCTCTCCTAGCTCAGCTGAAGATAGTAGGCTCCTCTGTCCCAGCTAAGCAAATGCTAGTGGGTTCCTCTCTCCTAGCTCAGCTAAAGCTAGCAGGCTAGTCTGTCCTAGCTATGCTAAAACTTGCAGACTAGCATGGGGGCCTACTAAGTTATTTTTTGGACTCCTTGAATGTGGGAAAGATCATCGTTTAGTTGCTTTACCCACAATCTGATAGCTTAAGTCTTTGTTATTCTTAACTAGCTAGAGCTGCAGCACTGGTCTGCCTCAGGGAGGTGCTGTAGCAAACATCTTCACCCGACTGGTTCTTCATAGCCCAGCAGCTGTAACTAATGCCTGGGATATCCCTGAAAAACATTACAATATGGCCGATATCCAAACTACAGGAAGTACTGTTAAACCAAACATGTTGATGCCAGTGAAGTTAGCGTCAGTGCTACTATGGTTAATGAGTTAGCAGCCAACCAGTGCTTACCTTAGCTAGTGCAGTATGTACCTGGGAGGGGTGATATCATAGTCACAAAGGTGGTTAACCCAGTGTAAAGCTTAGCCATTGCACTTTGGTTGTGCTGACCCGTGAATCTTGACTGCATAATTTCTGGTGGGGCCAGCTGTGGGCTGGAGGTTAGCGAACCAGCCTTGTGACCTGGAGAGTGCTGGTTTGATTCCCTGAACCAACGGTACATGACTGCAGTGCCCTTGAGCAAGGCACTTAACCCCCAACTGCTCCCCAAGAGCTGTGGAAAGTACTACACTGATGCATGACATATTGCTTTATGCTAGTTTTGGGAATGGTTCGGTCCCACACCTCCCCTTGTGTAGAGAGCTACATGCAGGGCATTGGAAAGCACTATAGTACCTAAAGAAAAGTTGAAAGTTGTACTTTCACAAACCTTCTCACATCAACTAGGAATTACTTTATGTATGTCTCAACAAGTGCTGAAAAATCAGTGGAATTCCTGTGTTAAAGAGTAGTACTGTGGGAGATCTGTGTATAATCCCTCCACGGAAGGCCTAAGCAAACTATTTACTGAACAAAAAGGGGGCCTGAATAGCCGTCTGCGCATGTTCTAATGGGGATCCGATAATCCTTGACATCTGCTCATCAGAAAACACACCCAGACACATAGTAAACATGGCTAATCCGCTCCTGCCGGCCGAGCTGCCGTGCTAGGGCACTTCAATCCATCCCGGTGCCATCGTCTCTATCAGCGTTTTTGTTTGTTAACACAGCGGTGATTGATCTGTCCCAGCAGTGTCGACAACCGTTAATAGCAACAAGGTATACTTTTAGTGTCTGCGCGTGCATCGCCGCATGAGGCAACGTTTAATTGGGGCCTGATGGAACCAGTTCGATGGTGCGGAGGATCAATGTGCATTTGGTGCAGCTGTGTGCCGGCGGGTTTGCATGTGGGTGCGCTCGTTTTATTAACGGTTGATTAATGAGGAGGCTACTTTTGGTGCTAATGCAGCCTTTCAACCCATAAACTGCACTTTAATGTCTAGCAGAGAGTCTACTCTATTGACGTTATCCAGAGTGCTCTATTTTTTACGTCACCTAAATCAGACCGAAGGTTAAAAAGAAGAAAGGGTTACCAGGGACGACACCGCAGCCTTTTGCAAAGAGTGGCTCTTGTAGCTGATTTGGGATCGATTTCGTGTCTTTTCATTGGCCGCAACTGCCGTTCAGCAGCTGATTGAGCACAAAAGGATAAATCAAGGAGGGTTTTTTAGATCAGTGCTATTGATCCACCGCAGGAGGTGTTAGAACAGTCTTGTTTCCACCTTAGCCCGGCCTCTTCATCACCTCAGAAGCTAGTTTTTGACCATTTTCTGACTTGATCAGGACCGATATATCTCAAACACAAAAACAATCTACTAACTTCACTTCTCTCACTCAAACTCCAGATAAATGAAAGCAGAGCACGATTTTAAATCCAGCACTCAATTTAAAAAAAAAGCTTTAATCTAAATTTTAAACGTCTGCTAACCAGAAGAGAGTAGCAGGTTAGCATTAGCTTAGCTAGCATGCTGCAGCCCAGCTCACCACAGAACAGGTTCTATTCTGACTAACAGAAGTTTAACTGATTTGGGTTTGGATGATGATAACACAAATCTGAGGAAGTTAAGTCGAGTGGCTGATGTTGGAGAACAGAGAGCATAAATTAAACCTGTTCTGTTGTCTTTGGAACTGTAGCCTCCTAGCTAAGCGAATGCTAGCGGGCTTCTCTCTCCTAGCTAAGGTAATCCTGACAGACTCCTCCCTCATAGCCATGCTAAAGCTAGTGGCTCCTCTCCCCTAACTAAGCCAAAGTTAGAGAGCTCTCATCTCCTAGATAAACTAAAGCTAACTGGCTCTTCTCTCCTAGATAAGCTAAAGCTAGCGGGCTCTTCTCTCCTAGCTCCGCTAAAGCTAGCGGGCTCTTCTCTCATAGCTCAACTAGCTAGCGGGCTCTTCTCTCGTAGCTCAGCTAGAGCTAGTGGGCTCTTCTTTCATTACACCCATTTAAAGTTTGAAGTTTGGAATCATCCTCTTTTGTAAATGAAGGATTTGTATTTGAAGGAGGAATAGCAGTGTTATGACAACTATAACAGCAGTACAGCAACAACAGTTTATACCAGGAAGCTAATGAACAGTCCTATATAGTAGTGTCAGATGTGGACAGTCCAGTGAAACAGAGGAAGCTTGAAAGAAATGAGAATGGTCCTTTTCTGTTGAAGGATCTCTGAAGTGAAAGCCGGGTGAAAAAGGGCATCCCCGCAAAAAACATCTGTTGAAAAGAGACAGATTTCCTGCATTGGTGCAAGAAAACTCCAGATCTTTGGGTTTCCATTAATAGAAGTCGACTAGCAGGCCTTCGTGCTGGGAACGCACTGCAGGACTTTCCATACCGCTGCCTGACAGAGTTGGGGTCAAACTGGCAGGAGCCGGCTAGATGTCAGAGTCTGCGGTGTTTCCCCCGAGGAGGCCTTACAAGGCCCATTTCACGTCAAAGCGCATCCAAGGAGGACCTGGAGATGGAAGTGACATGGCGAATAAGGCTCTGGTGCCTGATGAGCGACAGCAAGCCTTGGCAGTCTGAGAATTGTTGCATTTCACAGTGTTCCCACTTTAGGGCTGAGGGAAGTTTTAGATCCCTTTAGCACTATATTCCTATAAATGATTTACAGTACTTTTCCTTCAGTAAGGGAGTGTCATTGTGCTCCCTCTGTCCTTCAGGTTTCTGGAGGTGGTATTGCATGTTGTGGTGTTAATGCACCAAGACACAGTCGTGGTGAAAACAGTCGCCACCTCAGTAGCCCAAAAGGCCAACCTGTAATATCAGAGAATCAGGCACTCCGAAGATGCTTGAGTGCACCGATTATTGAATTATGTAAAAGAGAAGCCATTGAAACTAAATTTATACCATTCATTTCTCAATTTCTCATAACCTCTGTAGCTTTAGACCCCCTACAGGAGCGAGAACTTATTTCATGAGTCTAAAATAGTCCAATAAGGGATTTCAGCTCGATGGCCCATTTAGACCAGAAGGTTCCATTCTATATATTATCGTTTCGGGTCATTGAAAGCAGTGCTGCATCGAAATGGACATTGCTTTGACAAATGGGCCAGTGCAGCGATTACTGAAGTATGGAAGAGACAAGCCATCCAAAAGAACCGTGTACCACTCATTTTAGGACCTGTTGCAACTTATTCTGCGAGACTGAAACGGTCAAAGCAGAGATAACAGCACAAACTGCCCTTTAGAGCAGGAGCCATGTGTTTTTCAGACCACCTCTGGCAGGTCCATTCAGGCGCCATTGACACTGTAAAGGCTATCATCACATCACTCTCTTGAGAACACTATCTTCTCTTTCACCAGCGAGAGGATGCGTGCCGTATTCCAGCCACGCATTTTTCATTCTATTTCGTAGCGACATCAATTGTCTATTGATTTCTCAATGCTTTCGTTCCATGCTCTTGTGTGTCTCTCTCTCTCTCTCTCATGTGTCTCGCTCATTTTAGTCCTTTTTGACCTAACCTTCTCTTCCATTCAGTTCAATTGTGTTTGTATAGCACGTTTCACAATAGACTTGCCAAAAGGCTGCTATATAAAGATCTAGCCTCTGAATCTGTTTTTTTTCTGCAACCTGGTCTGAACTCTCTCTCTCTCTCTCTCTCTCTCTCTCTCTCTCTCTCTCTCTCTTTCTCTCTCTATCTCTCTCTCTCTCTCTCTCTCTCTCTCTATCTGACCAGTCCTCCCCCCCTTTTCCTTTATCTCCATCCCTCCCTGTCTGGAATCTCACACTGTGAGTCCACCTCCAGCTACCAAAGCTTGTTCGTCTGTCGCGGTAGGATGCGGCTTCGCAGTCCGGCTGCACGCTGGGAAGGTTGAGCCCACCTAAATTGTCATGAAAAACCGACCTGCTGTTCACCCTAGGAGCCTTAACTAAATTTAACACGACTCCGGAGTGAGGAAAGGCTAGCGTGGCATGGTCCGCATTGTTCCGGTGCCCTTTTTCCTCTTTGAGTCCACCGTGGTGTGCATTAATCATAAATGGGCCGCGGGATCAAGAGGTCTCAACGTTCTCTACACATGCATATGCAGTAGATCATGCTAGGTGGAAAGCAAAGTGCTCCTCTGTGTTTGCCGGTGGGGAAGGAAGTAGCATGCATCACCCGAACTCCTGCACTTACTTTTTTCCTTAGGTGTTGGCGTTATCACCAGCGATAACATAAACATGGTGTTATTTCAAATGGCTGCTGCACCTCAGTGTAGATCACAAGCAGGTACTATTGTAGGATTTACTGTAAGACTGCAATGAATGCCTTACAAGATTCATATGTTTTAATCCCCCATTAATCCCTAGCTGAAGCTCAAACAGCCACCTCTGTTATAAAATTCTGGCTTCTGTGTCCAGTATGGATGTGGCTGAATCCCAAATGGCTAGTTCTTGGTCATATAATGTGCTGTTTGCAGGCAGGAGCCATTATTTTACCTCCTACCTAGGGCAGATTGGAGGAAGGGAAGTACAACGGCGTTGAAAGATGTGTGCTAGCATTGTTGTTATTTTTGTGTTCCTGACTTGTCCACCTATCAGAGGCTGTTACTGACCTTTTAACCAATCAGAGGCTATGTTTCTGACGTATCGACCAATCAGGGGCCTCATTCCTGACTTATCAAACAATCATAAGATGTTTTCCTGACCTAGTGACCATTCAGAGACTCTTTTCCTGATTTATCGACCAATCAGGGGCTGTGATCCTGAACTGCTGACCAGTCAGAGGCTTTGTTCTTAAATTGTTGACCAGTCAGAGGCTAGTTCCTGACTTATCAACCATTCAGAGGCTGTGTTCCTGACTTGTTGACCAATCAGGGGACGTTTTCTGACCGCTTGACCAATCGGAAACTGTATTCCCGACTTATCCACCAATCAGAGGCTGTATTCCTGACTCATCGAACAATCATAGGCTGTATTCCTTACCTACTGACCAATCAGAGACTGTTTTCCTGACTTATCGACCAATCAGAGGCTGTGTTCCTGAACTGCTGACCAGTCAGAGGCTTTGTTCTTGACTTATTGACCAATTACAGGCTGTGTTCCTGACTCATCAACCATTTAGGGACTATGTTCCTGACTTATCAACCAGTCATAGGCTGTATTCCTGACCTAGTGACCAATTAGAGACACTTTTCCTGACTTATCGACCAATCAGAGGCTGTGTTCTTAACTTGTTGACCAATCAGAGGTTATACTAATGACTTGCTGACTACCCTTCCAGGCAAAATAGTAAGTCTTGAGCGTACAGTGTTCACAAGACATCTTTTCTTTCACGTACGATGTCCTTTGATGTCACATACGACATTGTCAGCCTGAGAAGGTTAAAACATGTTGTACTGGAACCTGCATGAAATATCCATGCTACAGTTCACCCGACGCTAATTTATGCCCCACTCAACTCCACCTGCCCTCACGAAATCGCTTCTTGACACCACAGTCCTCGTGTACCACTTCCCCGCCCAACACCTTCCTCTGCCTCCAACTAAATCTCTTTTCTTTTCACATTAACTTCCTCTCCAATGCTCTCTCCCTTCATTTCACCCTATTTTCCATCCAATAGGTCTGTAACTCAGGCATCTCAGCCACCCGAGCCTCCACTTCCACCATGTCTTCTCTTCATATGAGCCTCACCACACATTCACTGTGTGACTATATGTGTCTAATGAAGTTTTAGGCTTTAATATAATTACCCTGAATATTCATTACTAATCCTGAACGTGAACTAAATGCAGTGTGGTAGGATTTGAATTTCCACCATGTGTGTGTTCGTGTTCCCCACGATCTGTGCGAAAACACAGCCGAAACGTGTTAAGCGGCCTCATTAAGAGCACTTCCTGTCATTCACTTGACAGGACTCACAGTTTTGCACTCCTAATACATATGTCTCTGCTGTGTCAAAACAAAACACGTTAATATTTGATGTCATATTTCCATGAATTCCATGTCTCAGAGTCATTATTTCAGGGTGTTATGGAAGCTTGTCATAACAGATCAGATCTAATTGGAATGTACCTGCCGTACCTCGTCAGATGGCTCTAAAATGCAATTATAACTTGACAAACTTTTGCTTAATTAGTGTTTGCATTAAGATTATCACTAGTAATTACAAAGTTATTGGACCACATTCATAAAACACAACTCCAGGCTTACCATGATGTTAAATAGTGTGAGGGTTACAGGTTTGCTTATTTATAAGTAAGTATTAGTGGCGTGATTTAGCGCTAGCGCGATGTGAAGCATCTCAGTGCTTTTCTGTCTTTAAGATACTGTGGTAGTGCCTGAACCAATCAGATGGAACATTTCTCTCTGATATGCTGTTGTAGATGACTAGCTAAAGCCCAATATCAGATCAGCTGATCTACTGTATTTGAGCAATGTGTGTGTGAACTAAAAACTCTTCTTCCAGCATCTAATTCAATTGTTAGCTTGTAATTAAAATCGGTGGAGTATTTTGACATGTTGACATTGTAATTACATATTCAAATTGATTTTTATTGCAAGCAGTTTTAGATTTTAATCTTAATTTAAATGCATTTTTCAATTTATAATGAATTTTACAAAGGAATTCAGTTTACATGTCTGAAAATGATATTTTACAGGTAAAATTTTTTTTTTTACAAATAAAACCTGAACATATACTAGTCGAAATGTAATTATTAGTCTGTTAAAATTGGAAGATTTCAGCCTTAAACTCCATTCATGGTGGAAGGATACATGCTGCAGGGCGTTGTGAGGTAAAATAGTCCCCAAAGAAAACGTATTATTCTCAGGTTTTCCAGATTTTCCCATCAACAACATTCCATGTAAACTCAGGAGACACGTGCAGGTTCACTGGTGGTTTAGATAGTCAGTAAAATGTCTATATGTGTGTTGTAGACATGGAGAACCCTGGATACCATCACCACCACTGTACAGAACATCTGAACCATCTCACACCAAACCCACTCTCAATCACTCTGTTTACACCTCACACCAAACCCGCTCTCAATCAC
>CM067480.1:10014050-10029202 GCA_034552555.1 Semaprochilodus insignis
GAGAGGGGAGAGGGGGGAGAGAGAGAGACACAGAGAGAGAGGGAGAGAGACAGAGAGAGAGACACAGAGAGAGAGAGAGAGAGAGAGGGGAGAGGGGGAGAGAGAGAGAGACAGAGAGACAGAGAGAGAGCGGGAGAGAGACTGAGAGAGGGAGAGCGAGAGAAAGAGAGAGAGAGGGAGAGATAGAGGGAGAGCGAGAGAAAGAGAGAGAGAGGGAGAGAGAGAGGGAGTCAGAACTTCAGGTTAATTAGGCTGGCAAAAAAGTACACGCTGCTTAACATCAGTATACAGACGGCACCTTAAGCTCCATGAGCTCCTGCGTGTTTGAAGGTGTGCTGAGGGCTTTTTCAGTCATCTTCTCAAACTCCTCACATAACCTGCAAGTCAGGGACACAAACACAGGAGCAACTGTAAAACACAGAGCTGTTCCTCTGTCAGGCTGGCTCATGACTAATTCTGCTTTTATTTATATTTAAATGAAGTGCTGTAATCATAACTCACTTTAATTATGATCTTAACTGATCTTTATTTTTACTTTGTTACCTTATCATGTACAACTCCCCATATCCCCAAATCCCCAATAACTCCTGTTATTCTGTAATTGGACATTAAATCTAATAACTTTCCTCCGCAGCGTCCTTGTCCTCATACCCAACAGCTTTAACTACCTGAGTAACACAACTGCTCTACATGTGTCTGCTTAGAACCGCAGGTTAATTAACAGTGAGGAAACATTAGCACTAACTTCTTATTGAACGTCTGGTGCTCCTGCAGCATGTGGGTGACCAGTTTGTCTCTGAGTCCCTCTGCACGCTTCACCAGGGCACGGACCAGCTCGTGGGAATGGACTTCAAACATGCCGAGTCGGACCACCTAGAGAATTAACCACATACTAAGAACATAGCCTTACAGTGGATCAATCAGTCTCTACATTCACACTAAAACGATAACCTCCACATTTACATGAAACCCTAACCCCTACATTTACACTGAACCCCTAACCCCTACATTTACACTGAACCCCTAACCCCTACATTTACACTGAACCCTAAACCCTAGATTTACACTAAACCCTAACCTCTACATTTACACTAAACCCCGAACCCCTACATTTACACTGAACCCTAACCCCTACATTTACACTAAACCCCTAACCCCTACATTTACACTGAACCCTAAACCCTAGATTTACACTAAACCCTAACCCCTACATTTACACTAACCCCTAGATTTACACTAAACCCTAACCCCTGCATTTACACTGAACCCTAAACGCTACATTTACACTAAACCCTAACCCCTACATTTACACTGAACCCTAAACCCTACATTTACACTAAACCCTAATCCCTATATTTACACTAAGCCCTATCCCCCTACATTAAAACCCCTACCCCCTACATTTACACTCAACCCTAAACCCTACATTTACACTAAACCCCTGACCCCCATATTTACACTAAACCCTAGCCCATGCCCTTACACTAAACCCTAACCCCTATATTTACACTAAACCCTATCCCCCTACACTAAACCCCCAACCCCTACATTTACACTAAACCCTAACCCCTACATTTACACTAAACCCTAACCCCTACATTTACACTAAACCCTAACCCCTACATTTACACTAAACCCTATCCCCCTACACTAAACCCCCTAACCCCTACATTTAAACTACACCCTAACCCCTACCTTTACACCAAACCCTATCCCTCTACACCAAATCCCCAACCCCTACATTTACACTAAACCACTAACCCCTAAATTTACACTGAACCCTAACCCGTATATTTACACTAAACCCCTTACTCCTACATTTACACTAAAACACTAACCCCTACATTTACACCAAACCCTAACCCCTACTTTTACACAAAACCCTAACCCCGACATTTACACTAAAACTTAACCCCTACATTTACACTAAACCCCTAACCCCCTACATTTACACTAAACCCCTAACCCCCTACATTTACACTAAACCCTAACCCATAGCCTTACACTAAACCCTAACCCCTACATTTACACTAAACCCCTAACCCCCTACATTTACACTAAACCCTAACCCATAGCCTTACACTAAACCCTAACCCTTACATTTACACTAAATCCTAACCCCTACATTTACACTCTAGAATTGCCACTGAGCTAAAGTGTATATGACAGATGTTTGGTCTGGTTCTAGTGTAGGTTCTGCTTTGTTAGCCGGCTGTATCTTCATCTCCCGCAGCTGTGTTATTCATTTTCTTCAATGTGACAAAAGTGGAATAATGCACTAGTTAGCAAAGCTTTGATTCAGCAGAGCTGATTTGTGTAACTGTCATGTTGCTCTGAAATGATGTTCCCCGCCACCTCCAGCTAGTGTGGAGATCTCATCAGGTGAAGCGAGCCTTTTACTGGTTTACTGGAGGCCTCCGTTTGCAGCTCACACCTCCATGTGTTTTTATGTAAGAACACATAACAGTAAATCCCAGTGTCTGATCTCTATAAAGACTTATTAATGCACCAGGGAAAAGACAGCCCTTTGTTGCTCCTCCAGCTTTTGCACGCCTTTGGTGGGTCCACAAATGTCCGGCTTATAAGGAGGGCCCATACGACCCATTAGAAGTGGGTTATAATCCTAGAACAGTTTTAACAGTAATGACAACTCCTGGCTGTGAAAGACGTTTTCTAGGTGACAGGAAGGAAGCAGCAGAACCATCGGAGCATGAACAAATATAATTCCCTGTTTGAGAGTTGGAGAGAATTATTGTAATAGGCCTGTGCAGCGTGTTTCAACTTGCTCAAAAGAACAAAAGAAAAATGACAGTGGAAGAAATGCAATTAATTAAATCTTAGCCTGCAAAAAAGGCTTACTGTTCCGGCCCTTCAGGGTAAGATATGAATATCCTTTCTGTCCCGCATCTGATTTACCAAACTAATAAGAAAAATGCAAATACGTTGATTAATTAAAGCTACTATTGATAAACCACCATTAAGCTCCCAGCTCCCAGAAAGTCAAGTAAATGAAAGTGATGCAAAAGTAGAATTCTTCTGTTCACCTAGAAAACAAGCTAGGAACAAATTAGCCTCGGAACAAAACTTTTTTGGATAATAGCCTGTAATACCGCCACGAGCACCAATAACAGCTGTGACTGGATTTGGCATGTACTGGACGAGTTTCTGGATGTAGCCACATCAATGTTCAGACACTCTTACATCAAAGAATTTGGTAAAGATTTGGTGGATGCCTTCCCTGGCACAATTCCGAGAAGAATTCCCTGTAGACTGGGATTTTAGCCACTGCTGGTAGACCCGTATTAACGTACACTTCCGTACACCCGCAGATTGAGCTACTTCCATCACACTATGATCTTTGGCATGCCCAAATGCAGTCACTCCTTTTAGCCAATCATTAACATCTGCTTTGGAGCCATTTTCCTCACATGGAACGAGACATTCACTGCACTGTACCACCTCTTCTCAATCTATGGATCCCATCACTGACACCTTGCAGGTATTTATAGACCCATGATCCTCGTGCAGCGCCATCTGCAGGAGTCTGAAGATCCTACCACCTTAAACAGGCAAGGGCACTCATTTTTTGTCCGGTGGGCTTAGAAAAAGTCACTCAGTGCTCAATCTCGATACAGTCTATACTGTATGTCTGCATGTCTGTCATGTTGGAGCACTCAGGTCCAGCTTGCACATACACATGTACTGATATACGACAAGTTATGTGCCCAAAGAATGAGGTCAGCTGACTACCTGAATATACTGAACGACCTGGTCATTCCATCAGTGGATTTGTTCTTCCCTGATGGCACGGGCATATTCCAAGATGACAATGTCAGGATTCATCAGGCTCAAATTGTGAAAGAGTGGTTCAGGGAGCATGAGACATCATTTTCACATATGGCTTGGCCACCACAGAGTCCAAACCTGAACCCCAATGAGAGTGTTTGGGATGTGCTGGAGAAGACTTTGCGCAGTGGTCCAAATCTCCCATCATCAATACGGGAACTTTTAAATTCATGCAGCTCTGGACAGAAATAAATGTTGTGACATTGCAGGAGCTTGTCGATGCCACAGCGAATGCGCGCCAAGATCAAAGCTAAAAGCGGTCCAATGAAATATTAGAGCGTGTGACCTTTTTTTTGGCCAGGCAGTGTATAAGACTAGCAAAGTACATTTACTGAAGAAAATGTAGAGTGATTACACAGCTTGAGATTGTTGCTAGCTGTTTGTTTAAGGGTTCGCTACAAATTATTGAGTCTATTGGAGGAATGAGGGATGAATAAACGACACATAGAGGAGTGAGGGTTAGTATGTCTGTGGATTAGAGTTTGGGGATCTGCCCTGAGTGAGTACATGCAGTTTGGTGGCTGTAGGTTAAAGGAGACAATAGGGTTTGAATGGGGGTGAAAATGAATGGGACTGCAAGGGAGGAACGAGTGACGGGGGGGGAAAACACAAACAGACGAGTGCAGGTCAGACCAACATTGAATCTGTGCTCGGGGGTCTGCCCAGACATAGTGTATGTGAAACAGTGTCTGTCAGTCCAGCAGAAGTACAGTAGATGGGCATGCACTTTTTCACTCCATTCATTCTTAATGGGAAAATTTTTGGAATATTTCAACATTTTTCCAAAAAACATACAGTGGATCAAAAAGCTGTATACAAGTACACCATTTCCGACCATCAGACCGAACATTCCGGAGTTGGAGTGGTGGTCAAATATTGAAAACTGTGGGACTAGTTAGCAAACAAAAATGTGTACCAAGAAGAATAATATGCTGTGGGATAACAGTGGTGTTGAGCACTGCAGTCACCGATAACAGAATACATAGGCTAATCTTGCCTGCATGGTTTGCTCTTATAGATTTAAGCTGTCAATAAAAATCGAGTTTAGCATGACACACAATCACACACATCAGCAAATCCATAAACGTGTGAATCACTTCTGATCTTCATACACAAAGAACGCAATAAACCCCCCCAAACCACATGAAGCTACTAGCTTAATGGGAACATCTACACGGATTAAGGAATGCTGCAGTGCTTACTCAGCATTAACAATCACTGTAAATGAACTAACACAGCTACTACATCAGGTTCAGATCCCCTGTAGAGGTTATTAAATGGATTAGGCTTCATATAAACCCAAAAAAAACAATCACTGCAGCAAGTTCCCTGTGCTTCACCACCCGCACCATCATATCTACACATAAACATCACGTGTTCTCTCCGTTATATACGTATAACCCTGTCACACCTTCTGAGAGCAAGACTCTCTAAATGGTATAGTGTCTTAAACTGCTCCTCTGTAATGTTACTGAATGCTGACAGGTAGTAATGTTGACCTCCCCAATATGGAGGAGTCGTTGACGTATGGTACCTGGCTGAACCCAATGCGGCATGTATGGTTCAAACTGCTGCTTGTGCCAGCGTTAATTCTTTCTAGCCTGCTGTTAACATGATCTAGCTAAATTAGCGTTCTCCTCTCCTGATGTGCACTAATTTTAATCAGAGTATGCACTAATACACATGTGGTCACTAGTCAATTCCCTGAACACTACTATACCAGTAAGAAGGCTTGGGCAGGACATTGCATTCACTGGATTCCGTAATTTAATGTAATACACTTGAAATGAAATGATGCAGATGTAATCATATTGGTGCATCGCTCGGTCACAGCCTGGGTTAGCTGTCCTGTTATTCTGTGGACATGACTGTTGTTAAACTGACCTTGCAGGAGTTGTACTGGATCTCATCAGCCAGCTGCTGGTAGCGCGTCACTTCCATCATCATCTCCTGGAAGGAGTGCTGCTCGCGCAAGAACTGCTCGACATCCTCCTCGGCCTGCTGGGATACCAGCGGAGCGTATTTGTCGTAGAGGCGGACGTGCTCCAGAGGTCCGGAGCTCTCCTCACGGACCACCCGCTGGACCTCCAACTTGTGGGTCTCCACAATCTCGGACAGGATGATGGGGTTCAGGTAGCCCATCTCTGTGCCTGGCTGCGGGTTGGGTATGAGAACCGGTAGTCAGTATTATTGCAGTGGTCTCCTAATACGGGAATGTGCTTTGCCATTAAATTAAGCTCACTGGACAAAAAATGAGTTCCCTGTGACTGAAATGTACCTAATAGCGTGAAATACCTCCACGAGCACCAATAACAGCTGGGATTAGATTTGGTATGTACTGGACGAGTTTCTGTATGTAGCCACATGAATGTTCAGACACTCTTACATCAAAGAATTGGGCAGTTGGGCCAGATTTGGTGGATGCCTTTCCTGGCACAGTTCCGATGAGAATTCCCTATAGAGTGGGATTTTAGCCAGTGCTGGTAGACCCGTATGACCGTACGCTTCCATACACCTGCAGATTCAGCTACTTCCTTCACACTATGGTCTTTGGCACGCCCAAATGCAGTCACTCCTTTTAGCCAATCATTAACATCCAACAGCCATTTTCCACACATGGAACGAGAAGTTCACTGGACTGTAGCACCTCTTCCCAATCTATGGATCCCGTCACTTACACCCTGTGGGGATTTATAGCCCCATCATCCTCGTGCAGCGCCATCTGCAGGAGCTTGAAGTTACTACAACCCTAAACACACAAGGGGACTCATTTTTGTCCAGTGAGCTTTAAAACATAAACAGACAGCTAGTTACCCATTCTGAGTAAAGTTTCGTCTCAATCCGAGGCACCGAGATGATGGACTGCAGCATTGCATCATAGATGTTCACCAACATGGCCTCGAAGTCGTGAAACTGAGGTTCAAACTTGATCTCATTCTGCTCCAGGATCAACTGTAGAACAAAGCCTGGATGCTCATAGGCTCTCACCGAACGCTGCAAGGAGACAGCAAGAGAGAATTATTGAATATAGGCTGACGGTTGAGGAGGTAAAGGTTATTTACGCTGTAGACAGTGAGGGGAAACAAGAATTCAGACACCTTTATTTCTACTTCCAGTGTTGATATCCAGCCCAGCTTTAGAATGGCGTGCATTCGCTGAGCATTGTTTCAACAACCTCACATTTAAATGTCACATTTACTTCCACCCAGAGCTGCGTTCATTTTCAGCCGAGATCTTGCATTGATGACGGAAGAGTGGAACCACTCTGTAAAGTCTTTTTCAGCACATCCCAACGATTTCTCACTGTGGTGACCAGTGTGACCATGTGTGAAGACGATTCCCCTTGTTCTCTGAACCACTCTTCCCCAGTCTGAGCCCAATGAATCTTGGCACTGTTGTCCTGCAATATGGCCGTGCCGTCAGGTAGGGTAAAATCCATTGATGGGATAACCTGGTCGTTCGGTACGTTCAGAGGGTCAGTTGAATTACCATATAATGTTGCTGAAGCCCCCCAGATGATAACACTACCACCAGAGGCTTGTACAGTGAACAATATGCATGATGGGGCATCACTTCATGCACTTTCCTTCTTACCCTGATGCTCCCATCGCTTTGGAATAGGGTCAGTCTGGACTTATCAGACCACATCTGCATCACTCCAGAGTCCAGTCTTTATGCTCAGCAGACTGAAGCTGATTAGTCTCGCTAACAAGTGGTCTTCTTATGTCCACACAGCTGTTTAGTCCCAATTCTGTGAGTTCTGGTCGTGTGGGAATGCAATTACTTTCACAGTCTTTTAGATTTCAACTGTCCATTTTTACCTTCACCAAGCGATTAAGTGATGTCCCATCAAATTTTATTTTTGACCACCTTTCTTCTGTAAGGTTGATGGTTCTCCACTCTCCTTCCAGGTTCTAGTAATGCGCTGGTCTGAACGCAGTTCCAGTCATTCCAGCTCCTTTGTTGCTTTCTTTGCTTGACAATAATTTGCAGGAGAATAATTTGACCCTTCGCCGATGTGAGGATTTTTTTTTTGCATGGTTTGCATGATTGTTTAAGGACTAAGAACCTACCCACTGCATCTGGGTTGTGGGGGGTGCTGGAGCCTATCCCAGCGCTCACTGGGCAAAACGCAAGAAATGTCGCCAGTTCTAGAGGCCAATTTAGTATCTGCAATATGCCTGGCTGCGTGTTTTTGGACTGTGCGAGGAAACTGACGGACGCAGACATGGGGAGAACATGCAAACTACACACAGGAAAGACCCTTCTTGCTGTGAGCTCTACCCACTGCACCATCATGCTGCTCCTCTCACTGCGGTTAAGGTTAAAAGAACTGTCACCAGCTGAAAGATTAATCTCTGCAGTCAAAGTTTGCTAAATATTCACCCACTTAGCACCTAGCTGTCCAGACTGTATACTGGGGTAAATTTGAAGTGGGTATATTCACTGGAAGTATATTAAACAATCTGAATAATTGATTCTCCTCCCTGTAGATGCACTGGAACAGTCATATATTTCTGCAGTAAATGAGGTGGTAATCTGTAATAACTTACCGGGTCTTGGGCTATTAGGCGGGTATAGTCGTGGATGGATTCCAGGGCCAGGCTCTGGAGCTGGGAGGTCATGAGCGCTCCTACGCAGTTGAAGAAGGACTGCAGCCGGGCTGGATTTGCATTGCTGGGGACCAGTTTACGCTTGTTCCCCTGGTAGTAGATGTGATGCACCTCGGGAAACCACCTATGGAAATCAAACGTGTGTGCACTTTCTCTTAAAGAATGTAACCATGTATAGCACATACACACTGTTGACTGTTGACTGTAACAGAACCCCCCCACACTGTACCTCCAATCACTGTCCCCTGTTTAAGGTCCACCAGCTTTAGAGGTTCAATTACAGACTGCTTGTCACCCTCCCTCCATTCATGACTGCTTAATGAATCTATCTGGGTGGTAGACCTGAGCACAGCAGTGACACTAGCCTGGTAGTATGTGTGGTGGAGGTATGAGTGGAGCCACCAGGCTGGGGTTTCTAATACAGTGTATGATGAGTTAAGATATGAAAAAAGTACAAGCAGTGAAAGAGTTGGATGCGTACTTCTTCAACAGGATGTCTTTGGCACCTTCAATGTGTCTGTTGACCAACTGCTGGAAGACAGAGAGGTCCATGGACTCCTGTCTGGTGTGGAACTCCTGCACATCGATAAGCCGCAGCTTCCTGCAGGTGTAGAACAACTAGTTGAAAACCAGTTGAAACTCAGTTGCAAGCAACAGATATGTCAGGCACTAGCTATTAAGCTGACAGTTAAGAACATGGTAAAAAAATTCAATTGCTATCTAGAACATCTAGAACAACACAGTGGTAAAACACACATTTCCTAAATTTCCTTCGGGATCAATAAAGTATCTATCTATCTATCTATCTATCTATCTATCTAGTAAATTCTACTGTAATGTTGCACATTTAGGCTGGAATGTCAGTCAGAAACACCTCCTAGTAGACGGTAAGTTGCTGTAAAAAGGTGGAAATGTACTGAACGGTTTAAAACTAGGTGTACGAACTGGAACAGAACCCATTCCACGTTGATGGAAAAGGCCTATGGCACTATGCTCCAACCCTGGACCTGGAGATCTACTTTCCTGCAGAGTTTAGTTCCAACCTGTCTCCACTTCCTCTAAAATGCCCACTTAACGCCAGTAGATCTGATTCAGCCAATCAGGAACTTGGGAAGGGGTTGATTAGCTGGAGCAGACATGGCAGATTGGGGTCAGAACTAGGCTCTGGTGTGCAGAATAGAACCCAGTATCTTTTGTACTGAATGATAAATAATACTTATATGGCATTTCCTAATCATACCACCCAACGATGATGATCGTATCATGCTCCTATGACCACATCAGTACTACCCGCATGTTTTAGCTTGTGGAGAATCTACAGTTTGCCTGAGGCACACATGCCAAACAGTGGACAGAAGCCTCCACTCACAGATGAAAGACGATTCATTATGAACCCCTTGAAATTCTGTACAGTCCTGCTCTTTGGTAGAACTACAGCCATGTGAGCTGGCTGTGCTACAGTTTGAACATTGATTACTTCATGAAAGAACCGCATGCTGAAGGCTACTCACTTGAAGGACACGTGCCACAGGTCCAGCACAGACAGCATGGTGGGGTTGATGGAGTGGAGCCGGTCTTTCATCTTTTTCTTGGTTTGGTGGAAGGACTTCTTCCACGGCTTTGGCACGACCTCCATCCTGAAAGGAAATTTAAAAGCCTTCAGAAACGGTCTCCTCCAGAACAGCCATGGTCACTACTGGGCTTGGATATTGGATCAATGAAGGGTCCAGAGAGAAATCGGCAGAATGACTACTCAATCTATGAACAGGAACCAATGACACGTGTTGCCTGGACTGTAAACAGGCCTTTAGGAAATAAACATGGCTGTACTGCAGGCCTGGAGGAACATCACCAGAGAAGATACCAACCACCATGCTGATGGTGTCTATGGATCTCACACTTCAGGCACTGAGGCCTCATTGAAGGATTTCCAACCCAGTAACACACATGACTAGATTTGTCATATGTCTAGTTACTTATGGTCCAAGGCACTAGATGCAAAAAGCAGGTTATCATCGGTTCTCCTGGACATTTGAGAGTTTTCCTCCCCCTGAAACACCTGATGCAATTCTTATCAAGCCTGACCTGGGTGTGTTAGAGCAGGAGAACACTACAGCATGCAGGACCACAGCTGAGAACCAGTTCTTATGCAACACACAGAACTCAGCAGGACTTACTCTTCTCTGTGAGGGGGCAGATCTTTGACCTTCTCTCCTTCATTCTCTCTTGGGTCTCGTAGCACAAAATCCACTGCAAAGCAGGCAAAGGACTGTCAGTGCTGTAACAGTGTGTTTCAGATGGTCGTAGAATACAAACAACTACTTGGCAATGCTTTCTAGAGTCTCCTATGTTCTAGGTATTAAGGAGGCAAGTTAACGCTAACTCTAAAGGAAATATTTCAGCCCAAATAAATTTCTCTGAAATGCCCAACAGGTTCTGGATATTACCAGAGTAAGCATGTGGCACAAACTCCACAGCACTGTGTAATTATTATGGGTACAAAAACGACAAGACCTAAAAATACCATACAAAATAGAACTTTTTATTTAGTATGTAATTGTTTATTAGCTGTAAAATAAACTGAATCTGGGCTTTACAAGAAAGCAGACATAGTTCTGCTGTTCATACTGTGGAGTACAGTCATTTTACAGCCACTTACCTGCTACTTGGAGGTGTTCCTGAGTGACCTTCCTGCTTAAATGTGTGACAGTGTAGTAAAATGCAATGTATGCTTTATCACCTCGTTACTCCAGATAACAATGGGATTTTTTTACTATGACCTTAAATGCCAGCGTAATAGCTAGAACCTGTTAGACATACCAGCATATCTTAGTTAAGTACTTATCATCGTTTTCCCCAAAACAATGACCTAGCGTCTTAGAGGTCATACTAACTTCTTATCTAGAACCTGTTTGATATTTCAGAGTAACTAAATGTAGTCAAATTGTAACTGCCCAAAACAATTATCTGGTACGTTGGATTTTGTGCTCACACTTCAGAACCTTGAACCTGTTGGATATCAGTGTTTTTCGTATAAGTGTGTATGTATACAAATGTGTATAAGTTTACCATGTGGGGAACAGCTGCATTACCAGAATAGAACTTTATGCATTTACAACAGGACGGAGTCCCTGGGAGAATGTTGCCATCAGGGTTCTACAGGTTATAGATCAAGCACCATTTGGAGGACAGCTGACCATCTGTTAAAACCAGATAAGGACACATCCTCTTTGTATTACGGGGGTGGTGAAACGGTGTATAAAAACCCTGTGACAAGTTTCTGTCTTTGGACTGGACTGGACAAGAGCTGAACTGAGATCGCCTTGAAATAAACTGACTCCTGATTATACCCGTCGGTGCTGAAGCAAGAAAAAGAAACAACAAACCCGAGGAACTGTAAAGGAAAGTGGTACTACAGAAGCTTCTTACTCGACCCCTTTCAGGGAAAACGTTCTGTTTACTTAGCATGAGATGAAGAACATGTGGGATGCTATGGGCTGCAATTATGAAGGATATTAATTTAGGGTATTTAAAAGGGAACCCCGACTGGGGCAGTCGTGAAGCAGCCCTGTGATCGGAAGGTTGCTGGTTTGAGTCGGAGGACATGACTGAAGTGCCCTTGAGCAAGGCAACTAACCCCCACCTGCTCCCCAGGTGCCGTGGATAGGGCTGCCCATCGTTCCGTGCAAGTGTGCTCACTGCCCCCTAGTGAGTGGAGGATTTATTGCAGGGGTGGGTTAAATACGGAGGTTGAATTCCTCTGTGCGTGTAAGAACGATTGGCAAAAAATGGTTCTAATTCTAAGACTCGTATGCCTTAAATTAGTCTACACTACCAGTCAAAGGTTTGGACACACTTACTTGTAACACGTTTTGCCTTGATTATACTATTTTCCACATTAATTACAATCGTAGTGAAAACAAATAGAGTATATTTATGATGTCATACATACAGAATTCTGCAAAAATCAAAAAATCTAATTAAAAATATCTTCTGATATAGATTCTGATTGTTTTTACTTAATTGTTAATAGATTTTTTTTTTTTTTTGCCTTGTTACTACTTTACACTATCTTGGTATTCATTCAAATCATTGTCAGGTGAAGAGGAACCTGGCCAGTTCACATTACTCACATTACACTGAAAACGTGACTGCCCCTGAATGAGTCCTCAATAAATGGGTGTTAATAGAGCTTTTAACTGATGTTAGATCTTCATTTTCAGAGAGAAGATATTTTTTATATATATTTATTTTTAAAAAGATCCTACAGCAGACAGGCTTTAGGCAGTAAAACAGTAGTATTACTGAGCGCTGACTGGTTGGTGTTAAGTGATCTATGCTCACTGACATCATGAATGTACATGAGAAACTGGTTCTGTATCAGGAACTCAAAAATAATAGCAGTTTATATGTAGCAATAATCCAGCACTCATAAAGGCTGATTTTGAACTGGCTCAGGAACGGAGCCCACTAGCATCTAACAAACCCGCAACACACTGAGTGTCAGTTCTCCTCACTAAACACTCTCTGCTCCTGGATGGTTTTCCAGCAGGACTACACAAGATACACACGTGCCCATGTGCCAAACGTTTGACTGGTACTGTACATGACCAAAATAAGGTGTATAGTAAGCCACCATTGTTGCACTGTGATGATGTTATACGGTTGCTGTATGTGATATAATGTGACTAAAAGTTGTTCTTTTGAACAATGTCATGTTCTAGCTACAGCTGTTAGAGTTAGATGAGATGTTGAGTTAAGCTTCCTGTTCCTCGCTCTGCGGACCAGAGAGAGTGAGAGTGCAACCATTCAATGCAGCAACAAACAAGGCCATCTACTAGCAAAATGATTTAATCTGTTTTTAGTAATAAGTAAAGTATTTTTCTTGGTCCATACAACATATTTGAACGATCCTGGCCATGTGCACAGTATGGGGGCCTATATGACTTAACAGCCAGGGTTCCCTTTAAAAGGTGTCATCTGCTGGTTGTGTGGAAAATCATGTATTCATGTATCAGCCCTCTCTCTTAAGCCAATACGGTGCTACTCATCATCATACCTATGGCTTTCTTAACACTGAGCAGGTAGTCCTCCCGCATCTCGTCCGAGAGAACCTCTATGGTCGCTGTTAGTCTCTTCAGGTGGGTCGGCACCAGGTCCAAGACGTTCTCCAGCCAGGAGTCTTCCATCGCAGCCACGTGCTCTGTGTCAATCCCATTTCGAATGTAGTAGTAATATCTCTGGAAAGAACAACAAAACAATAAACCTTTAGACACACTGAGGTTTTACATTTGAACACGGTTCATTTTACTGCATACATGCAATAACCTACATTATAGGCTCACCAAAATGAGTCCCCTATGACTGAAACGTCCCTAATAGAGTGTAACCCCTCCACGAGCACCAATAACAGCTGGGATTGGATTGGGCATGGATTGGACAAGTTTCTGGATGTAGGCCACATCAGTGTTCAGACACTCTTACATCAAAGAATTGTGAAGTTGGTCCAGATTTGGTGGACGCCTTCCCTGGCACAATTCCGAGCAGAATTCCCTGTGGACTGGTATTTCAGCCGCTGCTGGTAGACCCGTATTAACATACGCTTCCATACACCTGCAGATTCAGTTACTTCCTTCACACTATGGTCTTTGGCACGCCCAAATGCAGTCACTCCTTTCAGCCAATCATTAACATCTGCTTTGGAGCAATTTTCCACACATGGAACGAGATATTTACTGCACTGTAGCACCTGAGGGTACCACCACCTTAAACACACAAGGGGACTCATTTTTGTCTGGTGGGCTTATTATTTTGAGCGCTGTTCAAATCTTGCTAGCTGCAAAACTGAAGGAAATATTTTGGGGGATTATGCCAAACTTCTCATTGTTTATCCTCTTGTGATGCCAGCAGGCAAACATCTTTGGTGTTTGCAACACCTTTGGGCTGAATATATTGGCTTTTGGAAATAGAAGACTGTCAAATGTACGAGCAAATATCTGTTTATTCTGTACTTAAAACCTGAAAAGTTTCCCAAAAGTTTGAGGAGCGCTGAAAGTGTGCACGTCAGTAATGACATAATGCCATCCACTGATATTACATTCCGGTAATTAGCTGTACAGTCACTGGATGACTTTGACAGCGCTGGAGAAACCGTCTAAACATGTCAACTTCATGCCGAGTTATGAGCGGTATTATTCACCGGGGAGCATGAGCTGACAGCTTCTTACCAAAATGTCCTTTTCGGTGGGAGTGGGTGAGCCACAGGTGGGTGGTGAGCTGTCACCTGTGATGATCTTACCGGTGGCAGACTCCTGCTGCCTGCAACGATAAGCCACATAATGAATAATGAGTGGTAATTAGACAAGAGTCGTGTGAGCTGTGCCTTTGACAGGCAGTCAGGGATTCGACACCCACATGATGATGCTGACGAGAGCGCTGCGGAACTGTTCCCTGTCCTTCTTGGGCTTGACGCTGCCGCGATGTCTGGAGGATTCGGCTGAAGGAGCCGCATCTTTGCTAATGGTGTGGTCCAGGCCTCTGCCAAAACTCTTGCCATGCCGCACACCTCCTCCAAGCGCACATCCTGGGGGGAAAGGGAGGGTTATGTGAGCTCTTACATAACTTCCTATTATGATACTTCTGGAAACAATTTAAGCCAATTTCTATCAACTGAGATTTTGATTCAATGCTAAA
>CM067480.1:10029702-10045169 GCA_034552555.1 Semaprochilodus insignis
CCATTATTAAATATGTGCTGTTGACCCAAAGTAGATCACATACACAATACAGCTGTAAGAAGCTACAGGTTACACTGTACTGTGGACTCAGATTGTAAGACTTTGGATTTTTTATTTCAAATTTCAAACAAAAATGCATTATATTAAGAAAAAAAACAGATGTTCTTTGCAGAAAACAAAAAAACATTTGATTTGGTCACATCATCTTAAAGAAAAAGACTTCAAAATCAGTGAAAATCAATGCTATGGGTCTATAGGGGTTCCTCATCAGCTTCAGTAGGACGCCCTCTGTTGGCCGTCTAGGGCTCTAGTATGTCTATCTACATTCCCGAAAGGCTTTATTTCACTTGTAAACCAGTGTGAGAAACCGAACCTGGGTTGAGAACTAACATTTTTCTCAAGATTTTGAGGCACATAAAATACAGTACATGTCTTCAGCTTCTGCAATATGAACTTCACCAGCAACCCAGCAGATAGGATTGACAAAACTCTGACCCAATGTAGAAAGTTAGCGTTAGCAAAAGCGCGAGGCCAAAGCTTCTGGAGGAGAATGACGATGACTACGTACAGGGCATATAAACATATATACACAGTATATAAAATCTGTGTATTCTTCTATTTTACATATCTATACATTCGTTAAATTTACATCCAGAGGGCGACTGTGAACCACACATTTCACGTACTTTGTTAAATCCCACTAAAAAGTTTGAAAAAGTAATCGGCAGTTGAGTTTCTTCACAGATCTCAGTAGTAACGATGTGCTTGAGATGGAGAACGGCTCGGTAACGCTGCCTGGATCTTTTAAAAGTCTCTCAAAACATCTTCTATTCTCCACTGAGGAGAAGCTAAACGTCGCACAAGAGCACCAGTGCAGGGGACATGCGCACTGCTGCACTGTGGGGAAAATAAGATTCTCACTGCTTGGCTACTAGTGCATCAATCCATCGCTGCCAGAGGACAGATGGGGCGATGAGCCTGGAGACGTTAACATTAACATCTCCTCCAGCTTCACCAACACGGCCAAACTGACGTTGGTTCCTTCCCTCAGGCCCTGACCGAGGCCTCGCTCGATTCTCCACCCTCTGCTCCACCCTCTGCTCCAAGCCTTTCTCCTTTTAATTTGGTTTTAAACATTTGGGATTCTTCTCTTCTTGGCGTAGTCGTGTTCCTGCTTCTTGGCCCCGTCTTTGTTGTGTGCGAGCATGGAGAGTTCAGATGTAATAAAGGCCTTTAGTTGCAAAGTTCCAGCTCCATCTTCAGTCCGGCGCCTATTTACGCAGATCCAGAACACATACCTGGAAAAGAACCGTACAACTTAGAACTGAATTACATGAAGACCTTTACTTAGGAGTTAGAACCGTTTGTCATTTGACTTTGTAAACACAGGAATACACATTTAACCGGTTAATACAGAACTGTGGACCAAAGTGGACTTACAGAACCGTCTGATGCGCTGGCACCAACTTTGTCTCCTGTGCTGTTCCAGCAGACCTCAAAAATGCCCCCAGTTCCTCTGTAGCTGTTCACCAAAGCTCCGCTCTGTTATTAGAAAACATTATAAACAGTACATCATATTAACAATCGGCAAGTCACAAAAATATCAGAATTCTATCAGCATTTTCAGAAATTTGCTTTGTCAATATTTTAAACCAAGTCAACTACAAGTCAAAAATAATATACAAATTTAGATCTTGTTGTCATCATTAATGTTTGGCCATCTTTGTCCCAATATCAGTCTAAATGCTGGTCCAGATGTTTCTGGCGTGTTTGTACATGTCCTCTGTTGGTTTTGCAGGTCAGTAGGAAGCTGTACTCACTGCTGTGCTCCAGATGTGGACACACTTGTCGAAGGAGCCGCTGGCCAGGAACTTGCCATCAGGACTGAAGGCTACACTGTAGACCGGCTCCTGATGTCTGGTCAGTGTGTGTACACACACGCCTCTGTCCACATCCCACAGTCGCACCGTAGAGTCAAAGGACGCACTGAGCAGAGAAACTGAAAATTAGCATACAGTATAGACAACGAGAGGCTGGGTAGATACATAGGGATAGTTACAAAGTCTCATTTTGACCGTCCCCTCCACCCCTCCTGCCACGTCCGTACACCAAATGTAGTCGATCAGTTCGGTGTTTGATTCTTAAGTTTGCCTGCTTTAGTTTTACAATGGAGCTCTAAGGCTAACATGGCTAACAAGTAATGGAAGCTTATTAGCACAGTACCTGCACCAACACCTCAAGCCACGAGTTGATAGGTCAGTTCTAATAGACCTGAGTATGTGTTTCTGACCTAACTGGGCCTAACTGGCCTGCAGTCCAAGTTCATGGGCAGTCGTGGGCTGGAGGTCAGGGAACCAGCCTTGTGACTGGAGGGTTCCCTGAACCGACAGTAACGACTGAAGTGCCTGTTAGCAAGGCACCTAACCCCCAAATGCTCCCCGGGCGCCATGGGTAGGGACTGCCCACCGCTCCGGGCAAGTGTGCTCACTGCCCCCCTAGTGTGCGTGTTCACTAGAGTGTGTGTATGTGGGTGTTTCACTTCATAGATGGGTCAAATGCGGAAGACAAATTCCTCTCTGTGCAGCACAAATGGCAAAATATGGCCCCAAACTGTACTTAGAGAATGATTGGCCTGACCTAATTCTAACCTAATTCTAATTTAATTTTAACAGGGAAATTTATACATTAATTTTTGCTCAGACTATTGTAAGAACACTAAATGCTGGACTTCATCACAGAAAGAGGGTACATGGCCCAAATCTATCGATTTTTAAAATGAATCAATCTGCTCCATCAGCACTTCAGAAGTGAGTGTGAACTGGGCTTATGAGTCACCTGGCCAGCAGGATGTTGGCGTTGGGGTTGTTGGAGCCTATACCCGTAGGACTCCATTTGATGGTGTAGATTTCTTTACTGTGGGCCTGGAGGTCGTGCACACACGAGTCCTGCTTCATACTCCAAATCTGGGACGGAACAACAGACATGCAACATACAACTCATTCCCAAATCACCCCAATCTGATCCATTTTTCACAAATAAAAAACAATCACTACGCAGACAAGGTTATTTCTGAGAAGTTGGACTTTTAGAAGCATCATTCTAACAGGGAAGCCCTCCGACATTCATTCCAAAAATAATATCTGGTGTGCATGTGTGGAAATAAGGGAGAAAAAAATCATTTTAGTTATTAAAAATACAAGAAAACAAAAATGACAGTATTAAACTATGGTATAAAGTATACCATGAAAAAAAGGGATGTAATTGTCTTGAATTAATTGTCTATAAAATACGAAAATATGAAATGTATGAAAGTAATATCCAACCAATATCCAGGTTTAATAACAATAACAGTACTATAACAATAATTAAATTGATCAACTGTTTATACTGAATATAGAATACAGCACTGGGTAATTCTCTAAAGTAAATGTCCCGTACTGTAATACTGGACTTTATCTGTGAACACATTTCTATGATTGAATGTGGAAAGACTTAAAAACTGCTTGATGTGAGGCACAATTATGAGCAAGTTAGGGTCAGATTTGAGGGCTCTGTATTACTGAAATAATCCCTCACCTTCAGCGTCATGTCGTCAGAGCAGGAAGCCAGCAGCGTTCCACTGGGGTCCCATTTGATGGCGTTTACTTCATTCTGAAATCATGAAGAGACGGATTTACAGTACAGTCACACTTAACTCAGAGTGAAGACGCGGAGCGGACCCTGCCGACTGAGCGGAGCTGGGATACTGTATGAAGTTTGCAGACTCCGATATCATTAAGGATTAAGCCACTACCAAATATTCAGGTTATAGAGTTTCTCAGGGAATAAAAACATAAAAAATATGAAATTGATAAATTTATAAAGGTTACCGTGTGTCCTTGGAAGGTCTTGAGCGGCCTGTCGCTGCCCAGTCGGCACACGTGGATGCACATGTCTGTACTGCAGGAGGCGAAGGTGGTGTTGTTCTGCCAGTCCACATCCAGTGCCGGAGCTGACC
Organism: Semaprochilodus insignis; assembly: GCA_034552555.1. Classification (NCBI taxonomy): domain Eukaryota; kingdom Metazoa; phylum Chordata; class Actinopteri; order Characiformes; family Prochilodontidae; genus Semaprochilodus; species Semaprochilodus insignis. The sequence goes on from CM067480.1 coordinate 10,033,700, forward strand.
AGTGGGGAAAGGGCACAGGATTAACCGACCAATAGAAACTCAAAAGAATGTACACACACACACACACACACACACACACACATACACACACACACACATATATATATATATATATATATATATATATATATATATATATATATAAAACACGTCCACAGTGTTTGCTTTCTTTGGTTTTAGCACTGGAGCTAACAAATTATGGAAGCTTGTTTCCCATCAGCTAGCATAAATCACCATTTGCCTCAAACACCGTAGGGCTGTGAAGTAATAAAGCTGATCGTGTGGTTTCAGGACACAGTGCTACCTATAACAGGGAGTGTATTAGCATAGCTAAGAACAGGAGGCATCTTGAAGTTCAAAGTTTTTAACAACAATCAAAATAAACAGCTTGAAAAGTGAAACAACAGAAACACACAAAAAAAGTAAAAAAATAAAAAAATAAAAAAAAATAAATCAATAAAAAACAGACCAAGCTATAATTTTAATTTCAATAGCATTCTGAATAAAGGCTAAACTTAAGTTCCAGAGTTCCACAGAAGCAGAAAATAAAAAGGTTTAGTATTTTTCCTTTTTATTGGTTGAAAGTGTTGCACAAGGCTAACTGCTCATGTTTGCTTTTAGCCATGTTATCACTGGGAAACGTTCATCACGTGTTAGCTACATTAGCCTCATACCTCCTAGAGAGCTCGTCTTGGCTGATCAATCACACTGTGTAGATTACGCTTTAATAGTTAGCACAAGGTGAACACGGCTGCAGCGAGCTCACCTGAGTGGAAAGGAAACTGCTGCTTCGCCTCTCCCGTGTGTGCGTCCCAGATGATTGTCGTCTGTAACAGAGGAGGGTGTGAATACACCGGCTGGTTATCAATAGAAGCTTAGGTGCAGCGGAGCTGAGGCCTTACCTTATCGACTCCCGCGCTCAGAATACTGTTCCCCTTCTTGTTCCACTTCAGTGCAAATATAGGGCCTTTGTGTTGACCCAAAGTGCTAGCAAGATTACCTGTAGAGCACACAGGAGATAAAAAAAAAAAAAAATCAAAAACTAAAATTAAAACTACACAAAGATCTTAAATAGACACTTCATCCAATACAGCAAACAATATATATATATATATATTTTTTTTTTTTTCTATTAATGTGAACTGATCTGAAAATTTTGTGAAAGGTCAAAAATTTAAAGAGCTCAAATTTTTAATAACCAGGAACATTGGCCAATATAATTCTAAACGTTCAAAAACTATTAAACTACACACAATACCAGCAAACTATGGGCATCTGTTAGCACATACACAGAACTCTTGATAACGTGGCATCACGCTAGGTGGTGCTATTAGCTTATATTCATTTTTATCCAGCTCAGCATTTCTCAATTTCTCAAAAATTACCCAGTCAGATTTTTTTGCGTGGTGGTGATGGGAACCAGACGCCCACATCTAAAAGCTCCCTCAGAGAATGTTATTACATAAAACACTATGAATACGCTGCCTGATGCCTCAGATATTGTTTTATGATACATTTATGAAGAGTTTGGCCTAAAAAATTTGTAATAAATTCAGATTTACTGCTATTTTACCATCTTAGGCCTTAAAACCTCCAAAGACTTCTAGATTCACTGGTAGTTGTGGATAGTAAATAAAATCTCTATTTTTGTGTTGTAGACATTGTGATTCCAGGTTGCCATCACCACCACTGTAAAGAAGTCTGAATAAACCATTTAGTCATAAAATAAAAAACATTTCACATCAAACTACTCTGAATTATCATCACTGAATTGTGTAGAAATTTGGAAACTTTGGAAATTTGTTGATTTCCACTTTACTCAATGTAAAATACCAGAAGTTTAGACATGGCTACTCATGGAAGGTTTTTCTTACTTTTAGCTTAATGCTTTACTTTAAAATACAGCAAACATCAAACTAACTTTCACAGTAGGCATCAAAGTATAAAGTAGCACTCATGGATTATGCAGTCCACCTTAAAAACCTCCAAAAACCTCCAAAATGGAGCTTTACAGGAGGATAAAACGGCATAATTAACTTGCAGCGGAGGTTGATAAGATTTTTTTTTAGGACTTTTGGACAAATTCTACTGGTCTGTCCATCATGAATATTCACTGTGTCTCAAAGAGAGCTCTTTTTATAGAGAGATAAGGTTTTTTTGTGCAACTAAATATATATTAGAGGTGGCAATATGGCAAAAATATAATATTGTGATACATCAAGAGTGTATGTGGTATATCAGGGTATGTACTGGTTCAGACTCTCATCAGGTGGAGCTGTTAAGTGTAAGCCTGTAGAGTCTTTAAGATCACCAACTCCATCCATTCAGTTGGGTGCGTCTAAACTTTTGACTGGTTCTGAAAAGGCAGAATGTGTGTTGTGTATGGATATAGCTGTACATACCATCTTTTGTCCATATTCTTGCGAATCCATCGTAGGACCCGGTAGCTAAGAGGGTCCCATCACTCTGTTAAGAGAAAAACAGTGTAAGCTAAATAAAAGGAATGCAGCGGGTCAAACGCATCTGTGTTCTGTAATTAGAAGTCGTTTCTAACTCCTAAATTTGGACTTGCTGAGTGATGTAATGGCACTGGTGTATAACTGTCATGGGCTGATGCTGTGTCACACTGACGTTCCAGTCCAGCGAGGTGACGTCCTTGTTGCTGGGTACATCCTGGCCCCCCTCGCGGATGCAGTGACGCAAGACCAGTTGGGTGGAGCTGCTATTGCTGTTCTCACTCAGGTTCCATATCCGTGCCGTTGAGTCGCCCGACCTGCAGGACATACATAAATACCAAAATCAGTGCACGGTCCTACACGGTCTTCTCCCCAACCCAAGCCCAGTGGGGTCTGACAAAATGACAAGTTTGGGGTCAGGTTCAGACTGACGTCTCACATACAACATCGGCCTCGGGTTTGTTTTTATTTTATTTAAAATAATCTGAAAAGAATATAAAAAAATATGCTGCACAAAACTGACACAGGGATGAGGAGGACGTGATGTGCGGGACCTGTAGGGTGACACTGAGGGGGATGTGTTAGATGATGAGAGGTATGTCATGTGACCAGAGGGTGATCGTGAGAGGGACGTGTATGATGACCATAGAAATGTGCTGGGTGATGATGATGAGAGGATAACTGGTCCTATGGATGGGTAACCAGAGGGAGATGTTGGGAGATGGTGATAGGGACTCGATGGGAGATGAGTAAAGTCACTATTTGGAAGCTAATGCTAACAGCTATGTATGTGTAAGTGTTTCCCAAAAAACCGAGTTTAGGATCCAGTGCAGTGGGAGTTCCCATTTGAATACTGTACCAGACCAACACAAGCCATTTGTTGTAGACCTGAATTTCCTCATTCTCAGTGTAGTGATAAAGTTAAAGTTCCTAAGAAGCCATTATACAACCAGGTGAACTCTTCCAGGTCAGAGTAAAGTCACCAGGTACTAATTTGACTCATCACCTGCAGTCTGTTCTGAAGTGCCTGCAGGCCTGGGCATCGTGGGACGACTTACCCAGATGCTAGGAGGTCGCTAACAGGGTTCCAGGCGCAGATGAACACCTCCGACTCGTGGCCTCTCAGAACTGTGGCCTTGTTAGCTGGAATCTCCACCTCGCCATCCACCTCCATAGGCTCCGCATGGTTATCTGACACCGGAAAGAGATGATGAATCAGTGTGCAGCGTGTAGCTCAGCGTTTAAAACAGCAAGCGACTGTGATAATAAGCATGGCGCTAGCAGGTCGACTAATCAGCATGGCCCTAAACACATGTCTACATCACCACACGTCTACTTCAAACAGGACAGCCTAATTTATAGCAAACGACTGGGCTGACGACGTACAGCATGAGCCGGTACGGTGTAACGCTGCGGAATGAAAACTAATCTACTTACTCAAATCGTGCGTGCCGTTCTCCTGTCCGTTGATGGTGGTCTCTCCATTCTTTACCGCGCTGGGCTGACCCCCCACAGACGCCGCTGACCCGCTTCCTGCCTGCTGCTGCAGCTGCTGCTGCTGCGCCAGCTTCTCTCTGAAAGCCTGCTGTCGGCTCTGAACCACATCAGGCATCACCGCATCAATCAGAGACAGAGACTCGATTGGCCGGCCGTCAAACACGGTCCCATCCTGTTAGTGTTGGGGAACAATTTAGCTCTTAACAGAAGCAGGATGTAATTTTACATGAATTTAATAATAAATTTTGAACTTTCTGAAACTGTGTATTCACTTTATTAATGTTAGAACTGAATAACATCTCAGAGCGTGACACTGTGATATATTTGAAAATATCATGATGTTGAATTTTGGCAGTACCACATGGCGCTAATTGAACATACTGACCAAAAAAAAAAAAAAATAATAATAATTCCAAAAACAACAACAACAAAAACAAAACCCTATAAAAGACCTATATCAGAACAGATCTGTCATTTTGCTCACTACATTAATTTACAATAATTTCATATTTTAGTCTATATATTGTATACTTATATATATATAACTTTATATATAAAACATATAACTTTCTTTGTCCCATAATCACATGCAAACATGCAGACGCAAAGAAGAGATGTAGAAAATCAGATTGGCTGACTCCTTGTTCCCAATGTAGCATCAACATTTGACGTCTGTTTAGTAGCAGGTCTTGTTTTTGTTGTGTTTTGATGAACTACATGTGAGAAAAGTCCAATAAATCCCTTGATTTTTCCAACACTTATTATTTTCCATGATTTTTCCAAGCCCGGAAAACCTCATTTCTACGTTGCATGCCTTTTCCCAGGACTTCATGACTGTACGAACCCTGTCACAGCTATATAAGAATGCACTTGTGGGCGGAGCATGGATTGGTAAAGTGTGTGAGTAGCCGTGAGCCCTGACCTCATTAATGCTGATCTCAGCCTCCACATACTGGAGGCCCTTCTGCAGAATGGAGATGAGGGCAGCAGGGGGCACTAACGTGCCGTTGATGTTAGACTGGCTGATGTGGCTCTCGATGCCGAAGGTGAACGCAGAGTGGGAGAAACCTGCAGTAGCACATACAGGTACTGAGTTAGGTAAGTCCAGTGGAGAGGTACAGTTCAGACACACTTCAGAAAAGCATGTTACTTTAGTGGACATCCTCTATCAGAACCACCCCCCCCCCCACCCCTCATCGATCCACCGGTCCTGTACTCAGAGACTGACCAATGATGACGGTTGTACACATACAGAGTGGACCTAAGAAGTAGGTATCGCTAATGAAGTGGCCAGTAAGTGGACGCACCATGGAGACATTCTAATCTAGTGGCCACTGAGTGCACATCTGACTGAATACTATCTGATACAACAGAACACGTACTGACTGGTAGTACCGTAGTATTTGTCATTACTGCAGCCCTAGCTTACATCCTTTCATATTTATGGCCATGAAGGGATGCCAAAGGCACCGGTACAGTTTTCCACAGAAGCGCTGCCAGCTGCCTGCTTTTCTTCTGGCTTTCTCCAGCCTTGATTAGCTCACAGCTCACACCTCACACAAAAACAGGACTTCCCTGCTGCGATGTACAACACCTTTCAACATTAAGCAGGAGAATGAACCGTGTTAATGATTGTCTTCATCTATAAGGGGGCCTTTAAGGGTGTTGGGGGGCTTTAGGATGCTTTTATGATATAATAGCTGATTTGTAGCATAAATTTCACTCATGCATAGTAGGAAATATGGAAAAATGTGGGGTGTCCTCCAGAATTATAAGCATCTTTGGTTTAAAAATAAATAAATAAATAAATAAATAAATAAAAATAAATAACACACATTTTTTATATAATTTATTACATAACATATTATTTTATATAATTAGTTTTCAGCTGTTAGGGTTACCACGTTTTCCTAAATTATATATATATATACGTTCATTACTTTAATCTTACACTAAAAAACACAGAGAAATTACTTTACAATAAACCTTTTTTATGTTAATTCTGACATGTTTCTTTCAAAACATGTCAGAATTAACATAATTACCACAGAATGTACACTGACATTTTTCTGGCTCTTAAACGACTTTTTTATTTATAGTTTTATGCCGTTCTCACTAACGGTGCCAATTATTCTGGAGCACAGCGTCTAAATCATTTTAGTGCAGCAAAAATCAAAAAGCTAGCCAGCAGTGCTCTTCCTTACCTGATTCCTGAAGATATCGGTAGACCAAAAAGTTGACCTCATCGCTTGTTATACTCATCTTAACCCACCTCGTTGGACGAGGCACAAATGATGGATATCCCCCTCTCTGCAGGACGGAAGAGAACACATCTGTTACACCTTGCTCCAGGTACAGATACATCTGCAGTCAGATAATCAATAAAACAGCAATTCATGACAAGACGCTCAACCAATCTGCTGTTCTGCCTCGTTTCTAGCCAATCATCTGTCTTCATGAAGTCCCTAACCAGTCAGCTATTTGGTTCATTCCAATGAAGTGCTTGGGTTTACACTGGTCCTCCTTACTCGGGTGTTTAGATGGTTCCTAATCAATCGATTGTTTTATTAATATTGTTTTAATCCTATTAACTGTTCGTAACCAACCAGTTGTTGGGATCAGCTGTTAGGATTACCTTGTTCCTACATAATCAGTTATTTTGAATACAATTAGGTTCTCGGTTTACTAATAAATCAGATCGTTTGTCTACATAGTTCCTAATCAATCAACTCTTTTTAACAAAATCTCTAACCGGCAGTTTGGTTTACACTGTTCCTGATTAATAAGCCGTTTTGTAAACCAATCAGCTTGACCTCTTTGTTACTGGGTTGGAAGATATATAGTGGAGTTTATTTAAAAAAAGATTGAGTGACGAGTGTTTAAGGGGCCTAAGAACTATTGACGCCCCAAAAACCAGAAATGAAAAACAGAGGACCCCAACATTTGATCAACCATCTGCAGAAGCAACCAGCTACCTCCTGCCTACAACACAACAGCTGCATGACAAGCAGATGGAACGGAAATTTCACGGAAAAGACCATCCGCGCCTGCAGAGCATTTCCTACACCGCACCAACAGCTTGTCTGCAGAGTATAATGGCGAACAAACAGGTTGGAAATCGGCCTACTGGGGACGATGAAGAGTACGCCAGCCAGCGCCACCACCACTGGAAGCCCAAAGCTCGTCAACTTTGTCAGTTTGGGCTGAGAGCATAATGCTAATGTTGGGTTTAGAATTTTATGGATTTTCTTGTTTTTGACTTCAACAAATTCTCAAATAAGAACTGACAAAACTAACAATCATATACGACAAATCGCAGTTGAAAACAATCATATCAGTCAGGAAAGCACTGTTTAACTAAAGCTACTGGTGTTTGTTAAATAGCAGATGGTATTAAAATGAACCGGCTAATAAATATTATTGTATATATTAATACCAATATTTTTATCAGTCCTGCTAAATTTAAAGAACCCAAATCATTACTTCTACTTCAACGTCAGGGTCATACTTAAATACCTACAACTTTAGCATGAATGGGGTTAAACTGTCAGACTGAATGGGTGGGGCTCAACTGCTGTTGGCTGGATAGACAGGGCTAACTTGCTGCAGACTGAACGGGTGGGGGTAAACTGCTGCAGGCTGTTGAGTTACGGGTTTTAGCTCATTAGCTTTGAGACTCTGTTGTATTACTCATCCAACGTGAAAAAAACTGGCATCCATTCACGGATTCTCATGGATACCCAAATATCAAAATAAGCTGGACCGCTCATCCTCGGTTGTTACACATGCAAACTTAGTTTCAAAGGGACTAGCATCTATTATACTTCAAAAAACCCAGTTCAGTGTTCTAGCTAAAAGGAACCTGGCAGTGTGTTGTCAGACGCCAGCACACCTTCATGTATCTGCTATTCACACACAAAGTTTTCACAAGCTCGGTGGTGGGTAAGTTAGTGTGAAAATCTGCCTTCGCACTCCAGAGTCTCTCGCTTGCTTACACCGTGACGCAGTACGGAGGAGGTGAAGAGTCCTTCTTATCCATTGTACTTTGTTTTTGCGAAGGCGGAGGAGTCAACTTGTTTAGAACCTTTGGGGCTGCTTAGTCTGCCCATTCACAGGAAATGAAAGATGAATGAAAATGAAAGAATGCCCTCATCTGGAAGACTGTATTATGATGGTGAGAGAACAGTACCACCAGAGGGCGATGCAGAACGTTCAGAGGTTCTAGTCTGTTTAATCCAGTAAAGCAAATAGAAAGACTCTACAGAGCTACTGCGTACTGGACGAGAAGCTAGTACAGATCTCAGCTATACCGCATAGGAAGAGTTCTGGGTACAATAGCACATAGTAAAGTACTGATCGAATTCTAACTCATTTAATGCAAATTAACTCATTTAATGCAAATTAACTCATTTAATGTAAATTAACTTCCAGCATCATTCAGGTCGCAGTCCCTCAAGCCAACCACATTTTTCCTTAATCCCCAAGTGTTGCAAGTTGGGTTGGAGCAAAAATGGGGACCATCCAGGGACGCCTGAAACCAATGTTTTGGTGAACTGGTGAGGTTTGGTTTCAGCTAAACCACTAACTAACTAACTAAATAAAAAACCCAAAACATACAACATTTAGCATGTCCATCTTTTACCTTTATTATACCGTCCCTTCTTTTCAGGAGGCCCACTTTCAGTTTTCCAAATGAACCTGCAGGAATATTTTAACCTCCAAGGTTCAGTCATAGAAACTGGTTTAGCATTTTCTGCTTCTCACAATGCGCACAATCCCAAATACATACAGCGACGTAGAGTCCAGACCTCAATGGTGGTTCAGTCCGTTATTCTCAAATCAGTTCTGGATGTTGCTGACTGCGCCAGTACGATGCTGATGGTGGGTATGCCTTCCACATCCTGCAGGCTTAATCAAAACAACCCCATGAGGGATGCACCCAAATTTGCTGGAAGGTTCCTACACGCCTGGAACAAGACAATGGAGCCGTCTTCGCTGTTTGGCATCCTGAATCGTTCCCGCCATTGTAAACACCACAACATTTGTGCGTTCTGTTGGCCTGTACTGCAAGTCAAAAGTGTGAGCCTCATGTATTGTAGCTTAACCTAATAGCCTCACTACAGCAAGCGCTCGAGGCTGTGCCGGGCTATTCAGTCCGTTTATTACCCGGAGTCCTGCTGAAAGTGAGAAGGGCTGTTGCCTTACAAGGCTAAGAGTTCATGCAGGCTTCACAACACACATGCATGCCTAGCTCAGCAGCTAGGCCTTTCGTAGCATAGCAACAAGAAGCAGCAGTGTTAAATAGCGAGGAGTTGTGTTGTCCCACTTCCTGCCTGGCATCCTGCCAGCAAGGCCATGCACACTCCTCCACATGAATTATTCAGCACCTCGCTTTGGGATATTGTTTCACGTGGGCTCCAGTCGTGTCAGGGAATGTCACTCAGGCAGTGTTCATCTGGATCGAGCCTGAGAACCATATCACAGAAACATCCTCAGATTAACCGGGGCTGTAAACAAACGGCAGCGATGACCCTGGGTTACACAAATCCCAGGATTTAGGCCCAACTTTAGAAATAAACCAAGGTTATATTAATCCCGTGTCGTAGAAATTACCCCAGGTTATATGATTCAACTGCTATAAAACGAACCATATAAATACCCCCAGGTTATATTACAGTGTGTGAAGGAGGAAGTAGTTGAGTAGACACTCCCATCTCTGTATTTCATATCTACATACACTTAGACTTCGTATTGGGCGTGAATCAGTCGTACGCATCGCAGACGTCCTGTAGTAAAATTACAAAACTGACGTCCATGGACTAGCGACTGACTGACCTGGCCAACAGACGCCCCTAGGCTAGTGACATACTGTCTCTGAATGTCAGACCTGGGCTTGTTACTGCCTTGCTTTGCCACTTGTACCCTCAAGGAGGCTAGATAATAACCCTCCCTGGTGAATGACCGGGCTAGCAACTGGATCCCTCAAGGTGTCTGAGCTACAATAAGCCTGTGTAGGCCAAAATCTGTGCTTACGCTTCCAAGAGAAACTGTAACCTGGCCTCAAATGACCATAAAAGACAAAACTCCACTCTCCCCAAAGTGGGTCAGAAACAGTTTGGAGCATTTTCTTCCAAAATAAATGGGGAGGAACGAATTAGTAAATCATAGCAATTAATTGCTTTACCGAGCAATCGATATTGCCTGAATTACCATAAATACATAATTCATCAGTACATAATCACGATTCATTACTATTATGCTGCGTGTGTTTATGTGGTTTAGTGCTGACCTACATATTACAGCACCATGTAATTGCCTGTAGCCCAGAGCAAAAGTCATTTCTGCCTCCTGATGATAAATGTGGAGAATTCAGGATAAATGTGGGCCAGGAGAAAATGCCTTGTTATCTCCGCAAGCTGCCAACTCCAATTATTACCCACACACGTAAGACCCGAGATCTCAGAGTGGGCGTCTTTTGACTCACTGTAGCTAACAAGAATTACCGGGTTGTGTGGGAAAACACATTGAGGTGGACAGCGAATGTGTTTCCTTGTTCCTCTCTGTTACGTAAAGAATAGCTCAGCCTAAACGAATTAGACGCCGTAATGCCTACAAGGACCGCCTGCAGTAAAAGCCCCAAGCTGTTTGTGCCTGCGTAGCAGAGATGTTCACAAGTTGATGCATGCTGAGTCTCAAGTCCCTGAGTCAGAGTCGAGATTCGAGTCTCTGGGCTTGTGAGTCCAGGTTGAGTCTCGAGTCTCTACAATGTGAGTCCAGGATGCAAGACTCTGGGGTGCAAGTCTGAGTCTCAAGTCTTTGAGGGCCCAAGACTCTCCAGTCTCCAGAGTTTTAGTCCCAGTCGAGTCCCAGGTGTCTAGGATGCAAGTCCGAGTCAAGTCACCAAGGCGCAAGTCAGAGTCTAGTGTCTCTGGGGTGTGGGTTCAAGTCTCTGAGGTGCAAGTCTTGTGTCTCTGGGGTGCGGGTTCTAGTTGTCTCGAAACTTAAGTCCCTGGGGTGTGAATTCATGGGGAGTTTCAGATATCTGGGGCACAAGTCTGAGTTTGATTTCTAGGGAGAGAGATGAGTGTCAAGTCTCTGGGGTGAGAGTCTGAATCAGGTCTCAAGTCTTGAGACTTTGAGCACCACTTTAATCCCAAGTCTCTGGGATCCAAGTCCAAGTCAAATCTCAAGTCTCGGAGGTGTAAGTCTCGAGTCTCTCAGGTGTGAGTCAGAGTCTACAGTCTCCAGGGTGCGAGTTTAAGCCAAGTCTCAAGCCTCTGAAGTACGAGTCCCAGTCTTGAGCGTCTAGGGTGTGGTTTGAGTCTCTGAGGTCCAAGTCTTGTGTCTCTGGGCGCAAGTCCAAATCGTCATGACTTTCAAGTCTCTGGGGTGTGAATTCATAGGAAGTCTCAGGGTCAGAAGTCCAAGTATAATTTCTAGGATGAGAGTCCAGTCTCTGGGGGAGAGAGAGCCCAGTCTCTGGGGGAGAGAGAGCCCAGTCTCTGGGGGAGAGAGAG